>OV702288.1:98767946-99430446 GCA_916181665.1 Avena sativa | reverse complement strand
TATCTGGGGCAATTAGCTCATAAGGACCACCATTGTATAACCACTCATCAACAGATGCAGCTTCCCAAATTGGGTAAAAGTGCAATCCGATCGCTGCCGAAGTAGTTGCAATGGGGTGCCCTTGAAGTGAATGAGGTATCGAAAAAGCGAAATCAAAAGATGCATAAAAAAGAGGAGGTCCATCCCATCCGTGTCATTTGACTGATGAAACGAACCATAACGCAATGATTTCTGGTTTCCTTCGAGAAAAAGCAATAGTCGTACCTCGCTAACAACAGGAGACGAATAAACTGGATTCTCTCATTGGATACGGGAGGAGGAATTACGGAAGACAACCGCTTATAGAGGTATCGAATGAATAGAGTGAAAAGCAAACGGGAATGCGGCTCGCCCTTCGGGGCCCTGGATGCGCTAGCGATCGGCACATTAGGGGAGTACTTGCCCGGGTTTCTCGGCCTGGTATCCTTATCCTCGCGTTCATGATATCTACATTCAACTGTGCCCCGGAGACACGGTCGAAGGTGAATTCTTATACTATAGTTGTGATGTTTCAGTTAGGCAATCAGAAGGATGTCTAGGAGGAAGTGATCACAGAGGTTAAGGATGAGAAGGTAAAAACAGGCAGCAAGCAAGTGGGGCTATGGTTCGTACTTTTTTGGTAAGCGTTGTCTTCCATTGCTCTTTTGCTTCGAACCTTCATCCCTTTTATTATTGATTCTCTCCCCTTGTACAAGGCCTTGCTATCCCTCGCTCTATAAACAAGACCAGAAAGGATAGCTTTAAGGCACCCCTTATTAGTAAACTTAGTGTGTTATCGGCCTTCTTCCAGCGGACATCCAGAAAAGAAGGGGCATTAGAAAACGTGCTGAAAGCAACAAAGTGGCGGACATTTTTTTTTGAATTCTGGGAGAAGAAATTCCCAGCCATTGCTAGGCTGAGCCATGTTAGCAAAGAATGGTTTCTCCAACAATATGAGGAGAAATCCCTGACTAAAATGGTAGTGGTCACAAACCCCTTCCGTGTACAATTGAAAACATTAACAATACGAAAGCAAGAATCATCATTTATACTGGGAATGCCTTCCTCTACCAAAAGAGAAAGATTTGAAGATAACGAAGGAAAGTGGGTGGATACAAAACCAGTTCATATCACTTGTCTTTCTGGTCTTTCAGAATCTCATCGAATACTAGTAAATGCGTTCTAAGAGAAAATAGAAGCACTAGAGAGCTCAAGTTTCTTCCTTTCGAACTAGAAAAAGTTAGGCTACAGCAAGCGCAAGTCATCCCCTTGCGAAGTGCAGGACACGTACGTGTTCACCGAGGCCATTGGGGATCTGCAGTGCACGAACGAAGACAAGAGCCGGCACGGTTAGAGAGACACTCTCAAGTTATATAAGGCAGTCCACAGACTCATCGCACTCTGTTGCCCTAGCTGTTGTTTATCGCCCACCGCAGTAAGACCTTTTATTAGCAAGGGGAATGAAATGAGAATATTTAGTGAACCACCAACAATATGACTTCTTTGCCCCATGATTTGGGAAGACCCTCAAAGATAGATAAAGTAGGCAGTGGATCTAGCCTTGGCTGACGGGAAGACACACACGAAGAGTAAAATGTTCGAGTTTTTTTTTTGGCTGGCGATAGAAATGTGTTGACTGTTCGATTGAGGGACTACGATGCATTTGACTCAGGTTTTTATTCCATTCCAGGATTCATTCATATTCGACCATAACAAGACTCAATAACGAAACTAGGGCCCTTGCTTTCCCAACTGGAGCAGGAAACTTCCAACCAAATAGGAGGCAGAAGAGATAAATGACCTTGTAAAGCTTTGACCATGATCGGTGCTTATAAGACCTTGACCTACTGTCTTTTCGACTAGCGCTACCTTGCCCAGATCTTGGATCAGAAAATGGGTAAATCGGGTTTTTTGTGCATAGCGAGTAGAGGAATAGTTTCTAGTTTTGGAACCACCTGAACAGGAATCGCTGATCCACCTTCACTTGTTTCCTCTGGCTTCGATTCTTTTATTGTATAGTGGACGACTTAGGAGCTTTAAAGCCGCACTGACCCTCGTGACGTTGTTTGTATAGCTTAAAGGTGTGCAGGAAATGGGTAATGCAAGGGAAGAATGTTCTCATATCCATGCCCCATATTGATTTGTTTTTAGAATCAAGCCACTTCTATCGCTTCTCCTAATCTATATCGGGGTTGGCCACTGCTCAAACAAAGGGACCAAACAGAAGAGTCCCCAACCCCGAGTTGGCTCCTCTTCTCAATAATAAAGAGGAGATACAACACTCTAAAGCCAAGATGCACTAATAGCCAATCAAGAATGCTTTGCTTTCTTTTCTTTGATCTACTCGTTCATGAATTCCATCCAAATAGTAAATAGAAAGAATTTCAAATCACCAATCATACAGAATATGCAATTCTTGTGAACGAAAGAGATATCCGCAATCCGTTTTCACGCTGCTTAAGAAAAAGTAAATCATTTCATAGCTCGGAAAGGGAAATCGCACGTTAGTCTGTCGGTCCAGGCACACCAACCACTATCCAAAGCAAAGGTTCGTTCCTACTAACCCAATTGAATGTCACATCCAGGGCCTTCCTTGTGAATGTCGTTGGACCCTTCATCATATGATTCATATAAGATCCATCTGTCTAGAGATCGTCATATACATCTAGAAAGCCGTATGCTTTGGAAGAAGCTTGTACAGTTTGGGAAGGGGTTTTTTGAGAGAAAAGAAGAATCTACTTCAACCGATATGCCCTTAGGCACGGCCATGCATAACATAGAAATCACACGTGGAAGGGGTGGGCAATTAGCTAGAGCAGCAGGTGCTGTAGCGAAACTGATTGCAAAAGAGGGTAAATCGGCTTGCAGTTATGATATGATAAGATGAAGTAGACAGTATACACCGAGTATGATGGAAGGAGCCCATTGCATTCAAGATAGATAAGAAAGTGCTTCCCTCCACTTCTTGCCTCACGCCCGTCAAACCTGACTCCACATTAACGACTGTCCTTCCACCCAATTCCCCGCACCCTTGCATCACATCTCCAAAGGATAGCTTTAAGGCACCCCTTATTAGTAAACTTAGTGTGTTATCGGCCTTCTTCCAGCGGACATCCAGAAAAGAAGGGGCATTAGAAAACGTGCTGAAAGCAACAAAGTGGCGGACATTTTTTTTTGAATTCTGGGAGAAGAAATTCCCAGCCATTGCTAGGCTGAGCCATGTTAGCAAAGAATGGTTTCTCCAACAATATGAGGAGAAATCCCTGACTAAAATGGTAGTGGTCACAAACCCCTTCCGTGTACAATTGAAAACATTAACAATACGAAAGCAAGAATCATCATTTATACTGGGAATGCCTTCCTCTACCAAAAGAGAAAGAGTTGAAGATAACGAAGGAGCAAGGGCACCACTTCGCATATCTATTTCGATTTCCTATTTTGATAGATAATGGAAGAATTCAAATAAGCAAAACTATTTGTTCTATTCTCGTGCAGGGTCGCCGATACTCGTCGGTACCCTCTTGTCCTGGAGCCAGTGGAAAAGGGTGGAATTTCCAAATCCCGTGTCCAAGTTAGTCTACCTAAATCTGACCATGGCTAAACAGGGCTATGCTGTTTGACCTGAATCTGTGCGTAGAGGAGCTCGTTCCAGGAGTTCGGTACTCCTGGAAGGCACCAGTGGCTGCAGTCCAGGTATAACTCAGGCGACTTCCACTCCTGCTCAGTCAACTTCTGGCATTCCGAGATATTTCTCGCTCAGCGACTCGTTATGTACATTCTCCACCAACACCAAGTCCTCCGAGGGATCGACGTGGCGCGGAGAACTCGCGTTCTCTGTCGACTGACGATCGCCTCAAGACGCTGCGGGCGTATCGCCGTGCGCGGGGGCTTTGCTTCACCTGTGGTGAGAAATGGAGCCCGAATCATGCTTGTTCTTCTACAGTGTAACTTCATGTTATCGAGGAACTTCTGGGCCTGCTGCCTCAAGATGCTGTTTCAGCGGATGCAATTGATGAAACTCCTTCCGGTTCTATTAGTGAAGCTGCAGCAGATGCAGAGCTATGTGTGATCTCGAAGGCAGCACTTACTGGTACTGAGGCACCTCGCACTCTGCGTTTGTTGGGCACAATCAATTCTTATGAGGCTCATTGGCACATTTCACAGAAGTCTTGAAGTTGCTGCAACTGTATCAGTGGCGTATCAAAAGGTCTAAGTGCTCCTTCGCTCAGCGTAGCATTGCTTATCTGGGGCATGTCATCAGTCAACAAGGCGTTTCTACCAATGAATCGGAAAAAGCTTTCGGAGATTGAGATGTCGATTTGTTTTTTCATCGAAAAGGAAGAAGGCCGAGGGGATAGCAGCCTTCCTTCGGGCTTTGCCTGCCGACGTCCCCCTTGCTTGGCTCTTCCTCTAACGGGTTGTTGTGTAACAAGTGAGTAGGGCCCAGTAGAACGCCCATGAATTTTTCTCAGCCGCGTTTTCGCTTATGCTTAGTCAAGTGAGGATTCCATTCGAAGTAACGTAACAGGAGCACCATCTTCAAAACTTATCGGGATCCGGAGTTTTTCGATAAAAGGTCCCATCCTTCAATATCATGATTGGGTCAACCAGGCCAGATCATAAGTGAAATAGTTTGATCGGGTCGACCAGGTCAGGCCCGATCATGAGTGAATAGAAAATCGGGGTGGAGCGCTAAGAAAGAGAAAGCGTTATCGCTATACGAAATGAAGCAGCGGCTAGCACACTAAGATAAACCACTTGGTTTAGGCCCCTGCTTAGTGGCGTGTGATTTCAACACTATTCCAGAGGTATATTACAAAAATGGTGGGAGAGACCTCTACGTTCCTCACTGCTTAAATACCTTCTCTTTCTATTGAAAAGAGAAAGTCACAGATTTTGGAATTGGAACCATTAACTATATTATTTGTTATTATTTGTTATTTTGAGATTAGTAGTGAACGGAACGGTCATTTGCACAGCCGTTTTCTCACTCCCTGCTGCATCATTTCTATATATGTTACATGTAAGCTCATCTCGCCGATACTACTATAAGATTTTGACTGACCCTATCCGATCAAGGCACTCATTCCAGCTGTGCCCCGGAGACACGGTCGAAGCACGCCCGCCCCGTGTGCTTCACGACATGCTCTGGTCCCGGGTTTCTTCCTGTGGTCTTCTAGCGTTAGAAGAAGTCGTGTCCGTACCGGACATCTGCAACGTCCTCTCACGCCTTTTTTGTTTTTAACAAAGAAAGATCAGGAAAAGACGGACCGAACCCATTCGGTGATTTTCGCGGTCGCCCTCACTGAACCAACTTGGATCTGAACTACGATTCAGATCAAGTCTTACCGAAATTGGATTTCCTTTTCGTGCCATATGCCAATGTCATACGAATTTACTTTTGCCCCTTTCTGCCCTTTCCTCTATTTGTTCGATAGGGTCCTCGTTCTATTAGAATTCAAAACCCATTGTCGTCCACAGTTTCCTTGTCGACGCGAAGGGGCAAGCAGCCCCCCCCAAGTCTGAGATCAGTATCATTGGATACCGCGGTTGTGGCTTGAAGGCCGCATGCAAGTTCTTCAATATTTAGAGAGAGAGTATGTGTTAGTACGAGATCGCGCTATCAACTTATTTCATTTTTCTCAATGATTAGGTATCAATTGTCCTTAGGGTCCACCTTGCACTTCCAATTAAGAAGCTAAAGGCAGTGGGACAGATAGACTAGAATTCATTTTTCAAAAGACTTGAACACCCATCCGATATAGACTCATCGAAGGCAATGCGATAGGTCGTAGCCTGGGAGATAGGGGTTGAGCAACCAAGCGAACAAGGGCTCGTACTGTCGGAGGGTCCACAGGTTCCATTCTTGATCTGATTTCTCACTATCTTATTCGGTGGTACAAAACGAAATACGACTCCTATTCTTGCCCGATGTAGGTAGCCACGCCCATATCTTACAATTTCTTCGGAATTGTCCGCTCATAGCACGATGGAATTGTCCGATTGTAGCCCGACGCGCTGCTTCAATGGCTCGATATGAAAGACGACCAGCTCTACAACTTTTGGTGCCATATCTTCCAAAACCAAGTTGTGTACCATCCGGTTCGCGACCCCTACTACATCTGCATTCGTAGGCTCCGGCTGCGGCTAGAAGGCAGTTCTCAGAATTTTAGTCACATTTCTACCGGTGCACTTCTCATGAAATAATTCCTTTTCCAAGGAAAGGAAAACAAGAACTCGAATACTCGTAATAGCGATCCCGATCCACCTACTTTTTTTCGATTCTTTTATTCGAAACTAAAGCACAAGCCATTTTTATACATGGGGCATAAGAGTGGACAATCTATGTTATCGAAGGAAGAAACAATTGCAGGAGAGCGTGAACAAGAAGTTAGGTCTTACTATTTTCTCATAAGAGAAGTAGAAAGGCAAGTCGACCAGAGCGATGGTTGACACAATAGGTCTTCCGGGCTAGCAAGCACTCCAATCCACCTCCCCTCGACCTCTCAAATGGGTCAAACTCGAAAAAACCTGAATCTCAAATCCAAACCTTTAGCCCAATTTATCTCCCAGTGCTCCTCATTGGCACTGTTAACCTCTTCTCTGAACCTGGGACCACATTGATAAGCTGAGCTAAATGAGCCTGTTTTGCATGAATGAGTAGTTTTTGACAATTTAGATGTACCGACCCGGCCCGCGTGAGAGGGGAAGATTAGCAAAGCGGAAAAAGACAGAGGGAGGGGGAGCTGCATCTTATTCTCTTCGCGAGAACTTCAGGATCGGAGAAGCATTCGGAAGGGGCGAGGCCTTCATTTCGTTGGCAGAAGCAGAAACGATCCAATCCATTCGGGGCTTTGTTTCCAGGGGTGAGTGATAGATAACCTTTTCGGCCTGGTATTGACAAACAAGCCCGCCTGGGAAAGTATGCTGTGGCTTGTTCGAATAGCAACCTATACTATCATTCTGTTCTTAAAATAAAGTGAACATCGAGCTGGATCGACTTCTGCTGTGTGTGGCTTTACAGGTCTTGGCTTATACCTTTGCTTCTCTTCTCTAGGGATCTATACTTGGATATGCAACTTTAGGTAGTCAGACAGTAACCAAGCTTCCATCTCCTGCTCCAGACATCGGCGCTTGCCCGCGCCAGTCCATGAAAGGTGGATGAAGGTGAGTTTGACTACGAACTCGAGGATGCTGGGAACGATCTCTTTTCGGGGAATCACTCCCGTCGAGAGGCCCTCTTGCTCCCTTTTTATGAATCTGGGAGAGAGGCACTCTTCGATTATTGAAGTTCTGAATTTCTCCGTTCCTTTAGTCGGGTGGGCTCACTTTTTTGCCCCCACGATTTAAGGATTGGCTCAAGCAAGTGAATGAACGAGCAGCGAGTGAAGTGCAACAGTCGTAAGTAAGGCTCGCCATGTTCCTAAAAGGAGTGACCATCTTTTCTTCCCTTCTACTGACACTGAGCGAGCTGCGCCGAGAATTTTGGACGTGTCCGGGTCGATCAGAGGTTCGGCTTGCTTCTCCCCCACCCTCGCCTATGAAATGGATAACCCTTGCTGCCATAGCAGCAGGCATACCGTAATATTCAAGCTGACTTTGTCAACTTATTCCCCTTTTTTTCACATCTCAGGTTGAATAGGATTTTATTGAAAAGAATCCTAATACTTCATTGGGTAGGATGGCGGAACAAACCAAAAAAATTTTCTTATTTGGTAAGGTTATAAATTAACAAATAAGACAGAAAAGAGTAAATATTCGCCCGCGAAATCCTTTTTAAATTAGAATACTTTACCCGTCCCATCACACCAATCTACGCCAAGATAAAGAATGCTGGGTTGCCAGGAACAAACCCTGTGATTCAAGGTCTTGCCTAGAATTGCCTTAAGAAAAATGAACCCCAAATCGGGACGAGGAAAAGAAGGCATAGGAGTGGCAGATGCACGATCACTTGTAAAGTCCTGCTCTGTGAAGATCATCGAATTCACGGATTGATCCAGCATTTGATCATGTAGTCTTCCGTATCATTCTAACTAAGCAGTGGAAGGCGCTTAGACTCGGGGCTCCGCGCTCTATCAGCTATCAGTTAGTTGGCGCTAGCTTACTTGTAGCAGCCCTAAGGAGTCTTTTGAAGTGCTCGCATTCGTAGGCTCCGGCTGCGGCTAGAAGGCAGTTCTCAGAATTTTAGGATGATGGATTTCTTATTCACAAGCTAGATCGTATTATAAAGGAACGAGGCGCATCTATAGTAGGTGGGTCCTAGCTCTTCACGAGGGTCAGTGCGGCTTTAAAGCTCCTAAGTCGTCCACTATACAATAAAAGAATCGAAGCCAGAGGAAACAAGTGAAGGTGGATCAGCGATTCCTGTTCAGGTGGTTCCAAAACTAGAAACTATTCCTCTACTCGCTATGCACAAAAAACCTTAGAAAATAAGTATAGTCTAGATCGTACTCATGAAACTCATATAAGAACAAGGTATGGAAATTCATCTTTACAGATCGGAGGAAGAGTAGGTTATTCAGCCCGAGACTCGAGATGATCGATCTTGAAATGATAAGAGAAGGACCCACCCCTATAAATAAACTATTCCAATGACTGCAAGAGCAGCATGATGGTGGTAAAATGTAAATTACTGAAGACGAGAGATAAGTAAACTCCAAGCAGATTGGGAGGTCCAGAGCAAGAAAAGAGAGCTAGAGGCGCAGAGGAAGCGTGAGCAAGAAGAAGTAGCTTGAGCACTTTCTATACCATGCCTTTTTTTCTTGGTTTTCTTTCCATCTCACAACTTCCATTTCTTGAGCTGACCTTGCCCGCTGGAGGTATGATTCCTATCTTTGAATCGAATTGGATTTTTTGTCTGAAAGTGAGGGCGATGAGTGGGGAAGGAAGCTGACGATTTTCTTAGTGTGTAAGGTGGCCCCGAGAGCTGAACCAAAGCTTTTATTCGAGACCAGGGTCAGGATAGCTCAGTTGGTAGAGCAGAGGACTGAAAATCCTCGTGTCACCAGTTCAAATCTGGTTCCTGGCAGAGAAAAAAAGATCTACCGAATAGGTATTGATACAAATACCTCGAGATGGATTGAGATACATATTCGTTAGGCCATCAAGCCAACTATATGGAAGGACCCACTCCCACATTCCCGCTCGTGTTCCGTTTTCCTTGTGGTTCCCGTAGTCGAAGCAGCTTAAAGAAGGTCAGGTTTGGAACTCGTGAGGGATGTCAAACTTTTTTTTGCCATAATGTGCCGTTTCTATTATTACCAAGTATATGGTTCTAATCCTAGATGGAAAAATAAATAGAAAAAGAAATCTAAGAAGGTGGATCCTCCCTATCTATCAAGAGTAATGAACTAGGTGCGAATACAGTAACAGTACAAAAAAAAACCAACTAAATTAACCAAACTTACCCGATTCATAACTAGAGAGCTTCTCTGGTCCTTCACTAACCGGGGCTAAAAGCCCTGAAATCCAAAATGCCAAAATAGGAATAAGGCTTGCTATTATTAGAAATGTCCAAAAAATGTCATATTCGTTTGTAAATTTGAACTATCTTATTGCGGTCATATCGATACTGCTAGTTGTTTCTTAGTAATCACTCGCTGTGTAATTTCATTGTTCACTTGGCTCTCGTAGAGGATGAGAAAAAGGAAGATGCAAGGGCTTGCAGCTTTAGATCACGTAACCATTCACTAGATTTCCTAGCCCCAGGATCTAGAGATTGACCAAGGTTTGCACTTTCAGACAAAAAATCCAATTCGATTCAAAGATAGGAATCATACCTCCAGCGGGCAAGGTCGGCTCAAGAAATGGAAGTTGTGAGATGGAAAGAAAACCAAGAAAAAAAGAACTGAATTAGGGATCAATCCATACGCGGCTTGCCTTCTCCCCTTCCCCATAGTAAGCCAGCCAATAGTACCCTAACTTAAGAAGTTCTCTTAGCTAGCGCATGTCCATTAATGTGACCAGACTAACCCATTTCGACGTGAAGCATCGGCTTGTGATCCTAAATCTAGTGATTGATTATTGACTTGTCAAGGCAGTCTTCTCAAAGAGACATAGATGCGAATCTAAAAAGAGAAAGGAGTTAAAATGTGAAGCCCTTTTCAAGGATAGCACACAATTTAAATACAGCACTGATGATGCATTTGCTCACCGTAGCGGTCACGGTTATCTAGAATGTCCACTGAACCCTCGAATGTATCACAGTAACTGATCATGGAATCTGGGTACTGGCGGATGAACTCGCTGGACACGTATCTCAGGCCATAGTTGAACTCGATCACAACGTTGTTGATGTAGTCGATGCATTCCCCATTTTGGCTGCCCCGGTGTATGTGAAAGAGAAAAAGTGACGCACTTTTTTGATTTGCGGTCCAAAGAACGAGAGTCAGCTTCCTTAAGTCCGTTCTTCCTCAGTGTAAAAGATAGAAAGTCAAAGTGCTATGGAACGCATGGTGAACAACCTGCGGGAGCACGGTAATCCCGACGAGTAGGATCTAGAGGAACTCAGGCAGAAGTACTGCCTCCTTGATTGGATCGCATGTCAACTGGCTTTTCAGAGACCTAAAAAGACGAAGCCCCTCTCCTCTCTCTGTAACTAGAGAGGTAGGCAAACCTGAGTTTAGAGCCACCTCGATTCGGGATGTCGGAACACCAACCGGATCGGAAACCTCATCCTAAACTTACTTCGGAATAGGTTGCTGCAACTGACATCAGTTCGAAATAGTTTGCATTTTGAGTACCCGTGCAATAGTCCTAGAACTTAAGATGAACACATTGAGCTATCATGTTGAGCAACACCAAAAAATTTTGCACTAAGAACCCTTAGACAATGCAATGCTCTGAACACGAAAGTTTGCAGTTCAGCCCTCTTCTCCCATGCAGAGTCGCGGGCAGGAAGTAGTAGCGGGACAGTCCTTGCAAAACAGAGTCCTAAAAAAGGAAGTGGGTTCACTTAAGATAAGAGCCCAACCGTTCGGCCATTGGTTTCAGCACTGACCGTAAGTCTGAATCTGATGAAACTTAAGTGCCTTTTACTTTGGTTCGAACGCTATCTTGCCTCATCCACAGCTTCGCTACAGTGTTCAGTTATTTTCTCAGAGCAGTCCTCCAGTGCGAGTTCCCTTTAAGCTGCTCTCTATTTGAAGCCAAAGTCACTATGTAGACCCCAGCGAAGAAGGAGAATTCGAAATGGAACTAGTCGAACACGCATAAGATACCGGTTTTAGGCAGAACCCCAGGTTAAATAAAGTAGTAAAGGAGCCCAATCAAAGAGGGGCTTCTCCGCCACCATAACCAACTAGCTACGTAGATGAGTCACATCTTGACCGGAGCACAAAAAGTGAGGAGAAAGGATCCACCAAAAGAGAGAAATGAAAGTTGTTCCTCCCGCAAGTTCTCTTTTCTATATTTACAAGAAGCAAAGTGGAAACGGGAGCTTTCCCACCAGCTGATAGCCGCTGACCGTGGAGTACTTGCCGATCCATCAGCGAGGACTTCTTCTTCTTGACCTCTGCTCACTGCTGCCAATGCTGTGACTGCCGCCCCTATCTCTAAAGCTGCGGATTACAGCTCCTGATTCAAGCAGTTCAAAGTCTGAAGTATGAGTCTTGTTTGTGACATTCAATTCCAGAATGAACATTCAAAGGAAAAGTAGTATGGGACAGCCTGCAACTTTTACCATATCCTACTGCATTAGTTAATAATAAATCACTTTACATACCAGTTTACAGCCTCAATGACCAAAGGAAAAACAAAGTGAGGAAGGTTTGACCCGGGATTGATACCGGGTCAAAGCTTCCGAGCTAACTGGACCAATACCCTAACCCTACCCTTTTTCAGAGAATCATTCCTCCCCCACTCTCTGCCCTTCTAAAAAAGAAAATGCATTCCTTCGCACTGTGCTTTACTTTAGCTCTTATAGCACTCACTAGTTTTATTAAAGATGTTCGTCGCTACCCTCTCTTTTTCAAAACTTCTATGTCAGCGGTGACCTTTTTTATTCGATTCCCAATCAACCAATGAATTGGTTAGATCAGCAGGCTCGTGGATTCGAACCACGTTTGGATTTGGAGTCCAAATGGCCCAGCGAAAGAGGATTTTCAGTCCCGCGCCCGCCGCCTATCTAGCCATTCTTCCTCGGTTTCGATTTTCTTATTCTCTTGCTTTGCATTTCCTAGAATACTTATACGCAGAGATACCCATCTATATCTATTGGCAAGCTATCCCTCGAAAGAGAGAATCAAGGAAAGATCTTTCTCCCCCTATCCGGCTTTTTGCTAAAAGATGAGGGGGAAACTAAGTAAGATGTCGGAGAAGCGACGAAATATACGAGATCACAAACGTAGATTGCTCGCGGATAAATATGAATTGAGACGAACCCGAGTGAGTATGGACCATACGCTCATCTTTCTTCTCAATCTACACCTCGTTCCGCGAGAGACCTATCCTCGTTTCGAAATAAAGGACCGGGATCGATCCCGGATAAGCGAGTCAGTGTAGGGATAGAGGCTGATGATTCTAAAGGTGATTTCTAACTACAAGATGACTTTCTTTATTTGAAAACGGAATCCGCTCTGAGTTCTTAGTTTTGCGGCAACCCTTTCACTAAGAACATTTTTGCCATTAACGAAATGCCACTATTCCACAATGCTTCTTTGATTTATGTGTAGAAGCGGTAGTAGTGAAGAAAATGGAGGGAGAAGAAAGAAAGCGATGTGACACGAGAATAGATCACATCCGACAGCCAGCCATGCCATTAGATAGATCCGCTCTGAGTCTTCTGCAGGATGAGATCCGCTTGGTCTTGTGATAGGGGCTTGAGGAGGAAGAAGAGGGGATTTCTGAAAAAAAGAATGAATCTCCTTATTTATAGGGAACAGGACGTGTGACTTCCTCAAACGAATGTGGCTTTCGTGATAAGGCAAATCCTTCGTTCGGTACAATAAACATATTGAATCTACGCTCGCTCGGCTCGGTGCTGAATGAACTCCTTCATTGATTCCGGGCTGCTCGTAGGGGGACTGTGAAAGCAAGCGTAGGAAGTCCGATGGGTAAAAAGGGGAAGCAGGAAAGGGTTCTGTCGGAGGGAGATTGCCGGGTCTATGTAGAATAGAGAAGCAGCAAAATCCAAGAAATTGAGTAGCCAAAGGCCTCGTGCACAGTATGGAAGGAAGGAAATAGGATCGGAACAAGAAGGAAGAACACGACAAAGCTGGTTGACAGCTGTGCTCTATCAACTATCCAAGTGGAAGGTCCTTCTCGCTATGGCAGAATCTTGCATTTCGAATGATCGAATTGAAATATCGATATCGCTATCTGCAAAAGAGCTCGACTTCGAGTATGGTCTTGTTCTTAACTGCTTGAGAGAACGCATATATCCCCTTTGTCTTGCTAAACCTCCACAAGCCTTCCCATGCTCGCTAATTGCACCGTCCGTCTTCATCTTAATCCATTCGTTTCCCGGTGGTCAAGGTGGGATCCAAGAATGTAGTGGCTGGTGAATCACTGATCAAAAAGCGGATTTTGGAGAGATTCTTCATCGATCTAGTGGCCGGTGAATCACTGATCAAAGAGCGAGCAAGAGGAAGATACTCGCTCTTCTGTCTGGTCCAATAAACTAGCATACTTCGTATGGCTCGCTTCACTCTCGTATTGCTCTTGCTTTTGGGTCAAGCGGAAGTCAAATCCTGTTGTTCAGAAATAGGGTAAGGTGGTTTAGGTATGAGAAACCAGAAATAATCAACAACGAATTGAGAGCTTTGATAGAATTTCTGAAATATGAAATACGTGAGACCACGTTCACTTCCAATTAAGAGATTATTCAGCATTCTATCCAGTTTGTTTAGAAAGAGACCCAGAGGAAATTCATCAGTAGAAGAGGGAAGGTTAAGAGACACCTTAAATCTGGACGCAAGACACGGCGCAGCTGGGACACATGGAAGACGGGATGAACAGTTGAGCCGGCCGGTAGTAGCACTCCTTTCCCACTGTAGTTTGGAGCTCACCCTTTATTTACACCGACCCAATTGGAAATGTAATTTGATAAGAAAGAAATCAAGCGACTGTCCGCTCGGCGCCTTCACTTCAATAAGGCTCGATGTTCATTGGGTTGAGCTAAAGGCAGATTCCTTTTTCATGGTTGCGCTCCGCAGTCACGCATGATCGCCAGAGCCTTTCTTGGCTATGTAAATATAGGGCCGGAATAAGTGCAAGATCCTCAACAAAATGGATTAAGGTGGGCTTCGGATTTTGCATAATTTTTTTCTATCTTTTCATCAAGTTCTTGTTTGATCTGCCGCTATTATCACAATATCCCTCCTTTTAGGGTTAATGCTATCAATGGTGAATCGATCATTCGCTATCCTTTTTTTTAGAAGAGCTTTTTTGAATGGAAGAAAAGTAATGAAACCTGCGATGGCTACTGAATAACCTCCTTATTAGTTTCCTCTTTATTTGTAACAGTTCTTTAGGTGGAATTTCTCTATTCCCTACATATCCACGATTCTCCCAGTGTAGGAATCACACTAGTTATCTTGACCTTGATTCGGTCAAGCAGTTTTTCCTTACTATACTCCAGTACGAACAGGAAAAGAATCTGTGTACTCAACGGTGCATTAGTAATTATCTGGGATTTCTTTTGCTCTTTAAAGCAAAACGGTGTCTTGACTCTCAAGAATAGTGCGTGTTAATATCCATGTAGATAAAGATAGAGATAGCAACGAACTGGATGCATAGTAAAACTCAAAACTTGTGACTTGTTCTCGTAGGCTAACTAACCAAATCACACGAGACCGGATAAACACCGCGCCCCCGCCGCGTCTATCTATATAAGCTAATCCCTCGACCTCAACCGACTCCCAAATCTCAATTGCTTTGGCTCTCTCTCTCCCTCCCTTTCGCCGCGTGCGCCGTCCAATCCAAACCAATCCCAAATCCCAACTCGTGTATTCCCCCACCCGCTCGCGGCGAGCAAGATGATTTCGGCCCGCAACGTCGTCGGCAATGTCATCTCCTTCGGCCTCTTCCTCTCCCCTGTGTAAGCCGCCGCCGCCATCCCCCTCGTCCGCTTGTCTAGTCTACTCTCTATGGAAGGTGGTTGGTAATTAGGGTTTGATTCTTATGAGGGGGCGCTTGCTTTTTGCTTGTACATGTGCAGGCCGACGTTCTGGCGGATCATCAAGAACAAGGACGTGGAGGAGTTCAAGTCGGACCCGTACCTAGCGACGCTGCTCAACTGCATGCTCTGGGTGTTCTACGGCATCCTCTGCGTCCTATTCGGCTCGGCAATGTACGCCTCCCCGCTCACCATCATGGTACGCATCCCATCGATCCATCACGCGAGATAATCCACGTGCATAGATGTCTTTTTAGATCTATATTGGTAGATGTTAGTGATATTGTTGGGGAATAGGCGTGCGTTCCCCTGTTAGTTCGGTTGGTGGCGGCGGTGATGTTGTTGGTGTCGTGTGGATGAGGGTTTCATAGGTTAAGTTGTCGTGCATGGTAAAGTGATCAAGACCAAGAGCGTCGAGTACATGCCCTTCTTCCTGTCGCTGGTGAGCTTCCTCAACGGCGTCTGCTGGACGTCCTACGCTCTCATCAAATTCGACTTATACGTCACGGTCAGTAATATCTCCATCCGATGAAGCTCAACCCTCTCTCGAACTTTTCATTTGAATTTCGAACAAAAAGTGCGAGTAGTTTAGTGACGGTCAAGCTTTCTTCCATCCTTCCTAGCTCCTCGAGCTTGCACCCGTCTCGAGCCCTCTACCTTGTTTGTATCAGTCCCCAATTTCAAAAATAATGTATTTCCTTTGGCTCACCCACAAAAAGTTTGTTCTGCCGGAACACAAGCTCGTTCGCTAGTCTCAGTCCCAGTTGTTGTGTAGGGCTTCTTTCTAAAAGGTAAAGCCAATCATAGGAGGGATTTTTGTTACTTGTAAAGACTTTTTTAGCAAAGGTGCGATTCTCTCCTCTTACAATAGCCTGTGAGAATGCCTGTGCCCAACTATTCTGTCCCGATCACACGGTTGACATTTGACTTCATTCAAACTGACACTTATGTATCTATCTAGGCGGGCGGGCACTTAACCAAACTCAGGTTGACACAAACTATACAAAAGTATTAATTAGGGTGTACAGACAACCCGCAACTCCGAACAGAACCGACCCTGACTAGACCCAATCTGAACCTACTTGCTTACAGGATCTTTAAGAAACTTTGGACTTTTGCACCTTTCTGTCTAGCTTGAGTTATCTTTGAGTTCTCTCCCCTCGGCAAAGTGGATAGGAAAGAGTCTTGCTTCCATTCCACTAGCCAAGAATAAGGAGAGGGACAGAATAAAGAAAAAAAAATTAAAGAAACAAACATATTCAATAAGCAAAAGGAGAGAGAGGGATTCGAACCCTCGATAGTTCCTAGAAGCTGAGCCATTACCTGCTAGCATATCTCCCCACCAGGACTCCCCCCAAAGCAAAGCGAAACCCGTTCTTTAATTCAATACCTAGAGACGCTCTTTCTGTAATTGACTTCCTCCCGCTCCCAACCAACCTTTTCCTTTGAAAGGTCTTCCACTAGTGGTTGAGGGATATGAATCTGGATCCCGATCTTGTCTCACGGACTATCCCGTAGTGGTTCTGTGACCGTCAATTGGATCTATTTCTTTCACACGGTCAACTGGCATTGGTTCAACTAATATCAATCCATGGGGGCTTTAGTCATAGCCCCCGCCTCTGCTTTGTTCCCGCTCTAGGCACTTTGACGGCAAAAGAGGCGAAAAAAGCAATCCATAGAAGGATTTGGCGCCGCTCACTAAATTCAGTGGTTAATAAAATTTGTAAATCGGTGGTTCCTGTTTGGAGAAGAATCAACAGAATAGCTAATAGCATAAAAACACCGCTAGCATAGCATTTGAGAATGCAGATTGCTCCCCGCTTGAGCTACCATACTTTGTTGGATTTACGACAGACCCCCCTATCATAGTTGTCCCTATAGATATAGAGATCGCCCTGGTGTTATTAGTACACACATACCCTGGGGTACCATTCAAGGGAAACGGGAGGTTTCAACCTGTATCATCCAGCGAATTAAGACCCCTCGCCAGGAGCTTCCCCTAGAAACTTTCTTGCTTTCATCAATCAATCGACCTCCAAGACACGAGTCACTACTTTAGAACTACGTTATTCCCTGGCGTCAGGTACACATCCGGGGTTGAAGAAGGGACGCATATCAAATAAATGCGATCTAGATCCCTTTAACAGATTAGCAGCATCTTCGCATTCCGAGCCGAGACTAATTTTTTTAGGAGTTTTCTTTTCCGTAAGCCAATATCGGCCTAGAAGATCGCACAATCAGTGGGGTAACAAAGATCGAACCCTGGGCTGCCGTTCCAGTACAAGTTTTTACCGTTAGATGTTGTTTCGCTCCTCGTCATGTACCTTTTATCCCTTTTTTATTCCTTTACTATTATGTATGTGGGTTTACATAACAATTTATGAGCACAGGTTTTTTTTAGAATGTAAAATTAGGATAGGACCTTCTCAAAGGTTTACTACGACTCACATCGACCAAGAAAGGGAAGCGAGTCTTTGAACTATGTTAGCGCCGAGGGTTCACTAAACCTACTGTCCTTCTGACTTTCGTGTTTCGTAACTCATTAGATTCCTAGCTTTTTAGCGGGGGCTTTGGCAGAGAAATAGCTAGATCTGTAACAATCAAAATAAGTCGGTGTTCAGTTCATTAGAGCAAGGTTGTGGGTTTTTTTCTACCAATGGGGGCTTTCCCTTCACCGCCCCCATGGTCACTCGAGAAGTAGCGGAAAAGAGGGACCCTTTTCTTTGCCTAAAGAAAGTTTGCATGGTGTATTTTCTTTTTGTTGAGGTGCGCCAGCGGCGAGCAGTTGTATGACCTTATGTTCTACTATGTTGGCAGGTCACAGAGGCCACGAGCGAGTGAGTTAGGTAAAAGACACTAAGGTAACAGATATATATTCACTGTACTCTAGAAATGGAACTCGAAAGTGGTTAGTATTTCTGATCTATATTGGTCTAAAAATTCCAGGATATTACCACTTTATCAAACAAAAAAGGAGTAAGCAGCTCGATCAAACCGTTGGGTTGGTGATCAAAGCACGTTCTAACTGCATTTGCAGACTTGAACGATATCTACCCTTTCGGTGGAGTTCTTTTTGCTTTGCTCGACAAGATCAACTACGCTATTTCTCAGGCCTTGGAGCGACAGAAGTATGGAAATAGGATAAGGTAGCGGCGAGACGAGCCGTTTAAATAGGTGTCAAGTGGAAGTGCAGTAGGCGGAAAGAATGGAAGAGGATTGAGTAGGCCGGTATTGAATTTGCAAATAGGTTGCCTTCAGTAATCCGAGTAGGCAAGTAGGGTGTCAGTGATTATGCTAGAAGGGCCAAGTGGAGATGCTAGTGTTGAATCTCTTCCTATGCTGAAAGGTTCTGGCTGGTAGAGCAGAGGACTGAAAATCCTCTTTAGTTTAGCGCGTTGGACTCCAAATCCTTGCTGCGCTTGCTGTGGTTCGAATCCACCTCAGAACGAACAATGAATGAATGTGGGCGGTCAACCAGGTCTTTGAGTGCCCAGGAAAGAAAACCTATCACTCTCAAAGAATGGGTAAAAAGAATTCAAGCTAGGGGAGCCAACACTCTCTAACTACCTATACTTCGAAAAAAAGTAGGTGGATCGGGATCGCTATTACGAGTATTCGAGTTCTTGTTTTCCTTTCCTTGGAAAAGGAATTATTTCATGAGAAGTGCACCGGTAGAAATGTGACTAAATATGATCTTGATCCATAGCTCGGACACCAGGGTTCTCTCCCAAAGCGCTTACTTGTAGCAGCCCTAAGGAGTCTTTTGAAGTGCTCGCATTCGTAGGCTCCGACTGCGGCTAGAAGGCAGTTCTCAGAATTTTAGGATGATGGATTTCTTATTCACAAGCTAGATCGTATTATAAAGGAACGAGGCGCATCTATAGTAGGTGGGTCCCAGCTCTTCACGAGGGTCAGTGCGGCTTTAAAGCTCCTAAGTCGTCCACTATACAATAAAAGAATCGAAGCCAACAAAGTGGCGGACATTTTTTTTTGAATTCTGGGAGAAGAAATTCCCAGCCATTGCTAGGCTGAGCCATGTTAGCAAAGAATGGTTTCTCCAACAATATGAGGAGAAATCCCTGGTCGAACCACCGAACCACACATCTTTTTTTGGTGGGAGGGTACTCCGAGTAGTGGGTACCTCGTAGGACCTCGACCCGCCTACTCAGGTCTTGTATGGATATGCAGGAAGGGGTGCTCCTAGGTGTGTGTAGGGGGTGTGTTTGTTCGCGAGAATGGATTCCTCGTCAAGTCAGGGGCTTCGATTCTTTCGAACAACGGCCACGGTGTAGGTTCCTACTCGATTGATCGGCTTCCTTTAGCTTTGTTACGGCCATGAAAACCTAAAATGAAGGAATAGGGGGTAAAAGGAAGTATTGGCAAGGCTGTAACATTACATGCAGGTCCTGCTCTAGTTTTGGTGCTGCGGGTCGAATTTCGTGACTTGATGAAGAGGAAGCCGAGTATCTTTGGTCTTGACCAGAAACTGAGTGAATAGCGAGTTTTCGTATCACTAAAGTACAGGTACAACCGATCACAGGTTCCATAGGGAGTTTGACTTCCTTTCCAATTTCATATTTCTCAACAACAACTTCTCTCATCCCCACGGATCTATTCCAAATTATGGAATCGTCCCATGTTTCTGCGAAAGCCGTATTTCTATCTTTTTCTATTTATTTAGCTCAGCAAATCGAATACTAAAAGGGGTAATAAGAAAGAATTTCGGACATCTCCATTCCTTTATTTATGGAAACTCAAATTATCGTCGTATATTTTGCAAGTGAGTTGGAACTCTAACCAATCCTCAATCTTGGCGAATGCTTCTTCGTAAGCAGTGATGCGCGAGACGGGTGCAAGCTCGAGGAGCTAGGAAGGATGGAAGAAAGCTTGACCGTCACTGAACTACTCGCACTTTTTGTTCGAAATTCAAATGAAAAGTTCGAGAGAGGGTTGAGCTTCATCGGTTAGTGTGCACCAAAGGATGAGGTTTCTTTCCCGTCCTACAAATTGAAACCGTTCTTTAAGATACTGCGATATCGGAAAATCATCCAACGGAGCATGGAAACCATTTCGGTGGCGGTAATGGCTTCATTGGTCTTATCACCCATGATTTTCTTATCATGACTTGCCTCACCCAACTAAGACCTTCTCGAATGAGGGTAAGATCAAGCATCTCTGATGGTCTCATTGATCCCTGAAATCTATATGGTAAAGATAAAGGGCATTTAGGAATCGAAAAGCATGCTCCAGTGCCTTGTTCGTGAGCTTCGCATTGTTTTGAAGCAGGAGGATACTTGCCTCCTCATGGAGAAGCTTTTCAATGTCAATCTTTCACTACTTTGTTTGGACCTTGCTTCTTCACTTAATGCTTGCTTTCCGTCTTGCCTTTGCTGGGCCTACGATAGGCTGTACTCCAATACGAAATAAGATTGTACATGAAGGTTGGTGAAAAGCAAAAGAAGCAATTGGTTCTCAAATGCCGTGACGTCACCCAGCTCTGTCCTTGGATGGACCATAGGCCTGATGCTAGGAGAGTGTAGTTCGAGCATTCTATTGTGTGCTCGATCCGTGATACGCAAAGCAATCTCCGTCATGTAATGGTTTAGAAGAGTCACGGTCCTGTTCCCCGCCGGGCTTTTTCCCTTCTCGACTAGACGAAGGAGATATTCATTCCATTCAGGCAGGTGAGGAAGGGCGGCGTCGTCTTGACAAGTGCGGACAGGTTGATACTCGTTTTTTGCTTTGAACTTGCTTAAAAAGAAAGGACTCAGCTTCCGCAAAAGTGATCGATGGAGAAGCTCAAAAGTCTCAATCCACCATTACATTCAAGTTTGCACTTTTCGAGCTCATCCTTACCTTTGCGCTTTAGCTGCTTGTTCCCACTAACCCATTTCATTTTCTTAGCTGGATCCTTCAGAAAGTCTCTCTTATCGCTTGTCCAGAGCCTGGATGTCAACCTTAGCCATGTGCAATTCTACTCTATGTTAGAACATTTCTGTGAATGCTATTTCGATCTAAGTGGTCCTATTCTCTGTCCCGTGCTAGGAAGCATTACTCCTCTTTTCATTCCAAATTCTTCAATAAGACCGATACGATTGATTGGTCTGTGCGTTTCTCTTATTACTTTTTTGTATCCCCTCAAAAGGATTTAGAGTCCTTTTACCAACCAGTCAGAACCAATATTTCAGGGATCAATCAAACTACCTCTTTCTATTCCAATGTTCTATTCCGTTTTTTCTACAAATTTCGAGTCCAATGCGCTAACGCTTTCTTGCTCTTTCTCCGGGCTTTGACCATGTCTCCCGAACAATTTCAGTACATATGGCGCAAGACGATTCCACATATATATCGAGGTCGGAATGGGATCGGGTGTTTTCACGTCTCACCGTAGTGCCCGGTTTGTCTTGCTAGCTCTGTCCCTGATTCCATCCAAACGAGCTAAATAGTGACCGGCCCGGTCTTTCAAAAGAATTTGACCCATCACGCTTTGAGGCTCAGGATTTCAAACTAGCCAAAAGGCAAAGCCTAATACCCATTATTCCACTTTCAACTACCAGCCAGAGTTGATGCTGCTCGAACTTATAGTGTAGTGATTCTTACATCTAATCGATTACGAAAAATTGGATCGGATTTTGCAGTTCTTTTTTCTGCAGTACCTCGACGTGACATGAGCGTGAAAGAGGTTCAAGAATCCGTTTTCTTTTTATAAGGGCTAAAATCACTTATTTTTTTGGCTTTTTGACCCCATATTGTAGGGCCACTGATACTATTGGTCAGAAGTATGATTTGACAAAAACTACTACTTTAGCAGCTATGCGAAATGGAAGTTTCCTTTTTCTTGGTCGTTTGCCATGGAGAACAGATTCTAAGGCCAGTTTATTTTTAAGACGCATTGGCGACGCTTCGCGATAGATGATACTAGAAAGAGCTAAAACGAAGAAAAGAAGCCTAACATGAGTAAATGAATTCCACAATTGGTCATACTGAACTATTTGGATGTCTTAGCCAGATTGTGGTGAATTGATACTTTAACAGCCAAAAGTGCACCTGAAGTTGGAAAAGAATGCGCGCTATGGGATCGGGTGAATTAGAGAATAGACAGAGGTCCGTTGGCATTTCAGCCTTTCTTCTCCTTTCAGGGCCTATCCGAAAGATGAAAGGAAAATCATAATTTTTCGTTAGGTATTTGACCAAATAGGATCGTCCAGTTCCTATAGAACCTAGCATTAAAATACCCGATAGGGCTAAGATCAAACACGGGAATAAGAAGCATTTGAAATGCCTTTTTGATCATTTTGATAGAGGGGGATGGATAAAGTGGGCAAAACAGACTCACATTTTTCAATCGAGGTTCCTTTTTCGTCTCGACAAAGAAAGAATCATCTTGAAAACGCTCCTAACCCCTTCGTAGGGCCGTGTCATGAATCAATGAGCTGAGAGCTCAGTACTTAGAGGTATTCAAGCACTACTTCCGCCTTGCCTTGAGAAGGTTGAAATCGTTAACGAATACAGATCCACATCAAGAAGAAAGGAATAAGAATACGAGGTTCCAAAAGGAGCGGCATCTACGCCAATGTTATCCCAAGCCATTGGATGTCTTCTTGGCATATTGAAATTCGAATTCTCGTAGAAAGACTGATACCAAGAAAATGGAGGGCGAAGAATGGCGGCTATTGGCCGCCTACCTGCTTTGGTTGGTGGGGGCGGCTCCTCCGTTGTGGGTAAACGGGAAACCCGACTCTACGAACCCGAGGAAAGGCTGCACAGCTTCCGTAGGGGCGTTAAGACCGGAGCTTTTTGTAGTGCTAGCAGGAATGCAAGTGAATGAATCCAATCCCATCCCCTTTGAAATCGGCGAGGTAATACCTTATTGAAGTAGGGCACGCTACGGCAACACAGGACTGACGGTTCAAAAAGAAGGTATTTCAAAAGGGCTTTGGCAAAGGACCCAACCCTTCTGAATTCGCTGAGCGAGACCTAAGATCGGAATGAACAGCAGTCGAAACCCTGAGCCCATCGTGTCTGCCCACAAACTCCCTATCGTCTTTCCTAGATCTTAAATGTGATCTGGAGCACCCCGAAAAAAGGAAGACCGCTCTCCGTCCATATTTAGAACGGTTAGGGCGGGTTTCTAAGGAATAAAAACCTTCCGTCGATTTATCCACACTTCCATGACTTCTAGAGGAAAGCTAATTGGAGATACTATTGTTTCTGGTACAAAAGTTCCTATATCAATGGGAAATGCCCTACCTTTGAGTGCGGTTTGAACTATTGATTTACGTAATTGGAAGTAACCAATTAGGTTTACGACGAAACCTAGAAATTGATCACTGATCCAATTTGACTACCTCTACGGGATAGACCTCAACAGAAAACTGTTGAGTAACGGCAGCAAGTGATTGAGTTCAGTAGTTCCTCATAGAAAATTATGGTCCAATGCTAGTGGAGGATTCAGACTGAGGACCCCCTGTGGCGGCTACTCATAAGAAGATGAAGGATTGAAAGAGGACTGATCACCCCTCTTATTTGTGATCTTTTAATAGAAAGAAAAAGCCTTCTCTCAGACTTCAAGGTCAATGAAAGCGGGATTCAAAATGATTGACGGGTACCAAAGCAAACATCCCTTTTCCCCTTGCCTGCCTCCCCATGACGAATCCTTTGTCTACCTGGATCTTCAAAGAGCCTCATAGCCAAAAATTATCAAGCAGAGAAGCCATTTCTTTCTCTCTCTGATACTAATTCCCATCTCATGAAATTGCGATTCCATTTTGATTAATAAAATATAGGGCTGGTGCAATTACTATGGCTCGGCAATAAGAAAATTTGGAAATAGTAAAAATTCTAAGAATTGCAAATCTAAAATAAATAACTAAAGAATCAAAATAGCGATTCTGAGAATCAGTTCGGAATGAATGCTATACTTTTTCTTCCCCACTCATCTTATTAAGCCTTTTTATTAGCCCGCTTAGCTTCCGTGCCCAGGTGTTTTAGCAGCACTGGTTTATGCATAATAGCTAGGTAAGAAAGCACAGTATTCGAGGGTAAGTAACTAGAACTAATAGAAGAGTGATATTCCTTTAACCGAGCAAGAAAGAGATGGGATAGCTGATATGAACTGCAAAAGATGGCCCTCATCTTTAGCGTGGATAGGAATAGCTAATCTAATAAGCAAGCACCGGTCAAGTAGAAGCAGAAGCAAGCAAAGGAGATCTGCAAAATCAAGTTTGAGCAAAAAAGAAGAAAGCAACAAGTTCTCCGTTTCCTGTTCCCAAAGGGTGTGAATGGAATCAATAATTAGATATATATAAAGTTGACGTAAGCTGTATGCATTCGGTGCCCGGTACGACTATGGATCATTCTATTCCTTTCCTTTAGGTAGTCCTAAAAAGCAAAACGTAATGGTAGAGGATGAAGGAGCCACTAACTTCGTTTTTAAGGATAGGTGGGAGTAGGAAAGCCCAACCCTACAATAAAGAGCAGATAGCCCACATGAATCAAGGGAATAACAATACGAGGCCTTTGACGAGTAAAGAAGAAATGCAAGATTTGGATCCACGATTTAGTTCGGTTCAATCATCATCTGACGAAACACCCTCTAGTGCCTTTCCATACCTGCTTCCTTGTTCGGTTCTGGTTACGGGAACGGTTGACTTTCGAAATCAAATACCCTTCTTCCCTGTTTTGCAAATTCACCTAGAGCTAGCGAAGCGAGTCCGTTTCCTAAGGACGAGCGATGAAGAGCTTTTTCTAATGAAATATTGGTCTACGCCCTCCTTTGATGCCCAGAGGAAGAAAAGCGAAGGCAAAGCAATGGCATGGGCATGAAAGGCTACGTAAATAAGTACTTCCCCGAAAGAAAGGGGGCAGTCTAAGGCGGGACCTATCCACTACTTGTGAAGTAATAGAAGAGAGGATTTCTCGTACCTCCTCAGGGAATATAAGATTTTCATGAGGCTGATCCTGAGCTGCCATCCAAGCACGAATACCCTCGTTTAAAAGAATATTTTTGGTGTAGAAAGTCTCAAATTCAGGATCTTCCGCTGCACGGATTTCCTGGGGGGGGGCGTTGTTTATCTACATCTATCCCAATAAGCTGTCTATCGAATCGTTGCAATTGATGTTCGATCTCGAAGAGAGGGAAGAGATCTTCGAAAAGTGGGTTTTTATGATCCGATAAAAAATCAGATTCTTCCTTAGTACGCGAGCGGCACGGCAAAGGATTAGGCTCCCAGAAGATATGTACCTGCAGGTGCGAATAAACCATTTTACATTTAAGGCAAACCCGGGATTGATACCGGGTCAAAGCTTCCGAGCTAACTGGACCAATACCCTAACCCTACCCTTTTTCAGAGAATCATTCCTCCCCCACTCTCTGCCCTTCTAAAAAAGAAAATGCATTCCTTCGCACTGTGCTTTACTTTAGCTCTTATAGCACTCTTTTCCTTAATGCCTGTTGGCTCTAGCACTGTGCTCTTTTCTAAATTGACTTCAACATCAACTGAAAAATAAGAATTTCCACGCCCACCAATTTCCTACTCGCCCTTTAGCAAGCCCTTAAGAAGTCAGAGATGATTCCCAGTGAAGGAAAAAAAGCGAGGAAAGCGTATGATCTGAATTAGATACCAATCGGGGACTGCAAATCCTTTATCCCCAGTTCAAATCTGGGTGTCGCCTGACCAAAAAAATACTTTGGATTTCTTATTGTACGGGATGAGGGAAGGCTTAGGTCAAATAGGAAATATAGGTAAGGTATCCGATAGATAGTTATCTATCTTGATTTGATGGTCTATGATGATAAAGTAGAAAAGCATCCGTTCCACATAGGTGAGAGCCTAGTCTTTCATAGGCGCAAGCTCTTCTCAAAATGCAAAGCAAGAGAATAAGAAAATCGAAACCGAGGAAGAATGGCTAGATAGGCGGATGACGAAGGAGCAGGGTGAATAGAAACACAATCTGGTTGAAGAAAAGGAACTACCCCCGGAGGGCCCCGGATAGCTATGAACTGGAATGGAAGCCAGATCCACTATCCACTTTTGTTGGTCCGTCCTTTACAGCAAGAAAGAGATCATCGAGGCGGAAGAAAGATGAGATATCCTGCGGACTTGACGTCATCCCCACCTTCCTCCAGTATCTCACTGGCAGTCCCTCGTGAGTGCGGCACGCACCTTTTTCTTTGTTTCGGAGCGGGGCGCGTACTATTACCACTACGTACCACACCACCGGGCGGCTGGCCTTCATGCCGAGTCTTCCTCCGCCTTAGACTCGACAGGTAGAGGGGGCCAAGGTGCCAGAAACATGGATTTCATGGAAACAAGGTAATCCGTAGTTGGTAGCAGATGTTCCGCGGGATCAGATATCCTCCGTCTTGTCTCTGCATTCGAGGAATGCTTGTAGCTGTGCTAGGCGTGAGAAGAACTCTACAATACGATTTCTACGATTGGTACCAGATTGGAGTTCATTCTCGGAACTCTCCTCTAGAGAATGGCCTGGCTAAAGAGAGTGATAGATCCATCGTGTCGTGTGGAAACTAAAGCTAGGCGCCGCTATTTGTCCTCAGCCGTATTCTCATTCTGGGAAAAGGTATGGCTCGTTCTGGGAAACGATCAGTAGTAGTGGTGGATGGCAGGTATGGAAGGATCCCGGCAAGTCCAGTAGCCGAAAGCATCACTAGCTTACGCTCTGACCCGAGTAGCATGGGGCACGTGGAATCACACGCCTCGATGCACCTTTTTCGTGTTCAATCTCGCCTGAGAGCAGTGCATCGATACCATTCGTCTTGAAGAGCCGCCCTGACCGAAGAGAATCCTTTGATATCCGTCTTGCCTTCTCAGTCCTCCTTAGAATCTCATCCCATAGGTCTCAGGGTCCCCTCCACCGACCCTTGTACTATCGGTTTCCGGGCGTGAGCCAGGGCTTGGACAATTGCAGAAAGTGGTTCTGCATGTGATATTGAAATGTTCCAAGGGGTTTTATGTGAATTTTTGTTAATTATAATTAACAAAATTCTGAATAAAATAAATAAAAGAGTTTTATTAATTGAGAGTTGCATTTAATTTGGTGGAAATTAAATACATGTGAGTGGGATTTTGGGTGGAGGCCATGTTTATGTGAGTGGAGGTTCACCACATGAATGAAGGAGGGGAGGAGTCCCCCCCCCCTCATGCGCCGGCTATGGGAGGGGAGGGGTCTCCCTTCCTCCTATATAAAGCCCCCCTCTCCCCTCTCACAAACTACACCTCCTCGTGAAGGATCTCTCTCCCCCTCTAGATATTTCCCCAGGGTCTCGGATTAGCGAGATACATGTTACCGGTGGCCTTGCGTCTGGAAGGAGTTGCTGCTTCCGCTGATTCGCTAGAGCGAGGAGGTGGAGGTTGTCCGGTGGCTTGAACGTGTGTGCGAGGACGGATGCGCTGCTGATTTGCGGCGCTCGGACTTCCACACGATCTTGACATCGGCAAGCGTACGACTACATCAACCACGAGTTCCTACTTGTTAACAAAACTCGTTGTCTTCGAGGGTAAGTGCTCCATGGATATATGTCCACCCGTTGCTCTGTATCTAGTAGATAGATCTTGGCGTATAGTTCTCATCATAGGAATTTTTTTGTTTTCTATGCTGCGGACCCAACATGTTCTTCCCATGGACCACACATGGATCCACCAGTGTCATTGCATGCGTGTCCTTCCCATGAACCACACATGGATCCACCAGTGTCATTGCATGTGTGTTCTTCTCACAGACCACATATGGATCCACCAGTGTCATTGCATGTGTGTACTTTTCATAGACCACGTATGGATCCACCGGTGTCATTGCATGTGTGTTCCTCTCATAGAACACACATGGATCCACCGATGTCATCGCATGTCTGCTCTTTTCATGAACCACAGTTAGAGTCATTGCATGTGTGTTCTTCTCATGAACCACAGCTAGAGTCATTGCATGTGTGTTCTTCTCACAAACCATATCATGAACCACACCTAGTGTCATTGCATGTGTGTTCTTATCATTAACCACACATGGATCCACCAGTGTCATTGCATGTCTGGTCTTTTCATTAACCACAGTTAGAGTCATTGCATGTGTGCCCTTCTCACAAACCACATATCACCGGTGTCATTGCATGTGTGTTCTTCCCACAGACCACACATGGATCCACCAGTGTCATTGCATGTGTGTTCTTCCCATGAACCACACATGGATCCACCAGTGTCATTGCATGTGTGTCCTTCTCACAAACCACATATGGATCCACCAGTGTCATTGCATCTGTGTTCTTTTCACAAACCACGTAAGGATCCTTCGGTGTCATTGCATGTGTGTTTCTCTCATAGACCACACATGGATCCACCGGTGTCATCGCATGTCTGCTCTTTTCATGAACCACAGTTAGAGTCATTGCATGTGTGTTGTTCTCATGAACCATGGCTAGTGTAATTGCATGTGTGCTCTTCTCACAAACCATATCATGAACCACACCCAGTGTCATTGCATGTGTGTTCTTCTCATTACCCACACATGGATCCACCAGTGTAATTGCATGTCTGCTCTTTTCATGAACCACAGTTAGATTCATTGCATGTCTGTTCTTTTCACAAACCACATATCACCAGTGTCATTGCATGTGTGTTATTCCCATAGACCACACATGGATCCACCAGTGTCATTGCATGTGTGTCCTTCTCACAAACCACATATGGATCCACCAGTGTCATTGCATGTGTGTTCTTCCCACAGACCACACATGGATCCACCAGTGTCATTGCATGTGTGTCCTTCCCACGAACCACACATGGATCCACCAGTGTCATTGCATGTGTGTTCTTCTCACAGACCACATATGGATCCACCAGTGTCATTGCATGTGTGTTCTTTTCACAGACCACGTAAGGATCCATAGGTGTCATTGCATATGTGTTCCTCTCATAAACCACACATGGACCCACAGGTGTCATCGCATGTCTACTCTTTTCATGAACCACAGTTAGAGTCATTGCATGTGTGTTCTTCTCATGAACCACAGCTAGAGTCATTGCATGTGTGTTCTTCTCACAAACCATATCATGAACCACACCCAGTGTCATTGCATGTGTGTTCTCATTAACCAGACATGGATCCACCAGTGTCATTGCATGTCTGCTCTTTTCATGAACCATAGTTAGAGTCATTGCATGTCTGTTATTTTCACAAACCACATATCACCAGTGTCATTGCATGTGTGTTCTTCCCACAAACCACACATGGATCCACCAGTGTCATTGCATGTGTGTTCTTCCCATGAACGACACATGGATCCACCAGTGTCATTGCATGCGTGTCCTTCTCACAAACCACATATGGATCCACCAGTGTCATTGGATGCATGTTCTTTTCATAAACCACATATGGATCCTAATTAACCTTAGGAGAGCCCTAACCTTAGCGTTAGACCGAGTCTTCTAGAAGGCACGCCCTAACATAGTTGTTCTGCTTGACGATTGTTACATACCATTCGATCGAGGCGCTTGGACGATTGGGATGGTTTTCGTGAGATCGATCCGCGAGTAGTCTGTTCTATGGCATGATTGGCCACGCTTGCTCTGGACAAACTGGCAACACCGGGGGCTCCCCTGTTGCGAGTGTCACGACTCACGAGTTGAGTGGGCCATATCCTAGTGTCAGGTCCCCATTACTTCTCTTCCTCCCCGTACTTATCTTCCTTCCCCTCGAAGCCACTTTCCCCACTTCACTCCCATCCCGCCATAGCCGCAAGCCGACGGCGCCTCCATCCCAATCCCCTCTCCGGCAGCTGACCCCTCCTCCCCTCTCGCCATGGGTTCAAGGGGAGACGGCGAGGAAACGCGTCGTGACGATAGGGACGGTGATTTCGATGTGAGTCATCTCATCTCTATCTCTATCATCCGTGGCCAGTTATCTATTTTTTGAGCCAGATCTACTCCGTTTACTCATGCGCGTATGATGTGTTAGGCTAACCAGACGATGTATGATGCCGACTATCACGGTTTAGCGGATGAAGACACTCCTCTGGTATGTAAACATGGATATGTGCCCGCTAAATTTGTAGCGTTCGAAGGACGAAACACAGGCAGGAGGTTTCTACGGTGTCAAGGACATCGTGCAATGATGCAAGGCAGAAGTTGCGGTGTTGTCAAATGGGTAGATCCAGAGTGGCCCAAATCGATGCACAAAACGCTAGACAAACTATGGGAAATGACTGTTGAGTTGAAAGAATCCGCATTCAGCTCACTTCTTGACAGTGTTGAGATGAAACTATGGGAACCAGTTGACACGACCAAGCATAAGCGAGATCTCAGGTGGGTGGAAGAAAAGGTTAGCAAAGTCGAGAAGGAGAGGGACGCGGCATTGGCCCTGAAGGCTAAAGCAGAGCAAGAACTGACTCAAGCAAGGAATGATCTTCACCAGGCCAAAGTCCTGCAGTTCACAACTACGAGTATTGACAAGTACACGAGGAAAGATGCAGAGAAACAATTGAAGCTGTGCAAGGAAGATGCTAAAAGGAAGGAGCAGACGATTCGATCCTTGCTCTCGCAGGAAGATGCGCATCGGGCTAAGATTAGGAAGATCAAGGAGATGTGTGATAACTAGTTCTATTTAGCTTAAGCTCCGTGCCTTTTTTAAGTTGTAATAGTTGTACTTGTTGACCTAGCGGTCTGAACTATTGGCCCCAGAGTCCTAGGAGTAAAAAAATTTGTCGCCCGTTAATCTGTCTTAACCCTTATTACTTCCTTTTGTCTGACCAATGCCCCTTGGATATTCCGCCCGTCGCTTCTCGTCCTCATGTACAAATAGGAGGCTCCATAGCGCGTCGCTTCGTCGCCCATCCCCTCGCCCTCTCCAATCTCCACTGCATCGTCGCTTCGTCGTGCACCCCCTCGCTCCCTCTCCAATCTCCACTGCGCCGCCATGGAGATGCCCTCGCTGAACTTCTACGAGGCGGTGATGTTCGCGCACTTCGACATCCTCGTGTCGCCGGCCGTGACGGTGCCCCACGGATGGCGCATCAGCTATGCGGGGGTGCCGGTGGCTCCGCGCCTCGTCCCCGGCGGAGCTGTGATGGAGAGAAAAATCGTGGCGCGCTGCTGCCAGATGCCCACGTGGAAGAGGGCGCTGTCCCGGTACACGGCGGCCAGCGCGTACTGGCCGGCTGTTGAAGAAGGAGCGGAAGGCCAAGATTGGCAACTGCATCGTTTACGGGCGCGTGGTGCACTGGGATCTCCACAACCGAGAAGGGCGGGAGAGGTTCTGGTCCGTCCCTAGATGGACCAAGTTCACCGTCATTGCCACCGCTCGCCATGAAGAGGTTCTCCGTCTCGCGAACAATGCGGAAATCGTGGAGGTTCCGTCCGACGACGACGAGGAAGTTGGCAGCTCAGAGGACAGCGGCAGCGGAAGTGAAATTGTTGACTAGTGGTTGAATTAATGTAGGATGTGAAATCACACCTTTGTTTAGAAGAATTTGTGGTTGAATTAATGAAATGCCCCGATTTAGATCTCTGTCTCGATTAATTTGAGGAAGAATTTGTGATTTAGATCAATTTCTACCTCGATTTAGATCTCTGTGCCGGATTGGGAACGTGACCGTCGACCAAAGACCCCTTTTCTACTAGTGTATTCTGACATTGGTGGTTTGTTTAAACGTAATCTACATGGATTTGGCCGCATGCAAATGGCACAATCACAATTTATAAAGTGGAAGCACGTACACCCAGTTAGTGGAGATCCGGGAGCTTTGCCAGATGTAGGGGATGCAGGAGCAGAGAGGCGGTGAGATAGACGGGCTCAAGATTAGGCCAGAAAGTGGTACCGATTTCCTCCTCATCTGGGAATTATCGGTGATAACGTTGTTGTTTATGTTGCCACGTTGTTGTGCAGCATCTGAAATAAGTTGTTGCTTCGTGGAGTGTGGCAGCTTAAATAATTTATTTCTGTGCCACTTACATTCCGTCGTATTTAGAGACCTCCTACCCCTATACAATCGTGGAACTGATGGATCCTTGTTTTCATATAGCAGTTGCACAATCATAATTTCGGATTCAACTACTGACTCGGGCGTTTCCAAACCCTAAGTCGCGGTATATTTTACTCAGAGAACATGGGTAGATTGTTTCGCCCAGTAACATGCCACACACAGAGCTCCAAAATTTAACAGAATTACATATATAGGTTCAAGTTCAACACATTACTATGCATCTTCATTGCCAGCAGCCTTCTTCCGCAGCCTGGGTGCCAAGCCTTCACGTCCACTGGCTTCTTCATTTCCTGCCTTCTTCCTCTTCCTTGGTGCCAATTTTCTTAGCTTTACGTACTCTGCATCGTCGGGACAATGGGCACCAGAATCGTGTCCAGCATCATCTTTCCACTTGTTTTTAATTTCTTCGGGCAGTAAAATGACTGACCCGGCAGTCATGTTTCTAACCTTGCGGCGCTTCCTGTCAAAGAAACAAGACTGTTGCATAACTGGCTAATATCTACAGAGTAAATAAAACAAAAACTATAATTCAGCACAAACATGCAAACCCTAAGCGACCTTTGCTTACTAGGAGCTAATTGGGTTCGAGCAACCACCCTGTCCAAGAATAGAAGAGCGACTCCCAGTTGCAGCAGCTTCCACATCCAGTACATCACATTTCGGGTCAAACATGGCAGCCGAAGCATACCTTTTCATTAACCCAATTAGCTGACTGTCACACGTTATAGGAACGATGATGCCACGTTCATCCATGAAGCTAAATTTTGATGTCTGCTTCGGCCATAATTCAACATGATTACACACAGCAGCAACCATACCAGATATAGTGCAGATCTGCGCGGGCGCTTCTTCCATCGTGAAATAATGGCTTCCATACCACTTGCCCTTAGAGTCGTACCTGTAGAGGACTACCGTAACCAGGTAAGGGGGTCCGCGCAGATCCCACTTAACAGAAGACTGTAGACAAAATATGTTTGTCAGTGTTGGGCTAACAAACAATTTGAGGTTCAGTAGCCAGCTAGCAGTTATAATTAGTGCGAATAGCAAAGAGAAGGGTAGCTCACCCGCTTGTAGCCAGAACTTCTTCTTCATTGATAGTAGGATCTGCCATCCTTCGAACTGCTCGGCTCGTCGGCAGCGGAGGCGGGCTAGAGCCTCGCAACGGCGGCTATGGCATGCGCCATTGGAGCTCGGGATCAGCGACTGGGCGCAGCAACTAGGTGCAGCAACTTGGCGCTGGAAGTCAAATGTCCGAATGGATCGTCCTACCTGGAGGGTGGATTCCAACGCCGCCGGTGCTAGGGGAAAGCTAGGAATGGATTTGTGAAATTGGTCAATGCATCCAATCCACTTAGCTACTCGATTTGCCTAAGAGGTTGCCGCGTTGGCGCTCGCGCACGGACAGATGACTGACATGGGGTCCCGACCGTCTACTTCACGAGGCAGTTTAACAGAATGTTTAAATTTGGCAGGGGTGAGATGAGTTTGCCTTGAAATGGTCCCTCTCAGTAGTTGGCATCCCAACTTTTCGAAACGCGGTAATTTCAGGCAACTTAGGTACCGCCATGCACTGGCCTGCGATCTTTGGTACCGCAGATGTGTCGTCGGATTGATGAAAAGTACGCCATGAGGGGGTCCTCGAGGCGTGCGGAAGAGAGGGGTGTGAGACGTACGGTGTTCCGGGACAGTGGGCACACAAGTTTACCCAGGTTCGAATCCGCCGGCTTTGGACGGACCCTACTCCTGCTAGCAATCCAGTAATATGGCAGAGCCGGAATATGGGTTACAAGGGTTTCTCCTGTGCGAGTTGATGGTCTAAAGTGTTGGGTGCCCTAAAGGCTCTACCTAGGACGGTTTATATAGATATCCGGCCTAGGGTTTACAAGAGAGATCTATCCGGCTACGACTAAGAGTCGGTTACAGAGTACATCTTGAACTACAAGTAACACTATGGGCCTAAGTTGGTAAATCTTCTGGGCCTTCCCGTGGCCGGATTGGACTCCATCTTTCTCCCTGACTGGGCCGCCCGTGAAGCAAAGCTCTAACCCAAAGTGGGCCACCCTGTTCAGTGAGGAACTGTGAGGATACCTAGAAAGTATATCCCCAATAGCAGCCCCCGGAGGCCTCCAAGATCCAAAGTCGGATTTATCATTGTCTAGCTTAATCTTTGGCTTGCAGAATCTTGAAGGGTTCCTGAAACTTCACAACAAAAAATACGATCCGGGTCTTAAAAAATAAGTCGGACCTATCAACAGGTTACTCGGATTTTCTAGCTTGATTTCAAACTAAGCCGGAACTTGGTCTCTAACGCCACCTAACACAAGTCATGGTAAAGTCACGTCATCTGACAGGCATTCCGTCAGCACGACCGTTGGTGGGTCTGCGGTTCACGGAACCGAGGCATCGTTTCAATGCATGCACGGAGATCGAGGCGATGTAATCATCGCGTGGGTCCTTCCCAGTTCCTTCCACGACGCGTGGCGGTTACACTGTAGCATTTGCACGAATCTTGGCGCAGTTAGGTGAATATAAGGGGTTAGGATCTTCTCCTTCTCTCTTCACCTGTCCTTTGCCTTTTCTTCTCCTCCCAATCTCTTTGTGCGCACAGAGCTCCTCCATTCCTCCCCCAAAAACTCCCAGCGCCGCCCATTCTAGGTCAACTGCTCGCCGGAGAAATGGCTTCTTCTTCCTCTTCTGGCTTGGCGGCAGCAGCGGCGACGGCAGCGACGGAAGCTGTGGCGGAGAAGGAAAGCTTCCGCGGGCTCTGGATCCCCTGCGTGCTCGACAACGAGAAGCTCCAGAACATGGAGAAGGAAGGGCTCCTCCGTGCCGGCGACTGGCGGAGCGGCTTCAAGGAAACCGTCCCCAACCCGCGCGCTGGCGAGCGCGTCCACTTCGGCACCCACCTCGACAGAGGTTTGTCGTTTCCTCCCTCGGAGTTCTTCTCCAAGGTGATTGATCATTACGGAGTTCAACTCCATCATCTTCCTCCCAACTCTCTGATACATTGCAAATGTATCTATAATTTTTGATGTTCCATGCTTGGTTTTATCTACTTTCTTATGTTTTATCACACTTTGGAGTACATTTCATATGATTTCTTGGACTAACCTATTAACAAGATGCCATAGTGCCAGTTGCCTGTTTTTTGCTATTTTTGGTTCCAGGAAGTCAGAAAATGAATATTCTCGAAATTGGACGGGACAAAAGCCAAAGTTACTATTTTCCCGGAAGACTCACGGAGCCAGAAGGAGAGTCGGAGAGGGGCCACAGGGAGGCCACACCCCCGTTGGCGCGGGCCAGCCCAGGTTGCGCCAGGGCATGGTGTGGGCCCCCTGGCCGGCCACCGACCTTGCCTCTTTCGCCCATAAGAGCCTCCCGATACCAAAACCCTAGAGATTCAATCAGAAATCCACGAAAAGTTCCACAGAGCCGCCGCCACCGAAGGGGAGATTCGAGGATAGAAAGTCTCTGTTCCGGCACCCTGCTGGGACGGGGAAGTGCCCCCGGAGCCATCTCCACCACCATCTCCATCACCATTGCTGATTCCCATGATGAGGAGGGAGTAGTTCTCTCTCGAGGCTAAGGGTTCTACCGGTAGCTATGTGTTCATCTCTCTCTCTATGCATGACCTTATTGAGATCATGAGCTTGTAATCTATAGATCTACCTTGCTACTCAAGTGCTTTAATAGATCTCTGCTCTCCCCATGTGTGTGAAGTTGATAGTGTGCACACCATGGTGGCACTTAGGCTCGAGATTTCAAATACTTGTTATGAGTTATATTTGGAGTTGGATGTCTCTATGAAATTGTGGTGTTTTTTGGAACCATCTAGTGCTCAAGGTGACAATGTGGGGTTTTCTAGATGGTAAAGATGAACTTTGAGGTGTGCTGTTATAGCCCTACCATCGATTAGAGTGTTCAACCGGAGAGTAGTTCAGCATAGTATCATGAAGAAGAATATATTTATATGAGAGTGTTCACTAGTGAAAGTATGATCCCTAGTCCTTGTTTCTAAGCATTGAAACACCATTTGCTACTAGATCTGTTACATGTTTGCTTGCTTCCATCTTTATTTCAGTTTTACTTTAGTCTTTTCCATGCCATCAAGCTATTTTCTAGCACCGTTATCTTATATCCATACCACTTGTATTTCACTATCTCTTCGCCGAACTAGTGCACCTATACACCTGACAAGTGTATTGGATGTGTTGGGGACACAAGAGATTTCTTGTATCTTGATTGCAGGGTTGCTTGAGAGGGGATACCTTTGACCACTTCCTCCCTGAGTTCGATAAACCTTGGGTGATCCACTTAAGGGAAAACTTGCTGTTGTTCTACAAACCTATGCACTTGGAGGCCCAACAATTGTCTACAAGAATAGAAGTGCGTAGACATCAAGCTATTTTCTGGCGCTGTTGCCGGGGAGGTAAGGTAAAAGGTATTCACACCGGAGGATTAAAGAAGAAGAACCTCCCATGGCAAACGCCTATTTTCTGGCGCCGTTGCCGGGGAGGTAAGGTAAAAGGTATTCACACCGGAGGATTAAACAAGAAGAACCTCCCACGGCAAACGCCTATTTTTTGGCGCCGTTGCCGGGGAGTCAAGGACATCTTGACAAGGGGAGTCCCTCATAACCAATCTCTTTACTTTGTTGTTTTTGTTTTGCTTAGTTTCTTTTTGCTTTGTTTGCTTGTTTTGTTATCAAAAACACAAAAAAAATAGTTTTACTTGTTTGCTTTCTTATTCAAAAACACAAAAAAAAATTAAGTCTCCTTTAGTTGTCACCTCTTCCTTAGCTCACCATGTTGATCCCTACATTCACCCTGAAAGACCTTCCAATTGGTAGTGGTTCTATAATTGGGAAAGATAACATTGAAGAATTCTTTAATCATGTTAGTAAGCATGAAGATACTGAGGATAGATCCCTTGTATAACTTGCTCCAAACTATGAGATTGCTACAGCTTCTTTAATTCACATGTTAGAAGCTAGATTTGTTAACCCCAACCCCTTAATGCAAGTAATGTTTCTTAAGCTTAAAGAAATTGAGGATCCTGAAAATAGGGATTTCATTTTAGAAACTTTGTTTAAGGAGTTCTATGATGTTGCCAAGGAAGCTAGGAAAGTCTTTGAACGTTTCAATATGCTAGGCTCATGTGTAGATGTTGTTGGTATACGAGAAAATATGAACAAAACCGAACCTAATGGGGAGGAACCTAAGATACCAACACCCTTTAAACTAATAGCAATACATGATGCCATAGAAAAGAATCTTGATTGGATTGTTCCTGCAAACATTTTTGATGAGAATAGTGAACCTAAGAGCATTGAGAGAGGATCATCTAGAACTTATTTGGATGATATACCTTGCCTTGTTGAAGATATTTCTGGTATTAATCTTAATGCTTCTTCATGTGAGAACACTTGATTCTTTCTTTGCTTCTTATGCCTAACTTAAAGGCGTTAGACAAAAATACTTATTGGAAGATAACCCAAAAGTTTTAGATGAGTCTTGGAAGTTATTACCTCTGTAATAACCGCTCCTTATCCTTTTTATTTGCTTTTTGTGCCAAGAGTAACCTCTAATGAGAGAGAAGTAATGATTGGGAAAGTTGCTGTCCCGAAACAGATTTCTGTGCTTCACCATAAAAATTCGTGTAAAATCTCTGTTCGTCCTTTTGAGGCGTGAATTTTTTTGCTTCTGCCCCAGGTTGTTATCTAACTTTTGTTAGTTCAACACTTTTTGATTTGAGCAACAGAAGGTCTTCGAAAAAATTCATCTTTACCTGCTGGTCTGTTTTGACAGATTTCTGCCATTTTCTGCATTTGCTTCTTATTGGTTCCTTTTTGAGTTCTTTGGGGAATTGAGATTTTTAAGGGAAGTGCTACAGTAGCTAGTGTTTTAATGGAAGTTTATTGTCATTAGAACTGAACCTAAAGACTTATTATCTTGAGTGCACTAATATTGCTAATAAAGATTGTGTGAAGTTTTGTATGAAGGAAAAATTTCAGGTGTATGGAAGGAATGAGTAATGAGATGAAGGATGGACTAAAGCTCAAGATTGGGGATGCCACGCGTGTCACCCCAAGAAATATCCAAGAAGTACAAGCGTCAAAGCTTAGGGATGCCCAAGGCATCCCCTTCCTCATCAATAAAAATCCCAGGTTCCTTCCAAACGTTTTATTTTTATTATTTCATGCACAGTTGTGTTGTTCTTGGAGCGTCTTCTTTTTCGTTTTCGTTTTGGTTTTTCGTTTGCTTTGTTTGCTTAGTTTGCTGAATAAATTGGTTGGACCCCCTCTTTCATGCACTGGTTTTCAAATAGTTTGGTTTGGATTGGAAAAGAGTAGGAAAGTTCATGCTTAAGTGTTAAAGAGAGTTTGTTTTTGATTGTGGCCTATGCTTTGTCATGCCATGATTGATATTGTTTTGGCTTTATGCTTAGTATTCTTTGTTTTAGCATGACTTGTTATAAACAATTGAGATTGCTTAATGTGCCTTGGATTAATCATACGTTGTTTTAGCATATTAAAGCATAGTATAGTGGTATTCTCCTTTGATGCTTTATTTGGGTTGACTTGGCGCATGCTCACACCATGTTATGACTATATCAAGTCACCATAGCCTTTATGATCCTTTAGTTTTCAACTTGTAGTATCACTTTATGCTTTTATCAATGATGTTTTGTCGCTCTGCATGATTATGGCCATTATTGCTCTCTTAGTTTGTCGCTCTCAGTCTTTTGCTAGCCTCCAAAACCAAGTATGAGTTCCACTCATGCATCCAACTCCCTAAACCAAGTTATTCCAAAGAATCCACCATACCTACCTATTAGCATTTTCTATTCCAAATATATTCATGTTTTTGTTTACCTTCCAAATTAAACTTGTTATGAGAAAACTAGTGATTAAAGCTCTTACAAACTTGATGGCACACTTTACTTTTCGTGCGCTTAATAAACTTGAACCATTGTGTCGTCTATGTTGTATATACTTGCACTTATTTGTTGGGGATTAGCAGAACCATGATTTCATGGGGAACGCTTTCAACATTGCACTTGGTACTTGTACCTAGTTGATATCATGCTCTTTTGTGTATGGATGTCGTTGGTGTGAAATGAAAAGGGAGCTTGTAAGTCCATGGAGTTATGTATATGTGTTAGAGAAACGCCTGGGCCGCTGGTCTAATCCATGCTGACATGGTGGAAACCTGCAGCGTAACCATAATGATCTATCTATGAAGCATTCTTCTTATAAAAAAGAGTCCTACATTGAGAAAAAAAGAGAAAAAAAAAAGAGATTATGAAAAGAGGAAAGAGAGAAAAAAGCACCATATGGGGATTGCTGAGATGCTCGTTGTCTGCTTGCCTTGTCATTTTGATATGGGGATTCTTCCGTATCATCGGGCAAGGGGTACCCCGTTGGCGGTTCTCTATGATACACATGTACTTACAATGACAAAACTTACCGGTGACTAAACTTGAGTAGCATGAGGAGCGGCCCTCGTATTCAAGGGACATGAGATTTCTAACTTATACTTTGTCAAGCATATACTCCATAGTTTGTTCATATTAACCTTAATCACTTCAAGATGCTTATGATAGGGGCAATGAGAGCTGAAAGCTATAAGTACCATAATTTTTGGAAGCTCTTTATGAGACTTGAATCCCTACTTCCTTTTATAAAAAGGCCTTTCTTCCACCAATATATTGAGTCTCCACCTTCTATCTTTATGCACCTACTTTGAGAGCATAGTGGCCATTCTTAGTTCTATGTGCATTGTCCCAAGACTAGTTGATTGATGCATAACTTGTTATTGCTTGTTTTAAACTATTGTATCTAGTCACTCTTATGAACTTTGAAGGTGTCCTATGCATTTATATTTGCTACTCTATTGAGGGACAAGCTGAATAATTTTATGTTATGTTTTCTTTATGTGAAACAAACAAACGTCTTGCAAAGCATTATTATTCATGCATCTTTTGTTTGTGCCTTTTCATGTTGCGTCATTGTTTCTTTGTCTTATTGCTAGAACTTTGTCTTTCATGTTATGATTGAAGTACTATCATCCCAGCTTTGAATGTTTTACAAATACTTTGATCAAGTCTTTGATGGAGCATGTCACCTCAAAAATTATTCTTTCTTTTTATCACTTACCTACTCGAGGACGAGCAGGAGTTAAGCTTGGGGATGTTGATACATTGCAAATGTATCTATAATTTTTGATGTTCCATGCTTCGTTTTATCTACTTTCTTATGTTTTGTCCACACTTTGGAGTACTTTTCATATGATTTCTTGGACTAACCTATTAACAAGATGCCATAGTGCTAGTTGCCTGTTTTCTGCTGTTTTTGGTTCCAGGAAGTCAGAAAATGAATATTCTCGGATTTGGACGGGACAAAAGCCAAAGTTACTATTTTCCCGGAAGACTCACGGAGCCAGAAGGAGAGTCGGAGAGGGGCCACAGGGTGGCCACAACCCCTTGGCACGGGTCAGCCCAGGCCACGCCAGGGCATGGTGTGGGCCCCCTGGTCGGCCATCGACCTTGCCTCTTTCGCCTATAAGAGCCTCCCGATACGAAAACCCTAGAGAATCAATCAGAAATCCACGAAAAGTTCCGCAGAGCCACCTCCACCGAAGGGGAGATTCAGAGGACAGAAAGTCTCTGTTTCGGCACCCTGCCGGGATGGGGAAGTGCCCCCGGAGCCATCTCCATCGATCTCCACCACCATCTCCATCACCATTGCCGATTCCCATGATGAGGAGGGTACCCCTTGCTTCCATATTTATTTCAGTTTTACTTTAGTCTTTTCCACGCCATCAAGCTATTTTCTAGCACCGTTATCTTATATCCATACCACTTGTATTTCACTATCTCTTCGCCGAACTAGTGCACCTATACACCTGACAAGTGTATTGGGTGTGTTGGGGACACAAAAGACTTCTTGTATCTTGATTGCAGGGTTGCTTGAGAGGGGATACCTTTGACCACTTCCTCCCTGAGTTCGATAAACCTTGGGTGATCCACTTAAGGGAAAACTTGCTGCTTTTCTACAAACCTCTGCACTTGGAGGCCCAACAACTGTCTACAAGAATAGAACTGCGTAGACATCACTCTCTCTTAGAGATGAGCGCTTACGCTTCTTTGTGTGAGGGCTTTCTCTGCATTAGGCCGAGTTTGACCCTATTCCGGTACTATTTTCATGTCCGGAGAAACTCTATTACTGCCGGCGTTCCTTACATAACCGGTAGTATTAGTTTTTCGCTTAGACGCGAGCGTGCATATCCCAAAATCCTAGCCAGTGACTCGGTCAAACAATGGCCAGCCACATTCTTTTACCATAGGGATATTCCGGCTCCCGGCAAAGCCACTGCTTTGCCGACTTTCATCGACGGAGCTGCCACGGCCCAACCGTCCTAGGACGAGGCTCCTCCGGCTCTCACTGACGATCCGATCCTCGCTAAGAGGCGGATCGAATACTTGATCAAACACAAAGGACTGAAGGGATCCGACTTGGTCCAATGCTGGGTATCACGTCGGATCTAGCCCCTTTAGTACCACGAAAATCGATGGATGCACTCCATCACATCGTCCAAGAAAGACTCCCTCTGCATCAGCCCCAAAGCCTACACCACGCAAGGCTATATAAGCCAGATTAAGGGGCTAATCAGGGAGCGGATCGAGAGGAGGATCCCGGAGGTTTGTCTGGATATGCATACGGCGGATAACCCCGTAGTGCCGGTAAGCTTCTAACAGTAGAACTTTTTATGTGTTTCAATCTTCGATTTATATTGCAATACTGATATGTTTTCTTCTTTTCAGCTTGCTGACCTCCCCGAGTCAGAACTTGCTCCGCTCGAAGGATATCCTCCGGAGTTCTCTTAGGAGATAGAAGTGGACCCATTGCCGGACCTTGCGCTCAAGAAGCGCAAAGCTCCGACAGTGGCTGTTGGCACAAAGGAGGTGCTCATCGTGAAGAGGTAACTTTCAATCACAACTTCCGCCTTTGTACTTTACTCGAATTTCTTTCTGAGATGTAATGTTTCCGATTTTACTACATTCTCAGAGCAAAACCACTCATCAAGGGCAAGGGGAAGGGAACTTCTTCGAAGCCCTTGCGTCAGACGAAGCTTACCATAGCTTCTCCTGCCGTGGCTCCTCCGACTCCTGCCCCTCAACCTTCTGCAACGCCGGTGACCATACCTTCTCCGGTCGTTGCAGAAGATCCGGCTCCTCCAACGGAGCCTGCGATCTTTGAATCGCAAACTGACGTCACCATGGGTGAGTCAGATTTAGATAAGGGTGAACCCTCTTTGGGTAATGATCCCTCGGCAGAAACCTTCGCCGAAAACCTTATCAGCAATCCGGGACTTGCCAAGTTTGGCATGTCTCGGAAATCTGCTGAAGAGATCCAGCGGCTAGCCAGGCAATGCCTGGAGAAAAGAAACTTATCTGCCGAAGAAGAAGCACAAGAGGCAGAGGACATCAAGTTCTCCGACCTTCTTGCCCAGGTGCGCCTTCGCGACGAGAGGATAAGGACCGGTGAGCTTCCAACAACACCAGTGATTCCTCTGACTCTCACCGAGAAGGTTGCCGTTGAAGTGAACGCGAGTTTGGATAAACTCACTCGCGAACAATATGTAAGTCGGAATTCCAACTCCCATTTTTCCTTTGTTTCATATCATATCCTCTAGCCCCCAAGCATGAAGTAGGATAAATAATCCGGGTTTATGCTTCATTAGGATGCCAAAGAATGAACTAGTGTAGCCCCCAAGGCTCGTGCTGATATTAGCAAAAATATTAGCCCGAGTCTTTAGTAGCTTTCTGACTTTGGGTATTCTAACTTACAGAAAGTATGTTCCTATAACCAGGATTTATTGAAGAATGTGTGTGATAAGCGGAGAGAGATCAAGGCTCTCTGACTTAAAAATGCTGAACTTAAAGTTGCCAAGGATGAGGCCGAAGGTAAACATTCCGAGACTCAAACCTTGTCTTTGTATTTTCAATGTCGAATTTTTTCTGAACTGTTGTTCTTTTTGACTTACAGCACTGGTAAAACAATCCTGCGCCATGATTGAAGAGGCCGAGAACCTCAAGACTTTGGTGGTGGAGAACAAGGAGCTGCGCCAAGAGCTAGATAAGCTCAAGGCAGATCATGAAAAGAGCATAGCTCAAATCCTTGAGTCCTCCTCCATGGCTACTGATGAGCGTGATCGCAAGATCGCTGCTCAAGATAAAACAATCTCGGACCTCAAGAATGAGCTTCGCAGAGAGAAGGACCTTTCCGAGGCACTCCGGGCTGAACTCCAGAGTCTTCGGGAAGAGAAAACCAAAATCAACGACGCCATTTTCGGTACGTTCCATCTGTCTGACTTTTCCGCTTTCTTCGACTTCTATCAGTGTCGGATTTTTCTTAACTTGTTTTATGTATAGGTCCTCTGAACTTGACGGACTCTTCCTCCACCGAGCCCCGCACCCACCGGCTTACCCAAGTCGGTGACCTGCTTCATGACTTCTGCCAATCCCTTGAGGACATCGGCGAAGCTCTCAAGATTCCGGACATGCACAGCATGTCAGATTTTGAGGTGCGGGACAAGGCAAAGGAGATGCCGCAACTTGTTCAGGATTGGAACATGTCCTACGCGCGGACTGTGGCGCAGAACGCTCTCACCATGGTCATGAGCCACCATGGAAACATGGAAATATGGCAAGTGACCAGAGGGTACTGCAAAGTAGATGAAGACGGCCAGGAGCAGTACCTTCAAGCCATCATGCACTCCTGCGCCAGATATGGGTGTCACGTGGCTGATTTGACCAGCTATGAGACCCCTTTCTTCACCTGCGTGGACACTCCGCCTCCTCCAGAAGAATCAGCAGAAGTTTCCGACGATGAACGCACCATCTCGGATGTGCACATCTCGGAACGATGCCAAGGTGGCGTATCCAGCAAGCCGGCAGCTCCTTCCTCTCCTGCATCATAGATTAACAGAAATATTTGTATTATTCTGAAAAACATGACGGGCCTGTAAATATGCAGTACTATAATTTTGCTAGTGCTAAGCTTTTGATCTATTCGGCACTTTTGGCTTTAATTTTTTGTGTGCCTGAAATGTTTACATAAGCACTTGTATTTTTTCGTCCATACTTATCGTTTATCTGGCTTTCCGCCTCGTCCCTTTCGCGAGCCGGCTTAACCTTCTGCCGGAAACTTTGCCGAGCAACGGAGCTCAATTGCTAAACCAGTTTAAACTCGGAAACAAAGCCGGCTTCTAGTACCAACAATTCACTACTCGGAAAATGCCCGCATCCAGCAATCAGACAAATAACCAAAGTAAATACTAGAAATTTTTAGAGTTATACCCGAGCGTAGCAGTTTTAGAATCGGAAATCTAAACCAGAACGAACATGAGCATAAAGTACTTTCAAGCATTCTGGGATTTTCGACTATGACATGATCATTCAGAAATAAGATGGTAAAAACTTCTCAGAAAAGATTGAGGCAACCAAAACTTTTATTTCTCACAGAACATGTACATATATATGTTTACAAAGAAGGATAAACTAAGAATAAAAGGGACGTAGCTGAGCAATATTCCACGGTATGTCTAACTCATTCGGATTTGTACTGCCTCCAGCTCTCTTTCTCTTCTTAGTAGCAGGTCTTTCTTTGACTGGCCTCATGTCAGTTAAGTAGTACGATCCATTGTGCAATACTCGACTAACTAAAAAGGGCCCTTCCCATACCGAGGAAAGTTTGTGCTTTCTTTGTTGCAAAAGCCGGAGAACCAAATCACCTTTATTGAAAGATCTATTTCGGACTCTCTGGCTATGATACTTGTGTAACTTCTGCTGATAGGCTGTAGATCTCATTTCAGCAACGACGCGAACTTCTTCGACTAAGTCGAGATCATTTTGTCGAGAAATCTCGGCATCCTCTTCAATATACGTGGCCACTCTAGGAGAGGTGTGAATCAAATCACTAGGAAGAACTGCTTCTGCACCATAGACCAAGAAGAAAGGTGGGTATCCGGTTGACCTGTTTGGAGTCGTTCGTAAACTCCATATTACAGAGGGTAATTCCTCTGCCCAAGCCCCCGCAGCGTGTCGTAGTGGTGCTTCGAGTCTCTGTTTTAGGCCTTGTCGGATTAAACCATTTGCTCTTTCGACTTGTCCGTTAGCCTATGGATGTGCGACTGACGCAATGTCAAGCCGGATATTTTGCTCGTTCCAGAATTCAGCCAATTCTCCCATAGAGAAGTTACTCCCGTTGTCCGTGATAATGCTATGTGGATAACCATACCGGATTATAACATCCTCGACAAATCTTTTGGCTGTTGCTCCATCACAACTAGTGATAGGTTTAGCCTCAATCCATTTGGTGAATTTATCTACCATCACTAAGAGGTGATTAAATCCACTTGGAGCTTGTTTAAATGGTCCTACCATATCAAGCCCCCAGACCGCAAAGGGCCATGTTATAGGTATTGTTCGCAACTGATCAGCCAGAACATGAGCTTGTTTGGCGTACTTTTGGCAGCCTTTGCACGTATTGAATAATTGTTCCGCATCTGCCTGAGCTGTAAGCCAGAAAAATCCGTGTCTAAAAGCTTTTGCCACTAAATATTTGGCTGCAGCATGGTGACCACACTCGCCTTCGTGGATTTCTCTTAAGATTTCCACTCCTTCTTCCGGAGATACACAGCGTTGAAATACCCCAGAAACACTTCGCTTATAGAGCTCACCTTTAACAATAGTATAGGCTTTTGCTCGTCGAATAATCTACCGGCTCAGAACCTCGTCTTCGGGTAATTTGCCATCTACCAAATAATCGAGGTAGGGTTGAGTCCAGCTAGGAATTACAGCCAGAACTGCTATCAAATGTGAGTCGGATTTTGTCGGATATTCCTCATCTACTCCCTTTATTGAGGGAACTTTGAGGTGCTCTAAAAAAGCGCCATCCGGGACCTCTTTCCGCGCAGAACCTATCCGAGATAATGCGTCTGCTTCCTCATTTTTTGCTCGAGGGATGTGTTGAACTTCAAACCCTTCGAACGATTTAGATAGATCATCCACGACAGCTTTATATGCAGCCATGTGTTTATTTGCATTACAAATATCCGACACTTGTTGAGCAACAAGATCCGAATCCCCATAACACATCAAACATCGGATGCAAATATCCTTAGCAATCTGGATTCCATGTAGCAGTGCTTCATACTCGGCAATATTGTTTGTCGCTGTAAAGTGGATCTGCAACACGTATAAAAGTTTATCTCCTTGGGGTGATTTGAGCACCACGCCAGCCCCCGAGCCCCCGCGAGCCTTAGACCCATCGAAGAAGAGGGGCCAATATTCCGACTCAGGGAGGATCATGTTCTCCTTCGTATCTGTCCAATCAGTGACAAAGTCAGCAAGGATCTAGGATTTTATTGTTGTCCGAGGTTTATACTCAATATCAAAAGCTGAAAGCTCTATTCCCCATTCGGCGACGCGTCCTGTGGCGTCACTGTTGTTGATTATATCTCTCATGGGAGTTGTGCTCACCACGGTAATTGGATGCTCCTGGAAGTAGTGTCATAACTTACGAGATCCTAGAAAAACACCATAAGCCAATTTTTGATAGTGCGGATACCGCTGTTTTGACTCTGTTAGGACTTCACTAACAAAGTAAGTCAGACGCTGCACCAAGTGCTCCTGATTTTCCTCCGGTCTCTCCACTACCATGACGATACTAACGGCCCTATTTGTCGCAGCAAGATAAAGCAACATCGGTTCGTGAGGTTCCGGCGCTGCAAGGATAGGAGCAGATGAGAGTACTTTCTTCAGGTCTTGTAGTGCAGCTTCAGCTTCATCAGTCCAAACAAAATCCTTAGTCTTTTTCAGGAGTTTATATAATGGTGTGGCTCTTTCACCAAGCCGGCTTACGAATCGACTGACTGCAACGATGCAGCCAGTTAATCTTTGTACGTCCTTCAAGCGAGTTGGCCTAGAAATATTGAGTATAGCCTTGATTTTGTCCCGGTTCACCTCTATGCTTCTTTGAGACACGATATAACCTAACAATTTTCCGGCTGGTATTCCAAAGAAGCACTTCTTCGGGTTAAGCATGATGTTGTATTTTCGTAGATTGGCAAATGTTTCCTCCAAGTCGGAAATCAGTGTTTCCTTCTTTTTGGACATTACTGCAATATCATCCATGTATGCATGTACATTGCGTCCGAGTTGGTCATGGAGGCAACACTGCATCGTGCGCTGGTACGTAGCTCCTGCGTTCTTCAACCCAAAGGGCATCGTAACAAAACAGAAGGTTCCGAAGGGGGTTATGAATGAAGTTTTGACTTTGTCAGATTCCTTCATCCGGATTTGGTGATAACCGGAATATGCATCGAGAAAACAAAGGAGTTCCGAGCCTGCCGTAGAATCGATAACTTGATCAATTCTAGGTAGAGAGAACGGATCTTTTGGAGAAGCCTTGTTCAAGGCAGTATAATCAACACACATCCTTAAATCAGTGGTGTCCTTTTTAGGGACCATTACAGGATTGGCCGACCACTCAGTGTGGATGACCTCTTCTATGAATCCGGCTAACTCGAGCCGTGCTAGTTCCTTAGCTATTGCCTTACGCTTTTCATCACCAAATCGTCGTAGGGACTGTTTGACGGGTTTATCGTTCGGGTTTACATTTAGAGAGTGCTCGGCAAGTTCCCTAGGTACTCTGATCATGTTAGATGGTTGCCATGCGAAGATATCTTGATTTGCTTGGAGGAACTTGACAGCGCGCTTTCCTATGCGCTACCTAGGCCTACGCCTATCTGGGTCACTTTGGAGGGGTCATCATCCTTCAACGGCGTCTTCTCGTCTCTTCTGATGCCTTGAACTCCGGATTTGGCTTTGTCACCTCCTTCTTCGTTGCGGGCATCTCGGACGGATCTATGCTTCTCTTGATCTCCTGGTACTCCTGGGCATGCAGCACGGCTTCGGCAAAGGCGGCATTTCCATCCTCGCAATCTCGCGCTTTCTTCGGGTCTCCCCTGATAGTGATCACGCCGTTGGGACCTGGAATTTTCATCATATTGTAAATGTAACACGGACGAGCCATAAAAGCCCAGTAAGCCGGACGTCCAAATATAGCGTGGTACGCGCTCTTGAATGGGACCACTTCGAAGGAAAGTGCTTTCGTCCGATAGTTCTTTGGAGTTCCAAAGGTAACATCCAAAGTGATCTCTCCTAGGGAATTAGCTTGTCTTCCTAGGATAACTCCGTGAAAGATCACAGAGCTATGGTTCAGTTGAGTTTCCGAGATCCTCAGCCAGCGTAGTGTTTCGACATAGAGAATATTGATAATACTACCACCGTCCATGAGGGTCTTGGGGAAACCATAACCGTCAATTAGTGGATTGACGATTAAGGCGTATTTTCCTCGCCTGTGCAACTTAGGCGGATGATCAGCGCGGTCAAATGTGATTGCCACTTCCGACTAGTCCAGGTATTGGGGGACAGCCAGAATTGTTGCATTGAGCTCGTGTAGAACTGCTTTCTTGACCTTTGCTGGTTGAGATCCGAGGAAAGTGACATAAGTGTCCTTCTTGATGGGAAAAGTTTTCTTCCCTTCCGGCTTGGAATTTGAAGCATCAGCTTCCTCCATGTCGGAATCATCCTTGGTCTCTTTTTCTTTTTTGGGATTTTTCTTTCCCTTCTTCCGCTTAGCTTTGTAGCCCGCGGTGTCATCTCTTTTGATGTCGTCATTGAAACGACATTCAGCGTTGGTGTGGGACGAGCCCCCATTGGCGTCTAGGTGATGCACACATGGGTTATTGGCAATGTCGGCCCAAGAGTAGGTTTTGCCTGGTTGCTGTTCTCCTCTACCTTGGACCCTTGAAGTCCCTCGGCCACACCCGCGGCCTCCGCCGCGTCCTCCTCGTCCTCCAGACCCGAAAGTAGTAGTGACCACTGCTGTTTCCGTGTTGGGTTTCTCTTCCGAGGTATTCTTGCACTTCTGAGCTTGTTGCTTTGGCTATTTTGCCGACTGAGGCACAGCTAGGGCATTGAGTAATCCCTCTGCATCATCGTCGGCATCTGCATACTTGCTCGTTGTTTCTATCATCTCTCCCAAATCAGTGACCTTGTCACTTCAATCGGTGGCGCAGTAGACCAATTGGGAGACCTGCGATGAAATATTCAATCGCAGTTTGATCATTTACTCCTTCGCAGGAGTTCTTGGTGTCGATCCATCGTTCGAGGTAATCTCGAAAAGTTTCTCCGGCCTTCTGGGTGAAACGTTGTAGGTCCCCGACCGTACAGGGCCTCCAATACATGCCTTCGAAATTCCGAAAGAACGCACTTTGCATGTCATACCAGTTGTGGATGGTGTTCTCCGGAAGTTCATTAAGCCATGATCGTGCCGTCTTCCGCAATGTAAGTGGGAGATATCGGGTTGCGACCAGGCTGTTTCTGCCTTTGGCGATGCAACAAGCTTGGAAGAAATCCTGTAGCTAGGTATCTGGCCGAGCAATGCCGTCGTAGGCTTAGATATGCCTTGAAATAGCAAATCCTTCCGGGAATCTTGTAGCTCTGATGCGTGGTCCGAAGCACTTTGGTCCCACGTAGATATCATCGTTTTCGTAGCGTCACGCCTCTATGTTGGAGTTGATCCTGTGCCTTGTGTCGTTCGGGGATAGAGATCGTCCCGAATGCCGGTTGTGGCTGTGGTGCCTTGGAGCCAGACTTCGACTTCTGCCACCACCTCCTCCGCCACGTCGTCCTCCTTGTCCCCCTTGGGAGCCGTTGTGATGACTGTTTGGTGGAGAAGGTGGGGCAGCTGGATAGTTTCCGGCTGATCGCCGGCCTCCGTCCAGAGCGTCATTATTCCGGTTCTAGGGAGGGTCTTGGATACGACGAGCCCCCTACTGGCTTGTCCCGACATGGTTTTCGTCGTTCCTTCATCCGAAGTTCCCACTACGGTGAGACTCATCCGGACGGCTTGCATGTCTAGGAGGTGGAATTTTTTGATGATCCTCCTCCTGACGTTTCTCTTTATCTTCTCCCCTTCGATCGTTAGACTCTCGTCGGGGAGGATTCCTCGGATTCAGAGCAGCGATGGCCTCTTTCTCGGCCGCTGGGGCGACGTTGCTCCAGTCACGTGTAGTCCTGCGATGATGTCCTGACGATCCGGTTCTCGAATAATTGTCCTCCCTTCGTTCGGGGCGATGATGTTGCTCCGGAACGCGATGGGGTCTTACGTCAGCCCATGCCGGATCTATGCGACATTGGTCAGAATCTGAGACCAGTTTTTGACTTCCGAATAGGGCGACCTTTTGCTGCTCTAGTCCCTTGTTGAGTAGTTTGATACCCAAACGGATCTCCTGTAGTCCTAGATTAGCCGATAGAATTTCTCGGGCCGCCACAGTATTCTGTACTAGGGTTGGATATACCCAATCTCCTTTGCTATCTTTATGTGGCTTCCCCATCTCGTCTCCGAAAAGGACGGCACGGATATGTGGGAATTGGTCGTCATTGGTGTGACGCTTTCGTGTCTTCTGATGCAACCGAGACATATAATCCTTGGTTGCCATGCGTTTCTTCTCCTCCTCGATGTTTTTGGCTTCATCCAGGAGTTGTTGACGACGCGCTTCTAGGGCTTGGGCCCTTTCGTCCAGTTCTTCCGTAGTAAGTTCTGCAGCTGTAGGGATAGGTGTGGTTAGTGCAGCATCGATGAGTTTACGCGCACCTTTGGTGATCACGTGTCCATCCATCGATTCTTCTTTTTTCGACTCTTCTGGGATAAGTGCTCCATCCGAGTCTTCTTCGTATTCCTCGGAAATCACCTCCTCTGCCAGAGGGTCTTTTGCTGGGTTCTTGTTCTTCTTATTCTTCTTCTTTGCCTTCTTGGCGGCGCCGGTAGCAAAGACGGCTTTGGGTCCGTTTCCTGGAGTCAAGCTCTGATCGGTACTTTCAGACATCTGGACTTCGGGATTATCTCCGACGTCCATGTCATCCTGCGCTTTGGGAGAGTGTTCCCTGGATCCTTCATCCATGTATTCTCCTTCTTCTGCAGCTTTGGAGTTATACTCCTCTTCATATTTCATGGAGAACTTTCGGAAATCTGCTGACGTCATCGATTCATCCGAGGATGCGGGTACGTCGGCATTTGTTCCAATTGCCTCCAACACAAAGTCGGTGTTCTCTCTAGCATCGGCAGAGCCGGATCTGGATCCCACATACCCGACGAAGTGTGACGCGTGCTTCCTGAGGTACCTTAGGAAAGGCCTGTCTGTCCCGGCATCATCAGAGCCGGAATCAGTGTCGTTGACTTGCTCCTCCTGAATTTCGACTTCCATGGGTGGGTCGATCTGGGATACGGCTTCTCTAGGGAGATCCACTCCAGGTTCGACTTGAACCGCTAGGTCTTCTTCAGGCTCGGATTTCTCCACTATCTCTGTAACTGGTGCGGGCTGGGTGGGTTTAGGGTTTTCTGAGACCCGGAACTCTGCCGCCTCCGCAGACAAAGGGGACCCAGAAGATTCTTCTGCCTCTATCATCACCGCTGGGGTGGGTGGGGCAGGTTCAGTGAAACCGATGTAAACATTGATCTCGCCGAAAGACATGATTGTATAGGCAGTCACAGCCTCCCTAGCCGGAATCCAAGTCTCGTCGAGAATGATGAGAGGGACGTCGCTGGCGTAGAGGATGTGACCGACAGCGATAGTCTCGCTGATTCCGATTCTTGCAGATTCCGCTCGGAACGCAGATCCGAAGCTCACTTGCCCCACGGTGGGTGCCAACTGTCGTCGGATTGATGACAAGTACGCCATGAGGGGGTCCTCGAGGCATGCGGAAGAGAGGGATGTGAGACGTACGATGTTCCGGGACGGTGAGCACACAAGTTTACCCAGGTTCAAATCCGCCGGCTTTGGACGGACCCTACTCCTGCTAGCAATCCAGTAATACGACAAAGCCGGAATATGGGTTACAAGGGTTTCGCCTGTGCGAGTTGATGGTCTAAAGTGTTGGGTGCCCTAAAGTCTCTCCCTAGGACGGCTTATATAGATATCTGGCCTAGGGTTTACAAGAGAGATCTATCCATCTATGACTAAGAGTCGGTTACAGAGTACATCTTGAACTACAAGTAATACTATGGGCCTAAGTCGGTAAGTCTTCTGGGCCTTCCTGTAGCCGGATTGGACTCCGTCTTTCTCCCTGACTAGGCCGCCCGTGAAGCAAAGCTCTAACCCAAAGTGGGCCACCCTGGTTAGTGAGGAACTGTGAGGATACCTGGAAAGTATATCCCCAACAAGACGAACAGGCCCCCATTCGGGTGATGTACGCACGGATTATTGGCAATATCAGCCCAAGGGTAGGTTATACCAGGCTATTGGTCTCCTCTACCTTGGACCCGGGAAGTTCCGTGGCCTCGTCCTTGGCCGCCTCCACGACCTCCTCATCCTCTAGACCCTAAAGTTGCATTGACAATCGCGGTTTCTAGATTGGGTTTCTCTTCCAATGTGTTCTTATGTTTCTGGGTCTACTGCTTCGGCTGCTTAGCTGACTGTGGTATGGCCAGGGCATTCAGAAGTCCCTCTGAATCATCGTTGGCATCTGCATACTTGCTTGTCGTTTCTATCTTCTATCCCAGATCAGTGACTTTGTCGCACTTTAGATAGTGATGCAGTAATCCGATTGGGAGCCCTGCGATGAAAGCTTCAATCGCGGTCTGGTTGTTTACCCCCCTTATAGGAGTTTTTCGTGTCGATCCATCGTCTGAGGTAGTCCCGGCAAGTTTCTCCAGGCTTCTGTGTGCAACGCTGCAGATCTCCGATCGTGCAGGGCCTCTTGTATGTACTTTCGAAATTCCAAAGGAACGCACTTTGCATGTCATTCCAGTTGTGAACTATGTTTTTCGGGATTTCATTGAGCCATGATCGAGCTGTATTCCGCAACATTAGTGGAAGATACCGGACTGTGACCAAGCAGTTTCCCCCTTTGGTGATGCAGCAGGCCTAGAAGAAATCCTAGAGCCAGGTGTCTAGCTGAGCCACACCATCGTAGGGTTGAACGTGCCTTGAGATAGCACATCCTTCCGGAAAATTTGTTTGACGAATCTGTGGACTAAAGCATTTCGGGCCCACGTATATGCTATCCGACTCATAGCGTCGCGCCTCTATGTTTGAGTTGATTCGATGCCTAGCATCACTTGGTGATAGGGAGCACCGTCTCAGATGTTCGTTGTGGCTGTGGTGTCGTGGAGTCGGGTCTCTACTTCCTCCACCACCTTCTCCGGCTCGGCATCCTCCCTAGTCTCCATGGGAGCCGGCTTGGTGGAGAGGGTGGTAATGGTGGGTTTTTTACAGCTTATCATCGTCCTCCATCCGGGACCTCGTGGCAACAGCCACCATGCCAGCTTGATCCAGTGTGGTTTTCGTCGTTCCTTCGTCTGTCGTTGCCATCATTATGGCAAGGCTCAACTGGACAGCTTGTGTGTCGGGAGGTCACATTCTTTGTCTGTCCTGCTCCTGATGGCGTCCTTCATATTCTTCCCTATGGTGATCTAACTACCGTGGGGGCAGTTGATGTGGAACCATTGCAGCTACGGCGTCTCGCTCTGTGGTCGGGGCAACATTGCTCCAACCACGTGCGGTTCTGTCCCGCTGTCCTGAAGAGTCGGTTCTTTAGTAGGTATCCTCTCAAGGGTTGGAGCGGTGGCGTTGATCCGGTTCCCGACGGGGCCTTATGTCATGCTGCCGAGCCGTGTCCGTGTGACATTGGTCGAATTTGGAGACCAGTTTTCCACTAAAGGACGTGGTGGTCTTTGTTGATCTAGGCCCTTGTTGAGTAGCGCTACACTCATCCAGACCTGCTCTAGAGTTGGATTATTTGCTAGGATCTCTCGGGCCGCATTAGTATTTTCTACTGGCGTGTTATACACCCGGTTTCCCTTGCTATCGATCTGAGGCTATCCCACAACTATGTTTTCTTTGTTGCCCTCAAAGAGAGATTTCTGAACTTCCGAATTTTTGTTGGCCAGCTTAGGACCGTTCTAGATCTTTTGATGTTGCAGGGAGTTGTACTGTCCTCCATCTGCAATATGTTGTTTCTACTTGCTGAGATGACCGGCTTCATCCAAGAGTTCCTAGCGATGCGCTTCTAGGGCTTGGGCCCTTTCCTCCAACTTAATTGGCATGAGATCCGAGGCGTTTGGGATCGGCTTTGTGAATACTTCTTCGAGAATTTCACGGGCACTGATACGTCCATTTTGCATCACTATTCTATATCATAATTTACTGTTATTCATTGATATATTTCATATTAAGAGATGATACTTATGTTATTTCATCTGTTTTTGCATGGTTGATGATTTTTGGAGCAAGGACCGCTGCAGTCAGGATTCTGATGGAAAAGGTGTTGTTTGGAGGCAAAATTCGTGAAGATCAGAAAATTCGGGAAAATACATGGAAAATTCTATTTTTCCAGAAAACGAATATTGCCAGAAGGGGGAGTGGAGATGGGCCATAGGGGGCCCACACCACCCCTGGCACGGGTAGCCCTAGGCCACGCCAGCAGGTGGTGTGGCCACCCTGGCCCACTTCAGGCTCTCCCCTCTGGTGTATATTATCCCCTCGAAACCCTAATACTTGGGGAGCGACCACAGAAAGATTCCGCCGCCTCTGCGGGGCGGAAAACACCAAGAGAGAAAGATCTCTCGGGCAGACAGAATTCTGCCGGGGGAATTCCTTCCCGGAGAGGGGAGATCGTCGCCATCAACACCACCATCAAGCTGGACTTCATCGGGATCATCATCATCATCACCACCACCATCATCTCCACCAGCACCATCATCACCACTTCATACCGTTGTAACAATTGGGTTGAATCTTGCATAGTTTTTAGGGGAAACTTTCCCGGTGTTGATTACTCCTTGTAGTTGATGCTATTGAGTGAACCATTGAATTATCGTTTATGTTCAGATTGTTACACATCATTATATCATCTCTGATCTTGATCCATATGATGTCTTGTGAGTAGTTCGTTTTGTTCTTGAGGACATGGGAGAAGTCATGTTGTTAGAAGTGGAATTGTGTTGAGAAAGATTCAATGGTTTGATATTTAAGTTGTGGTGTATTTCTTCTAGTGGTGTCATGTGAACGTTGACTACATGACACTTCACCTATATGGGCCTAGGGGAATGCATTGTGTATTTGGCTACTAATCATAGGGGTTGCCGGAGTGACAGAAACCTGAACCCCCGTTAGGAAACCATTGCACAAGGGACGTCAGGGTCTTAGAGTTTAAAGCTGTGGTTAGGTTTCTACCTTAATTACTTTCTTGTACTTACGGATGCTTGCAAGTGGTATAATCACAAGTATGTATTAGTCCAAGGAAGTTTGGTGCATTAGCACAGGTTCACCCACACAACACTTAGCAAACTAAAGAAGATTAATCAGCTATATGAAGCGAAAGCACTTGACGATATTCCCATGTGTCCTCGAGAATGTTTGGTCATCTTAAGTAATACAACTGGCTTGTCCTTTGCTAAAGAAAGGATTGGGACACTTGCTGCATTTATTCTTATTGTCTTTTATTTACTCGTACTTTATTTACCTGTATTAGCAAAAACCCCTAAAATCCGTTTGCTAAGTATTTACAGAGAATTCCTGGTCCTAGCCATTTGCCAGCACCTTCTGCTCCTCGTTGGGTTCGACACACTTACTTATCAAAAATACTGCGATACACCCCCTATACTTGTGGGTCATCAAGACTATTTTCTGGTGCCGTTGCCGGGGAGTGAAGCGCTATTGGAGAGTGGAACTGGTAAAGAAACTTCTACTATGAGTATTGTTTACTTCTGTTAGTGGCTTTATTTTCAATATAGATAATTCGCTGAGTTTCTTATTTCGTAATGCTACTACCACTGCTAAGGTAGTAGATGAACCACCACCTGCTGAGAATGATACTTTTAAAATACCTACGAGAATTATTGATCGTGTTATGGATAACTATTATGTTGGAGATGGAACTGTCCATCCTGGTGATCATTTGCTCTTTATACACGAATTATGCGGGTTGTTCAAGTGTGCAGGTATTACAACAGATCAAGTCAAGAAGAAGTTATTCTCATTATCACTGAAAGGAAGAGCGGAAGAATGGTATAAGCTGCTGAAGAATGGTCAAGCTCTTGAATGGGAGGAAATAGTACCTCTCTTTTATTCAAATTTTTATCCTCCTAGTGAGATTCATAAGGATCAAAATCAAATATACAACTTTTGGCCTCTTGATGGAGAGATTACAACTCAAGCTTGGGGGAGATTGAAGTTACTAATGCTCAAATGTCCCATTCATGAGATCCCCAACAATATTATTATCAATAACTTTTATGCAAGGCTTCCTCTACATGATAAGGATTTATTGGATGCATCTTCTGCTGGATCATTCACTCGCATGGAAGAAGAAGCTAAATGGGATCTTCTGGACCGTATTCAAGACAATGCTGAAGCATGGGAGAATGACAAAGGAAGAAAGTCGGGTATAAATTATGATTATGAATGCATTGAATCTTTTATGGGAACTGATGACTTTCAAAATATTAGTAATGCTTATGGTCTTGATTCTCAAGTTATTACAAATTGTTTTAAGGCTTTTGCTTCTTATATAGAAATTCTGAAAAAGGGATGGAACAAGTATCATGCACCATATAAAGATATTGTTAATTGTGTTCATGTTAGGAGTACTGAATTTTGCACTATTGATCACATCCTACCTGAACCTTATATCGAGAAAATACCCTTCCCGAATAAGGTAAAGGAGCATCATGTGATAACTAGTGTAATCAATAAAAGTGCAAAGAGAACTATAAAACCTGATGAACAAATAAACATTGAACCTGTTGTGGCAATTATGAAAGACCTGTCACTAAAAGTGTAGAAGATGGACACATAGTCTTTTGTGGGGATGGTTCTAATATTGTCTCACATCCTAATAGAACTAAAAAGGCTAGTGTCCCTGTGCTTTCTGTTAGAATTGGTGATCATTGCTATTATGGTTTATGTGATATTGGTGCAAGTTCAAGTGCTATCCCTTATGAGCTTTACAAAGAAATTATGCATGAAATTATTCCCTGCGAACTAGAAGATATTGGTGTGGTTATTCACCTTTCTAATAGAGAGACCATCTCTCCAATTGGTATTGTACGGGATGTAGAAGTTCTTTGTTGTAAGATTAAATATCCTGCTAATTTTCTAGTACTTGGTTCAACTGCTAGTAAAACCTATCCCATCATTTTTGGTAGACCTTTCTTGAGTACATGTGGAGCTCTTATAGACTGCAAAAGGGAGAAAATCTTGACTAAATTTGATGGGGAATCTTATGAGTTTAATTTTTCGAAATTTACTAAAGAACCTTGTGAAAATGAAACCCATAATGAGGATTTTAGAGTTGAACAACTTGCTTCAATTTCTCTTGCTCCTAACAATACTTTGTAGCAATTTATGGAAGACCACGAAAGTGAAATCTTCATGGAAAAAGAAATGAGATTGACGAGATTCTCCATCGTCAACCTAACATGCTTAAGGATAACTTGTCTGTGGAAGATTTGGGTACCACATTGCCACCTAAAAAGGATCCAGTCTTCAATCTAAAACTTTTACCTGATGATCTTAAATATGCTTACACTAATAATAATAAAATATATCCTATTATCATTAGCTCTAAACTTTCAGGGAAGGAAGAGGAAAGGTTATTGGAGGTATTGAAGAAACACCGAGGGGCTATGGGCTATACTCTGGATGATTTAAAAGGGATTTCTCCTACTATATGTCAGCATGCTATCAATATAGAACCAGATGCAAAGCCAGTGGTAGAGCACCAACAACGTTTAAATCCTAAGATGAAGGAAGTGGTAAGAAACAAGGTATTGAAACTCCTTGATGCTGGTATTATGTACCATATTGCTGATAGTGAATGGGTTAGTCCTGTTCATTGTGTCCCTAAAAAGGGGGAATTACCGTTGTTCCTAATGATAATGATGAGATTATTCCCCAAATAATAGTAGTAGGTTATAGGATGTGCATTGATTTCAGGAAAGTTAACAAAGTTACTAAGAAAGATCATTACACACTTCCTTTTATTGACCAAATGTTAGAAAGGATGTCTAAAAAGACCCATTTTTGTTTTCTTGATGGATACTCTGGTTTCTCTCAAATTGCTATTAAACAACAAGATCAAGAAAAAACTACTTTTACATGCCCTTATGGAACCTATGCTTATAGACGTATGCCTTTTGGTTTATGTAATGCTCCTGATACTTTTCAAAGATGCATGTCTGCTATCTTTCATGGTTTTTGTGAGGAAATTGTGGAAGTGTTCATGGATGACTTCTCCGTCTATGGAAATTCTTTTGATAATTATCTACACAACCTCGATAAAGTTTTGCAGAGATGTGAAGAAACTAATCTTGTTCTTAATTGGGAGAAATGACACTTCATGGAGAATGAAGGGATTGTCCTTGGACATAAGATTTCTGAAAGAGGCATAGAAGTTGATAGAGCTAAAGTTGAGGCAATTGGGAAAATGCCCTGTCCAAGAGACGTCAAAGGTATTCGTAGTATCCTTGGTCATGTTGGTTTCTATAGAAGGTTTATTAAAGATTTCTCTAAGATATCAAAACCCCTCACTAATCTTCTTCAAAAAGATGTACCCTTTGTCTTTGATGATGATTGTAAGGAAGCTTTTGAAACTCTAAAGAAGGCTTTAACTATTGCTCCTATCGTTCAACCACCTGATTGGAGCTTACCCTTTGAAATAATGTGTGACGCTAGTGATTTTGCTGTAGGTGATGTCCTTGGGAAACGAATAGATAAAAAGTTAAATGTTATCCACTATGCTAGTAAGACTCTTGATGCTGCTCAAAGGAATTATGCTACTACTGAAAAAGAATTCTTAGCCGTTGTCTTTGCTTGTGATAAGTTTAGACCTTATATTGTTGACTCAAGAGTTACTATTCATATTGATCATGCTGCTATTAAGTACCTTATGATGAAGAAAGATGCTAAGCCTAGGCTTATTAGATGGGTGCTACTCTTATAAGAGTTTGACCTATATATTGTAGATAGGAAAGGTGCTGAAAATCCTATAGCTGATAATCTATCTCGATTGGAAAACATCTCTTTTGATCCTATGCCTGTTAATGATAGTTTCCCAAATGAACAGTTGGCTGCAATATGGGTAAGCTTGCGAGGGAGCCCTTGGTATGCTGATTATGCTAACTTTATTGTCTCCAAGTATTTGCCTCCAACTTTTACAGCTCAGCAAAGAAGGAAGTTCTTTTACTATTTGAGACATTATTTTTGGGACGACCCACATTTATATAAAGAAGGAGTGGATGGTATTATGAGAAGATGTGTTCGAGAATATGAACAAAAGGAGATATTGCGGAAATGTCGTGGTAGTGCCTATGGAGGACATCATGCGGGAGATAGAACTACGCAAAAGGTGCTACAATCAGGTTTCTACTGGCCTACCCTTTTTAAAGATGCAAGAAAATTTGTCTTATCATGTGATGAGTGTCAGCGTGTTGGTAATATTTCTAGATGCAATGAAATGCCTATTAATTATTCTCTAGTTATTAAACCCTTTGACTGTTGGGGATTTCAATTTATGGGTCCTTTTCCTCCCTCAAAAGGTTATACTCATATTCTTGTTGCCGTTGATTATGTCACTAAGTGGGTAGAAGCCATACCTATGAAGAGTGTTGATGGGGAGACCTCTCTAAATATTCTTAAGGATGTTATCTTTCCTAGGTTTGGAGTACCTAGGTATCTTATGACTGATGGAGATTCTCATTTCATTCATGGTGGTTTTAGAAATACCTTGTTAAATATGATGTTAATCATAGAATCGCTTCAGCTTATCATCCCCAAACTAGTGGACAAGTAGAGTTATCAAATAGAGAAATTAAATCCATCTTCCAAAACATTGTTAATAGATCTAGAAAAAATTGGGCTAAAAAGTTGACGATGCTTTATGAGCTTATAGGACTGCCTATAAAAATCCTATGAGGATGTCTCCTTACAAAATGGTTTATGGGAAAGCTTGTCACCTGCCTTTAGAATTAGAACACAAAGCTTATTGGGCAGTTAAAGAACTTAATAGATATTGTAATCTTGCTAGTGAAAAAAGATTATTTGACTTAAGTTCGTTGGATGAATGGAGGAGTGAAGCATATGAGAATGCTAGACTCTTTAAGGAAAAAGTTAAAAGATGGCATGACAGGCGAATTCTTAAGAGAGAATTCCATGTTGGTGAGAAAGTTCTATTGTATAGGTCTCGTCTCAGATTTTTTGCAGGGAAACTACTTTCAAAGGGAAGTACCTTTTGTTATTGAAGAAGTGTATCATTTAGGAGCAATAAAAATTTCTTGTTTAAAAGATAACACTACACAAGTGGTGAATGGTCAGCGACTCAAGCACTATAATGCTGGAGATTCTTACAATGAAGATGTTGATGCTATTAAAGTGGTAACTCCGGAAAAATTTATCAAAGACCAAATTCAGAGACCTGCAGAGTCTGTTTTCAAATAGGTAACACTTCTGGTAAGAAAAGTTCCGTGGAAATTCTGTCCAGTTATATTTTTGGAATTTTTACCCAACAAGGAAATCTACAAAGAGAAAGGGGGACAGAAATGGAGCCAGGCTGGCTCACACCACCCCCTAGCGCGGCCCCCCTAGCCGCGCCAGCAGGTGGTGTGGCTGCCCCGGACTCCATCTCTGACCGTTCTCTCCTAGTGCCTTTCTTTTGTTGTAAAACTTTGTAAAATATAATCTCCTGGATCCCTCGAGGTTCGTATATCGTGTTCTCGTCGTGTTTTTGTTTTGGTCTGTTTTGTTCAGATGTCGTTCAGGGGTTCATCTTCAAAGGATTATGAACTGCGACACCGTCGCAAGGTCCATCGCAATCTTGAGCAGAAAACCTTCGTAGGATGGGTGGAAGAAGAAAGGATTGCATCTAGGCGCGAAGAAATGGATCAGAATGGCAGGGAGGAAGTAAAGGACATGATAGCAGGCATGAAGGGGCTGATACCTCCAACTCTAGATCTCAGTTCCTGCCCTGCAGCAGTGGAAGCTCCACGAGTAACTGATGAGTTCTACGACAAGTACCGAGTCTTGAGGAGGAAGGTGGATATGCTTCAAGAGGAGAATAACAGGCTTCGCAAGATACTAGAAGATTTCCTCGCGCCAATCGAGAGAACACCACCACCACCGAAGGAGTAATTCGTCATCAGGTTTTGGCATCCCCTTGGTTTGTTCCAAGCTTGGGGGAGTGCCGCGGTATCATATCACTATCTTCTATCTTTTTACCTTTTTAGTAGAGTCATATCATGAATAGAGAAGTTATCATGTAGGATGGTTTGCATTATGGAAGTGTCCCCCTCTCGTTAGATATATATGTACCCCTTGGTGTGAGTTGTCGTTATGGAATATTAATGAGAAGTTCTATCCTTTACTCTCTTGCATATCTTATATTAGTTTTCAATTCATGGTTATATGATTGATCTTGTCGTTAGTATTGGTATCACTTTGGGATCATGGAGTTAATTTAGTTGGTTTTGGCAAACCTGGCTCGGTCAGTAGCAACACTATTTTGAGAATTGAATGAAAAAGATAAAAGTACTCTAAAGAAATATAATTTCATCATCTTTCTTTCTTGATTTTCTCATAAGTTTAGTATTCTCTAGTTAAGATCTTTTGTGCTTCCAAGGAAGATTGCTTGTTTGTTTTTATCACTTGTATGTTTGTTTGTTTCCTTTAACTCTTATGCTTGCTACCTAGCCTTGCTAGCCAAACACCTGTACTGAGAGGGAATGCTTCTCGTGCATCCAATCCTTAAACCAAAACCTATGCCATTTGTGTCCACCATACCTACCTATTAGCATTATTGCTATTGCAAGTAAATTCATGTTTTTATCTACCTTCCGAATTAAACTTGTTATGTGAAAATTAATGATTAAAGCTCTCACGAACTTGATGGCACACTTTACTTTCTTGCACTTAATAAACTTGAATCATTGTGCACATCTATGTTGTGTATATGCTTGCACTTTGTAAGTTGTGAATTAGCAGAACCATGTTGTCATGGGGAACTCTTTCAACATTGCACCGGTACTTTGTACCTAGTTGATATCATGTTCTTTTGTCTATGGATGTCGTCGATGCGAAATGAAAGGGGAGCTTGTAAGTCCATGGAGTTATGTATGTGTGTTAGAAAAACGCCTAGGCCGCCGGTTTAATCCATGCTGTCATGGTGGAAACCTGCAGCGTAACCATAATGAGCATCTATGAAGCATTCTTCTTATAAAAAAAGAGATAAAGATTGAGAAAAAGATAAAAAAAGAGATGAGAAAAGAGGAAATAGAGAAAAAAGCACCATATTCCCATGGTAAATAAGAAGATTGCTGAGATGCTTGTTGTCGGCTTGCCTTGTCATTTTGATATGGGGATTCTTCCGTATCATCGGGCAAGGGGTACCCCGTTGGTGGTTCTCCATGATACACATGTACTTACTATGACAAAAACTTACCGGTGACTAAACTTGAGTAGAATGAGGAGCGGCCCTCGTATTCAAGGGACATGAGATTTTCAACTTACAACTTGTCAAGCATATCCTCATATTTGATCACTTTAACCTTAACCACCTAAAGATGCCTATGATAGGGGCAACGAGAGCTGAAAGCTAATAAGTACCATAATTTTTGGAAGCTCTTTATGAAACTTGAAATCCCTACTTCCCTCTGTGAAGGGCCTTTCTTTTACTTTTTAGTTGAGTCAGTAAACCTATTCCCTTCTACCTCAGCAAGTATTTTGAGTTGTTGTGTTTCATTCATTCATATGATGACTTATTCAATCATGTCTCTTATGTTCCTTGTTTTGCACTTTGCTCTTATCTTAGTGTCTACTACTTTGAAAGCTATCTTTAAAAACCAGTTATTTGTGAACTCCAGCAAATTGTCAACTATTCTTTGACCGAGAGCTAAGTTTGCCATTACCAATTATGATCTACTTTATGTATCTTTATTGTGTTTCATTTAGTTAAGTTATATAATAGTGAGTTGTCTTCCATTATGACTTATGTATTGATGAATGTGATGCTTCTTGTTCGTATTCTTTTATTGACTCTTCACTCCATAAACCTGAGGTCATGTTTATTGAGTTTAGTTTCGCTTGGGGACAAGTGAAGCCTATGCTTGGGGGAGTTGATACATCCATTTTGCATCACTATTCTATATCATAATTTACTGTTATTCATTGATATATTTCATATTAAGAGATGATACTTATGTTATTTCATCTGTTTTTGCATGGTTGATGACTTTTGGAGCATGGACCGCTGCAGTCAGGATTCTGATGGAAAAGGTGTTGTTTGGAGGCAAAATTCATGAAGATCGGAAAATTCAGGAAAATACATGAAAATTCTATTTTTTCAGAAGACGAAGATTGCCAGAAGGGGGAGTGGAGATGGGCCACAGGGGGCCCACACCACCCCCTGGTGCGGGCAGCCCTAGGCCGCGCCAGTAGGTGGTGTGGCCACCCTGGCCCACTCCAGGATCTCCCCTCTAGCGTATATTATCCCCTCGAAACCCTAATACCTGGGGAGAGACCACAGAAATATTCCGCCGCCTCTACGGGGCAGAAAACACCGAGATAGAAAGATCTCTCCGGCAGACAGAATTCTGCCAGGGGAATTCCTTCCCGGGGAGGGGAGATCGTCGCCATCAACACCACCATCAAGCTAGACTTCATCGGGATCATAATCATCATCACCACCACCATCTCCACCACCACCATCATCACCACTTCATACCGCTATAACAATTGGGTTAAATCTTGCATAGTTCTTAAGGGAAACTTTCCCGGTGTTGATTACTCCTTGTAGTTGATGCTATTGAGTGAACCATTGAATTATCGTTTATGTTCAGATTGTTACACATCATTATATCATCTCTGATCTTGATCCATATGATGTCTTGTGAGTAGTGCGTTTTGTTCTTGAGGACATGGGAGAAGTCATGTTGTTAGTAGTGGAATTGTTTTGAGAAAGATTCAATGGTTTGATATTTAAGTTGTGGTGTATTTCTTCTAGTGGTGTCATGTGAACGTCGACTACATGACACTTCACCTATATGGGCCTAGGGGAATGCATTTTGTATTTGGATACTAATCGTAGGTGTTGCTGGAGTGACAGAAACCTGAACCCCCGTTAGGAAACCATTGCACAAGGGACGTTAGGGTCTTAGAGTTGAAAGCTGTGGTTAGGTTTCTACCTTAATTACTTTCTTGTACTAGCGGATGCTTGCAAGGGGTATAATCACAAGTATGTATTAGTCCTAGGAAGGTCGGTACATTAGCACATGTTCAGCCACACAACACTTAGCAAACTAAAGAAGATTAATCAGCTATATGAAGCGAAAGCACTTGATGATATTCCCATGTGTCCTCGAGAACGTTTGGTCATCTTAAGTAATACAACCAGTTTGTCCTTTGCTAAAGAAAGGATTGGGCCACTTGCTACATTTATTCTTATTGTCTTTTATTTACTCGTACTTTATTTACCTGCATTATCAAAAACCCCTAAAAATCCGTTTGCTAAGTATTTACAGAGAATTCCTGGTCCTAGCCATTCGCCAGCACCTTCTGCTCCTCGTTGGGTTCGACACTCTTACTTATCGAAAATACTGCGGTACACCCCCTATACTTGTGGGTCATTAGGCACCAGGGGTAACCACATGACCATCCATTCGGGGATCAGAGAGTTGTCTGAGTCCTCCTCGTATTCTTCACCAACTACCTCCGGAGCTGGAGGATCTTTGGCTGGAATCTTCTTCTTCTTTGCCTTGTTAGCCTTATTGGCACCTGTGGCAAAGATAACTTTTGGTCTGATTCCTAGAGTTAAGATTCTATCAGTACTCTCGGACATCTAGACGTCGGGATTTTCTCCGAGATCCATATCATCTTGTGATTCATGAGAGTTTTTTTATCTCTCATCCATACTATTCTAGGGACTTAGATTTAGGCTTTCTCCTTCTGACATAGCCTTGGAGATGATCTCCTCTTCAATTTCTGCTTCAAACGCTCGGAATTCTGCCGACGTCACAGAATCTCCTGGGGAGGCTGGTGTGTCGGCGTTTGTTCTGATTGCATCCAGCATTGAGTTGTTGTCGTCTCTAACATCAGAAGAGCCAGGTCCAGAGCCAACGTATTCGACAAAGTGTGATCCATGTACCCTGAGGTAATTGTGGCTCTCCTTGTTATCTTCCTCGAAGCTCTTGATGGTCTTGAGTATAGTATCCATATTAGCATTACCACGCAGCAGCATCCGTCACATTATGTGTCTCACAAGCGATTGTCCTGCTCCAGCATCGGTAGAGCCGGATCTAGAGTTGTTGCTTCTTAGATCTTCCTGAGATTCGACCTCCTAAGGGAGATCTTCTTCAGATCCGATCTTCTCCACGTTCTCCACTTCATGTGCGGGCAGGGTGGGATTAGCAATTTCTGAGATCCGAAACTTTGCCGCCTCTGCGGACAAAGCGGATCTATAGGTTTCTTCTGCCTCTATCATCACCGCTGGGGTGGGTTGGGAAGGTTTAGCGAAACCAAGGTAAACATCAATCTCGCCGAAAGACATGATTGTGTAGCTGGTCCCGATCTCCCTAGCCGGAATCCAAGTCTCACCGAGAAGGACAAGAGGGACATCACTAGCATAGAGAAACCAACCGATGGTGATTGTCTCGCCGATTCCGATTCTCACAGATTCCATAGGGAATGCAGCTCCAAAAGTCACCTTCCCCACGGTGGGCACCAACTGTTGTCGGATTGATGAAAAGTATGCCATGAGGGGGTCCTCGGGGCATTGGAATATGTGGGGTGTGAAACGTACGGTCGTCCGGGATGGCGAGCACACAAACGTACCCAAGTTTGAATCCGCCTTGTGGTGTACGGATCCTACTCCTGCTAGCAATCCACTGATACTACAAAGCCACAAGTACGGATTACAAGAGAGTTTCGCTTCTGCGAGTTGAGGTTATGGTGATTGGTGCCCTAAAGGCCGATCCCTAGGACATCTTATATAGTCATCCGGTCCTAGGGTTATAGGAGAGTCATATCCGGCTATGATATAGAGTCGGTTATATAGTACATCATGGACTACAAGTATTCCTACAGGCCTAAGTCGGTAAGTCTTCTAGCCTTCCTGTAGCCGAATGGGCTTCCAACTTCTCTCTCTGACTGGGCCACCCAGGTCAGCGAGTCATAGTGAGTATACCCAGAAAGTACATCCCCAATAGAAGGAGAAGTCATGGCGGTGGAGGCTGGCAGCATAGAGGAGTACCCTAAGGGGTATCTCACTCTACACCAGCCAAAGCAACCATAATATATGTAGTATACACCTAGGATCGCCGTCTTGATGGCGGGAAGCACCGGAGTTGAGGAAGAAGAACCACCACTGAAACACTTGATCGAGTTAGGGTTACGAGCAAGCGCTAGAGTGCGAGGGAGACGAATTCAATTGCTAGAAAGGTAGAGCAGAGGCGGGCGAGTACTTTAGTGGAAGCACGGTGGCGAGGAAGGCCGGTGATGGCTGGAGCGGCCATGCGATGCGGCGGCAACTCGTAGTCGCCTCTGCGCGCGCGAGAGAGAGAGAGATGGAAAGTGAGTGAGTGAGGGGGAGAGTGACGAGTGAGAAGTGGGACGGGTTAGGCTGGACCAAGTCGAGGAAGTGGTTTTGACCATTTGCGTCTGTCCAATGGGCCCAAACACTTAGGAGTATTTTCGTCATTTCACAAATACCTACAAACCCAATTAAATCATAACATACACATAAAAACTCAGAAAAATAAAATAAAAATAGTTTTCTGTGTAGAAAAATGCAAGAAATCCAAAAAAGTATTTTTGTGGGATTTTTTCAAACACTTAAATTTGATGATTTTTTTAGTGGTAATAATTAAGTTCCTATTCCACTAAAAATTTATACAGATTCCAATAAAATCTAGAAAAATAATAATTATCATGTAAACCCCAATTTTCATAGAAATATGAAAATTCCAAAGTAAATACGTAATAATACCATGTGGATTGCTACAATAAATAAAATACTAAAGAAAATGTAATAAAACCCCTAAAAAGGGAGAAAGCCACTTAAAATGAAATTTAATTACTAAAACTCAAACAAAACACACAAGGAGTGCATTGCATATAATTTCATTAGAGCATCGCATATTTGCCAACGAAACATTGTCTTTATCGAACGATGTTGCGAATTCCAGAATCCAAGATCCAGTATCAAGTAAAACCTTCGAATTGCATTATCTCACAGTTATCAAACAAGTTAATTCTTGCACTACCTTTGTGAGGTCAATCTTGCAATCATATTGTAAGTGAAATCTTAGATGTCCTTTGGCTTACTTCACAAAAAAGTTTACAAAACATTATTAGTTGCATTCAAAATGCAATACCATTTTCAGAATGAAATAAATAAATGATGGACGATGGAGACATGGAGGTATACATGGTTGAAAGATCATGTGGTGGAGATTCCATTGTCCCGGGAAAGTTAGGATTAACAAAAATAGCAGTCAGCCATTCTTGGTCATATAGTATCGTGCTAACCACATATCTTGTTATGGGGCGAGCGAGTCAGAAGTACGTTCTTCCTTTCATTTGTCCTCATATATCTAGTCGGCATGAGATCCAGAGAGAAGATCAGCGGGTGGGAGCTGATGTCTACGTGTTGGGCCTCCAAGTGCAGAGGTTTGTAGAACAGCAGCAAGTTTTCCCTTAAGTGGATCACCCAAGGTTTATCGAACTCAGGGAGGAAGTGGTCAAATGTATCCCCTCTCAAGCAACCCTGCAATCAAGATACAAGAAGTCTCTTGTGTCCCCAACACACCCAATACACTTGTCAGGTGTATAGGTGAACTAGTCCAGCGAAGAGATAGTGAAATACAAGTGGTATGGATAATTCTAAGTGGTAATGGTGATAGAAAATAACTTGCTGGCGTGTGGTTGACGTGGGAAAAGACTAAACGCAAACTCAAATAAAGATGAAAGCAAGAAAACATGTAACAGATCTAATTGCAAATGGTGTATCAATGCTTAGAAACAAGGCCTAGGGATCATACTTTCACTAGTGAACACTCTCATATAAATATCTTCTCTTTATGATACTAATCTTAACTACTCTCCGGTTGGACACTCTAATTGATGGTAGGGCTATAACAGCACACCTCAAAGTAAGCCTTTCCCATCTAGAAAACCCCACACTGTCACCTTGAGTACTAGATGAGTCCAACAAACACCACAATTTCATAAAGACATCCAACTCCAAATATAACACATAACAAGTATGTGTAATCTCTAGCCTAAGTGCCACCATGGTGTGCATGCAGTCACTTTCACACACATGGGGAGAGCAGAGATCTAATAAAGCACTTGAGTAGCAAAGTAGTGTTGGAGATATGCCCAAGAGGCAATAATAAAAGTGGTTATTATTATATCTTTGTGTTTATGATAAATGTTTACATCCCATGCTATAATTGTATTATAAGGAAACACCGATACATGTGTGTTTTGTAAACATAAAAGAGTCCCTAGTAATCCTCTTGTGGAACTAGCTTGTTGATTAAATGATGATCATGGTTTCCTGATCATGGGCATTGGATGTCATTAATAACAAGGTTATATCATTAGGAGAATGATGTGATGGACACACACCCATAGTAAGCGTAGCATAAGATCAAGTCATTAAGTTCGTATTGCTGTAAGCTTTCAAATGCATAGTAACCTAATCCTTCGACCATGAGGTTATGTTAATCACCATCACCGGATGGGTACTTTGATGACATCAAACACCGCTTCATAACTGGGTGGTTATAAAGGTGTCATTGGGTATTCTGAAAGTATGTGTTGAAGCGCATGGACCAAGATTGGGATTTGTCCATCCATATGACGGATAGATATGCTCCGGGCCCTCTCGGTGGAATTTCATCTAGTTAGCTTGCAAGCATGTGACTAGGTCACAAGGGATGACATAACATGGAATGAGTAAAGAGTACTTATCAGTAACAAGGTAGAACTAGGTATGGAGATACCGACGATCAAACCTCGGATAAGTAGAATATCGTGTGACAAAGGGAATTGGTTTCGTATGTAAATGGTTCTATCGATCACGAAGTCATCGTTGAGTATGTGGGAGCCGTTATAGATCTCCAGATCCCACTGATGGTTATTGATCGGAGAGGTGTCTCTATCATGTCTGCATATTCACAAACCGTAGGGTGACACACTTAAGGTTCGAAGTTGTTTTAAGTAGATATGGAATATGCGTTGGAAACCGAATGTTGTTCGAAGTCTCGGATTGGATCCCGGACATCACGAGGAGATCCAGAATGGTCTGGAGAATAAGATTCATATATTGGGGATCATTTTCTAAGTTAGGAAATGTTCCGGAGTGTTTGTATGGAGATTCTAGAAGATTTCGGAATGTTCTGGAAGGTTCTAGAAGAGTTCTTGGAGTTTGCTTGAAAAGCAAGAAAGGGTCAAGGAAACCTTGTGGGGTCTAGACATGGATTCGTGGGGGAGGAGGACTCCTCCCCCCTTCCCAACCCGCCGGCCAAGGAGGGGAGTCCTACTAGGACTCCCCCTCCCATGGCGCGCCTCCCTCCTTTAAATAGAGGGGAGGGGGCGCCCCCTCCTAGTCCTCTCCCATAACAATCCCTAGCCGCCGCCTCTCTCCTCTTCCTTCGCTCTGCTCCGGCTTAGGCGAAGCCCTGCAGAATTCTCTCCTCCACCACCACCACCACACCGTCGTGTTGTTGGGATTTCGTGGAGAAGATCTACTACCTCCGCTGCTCGCTGGAACAGGGAGAGGAAGGTCTGCTTCGACTCCGCACGTGTGACCGACTGCGGAAGCGCTGCCAGAACGCGGCGCCGGAAGGATCGTCCACACGATCTTGAGATCGGCAAGTGATCGACTATATCAACCCCGAGATCTAATCTCGTAATGCTTTCGGTTCTACGAGGGTTAGTTCAGATCTATCTCGTTGCTCATGTCTAATAGATTAGATCTTGGCTTTTATCTAGATTAGATCTGGGTTTTGTTCGTTCTTGCGGTAGAAATTTTTTGTTTTCCATGCTATGAACCCATCAGTGGTATCAGAGCCATTGTCTATGCGTAGATCTGTTGCACGAGTAGAACACAATGATGTTGTGGTCTTTGGTGCTCGTGCGGTCTTTTGCTGTGTGTACTTTGCATCTTGTGGTATGGTGGGATGAAGCAGCTCGGGCTAACATTACATGTCATCGTACATGAGACTTGCTCCACGCTTGACGTGTAACTTGCTTTGCACAAGTGGCTTTGCGGGTGTCTGTCTCTCCCATCATAGTATAGATCTAATCTACACTTTGCACTTGATAGCACTTGTATCAACGTTGTGGTTCAGTTTCGTAGGTAAGATCCGTTCTTATTCGAAAGCCCCAAACCACGTAAAACTTGCAAAGAAAATTAGAGGCATCTAACTTGTTTTTGCAGGGGTTTTGTGATGTGATATGGCCATCATATGATTGTGATTATATTTGATGTATGCAATGATCCTTGTTGTAATATGGCAACCGGCAGGAGCCTAATGGTTGTCTTTAATTCTATTAAGACCTGCGTGTCTATTCATCTTGTAATAGCTTTATTCCAAGTAGTTGTAATAGTTGCTGGTGATGATGGACAACCATGAAGCGGCGCCACTGACCTTGACGCAATGCTGGTGATGATGGAGGTCATGTCCGTGCTTGGAGATGGAGATCAAAGGCACAAGAAGAAAGGGCCATATCATATCACACTAATTATGAATTGCCTATGATGTTAATCATTTATGCATCTTGTATTGCTTAGATCGCGACGGTAGCATTATAAGATGATCCCTCTCACTAAATATCAAGTAATAAAGTGTTCGTCCTTAGTTGGCACCGTTGCTAAGACTCGTCGTCTCGAAGCATCTCGTGATGATTGGATGTGATAGATTCTACGTGTGCATACAACGGGTGCAAGCCAGATTTGCACATGTGGAAACTAAGGTTAATCTTGACGAGCCTAGCATGTACAGACATGGTCTCGGAACACGGAATACCAAAAGGTAGAGCACGAGTCATATAAGTGATATGATGAACATGAAGATTGTTCACCGATGAAACTACATCTTCTCTCGTGAAGATCGGACTTGGTGTAGTGGACTTGGTTCGTGTAATCACTAAGACAATGTGAGGGATGTTGTTTTGAGTGGGAGTTCACCTAGTTAATTTAAGAATTAAAGTAGAACTCAATTTATCATAAACTTAGTCTAAACTACTTGCAAATTTGTTGTAGATTATGGCGAATCTCTCCATCAATTTCAATGCATTCCTAGAGAAAGAAAAACTTAAGAACAATGGAAGCAACTTCACGGACTGGCTCCGTGGTCTGAAGATTGTCCTCAGGGCTGGTCAGATGACCTATGTGCTCGAAGCACCGCTAGGTGACCCACCTGCAGATGATGCCACCGATGATGTAAAGAATGTTTACGCCACTCGGAAAAATCATTACTCCATAGTTCACTGTGCCATCCTGTACGGTTTAGAAATGGAGCTCCAGAAGCGTTTTGAGCACCACGACCCGTTCGAGATCATTAAGGAGCTCAAGCTCATTTTTGAGACTCACGCGGCCGTGGAGAGCTATGAGGCCTCCGAGAAGTTCTTTACCTGCAAGATGGAAGAGGGAAGCTCCGTTAGCGAGCACGTGCTCACCATGTCTGGGCACGCAAACAAGCTCCAAGAGTTGGGGATAACGATTCCTAATGAGTTAGGGATTCACCGTGTCCTCCAATCACTGCCACCAAGTTATAAGAACTTTGTGATGAATTACAATATGCACTGCATGAACAAGACGTTGCCTGAACTATCGTCCATGCTAAAAACTGCTGAAGTGGAGATCAAAAAGGATCACCAAGTGTTGATGGTCAATAAGACCACCAATTTCAAGAAACAGGGCAAGCCTAAGAAAAAGGGCAATTTCAAGAAGGACGGCAAGAAAGCTGCCGCACCTGCTAAGAAGCCCAAGGCTGGTCCTAAGCCTGAAACTGAGTGCTTCTACTGCAAGGGTGCTGGTCACTGGAAGCGTAACTGCCCCAAGTACCTGGCAGATCTGAAGAACGACAACATCAAGAAGAAAGGTATATTCGATATACATGTTATTGATGTGTATCTTACTAGTAGTCGTAGTAGTGCCTGGGTATTTGATACTGGTTCGGTTGCTCATATATGTAACTCGAAACATGAGCTGCGGAATAAACGAAGACTAGCAAGAGACGAGGTGACGATGCGCGTTGGAAATGGCTCCAAGGTTGATGTGATCGCCGTCGGCACGCTCCCTCTACATCTACCGTCGGGATTAGTTTTAAATTTAAATAATTGTTATTTAGTGCCTGCTTAAGCATGAACATTATATCTGGATGTTGTTTATTGTGAGACGGTTACTCTTTTAAGTCTGAGAATAAAGGTTGTTCGATTTATATGAGTAATATCTTTTATGGTAAAGCACCTGAGATAAATGGTTTATTCTTATTGAATCTCGATAGTAGTGATACACATGTTCACAACATAGATGCTAAACGAATAAAATTGAATGATAATTCTACATACATGTGGCACTGTCGTCTTGGTCACATTGGAGTGAAGCGTATGAAGAAACTCCATTCTGATGGACTTCTTGAATCACTTGATTTTGAATCACTTGAAAGATGCGAAGCATGTCTAATGGGAAAATGACTAAGACTCCATTCTCTGGAATAATGGAGCGAGCTACAGACTTATTGGAAATAATACATACCGATGTGTGCGGTCCAATGAGTGTAGCATCGCGTGGTGGATATCGTTATGTTCTCACTTTCACGGATGACTTAAGTAGATATGGGCATGTCTACTTTATGAAACATAAGTCCGAAACTTTCGAGAAGTTTAAGGAATTTCAAAGTGAAGTGGAAAATCATCGTAACAAGAAGATTAAGTTTCTGCGTTCTGACCGAGGAGGTGAATATCTGAGTTATGAGTTTGGCATGCATTTAAAGAAATGTGGAATAATTTCACAGTTGACACCGCCGGGAACACCACAGCGTAATGGTGTGTCCGAACGTCGTAATCGAACTCTCTTAGATATGGTTCGGTCTATGATGTCTCTTACAGATTTACCGCTATCATTTTGGGGCTATGCATTAGAGACAGCCGCATTCACTTTAAATAGGGCACCATCTAAATCCGTTGAAACGACACCATACGAATTGTGGTCTGGTAAGAAACCTAAGTTGTCGTTCCTTAAAGTTTGGGGTTGCGAAGCGTATGTAAAGAAGTTACAGTCCGATAAGCTTGAACCCAAAGCGGAGAAATGCGTCTTCATAGGATACCCGAAAGAAACAATTGGGTATACCTTCTATCATAGATCCGAAGGCAAAGTTTTCGTTGCCAAGAATGGATCCTTTCTTGAGAAGGAATTTCTCTCGAAAGAAGTGACTGGAAGGAAAGTAGAACTCGACGAGCTTATTGAACATTCTCTCGGAGTTGAGAGTAGCGCAGCACCAGAAGATGTTTTTGTGCCGCCTGCACCAACTCGAGAGGAAGCTAATGATGCTGATCATGAAACTTCGAACGAATTTACTGCTGAACCTCGCAGGTCAACGAGGGTTCGTACCACTCCTCAGTGGTATGACTCTGCCTTGAACGTCATGTTGGTGGACAACACTGATGACCCTGTGATGTATGAAGAAGCTATGGTGAGCCTAGATTCCGACAAATGGCTAGAAGCCATGAAATCCGAAATGGGATCCATGTACGAAAACCATGTATGGACTTTGGTGGACTTACCGGATGGCCGTAAGGCTGTCAAGAACAAATGGATTTTAAAAAGAAAAACAGATGCTGATGGTAATGTTACCGTCTATAAAGCTCAACTTGTCGCGAAAGGGTTCCGACAAATTCAAGGAGTTGACTACGATGAGACTTTCTCACCAGTAGTGAAGCTAAAGTCTGTGAGGATTTTGTTAGCAATCGTTGCATGTTTCGATTATGAAATTTGGCAGATGGATGTCAAAACGGCATTCCTTAATGGTGACATTGAGGAAGAGTTGTATATGGTACAACCCAAGGGTTTTGTCGATCCTAGTGATGCTGACAAGGTATGCAAACTTCAGCGCTCCATTTATGGACTGAAGCAAGCATCCCGGAGTTGGAATCAACGTTTTGATAAAGTAATCAAAAACTTTGGATTTATACAAACTTATGGAGAAGCTTGTATTTATAAGAAAGTGAGTGGGAGCTCTGTAGCATTCCTAGTACTATATGTAGATGACATATTGTTGATTGGGAATGATATAGAACTTCTAAATAGCGTCAAAACCTATTTGAATAATAGTTTTTCAATGAAGGATCTTGGCGAAGCGGCATATATTCTAGGCATCAAGATTTATAGAGATAGATCAAGACGCCTAATAGTGCTTTCACAAAGTACATACTTAGACAAAGTTCTAAAGATGTTTAGAATGGAAGAGAGCAAGAAAGGGTTCGTGCCCATGTTGTCAGGTAAGACCTTGAGTAAGACTCAAAGTCCGGCTACGGCAGAAGATAGAGAAAAGATGAATAATATTCCCTATGCCTCGGTCATAGGTTCTATCATGTATGACATGCTGTGTACAAGACCGGATATAGCACATGTTGTTAGTTTGACTAGCAGATATCAAAGTGATCCTGGAATGGAACACTGGACAGCGGTCAAGAATATCCTAAAGTACTTGAATAGGACTAAGGATATGGTTCTTTCTTATGGAGGTGATGAACAGCTTGTTGTAAACGGTTACACTGATGCTAGTTGGAACACCAATCCAGATGACTCGAAGTCACAGTCTGGATATGTATTTATTTTGAATGGTGCTGCAGTTAGCTGGAGGAGTGCCAAGCAAAGCATTGTGGCGAAATCTTCAACTGAATCGGAATACATAGCTGCTTTGGAGGATGCACAAGAAGCCATATGGATGAAGGAGTTCATTACTGAACTTGGCGTGGTTCCCAGTGCGTTGGACCCGATGGCCATCTACTGTGACAACACAGGTGCCATAGCTAATGCACAGGAGCCAAGGTCACATAGCAAGCTGAAGCACATCAAGCTACATTTCCATGCTATTCGCGAGTATGTCCGAGATGGTGACATAAAGATTTGCAAAGTACACACTGATCTGAATGTGGCAGATCCGTTGACTAAACCTCTCCCTAGAGCAAAGCATGACCAACACCAGAACGCCATGGGTGTTAGGTATATTACCATGTAATCTAGATTATTGACTCTAGTGCAAGTGGGAGACTGTTGGAGATATGCCCAAGAGGCAATAATAAAAGTGGTTATTATTATATCTTTGTGTTTATGATAAATGTTTACATCCCATGCTATAATTGTATTATAAGGAAACACTGATACATGTGTGTTTTGTAAACATAAAAGAGTCCCTAGTAAGCCTCTTGTGGAACTAGCTTGTTGATTAAATGATGATCATGGTTTCCTGATCATGGACATTGGATGTCATTAATAACAAGGTTATATCATTAGGAGAATGATGTGATGGACACAAACCCATAGTAAGCCTAGCATAAGATCAAGTCATTAAGTTCGTATTGCTGTAAGCTTTCAAATGCATAGTAACCTAATCCTTCGACCATGAGGTTATGTTAATCACCATCACCGGATGGGTACTTTGATGACATCAAACACTTCTTCGTAACTGGGTGGTTATAAAGGTGTCATTGGGTATTCTGAAAGTATGTGTTGAAGCGCATGGACCAAGATTGAGATTTGTCCATCCATATGACGGATAGATATGCTCTGGGCCCTCTCGGTGGAATGTCATCTAGTTAGCTTGCAAGCATGTGACTAGGTCACAAGGGATGACATAACATGGAACGAGTAAAGAGTACTTATCAGTAACAAGGTAGAACTAGGTATGGAGATACCGACGATCAAACCTCGGATAAGAAGAATATCGTGTGACAAAGAGAATTGGTTTCGTATGTAAATGGTTCTATCGATCACGAAGTCATCGTTGAGTATGTGGGAGCCGTTATGGATCTCTAGATCCCGCTAATGGTTATTGATCGGAGAGGTGTCTCTATCATGTCTGCATATTCACGAACCGTAGGGTGACACACTTAAGGTTCGAAGTTGTTTTAAGTAGATATGGAATATGCGTTGGAAACCGAATGTTGTTCGGAGTCTCGGATTGGATCCGGGACATCACGAGGAGATCTGGAATGGTCCGGAGAATAAGATTCATATATTGGGGATCATTTTCTAAGTTAGGAAATGTTCTGGAGTGTTTGTATGGAGATTCTAGAAGATTTCGGAATGTTCTGGAAGGTTCTAGAAGAGTTCTTGGAGTTTGCTTGAAAACCAAGAAAGGGTCAAGGAAACCTTGTGGGGGCTAGACACGGATTCGTGGGGGAGGAGACTCCTCCCCCCTTCCCAACCCGCCGGCCAAGGAGGGGAGTCCTACTAGGACTCCCCCTCCCATGGCGCGCCTCCCTCCTTTAAATAGAGGGGAGGGGGCGCCCCCTCCTAGTCCTCTCCCATAACAATCCCTAGCCGCCGCCTCTCTCCTCTTCCTTCGCTCTGCTCCGGCTTAGGCGAAGCCCTGCAGAATTCTCTCCTCCACCACCACCACCACACCGTCGTGCTGCTGGGATTCCGTGGAGAAGATCTACTACCTCCGCTGCTCGCTGGAACGGGGAGAGGAAGGTCTGCTTCGACTCCGCACGTGTGACCGACTGCGGAAGCGCTGCCGGAACACGGTGCCGGAAGGATCATCCACACGATCTTGAGATCGGCAAGTGATCGACTACATCAACCCCGAGATCTAATCTCGTAACGCTTTCGGTTCTATGAGGGTTAGTTCAGATCTATCTCGTTGCTCATGTCTAATAGATTAGATCTTGGCTTTTATCTAGATTAGATCTGGGTTTTGTTCGTTCTTGCGGTAGAAATTTTTTGTTTTCCATGCTACGAACCCATCAAGTAGATCTATAGATTACAAGCTCATGATCTCAATAAGATCATGCATAGAGAGAGAGATGAACACATAGCTACCGATAGAACCCTTAGCCTCGAGAGAGAACTACTCCCTCCTCATCATGGGAATCAGCAATGGTGATGGAGATGGTGGTGGATCTCGATGGAGATGGCTCCGGGGGCACTTCCCTGTCCCGACAGGGTGTCGGGACAGAGACTTTCTGTCCCCCGAATCTCCCCTTCAGTGGCGGCGGCGTTGTAGAACTTTTCGTGGATTTCTGATTGAAGATCTAGGGTTTTGGTATCGGGAGGCTCTTATAGGCGAAGAGGCAAGGTCGGTGGGTGGCCAGGGGGTCCACACCACCTGGTGGCGCGACCAGGGCTAGCCCGCGCCACCACATGGTGTGGCCGCCCTGTGGCCCCTCTCCGTCTCGTCTTCTGGCTCCGTGCGTCTTCCGGTAAAATATCGACTTTAGCTTTTGTCCGGTCCAATTCCGAGAATATTGATTTTCTGACTTTCCTGGAACCAAAAACAGCAGAAAACAGGCAACTAGCACCGTGGCTCTTTGTTAATAGGTTAGTCCAAGAAAGTGTATGAAAAGTACTCCAAAGTTGGAACAAAACATAAGAAAGTAGATAAAACCAAGCATGGAACATCAAAAATTATAGATACATTTGCAATGTATCAACATCCCCAAGCTTAACTCCTGCTCATCCTCGAGTAGGTAAGTGATAAAAAGAAAGAATAATTTTTAAGGTGACATGCACCATCATAAACTTGATCAAAGTATTTGTAAAACATTGATAGCTGGGATCATAGTACTTCAATCATAACATGAAAGACAAAGTCCTAGCAATAAGACAAAGAAACTATGATGCAACATGAAAAGGCACAAACAAAAGATTCATGAATAACAATGCTTTGCAAGACGTTTGTTTGTTTCACATAAAGAAAACATAGCATAATAGTATTCAGCTTGTCCCTCATAGAGTAGCAAATATAAATGCATAGGACACCTTCAAAGTTCATAAGAGTGACTAGATACAAATAGTTTAAAACGAGCAATATCAAGTTATGCATCAATCAACTAGTCTTGGGACAATGCACATAGAACTAAGAATGGCCACTATGCTCTCAAGGTAGGTGCATAAAGATAGAAGGTGGAGACTCAATATATTGGTGGAAGAAAGGCCTTTTTATAAAAGGAAGTAGGGATTCAAGTCCCATAAAGAGCTTCCAAAAATTATGGTACTTATAGGTTTCAGCTCTCATTGCCCCTATCATAAGCATCTTGAAGTGATTAAGGTTAAAGTGAACAAACTATGGAGTATATGCTTGACAAAGTATAAGTTAAAAATCTCATGTCCCTTGAATACGAGGGCCGCTCCTCATGCTACTCAAGTTTAGTCACCGATAAGTTCTTGTCATTGTAAGTACATGTGTATCATAGAGAACCGCCAACGGGGTACACCTTGCCCGATGATACGGAAGAATCCCCATATCAAAATGACAAGGCAAGCAGACAACGAGCATCTCAGCAATCTTCTTATTTACCATGGGAATATGGTGCTTTTTTCTCTCTTTCCTCTTTTCATAATCTCTTTTTTCTTTTTCTCTTTTTTTCCTCAATGTAGGACTCTTTTTTTTATAAGAAGAATGTTTCATAGACAGCTCATTATGGTTAAGCTGCAGGTTTCCACCATGTCAGCATGGATTAGACCAGCGGCCCAGGCGTTTCTCTAACACATATACATAACTCCATGGACTTACAAGCTCCCCTTTCATTTCACACCGACGACATCCATATACAAAAGAGCATGATATCAACTAGGTACAAGTACCAAGTGCAATGTTGAAAGCATTCCCCATGAAAGCATGGTTCTGCTAATTCCCAATAAATAAGTGCAAGCATATACAACATAGACGACACAATGGTTCAAGTTTATTAAGGGCAAGAAAAGTAAAGTGTGCCATCAAGTTCGTTAGAGCTTTAATCACTAGTTTTCTCATAACAAGTTTAATTTGGAAGGTAAACAAAAGCATGAATATACTTGGAATAGCATAATCTAATAGGTAGGTATGGTGGACTCTTTGGAATAACTTGGTTTAAGGAGTTGGATGCATGAGTGGAACTCATACTTGGTTGTGGAGGCTAGCAAAAGACTGGGAGCGACAAACTAAGAGAGCAATAATGGCCATAATCATGCAGAGAGACAAAACATCATTGATCAAAGCATAAAGTGATACTACAAGTTGAAAACTAAAGGATCATAAAGGCTATGGTGACTTTGTATAGTCATAACATGGTGTGAGCATGCGCCAAGTCAACCCAAATAAAGCATCAAAGGAGAATACCACTATACTATGCTTTAATATGCTAAAACAACGCACGATTCTTCAAAGGCACATTAACCAATCTCAATTGTTTATAACAAGTCATGCTACAGCAAAGAATACTAAGAATAAAGCCAAAACAATATCAAGCATGGCATGACAAAACATAGGCCACAGTCAAAAAGAGCTCTTTTTACCACATAAGCATGAACTTTCCTACTCTTTTCCAATCCAAACCAAACTATTTGCAAACCAATGTATGAAAGAGGGGGTACAACCAACTTATTCAGCAAACTAAGAAAACCAAAGCAAACGAAACCAAAACGAAAACAAAAAAGAAGACGCTCCAAGAATAACACAACTGTGCATGAAACAATAAAAATAAAGCGTTTGGAAGAAACCTGGGATTTTTATTGATGAAGAAGGGGATGCCTTGGGCATCCCCAAGCTTTGACGCTTGTACTTCTTGGAGATTTCTTGGGGTGACACGTGTGGCATCCCCAAGCTTGAGCTTTAGTCCATTCTTTATCTCATTACATCATTCCCTCCATACACCTGAAATTTTCCTTCATACAAAACTTCACACAATCTTTATTAGCAACATTAGTGCACTCAAGATAATAGGTCTTTAGGTTCAGTTCCAACACCAATAAAACTTCCATTAAAACACAAGCTACTGTAGCGCTTCCCTCAAAAATCTCAATTCCCCAAAAGAACTCAAAAAGGAACCAACAAGAAGCAAATGCAGAAAATGGCAGAAATCTGTCAAAACAGACCAGCAGGTAAAGACGAATTTTTTAGAAGACCTTCTGTTGATCAACTGAAAAAGTGTTGAACTAACGAAAGTTATATAACAACCTGCACCAGAAGCACAAAAATTCACGCCTCAAAAGGACGTACAGAGATTTTACAAGGATTTTTACGGTGAAGCACAGAAATCTGTTTCGGGACAGCAACTTTTGCAATCATTACTTCTCTATCATTAGAGGTTACTCTTGGCACAAAAAGCAAATAAAAAGGATAAAGAGCGGTTATTACAGAAGTAATAACTTCCAAGACTCATCTAAAACTTTTGGGTTATCTCCCAATAAGTACTTTTCTTTAACGCCTTTAAGTTAGACATGATAGTTTGAGAAGATGCTCACATAAGAAATATGAATTGAATTAAAAGAGATCCTCAAGAAGCAAATTCAAAGCATATTTAAGTCTAACCCACTTCCTATGCATAGGAATCTTGTAAAGAAACAAGTCATGAAAGCACAAAGCAATAAGCATAGTAAAGCAAAACAAGTGCAACTTCAAGACTTTCAACATAAAGAGGGGAAACTTAATATTGTTGAGATACATAAAACCATATTTCCCTCTCTCATAATAACTTTCTGTAGCATCATGAATAAAGTTAACAATATAACTATCACATAAAACATTCTTATCATGAGCCACATGCATAAAAGAATTAATACTCCCCACATAAACATAGTCATTCTTTTTAATTGTAGTGGGAGCAAATTCAACAAAATAGTTATCATTATTATTCTCATCCCCATAATTATAAAATATAGGAGGCATATTGTAGTCATAATTAATTTCCTCCTCAATAGTAGGTGGACTAAAAATATCATATTCATCATAAGCAATAGAATAGGTATCTTCCCAAGTGTGTTCATTTGTAAACATATCATCATTGGAAGGATCATGGATAGCACTAATAGTATAGCAATTATTAATATCATCATTTTCAGAATTGGTACCGAAGAGATTTTCAATATCAAAAGTAGTGTGTTTTTCCCAATCATGATCACTACTATAGGTAATAGGCATAGGAACATCATCGAGTTCAGCCTCATCAAAAACTATAATAGGAGCAACATGCTTAGGGGAAAATACCGTTTCCTCTCTCCTTTTACTCCTCCTTTTCTTCTTTTTCTTCTCCTCTTTAGGAGGGAGAGGCTTGAAAGGAAGCTTCTCCATACACCCTGGTTCATTGTTAGAGACAATAGAAGAAACTTTGGAGGAATCCTCCTTTTCATTAATAAGACCAAAACACATATTAGTCATGTCATATTTTGGTAAGATCTCATCTTTTATAATATTTTGTATGTAAGTATTTGTGTGGCAATTATCAACACAATAAAGATGACAACCATGCATGACACTGTTCATATCAAAAGCACACATATCTACCAAAGAGGTTTTTCTTGATAACTCTTCACACCCCAAAAATAATGTAAGTTCATCATGCTGATTAGGAGTGATCATGTCATCACAATACGAACTTGCAGTACTCATTGGATTAGAAGGGCTATTATTATGGCATGAGCATTGAAACTTGAAATGACCCACTTCAAAGCAAAGTTCACAAATAAAAGGATAGAGGGCACAAACTTTTTTACCAAGATCATTTAGAGCCCTATACCACGTTCTAGTTTTTTCATTCCTGTGGGTGATACAATATTCTTCTTCAATTTGATTATTCTCACAAGGTCTATGTATTCCACAAAAATTAACATGCTTATAAGAAGTAGTACTTTCAGATATTTGAGCATGTTTATTGCTATCATTAATAACAATTTCATTTTCCATTCAAGTGTCTTTATAAGGCTCATGATACATGTCCCAATTTTCTTTAGGAGCATTAATATGAGAAGCAAAGGTTCTATAACAATCAACAAGAATTTGAGGATCAAGACCATATTTAGCACTAAGCTCTTGAAAATCAATAGTTTCAGCAAAAGACTTAATGCAATCATACTCATAGTTTATACCTGGTTCTTTACCTTTGTTGTTATCCAATCTTCGGTATTGCTTTGAATTGTTTCAAGAAGATCCCACTTAGCTTTGACCTCCTTACTTGTGAAGGATCCCTCTAAACAAGTATCTAGATAGTCCTTGTAATGTCCTGAAAGCCTTGCATAGAAATTATTAATAACAATATTACTGGGAAGCTCATGAATGGGACATTTGAGCATTAGTGACTTCAATCTCCCCCATGCCTGGGCAATACTTTCTCCATCATGTGGATGAAAATTATAAATGTAATTCCTATCTTTATGAATTTCATGAGGAGGATAAAATTTAGAGTAAAAGAGAGATTCAAGTTCCTTCCACTCCAAATGATGAGGATCATCTAGTAGCTCATACCACTCCCTTGCTTTGCCCATAAGTGGTAAAGAGAATAGCTTCCTCTTAACTTGGTTCATTGAAATACCTGCACACTTGAACAACCCGCATAATTCATGTATAAAGAGTAAATGATCACCAGGATGGACAGTTCCATCTCCAAAATAAGAGTTATTCATAACACGTTCAACAATTTTTATAGGTGTTTTAAAAGGGATGCTTTCAGTATGTGGATTTAAAATATCACAAGTATCATTAGAATTACCACATATGGGAGATAAAGTATCATCAGAGCAAATTTTCTTCTTTAAAGCTGGGGAACTAAAAAGATCATTTTCATAAAAAATAACTTCCCCAAGCTTAGACGTTTCCATAGCATTCGTAACAAAGGTGTTCAAAAGATTCATACTAATAACATTGCTATTAGCATGCAAAGAAAGTTCCATGGGTTTTTTAATTTTCTTTTCAGACAATTCAAGTTCTATCTTAGGAAAAATACTAAAAAGCTCTCGATTTTTGTTGTTGTTTTCCAGTAAGCCTAACTAGTGAAAACAAGAAACAAAAAGATAAAATTGCAGAATATAAAGGAAATAACTTCGAGCACTCACACCGGAGAATGTGAGTACCTTTTACCTTACCTCCCCGGCAACAGCGCCCGAAAATAGGCGTTTGTCATGGGAGGTTCTTCTTCTTTAATCCTCCGGTGTGAATACCTTTTACCTTACCTCCTCGGCAACGGCACCAGAAAATAGCTTGATGTCTACGCACCTCTATTCTTGTAGACAGTTGTTGGGCCTCCAAGTGCAGAGGTTTGTAGAACAGCAGCAAGTTTTCCCTTAAGTGGATCACCCAAGGTTTATCGAACGCAGGGAGGAAGTGGTCAAAGGTATCCCCTCTCAAGCAACCCTGCAATCAATATACAAGAAGTCTCTTGTGTCCCCAGCACACCCAATACACTTGTCAGGTGTATAGGTGCACTAGTTCAGCAAAGAGATAGTGAAATACAAGTGGTATGGATAATTATAAGTGGTAATGGTGATAGAAAATAACTTGTTGGCGTGTGGTTGACGTGGGAAAAGACTAAAGGCAAACTGAAATAAAGATGGAAGCAAGCAAACATGTAACAGATCTAATTGCAAACGGTGTATCAATGCTTAGAAACAAGGCCTAGGGATCATACTTTCACTAGTGAACACTCTCACATAAATATCTTCTCTTTATGATACTACTCTTAACTACTCTCTGGTTGGACACTCTAATTGATGGTAGGGCTATAACAGCACACCTCAAAGTAAGCCTTTCCCATCTAGAAAACCCCACACTATCACCTTGAGTACTAGATGAGTCCAACAAACACCACAATTTCATAAAGACATCCAACTCCAAATATAACTCATAACAAGTTTGTGTAATCTCTAGCCTAAGTGCCACCATGGTGTGCACGCTGTCACTTTCACACACATGGGGAGAGCAGAGATCTAATAAAGCACTTGAGTAGCAAGGTAGATCTATATATTACAAGCTCATGATCTCAATAAGATCATGCATAGAGAGAGAGATGAACACATAGCTACCGGTAGAACCCTTAGCCTTGAGAGAGAACTACTCCCTCCTCATCATGGGAATCAGCAATGGTGATGGAGATGGTGGTGGAGATCGATGGAGATGGCTCCGGGGGCACTTCCCCGTCCTGGCAAGGTGCCGGAACAGAGACTTTCTGTCCCCTGAATCTCCCCTTCGGTGGCGGCGGCGCTGCGAAACTTTTCGTGGATTTCTGATTGATGATCTAGGGTTTTGGTATCGGGAGGCTCTTATAGGCGAAGAGGCAAGGTCGGTGGGCAGCCAGGGGGCCCACACCACCTGGTGGCGTGGCCAGGGCTAGCCCGCGCCACCACATGGTGTGGCCGCCCTGTGGCCTCTCTCCGTCTCGTCTTCTGGCTCCGTGAGTCTTCCGATATCGACTTTAGCTTTTGTCCGGTCCAATTCCGAGAATATTGATTTTCTGACTTTCCTGGAACCAAAAACAACAGAAAACAGGCAACTGGCACTGTGGCTCTTTGTTAATAGGTTAGTCCAAGAAAGTATATGAAAAGTACTCCAAAGTTGGAACAAAACATAAGAAAGTAGATAAAACCAAGCATGGAACATCAAAAATTATAGATACATTTGCAATGTATCAGGAGCCTCTGACGTCCTTCGGGGTAACGGCTAGGCATATTATAAGGAATGATAATTGAACGTAGGTCTCTTGAACGAAATTTGTTACAATGGGTGGGCAGCAGGGTCATGGAGGGGGACTCGACATGATTTGGTGAAACTTGGTATCGAGACCCCATATCTAAGGAAATATGGAATGAGTAATAAGGCCAAGGCCGTCTGTGGGAAAAGTAGCACACCTCCCGAGAGTGTAAAAATGTGACATGTTACTCCCTGTTATGGGAAAGAACTACGATCACAGCGTGGAAAGGAACTCTACGCTTTTCTAAAAAATTATCTTCGAAAACTTGCACAAGTCTTAGATCTTTGGTCGATCACTTTCAAACAAACATCAGACAACCACCCTAGAATTTGCTGAGTACGCTCGTACTCAATCTATCATCTTAACTATCTCTTAAGTTATAAGAAGACACAGTGACCGACATGAAGATAGAATCAACAAAGTATCGGACTAGTAGAAATAAGACTATAGATTTAGGAAACCCTAAAAATAAATGCATAGGTATATGAGCTAGCAATAGTATAGCTTCTCCAATAAGTTGCTAGCTCCAATGGTTTTAAGCTTAGTACTAGCATTGATTAGGAAGCTATCGCTCTTGCATTTAAAGTTTTATCGCATTGTGAATCTTCAATGGACCGAGGAGGATCTTGAAGCTTTTGTACACTTTGGTTTTTGGTATGAATTAATAAAGAAAGTTGTTGAACCCGCAATGTTTCTGTTGTACCACTCCGAGGGATGTGATATTTACAGATGGGGACTTCCGCGAGTGTCATATCAACGACTTGTACACTACAACATGAAGTGGTGTACTGGGTCACCGCATGTGCCTCCCCATGATGGCAGCCACGTCGGCGCCCCCCCCCCCCTCCTACGGGCCAAAAAAGGACTGCGTCGGACGCCGTATGGCGGGAGGGGTGAGGGGATATTCTCTAAGTATCCGATGTGAAGAAATGTCAGAGGTCTCTCGTTTGAATTGTGTTGATCTAATCTCTCCCCTAGTTTTTCAAAGGGCCACTTTTAACAAGATAATGGAACAAGTATGCTGGCGCTATAATTTTTTGTGGTCCCGTTAATTTACCCACATATTCATGGTGTGAAAGAATGTATTCCCACTGTGGTTGAATTACCAAAGAAAAGGGTGAGCAACACAACTAAAAGCTTTAACCATCTTCTCTGACAACAGCAAGTGGAGGTGATTTGGGTTCATTCCCGCATCACGAGGAAGCCTTGGGCATCGGCCCAGGGAATGGTGGTGGAAGCCTACTCCTCCACTAGAGATGGCTAGCCTGACTGGTTGTGGCATTTTAGCCCAAATCTAGCACCGGCAGTGAGTTGCGGAGGCATGATTGCCGGTGAAAACCGTGCTATGACCTAGTCATGGCGGGCGATGGCGACGCCTTTGCGTCGTTACCTTGTTAAAGGCATCGCCGCTGCAACTCCCATCTACTTTCTTGTGCCGCTTCAGGGGAAACCCTGGACCCAAGTATTCCAAATCAGACGATGGCAGTGCTTTGGGCGTCGCTCTCCTCTTGGTGCATCGTTTTTGGATCTGCAGCTGGATGGTGGAGGCAAGAAGATGGAGCAGTGTACATCTACCTCGTCGACGATGACGAGTCTTGGTGGCGTGATTCAACAGAGTCTCGGTGTCAGGGCGGGGGCGTTGTCTAGCACCGTGATGGCATCGGCGGCAGGATCGACAAAGTTTATGTGGATCTTAATCGTGAAGACTGTCCAGAGGTTTGATGATAGTGACACCTTCTGTGGCATCCACGGAAGGTGCTCGCTAAGAGTCTGCTTATCCAGATGTATGCTCTCGTCGCGCCTAGAGGGCGTCACGGGGTATACGATTGTTCCCAGTCCCTAGCTGGTGGAGTGTTTTCGTTGTCTTTTCAGGCAAAGAGCGCCCATTGACACGATTTTACTTCATTGTCAAGTTTGTAGGTGTTTTGTGGTGGATTCGAGTTTGGTGATATATGTTACCAATAATAAAGCAACAAAATACCTTATGCATCTTTTCTTAAATTGAAGTATTACAAAACTGAAGTATTTGAGTGCACGGGAGAGGAATACTGTAGTTTGTAGATACTGTAGTATTTCTCAATTTTGCCAAAAACTGCGAGACGTTTGGGAAGTGTTGTTTTACCATCCTTTGACTAATTATTACATTGCATGTATAATCTTTTTTGATCGGAAGATGCTTGCACGTCTATTGCATGCATCACTCCATGGGTACACATACATACAAAAATACATACAACAACGAAGCTAGCAATCAATCATATACCAGTACAACATTCCTATGCATGGTTGTTCCGTGAGTCTCACGTTGAATCCGAATCTTGTTTTGTAACGTGGCCGTCCTAGCATGCATAGAACTATGGCTCTTGCTACTACGCCCTGGTAGGCTACCCCTGTGACATCGGCACCAGCAAGCGACGTTTTTTCGTTTTGTTAAAAAAAAGAGGTTCAGACTGAAGTTTCCAAAACGTCAAAAAAACTTCAGTATTTGGGATACTTCAGTTTCCTAAATTAAAGTATTGCTTGGGGCCAAACGATTTAAAGTATTCGATACTTTATTATTTCTAAAAACTGAAGTATTTTCAGAAAACTTCAAAAAAACGGAGCTGCCAAACGGGGCCTAAAAGGTTTAACCATGCCATAGATATTACAAAGAAAAAGGCACGATTGTCCTCAAAAGAAGGCCCAAATTAACGGAGCTAAAGCCCATACATTAGATTAGTGCAATCAAAGGAAGGCGTCCTAAATTATGCATTTTGCTTGATTCTATATAGATTGTAATCACCATTCCATCATTAAGGTGGGCCACGTTCCGACTAAGTATATTTGCTTAAATAATGGCAACGATTTACGATGAACCAAGTGACCAAAGATCCATCTAAAAAAGGACAATTGCTAAGTATCGGCCATTTCCAAACCATATTACTTTGAGAAATCAGCTTACCATATCCTAACCTCGTACAAAACCTGCACGTATAAGAAACCGCAAAGCCAAACATTCGCCGCAATCCCGATGCGCGCACTCGACGAATGCTCCCGACATGAAGAATTCTTTCACCTCTAAAGTACTCCTCTTCCAGCTTTATCCCTCCCGGTAGATCTCCCCCCTGATCGATCCGTCGAAGCCTTTCACTTTCCCACGCGTTTCTTTGCCAATATTTTTGTGTCCTCCCTCTTGCGTGTTCCTGCAAAGCTCCCAGACCCAGCCTCCAATCCCAAGTTTCCTCTTATTCCCTCCCTCCCTCCCTCTCTGCCCCTCCCCTGTTGGGGAAGAAACCGATGATTCGGTGAGATTGCGTCAGGTATATATGCACTGCCCAGAGGGACAGCAAGGTCCTAATCTACACTTCTCTGTTCGTCAGGTAGCTATCCGCACATCGATCCCAGACATTGTTTGGAAGCTCTTGAGGGAGGGAGGAGATCGACATGGGTCGTCTTCTTAGGCCGTCCAATTGCATTGGCTACCTTATTGTCGTCATTGCCCTCTGCTGCGGTGAGTTGTCTCCTCTTGTTCATTAATTCTCTGCTTTCTACTTTCTCAAATGCTGTGTGCATGAGGTATGATATGATAGTTGATAGGGGGGATGTGATAGTGTTTTATGCTCATGTTTTTACCTAAAGGGTACGGCTTGTTCTAGCAAAAGGTTGTGCCGTGCGTTTGATATATTGAAAAAACACAGATCTAGGTAGATGCTGCATGAGGAATTGTGCATGAACGGAAGGAGAGAAAGTGACTTGACATCATGTGTCAGAAACTCTGGCCAAATCTTTTTCACCTCACATGTTTCATTTCATCCGATCACAACAGGAACAGAGCAGCATAGAGCGGAAGCATATAATCGACTCATCACGGAACACCCAACCCATGACAGGATCCTCACCACCGTCTCGGTGATGAAGCCATCGTATCCCACGGTCACCACGCCCACTTCCGCATCCTACGCAATGCCGGTGTCGACGCCGATGAGTCCGTCATCTAGGTTCCCGTCGCTGGCGGATGCCAACGGTGGCGGAGGCGTCGGCGGTGGTGTCGGAGGCGGCGTTGGTACTGGCGGTGGTGCGGGAGGCGGCGTCGGTACTGGCGGTGGTGTCGGAGGCGGCGTCGGTACTGGAGGTGGCGCGGGAGGCGGCGCCGGTACTGGGGGTGGCGCGGGAGGCGGCGTCGGTACTGGCGGTGGCGGTGGCGGCGGGACGTGGTGCGTGGCGAGCCAGAGCGCGAGCTCGTCCGCGCTGCAGGTGGCGTTGGACTACGCGTGCGGCTACAGCGGCGTGGACTGCTCGCCGATCCAGACAGGAGGGAGCTGCTTCAACCCGGACACCATCCACGACCATGCGTCCTACGCCTTCAACAGCTACTACCAGAAGAACCCTCTCCCCACCAGCTGCGACTTTGGCGGCACGGCCACCGTCACCACCACTGATCCGAGTAAGCCCAAGACACACGCGATCATACATGATGACACATCTCTCAACTTCAGTGATTCTCATGCGAATTCTTTCCAACGTTGCAGGTTCAGGGTCCTGCCAATATCCAGCTTCAAGGTAAGTTCAAACAAAAATACAATCGAAAGAATTGTTACATTACTGCAACACACGAGCAGGCTGATTTATTTGTTATCCTGATGTGAAATGGCAGCGGTGGCACTCAAGGCAACATGATGCCCCCGCCATCGCCGGCCACTCTGACGCCGACAACACCCATGACCCCGTTCCCGATGACCCCAATGACGCCGATGACTCCAATGACGCCGGACACCAGTGCGCCTACGTTTGGAATGAGCCCACCTGACTTTGGGTCGACGTCTCCTCCTGGCCTGGGATCAGATTCACCTCCGGATTACAATGACGTCGGCGCCACCCCGGCGACGGCTACGGGCAGGGCAGCGCTGGCCCTCGTATCCATCCTTGTCGCCACGGTATCACTGAGCATGGCCACATGAAGAATACACACATTTACAGATATAAATCAGATGGCAGTCCTATGCAGCAGTCGAAGCAGTTCAAGAATACAAAGAGGTGCGCGCCGCCAGATGCGGAGATATGCGCGCAAAACCTCCCTGCCCTGCAACACTTTGCAAAGCAGAGGTGCTCCCATTTGTTTAGTATCGTCAGAAATCAGAAGCATATGCTGATGCTGCTTCTAGCACCGCCCTAGCTCTAGTGAGGCCAGCACATGTTTATATTGCCGATTATACTACTCCACTGTTGTACTTAGAAATTTATGGGAAAGTTTCGTTTGAATTCACTTATACTATGATCTTTCAACAGCATACAGTCAGCTTATACCAATATAAAAACTCAGCCGTGTTACCCTTTGAGAAATCGTAAGAACAAAGCAAAACGAAGAGAAAAACAATAGACTGACACAGGGAGTGAACAAGAACAACAAACACACGGGAGACTAAACTAGCAACAATTCGAAATGTAGAACCAAAGGCCTTAAAAGTGTGTCGAGTATATTGTAATGCCCTGAAAAATATATTCCATAATAGATTTGACTGTTATTTTTATTTTATGCATCGTCATGACATCATGCATGTTTTTGTTCCTAAAAATATTTTTGCTAAAACCATATTTTTATTTTTTACATTACTTCTCTCTTTTATTTCAAATTAAAAACTTTATGTTTCTGCTAAAACTATTTGAAAAAAAGTTTTAAATAAAACAGAAAAACAAATAAAGAAAAAACTATCTTTTTTAGGGGGCAACACTTCTAGTCGGCCAGGCAAAGGCCCGGCCCAGCCGAAATCCCACCATAGCCCAGCATAGCCAAAATCTAGCCCTAACAAAACCCTAACACCTACCGACCCAGACCACACACACAAAACCAACACATGCACACCCCACCAACGGTCCCGACCAACACCACACCTACACACATGCACATCATGTGACACCGACCCAGCCCCACACAACCCCCGCCACACACCACCTCCACTCATCAGACACCGCACACACACATGCATACACACTGCCGCACGAAAACCACCCGAGAGCCCCGATCGATTCTCCATGCATCGTTGCCTCCCGCGTGTGCCGCTGTCGGCACCGCTCCCTCTCCCGCATCGATTATGGGACTCCTGTAACCTCGCTGAGCCCATAGTCTTCCCCAACCGACGCCCTTAAAGGTTACCGCCTACGAGCTCCATGTCCATGGCGCAGTCGGACGCAATCCTTGACCGTTATGTTGTTGTATGTCGGCTCTGGCTTCCTCGGTTCGCCTACACCTCTGCTGTCAGTTGCATGTCGTCCCCACCGCGCCTCCATGCTCGCACCGCCTCCATGATCTCCTCATGTACAACTTCGCCGAGCCCCTGCTCACCTCCTACGCCGTCAGGGATAACTGCATCGGGAATTCTGAAACGATGACGGATTTTTTGGCACGGCGCGTCCGCGGCGTGGCAGTGGATATGCCTTGTTATATCACTGAAGATGGTGGGACTTTCGTATCACGTATTGCGAATGTCGTGGTTTATACAACACCACTGATCTAGATAATTAATTATGATACCATTAATCAAAGTAAGTAGTTTACAATCATTAATTTAGGAAGCTAATTGCAATCAAATCAAAAATTCAATTTTATTGAGAGGATATTTATTACATCACATTACACTAAACCACTTCTTACAAGGATCTAATCCTTATATTCAACTTCTCTTCTATAAAATTATGAAAATAAAGAACTAAAAATATCTACAACTAACCTGATTCTTCAACTTATCTTAAGGATAAGTGGAGGAATTTACATAATCTAATCTTGAGCTCCTCTCTGTTCTACTAACACCCTACTATGACAAACGCAGACAGGGCCACCATCCTCCAACGATGATGCTTTCACGGTGGTGATGGCGGTGATAGCGACAGCGATAGCGATGATGCCCTATCTGTAATCCTTCGCACGAGCTACGATGACCGTGTTGTTGTGTGTCAACACCCGGATTTTTAATCCCAGATGCCCGTTATGCCATACCTCGCAATCCCAGGATTACCATTTTTGCGAGACATAACGGATTGGATATCACAGTACATCATCCATTACAAACCATACATAAGGTTTTACACAAATAAGGATCTCATGATCCAGTCTTTAATACAACAAGCAGCGGAAATAAACGATAAGCGTAGCGGTGGGGTCCATCTTCAAGGGGACAGGCAATACTGACGAAGGCAGATAGTGCTAGTTATCATAGTCGTCCTGCAGACCATCATCTTGATAATCTCCTTCATAGTCTGGCCATAATAATAGCCAGGGACAAAAGCCATGAGTACTCTTTAAGTACTCGCAAACTACTACTAACAAGGGGTATAATTCTAAGTTAAAAGTACTGAATCTACGTTAACTATCAAGTCAAGTTTGAAACCTAAGCTGAGTTCAGAAGCAAAGAAAGATAAAGTAAAGGTCTAGACTCACTTAAGTTGGGAAGCTATTATCATCAACACAACCCTGTTGTGGTCAAGTCAAAGTTCATTCATTTATTTCAAGTTATTTAGAAAACATCTGACAACGAAACAGTATGGCCATTCCAACTGTCCATAACCGCGGACGCGACTATTCGAATAGTTTGACACTCTGTAGAGGTGGTACACTTTCACCACAAGATTCGATACATCTGTCAGGGATAACCCTAAATCATCATACTTAGTATGCAGATAATCAAACATAACCTTCCCTTTACACACCCTAGTATAAGCACCACCCTTTACACTATGAGCATGGCCTCCCAACCATGACCATCAGTCATCTTGGGCACTGCATAGGTGGACATCATTGAGAGGTAGCCTCAGCTCAAACCCCTCCCGTGAGGGAACTAATACTAATGCATATAAATTTCTAGCTAAGCCTTACCCAATTCAGGTAATGTGGTTGTACGGTAAATTTGGAATGGTATCGCATCCGAATCCAACCATCAGTTTTGTAAAAGGGTTAAGGCTCATGCCTCATCATTTTCATCGTCATAAACCAGTTGTGTTTCTCAACACATGTCAAAACATCTCAATAGAATGACTCATCATTCCAAGGTTTTCATAATTCATTTTCACCAAGTGTTCCCATCTAAAGTGACTCAAGTTTTTGATCTATTCTAAAATACTAGGTTAAGAGTGTTCACTAAGGTGGAAAGATGGAAACAATCTCATGCCATAGAATGACATCTAAAGGTTTCTAAGTAGGTCAAGTTTTATACTCTTTATGCTACCTTCAAAATTAAGTAAAGAACTTTGTGTAAACTAAAGAAGGTAAAACTCGTCAATAAGACTTGGGGTACTAATAGTTAAAGGGATGTGATCAAAGCATGCTTAAGGCATCTTTGCTAAACCATCTAGTTTTATTCTAGCTTGCTAACAATAGCTTGCTAAAGTATGCTTTGCAAGGTTACCTTGCCACTAATAGCTTGCCTTGGTTGGTGTAGTGGTTGAAGTTTTCTTCTTCTTCTTCTTGGTAGAACTCCTCCTCCTCGAAAACTTGGTCGGTACTAGCGTCTATAAATACATAGGGAGTAGACAATCACCAAACAATACTTAACTAGGCTAAGTAGCATTCTAAAACACAAAATTGATGATCTATTATCATCACAAGCATCACAAGTTTAATTTAATAGTTTCAACCTTTTTATTTTGGAAAAGTAATTTCTACTCATTGAAATATTAACTAAAATTTAACATTCACCACCCAAAATATGGGATCATGTGGACCCATGTCCTCACCACATATTCTAACTTGTGGGAATGAGATTTAAAGGTTGGATCAATATTACTTTGGTTTAAGTTTATTATTTAATGATTTAAAGTGACTAGAAATGCCTATATAGCATTATTTTCGTACTAGTCCAAAGTCACTGCATTTAAACCTTAATATTATTACATATTTAGATAGATATGATGAAATGCGATTTTTGAGAGTTGGAATCAACTCAAAAGCTAACTTGGTTGATTTTATAAAAATGTTTCAAGTTGCAAAAGCTTCTGTCTTCTTATTTTTATTAGGAGAGATCTATAACTCTAATTGAATTAAATCCAACGGGCTTGGATAGATCATTTTCATACCTTTCAGACAAAATTGGTTTCATGCAATTTGGATTTCCAAAACTCTCTGAATTGATTTTCAAACTAGTGGACAGAAACTAGATTTTAACTAAAATAAAAATCCAGATTTGAATCTGTGGGCTAACGCAGGAAAAGGAATGGGCCGGCCCAGTGGCGCTCTGCGGCGCGGGGCTCAGCTGACAGGCGGGTCCCGCGTGTCAGCGGCACTTAACACGCGAAACGGTACGCGCGATGTGGGCCGTGCGATTAGAGGCTAGATCTACGGCTGAGGGTCGTCGTCGACGACGAACAGGTCGCCGGCGAGCTCGAACCCTAGCGGCTCGGTGGGGGTCTACTGGGGGCATACCAGGGCTCCAGCAGGGTCGGCGAGGCGGGCAAACAAAGTGGAAGACGACGGCGAGGCGAGGCATGGTCGCGGCGGAGCTTGGGGTGGTCGAAATCAACGGCACCCTTCTCCTCCAGAGGCGGTGGCTCCGGCTCCAATTCTGGTGAACCGCTGCTCCACTTGCTCCGGCGAGAGGTGGGTGAGGTTCAGAGAGGTGAGGGGAGTGGAATGGTGTGGAGAAGAATGGCTGGGGAGGGCTCCTTTTATAGGCCCGACTGTGAGACCGAGCGGGATGGGCGGTCGACGGTGGCGACATGGCTACGGTGAGTTAGAGGCATGGCTGGGGATGGCGGTCGACGGGCAGTTCCCTGGCGGTGCTCTAGGACTTAAATGCGGCCGTAGGGGCGGTGGTATGCGGTCTGGGCGAGGTGGCGCTCTGAGAGGCAGAGGCGGCGGTGTCCACGGCGAGCGGTGGCTGTGGGGCTTTGGGCGGCGAACGGGGGTGTCTGGGGTGTTCTCCAGGTCGAGGCGGAGCGGTGGGCGCGGGCTGCGTTCGAGCGGCGGCTTGTGCACGTGGGGACAGTGCGCGCTCTGGGAGCGGCGTAGGCATGCTCAACAAGCTCCGGGCGCGGCGGTTCCTGGCCGCTCTGCCCTCTGTCTCTGGCCTGGGGCTGGTTGGGCGGTGGAGGTGGACCACTGGCAATGTACTAGACATGGCGAGAGGGGCTGGAGAGGGTTGTTGCTGCAAGTGCACGGTCGGCCAGCGAGAGAGGGCTCGGCATGGCTGTGCAGTGCGGCTAGGGGGTAGAGAAGAGGCTAGGGTTGGTCTGGTCTGGCTTGAGGGGGGACAACAGAATTGCTAGACAAAATCAGCCCAAAACAGTAATAGTTAGGCCTTAATGATCTTGCTAACAAGGTGTTTGACAAAATGGCCGAAAGAGAAAAAGTTTTGAATTTTGAATTCAAAATTTTTGAGTGATCTCCACTAGTGATAGGTAGTCTCTGGTTGCAAGGGTTTTGAAAATGGAGCTCAAAAAGATGGTTTTTGAAATAGGGGTGATCTATGCATATGCATTAGATTCAATTTTAAACTTTCATTTAAAATAGTTAACATAATGTTTTTAGCAGATCAAAAGGTGGGCCTTGGTACCCAATTATGTGTACTAGCAAGGGGTGTAAAGATCTAGAACTGTTTCTGTTAAGAACTGAGTACTAGGAATAGCCAAAGTAGGCATGAGAGGTAGATTTGTCAAAATGACCATTCTTTCTTTTTCATTCTTTTTTATTTGATTTTCTTTAGGAAAAGTTTGGGAATGATGTAAATGATGTTTAAATCACCTAAGAAACATTTTATAAGCATTGGATCAATCATGGCAATTCAAACAACTCCTATTTTAAATGCACACATATATGAATGCTTTCATATTAACTTTGGAAAAGTTTTTGTTAACCCCATTTTTAGTTGATTTGATCAATGATAAGCTTGGATTAAAGTTTTGGGATGTTACAAACCTTCCCCCCTTAAACAAAATCTCATCCCGAGATTTACAAAGAAAACTAGGAACTAAAGAGATCTGGGAACTCTGTCCTAATATAATCTTCGCGTTCCCAAGTAGCTTCCTCCTCGTTATGGTTGCTCCACTGAATCTTGAGAAACTTGATACTCCTGGTCCTGGTGGTTCTGTAGGCTTCCTCTAAGATACGGATGGGCACTTCCCGATAGGTTAGGTCATTGTTCATTTCCACAGCTCTGTGATCGATGTTCTTAAAAACTTTAGTCTTCTCAGGCACTTCCAAGCATTTGCGAAGTAACGAGATATGGAACACATTATGGATGGCTGACATCTCTTCAGGCAGTTCCAGTTGATACGATACTTCTCCTCGGCGGTTCAGAATCTTGAAAGGTCCGATATATCTGGGAGCTAACTTTCCCTTCAGACTAAAGCGTTGAGTTCCCTTCAATGGTGAAACCTTGAGATATACGAAATCTCTGACATTGAAAGTCAGGTCTCTCCTTCTCTTGTCAGCATAGCTCTTCTGTCTGGATTGGGCGGTCTTGAGGTGCTCATGGACTTTGTGAACTTTCTCTTCTGCTTCTCGGAGAATGTCGGGTCCAAAGATCTGACTCTCTCCTACTTGCGACCAATTCAAAGGGGTACGACACTTTCTTCCGTATAGGAATTCAAATGGTGCCATCTGCAAACTAGCCTGATAACTGTTGTTATATGAGAATTCTACGAAAGGCAGGCAGTCTTCTGATTTTGATCCGTATTCCAACACACAAGCTCTAAGCATATCCTCCAAGTTCTGGTTGACTCTCTCAGTCTGTCCATCTATTTGCGGGTGATAAGCGGTGCTGAAGTTCAACTTGGTTCCTAAACCTTCCTGAACTTTCTGCCAAAATCTTGAAGTAAACTAGGTGCCTTGATCTGATACGATGGTCTTGGGGGTTCCATGCAGACTAACAATTATAGCAATGTACAACTCTGCTAGTTTTGCACTTTGGTAGGTTGTCTTGACTGGTATGAAGTGGGCTACCTTGGATAGTCTATCAACTATGACCCAGATTGAGTCATTTCCCCTAGTGGAAGTATGTAAACCGATGATAAAGTCCATTCCGACGGAATCCCATTTCCATTCCGGAATCTGCAATGGTTGCAACAATCCTGCAGGTCTCTAATGCTCTGCTTTGACTCTTTGACAAATGTCACATTTCGCGATGTAGCTTCTGATCTCTCTCTTCATCTTGTTCCACCAAAATTTCTCTTTCAAATCCTGATACATCTTTGTTCCTCCGGGGTGGATAGAATAAAGAGTATCATGAGCTTCCTTCATGATAACCTCCTTCAGCTCCGAATCTGCTGGCACACAGATACGTCCTTTGTACCACAGTACACCTTCTTCGTCTTCGGTGAATCCAGGTACTTTGCGTGTACCAATACGACGTTTGATTCCATCAATACTTTCACTCCCCTTCTGGTCTTCCTTGATTTGGCTAATAAAAGTGGGTTGGAGTTCAATGCTAGCTAGGAATCCTTTACTAACTAACTTAGTCCTGAACTGCTCCAACTCCTCATACAAACTTGGTTGCTTCTCTTTGATCATGGTGTTCAGCCTACACGGCAATCTGCTAAGAGCATCCACTACCACATTGGCTTTGCCGGGGTGATAGTGAATGTCAAGATCATAATCCTTGATTAACTCTATCCATCTTCTTTGCCTCATATTCAGCTCCTTCTGGGTGAAGATATACTTCAAGCTCTTATGGTCTGAGTAAATCTCACAACGATTACCCATCAAATAATGACGACATGTCTTCAATGCTAGAACCACGGCTGCTAGCTCAAGATCATGGGTCGGATAGTTCTGCTCATGCTGCTTCAGTTGTCGAGACAGATACGCGATGACTTTGCCTTCTTGCATCAATACACATCCTAGGCCAATCTTGGACGCATCACAATACACATCAAACGGCTTCTTGATGTCTGGCATGATCAAAATTGGGGCTGATATCAATCTCTTCTTCAGCTCCTGGAAACTGGCTTCACATTTGTCTGTCCATTCAAACTTCTTGTCTTTCTTCAACAATTGGGTCATTGGTCGGGCTATGCTCAAGAATCCTTCTACGAACTTGCGGTAATATCCCGCTAATCCGAGAAATGAACGAACTTGGGTTTGATTGGTTGGGGCTTCCCATTCTTCGACATCTTTGATCTTGGTGGGATCAACAGAGACTCCTCCAGCAGACACAATATGTCCTAGGAATCCGACTTCTTTCAGCCAAAACTCACACTTGCTGAACTTGGCATATAACTGATGCTCTCTCAGGGTTTCTAGGATGATTCTCAGATGTTGCTCATGCTCCTCTTCTGACTTGGAGTAGATAAGGATGTTGTCGATAAACACAACTACAAACTTATCTAGGAAATTCATAAAGATCTTATTCATGAGATTCATGAAATAAGCAGGGGCATTGGTTAATCCAAAAGACATAATCGTATACTCGTATAAACCATAGCGAGTAGTAAAGGCAGTCTTCGGAATATCCGTTCCACGAATCTTAAGTTGGTGATAACCAGTCCTAAGATCAATCTTTGAGAATACCTGAGCTCCAGTCAACTGATCAAATAGATCCTCTATCTTTGGCAAGGGGTACTTGTTCTTGATGGTGACACATTCAACTTTCTGTAGTCTGTACACAGACGGTTGCCTCCATCTTTCTTGTCGACGAATAATACTGGTGATCTCCATGGCGATGCACTTGGTTGAATCAAACCTGTTGCTAACATGGCATCCAACTGCTTCTTCAGTTCTACTAACTCTGAGGGGTTCATGGTATAGGGTCTCTGGGCTATAGGTCCGGTTCCGGGGATTAGTTTGATAATGAACTCAATATCCCTATCCGGGGGCATACCTGGCAATTCATCTAGGAATACGTCGGGATATTCACAGACTACTCTGACTTGGTCAATGGTGGGCAGGGCTACACTCTTGTTGCACTTGAATTGACGGGGTAAGGTTTCGGAAATATGCTCTACTGTTACTCCAGAACTACTGGTCATGGTGATGGCTTTCTTAGCACAGTCTATCAGTCCTTTATGCCTTGAAATCCAGTCCATACCTAGTACTACTTCCAAACCTTTGGTTCCAAGTACAATTAGGTTGGCATAAAAATCTATCCCATGTATTCTGATAGGTACAGCTTTGCAAATTTTTCTAACTTTTGTTGTTGAACCGGGTATTTGAACTATCATGACATGCTTCAGGTTGGTTGGGCGAATCTTACTAGTGCATACAAATTATTCGGTGACAAATGAATGCGATGCTCTAGAATCAAACAATACTCTTGCTAAAACTGAGTTGACAGAAAACATACCCAACACTACATCTGGCGCTTCCTGGGCTTCTTCTGCGTTCATGTGGAAGAGACGACCGTTGCGGTTGTGCGGGTTCCCTAGGGCAAATCTCCTTCCTGGTTGAACACGACGCTGCTGCTGAGATGGGGCATTTACAGGGGCATTGGCGGCAGTCTTCTTGGGACACTCATTGGAGTAGTGACCCTTCACTCCACACTCGAAACAAGTGATCTGGGACTTGTCCTTGGCAGCGATAGGTACAACATTGCTGCCAGTCCTAGGTGCAGTGTTGTTGTTGTTGTTCTTGGGAGGGGCACGGTTGAAATTGTTGGCATTGCCGGAGTTGTGATTGTTTCCTCCGGGCTTCACATTTCCTCCGCTACAGTTGGGGTAGCTTGGGCGAGAATTTGGGGGTCGGTTGTTCCTTGGTGCATATCCTGGTGAAGGGTTAGGACGGTACTTCTGGTGACTACTAGATCCAGACTGCTGCATCATATGGCACTTGCGGTTGTCGTTTGCCTGGTTAATCTTCCCTTCCATCTGAATGGCAGAGTCGACTAGCTCTTCGAGATCCTAGAAACGGATGTTGACGAGGACAGTCTGCATCTCATCATGCAGTCCGTTTAAGAATCTCTCCTTCTTCTTGGCCTCCGTGTTGATTTCATCCGGTGCATATCTGGCAAGTGACAAGAATTTGTCACGGTACTCTACCACAGTCAATCTTCCTTGCTTCAGTTCACGGAATTCATCTCTCATCCTGTTGACAAGACCTTGCGGCACATGGGTGCGGCTGAACTTGACCTTGAATGCTTCCCAGGTCATCACTTGACCATGGTTCATATTGCGGATGCTATTCCACCAAGCTCTTGCATCTCCCGCCAGATAGTGGGTGGCGAAGAGAACTTTCTCATTCTCATCAACTCCAGCAATTTCAAGGTTGTTTTCCATGGTCTGTAACCAGTCATCAGCATCTAATGGGTTCTTAGATTGGTTGAAGATTGGGGGATTTGTGTTCTTAAAGTTTTTGAGTTTAGATCCATGGTGATCCTGATTTCCATGTACTTGGTTATTGAGAGCCATTTGGGCGATCTGTTGCAATGTTGCTAAGTTGGCTTGACGCTCGGCCCTGCTTGCTTCACGGTCCGCGATGAGATTCTACAAGATCTGCAGCATTTGATCCTACGATGAGCTACTCCCTCCTTGGTGTCCACGAGTCATCTGAAGATTGAGATAGATATAGGGGTAAGAGGGAAATTCTAAGGTTCATGGTTTGGGGTTTTCAAAGCTACAACTTTGAGTTAGACTCAGGTTTTTCAACTAACTTCATTTTCATTCATGCAAGCAAGCACACGATACAACACACACCACAACAATCAAAGGGGAAAACAGATGGTTTGAAGAACCATTCTACAAGCTACGATACAATGAGATGATAAATCTCATGCTACGACAGTGCTCTAGTGTATCTACTCATCGTCGATGAAGTCGGAGTCGTCATCATCAGTGTAGAAGTCCACAGCATCCTCTACCAGAAAATCGTCATCGTTGTTGAGGTAAGAATCCATATCTCCCTAGATGTCTTCACCCTCATCATCTTCTTCTTTGGCGGCAAGCTAAGCTTCCTGCTCCTTGACAGTCTTCTCGAGGTCGGCCACCTTCTTGCGAAGACGGGCGATGGTGCGATCCTTCTTTGCATGCTGGCGGCAAAGAGACTGGCGATCTTGGACGAGCAGTGCGAAATTCTGGGCCTTCTGGTCGGCAATGGCACGGTTCTGGTTGGCTAACTCTCTGGCATTGTCCAGTTCCTGCTGTCGGTCATGAAGCAAGAAGTCAAGGTTCTCCACTTGACGTCTCAACTCTGGGTGACTTGGCATCTCCATCGTCATTCCCATGAAGTCACGTCTTGCATAGTGGGCAAAACGGGTTCCTTGAATCTTGTTGACGCTGAGGGCACATAGACGTGCGAGAGCTTCATGCATTGCCCTGGCTAATCCATCTAGCCAGTTGTTCTCTCTCACGGAGAACTGAATTCTCCCGGAAGTTGGTGCTTCGATGCTTCCCCGAAGATCTGCGGTGACTAGCCATTGTAGGTCTCCTCCTGGGGGTCCTGGAAGTTGAGCTCCAAGAAACTCCGGATGTGGGCGTCCCAGTAACTCCGACAGTGAATCCAGATCCCTCTCGAAGATCAATTGACCTCCGTTTCCCCAACTAGTAAAACTTGCTGAACTGAGTCTCCATCCACAAGAATTTAGGATGAGGAAGTTAGTGAAGTGATCAAGTGTGTCAAATTTTAAGTAGTAATGTAAGAATTTTGAGGAACATGTATTTTTGAGAAAGAATGGGTTCACAAGGGTAAGAGAGGAAATAGTCTTTCATAAATACTCACTTTGGTTTTGAAAACTAAGTTTTTGTTTGGACGTCCATTCTAATTAGGGTCTCCTATGGTCAGGATGGCTCTGATACCAACTTGTCAACACCCGGATTTTTAATCCCAGATGCCTGTTATGCCATACGTCGCAATCCCAGGATTACCATTTTTGCGAGACATAACGGATTGGATATCACAGTACATCATCCATTACAAACCATACATAAGGTTTTACACAAATAAGGATCTCATGATCCAGTCTTTAATACAACAAGCAGCCGGAATAAACGATAAGCATAGCGGTGGGGTCCATCTTCAGGGGCACATGCAATGCTGATGAAGGCAGATAGTCCTAGTTATCATAGCCGTCCTGCTGACCATCATCTTGATAATCTCCTTCATAGTCTGGCCATAATAATAGCCAGGGACAAAAGCCATGAGTATTCTTTAAGTACTCGCAAACTACTACTAACAAGGGGTATAATTCTAAGTTAAAAGTATTGAATCTATGTTAACTATCAAGTCAAGTTTGAAACCTAAGCTGAGTTCAGAAGCAAAGAAAGATAAAGTAAAGGTCTAGAATCACTTAAGTTGGGAAGCTATTATCATCAACACAACCCTGTTGTGGTCAAGTCAAAGTTCATTCATTTATTTCAAGTTATTTAGAAAACATCTGACAACGAAACAGTATGGCCATTTCAACTGTCCATAACCGCGGACGTGGCTATTCGAATAGTTTGACACTCTGCAGAGGTGGTACACTTTCACCACAAGATTCGACATCTGTCAGGGATAACCCTAAATCATCATACTTAGTATGCAGATAATCAAACATAACCTTCCCTTTACACACCCTAGTATAAGCACCTCTCCTATGAGCATGGCCTCCCAACCATGACCGTCAGTCATCTTGGGCACTGCATAGGTGGACATCATTGAGAGGTAGCCTCAGCTCAAACCCCTCCCGTGAGGGAACTAATACTAATGCATATAAATTTCTAGCTAAGCCTTACCCAATTCAGGTAATGTGGCTATACGGTAAATTTGGAATGGTATCGCATCCGAATCCAACCATCAGTTTTGTAAAAGGGTTAAGGCTCATGCCTCATCATTTTCATCGTCATAAACCAGTTGTGTTTCTCAACACATGTCAAAACATCTCAATAGAATGACTCATCATTCCAAGGTTTTCATAATTCATTTTCACCAAGTGTTCCCATCTAAAGTGACTCAAGTTTTTGATCTATTCTAAAATACTAGGTTAAGAGTGTTCACTAAGGTGGAAAGATGGAAACAATCTCATGCCATAGAATGACATCTAAAGGTTTCTAAGTAGGTCAAGTTTTATACTCTTTATGCTACCTTCAAAATTAAGTAAAGAACTTTGTGTAAACTAAAGAAGGTAAAACTCGTCAATAAGACTTGGGGTACTAAGAGTTAAAGGGATGTGATCAAAGCATGCTTAATGCATCTTTGCTAAACCATCTAGTTTTATTCTAGCTTGCTAACAATATCTTGCTAAAGTATGCTTTGCAAGGGTTAGCTTGCCACTAATAGCTTGCCTTGGTTGGTGTAGTGGTTGAAGTTTTCTTCTTCTTCTTCTTGGTAGAACTCCTCCTCCTCGAAAACTTGGTCGGTACTAGCGTCTATAAATACATAGGGAGTAGACAATCACCAAACAATACTTAACTAGGCTAAGTAGCATTCTAAAACACAAAATTGATGATCTATTATCATCACAAGCATCACAAGTTTAATTTAATAGTTTCAACCTTTTTATTTTGGAAAAGTAATTTCTACTCATTGAAATATTAACTAAAATTTAACATTCACCACCCAAAATATGGGATCATGTGGACCCATGTCCTCACCACATATTCTAACTTGTGGGAATGAGATTTAAAGGTTGGATCAATATTACTTTGGTTTAAGTTTATTATTTAATGATTTAAAGTGACTAGAAATGCCTATATAGCATTATTTTGGTACTAGTCCAAAGTCACTGCATGTAAACCTTAATATTATTACATATTTAGATATATATGATGAAATGTGATTTTTGAGAGTTGGAATCAACTCAAAAGCTAACTTGGTTGATTTTATAAAAATGTTTCAAGTTGCAAAAGCTTATGTCTTCTTATTTTTATTAGGAGAGATCTATAACTCTAATTGAATTAAATCCAACGGGCTTGGATAGATCATTTTCATACCTTTCATACAAAATTGGTTTCATGCAATTTGGATTTCTAAAACTCTCTAAATTGATTTTCAAACTAGTGTACAGAAACTAGATTCAAACTAAAAGAAAAATCCAGATTTGAATCTGTGGGCTAACGCGGGAAAAGGAATGGGCCGCCACTCCGCGGCGTGGGGCTCAGCTGACAGGAGGGTCCCGCGTGTCAGCGACACTTAACACGCGAAACGGTACGCGCGCTGTGGGTCGTGCGATTAGAGGCTAGATCTACGGCTGAGGGTCGTCGTCAACGGCGAACAGGTCGTTGGCGAGCTCGAACCCTAGCGGCTCGGTGGGGGTCTACTAGGGGTGTACCAGGGCTCCAGCAGAGTCGGCGAGGCGGGTAAACGAAGTGGAAGACGACGGCGAGGCAAGGCGTGGTCACGGCGGAGCTTGGGGTGGTCGAAATCAACGGCACCCTTCTCCTCCAGAGGCGGCCGCTCCGGCTCCAATTCCGGTGAACCGCTGCTCCACTTGCTCCGGCGAGAGGTGGGTGAGGTTCAGAGAGGTGAGGGGAGTGGAATGGTGTGGAGAAGAATGGCTGGGGAGGGCTCCTTTTATAGGCCCGACTGTGAGACCGAGCGGGATGGGCGGTCGACTGTGGCGACATGGCTACGGTGAGTTAGAGGCATGGCTGGGGATGGCGGTCGACGGGCAGTTCTCTGGCGGTGCTCTAGGACTTAAATGCGGCCGTAGGGGCGGTGGTATGCGGTCTGGGCGAGGTGGCGCTCTGAGAGGCAGAGGCGGCGGTGTCCATGGCGAGCGGTGGCTGTGGGGCTTTGGGCGGCGAACGGGGGTGTCTGGGGTGTTCTCCAGGTCGAGGCGGAGCGGTGGGCGCGGGCTGCGGTCGAGCGGCGGCTTGTGCACGCGGGGACAGTGCACGCTCTGGGGGCGGCGTAGGCATGCTCGACAAGCTCCGGGCGCGGTGGTTCCGGGCCGCTCTGCCCTCTGTCTCTGGCCTGGGGCTGGTTGGGCGGTGGAGGTGGACCACTGGCAATGTACTAGACATGGCGAGAGGGGCTGGAGAGGGTTGTTGCTGCAAGTGCACGGTCGGCCGGCGAGAGAGGGCTCGGCATGGCTGTGCAGTGCGGCTAGGGGTATAGAAGAGGCTAGGGTTGGTCTGGTCTGGCTTGAGGGGGGACAAGATGATCAAAGCACTACAGAATTGCTAGACAAAATCAGCCCAAAACAGTAATAGTTAGGCCTTAATGATCTTGCTAACAAGGTGTTTGACAAAATGGCCGAAAGAGAAAAAGGTTTGAATTTTGAATTAAAAATTTTTGAGTGATCTCCACTAGTGATAGGTAGTCTCTGGTTGCAAGGGTTTTGAAAATGGAGCTCAAAAAGATGGTTTTTGAAATAGGGGTGATCTATGCATATGCATTAGATTCAATTTTAAACTGTCATTTAAAATAGTTAACAGAATGTTTTTAGCAGATCAAAAGGTGGGCCTTGGTACCTCATTATGTTTACTAGCAAGGGGTGTAAAGATCAAGAATTGTTTCTGTTAAGAACTGAGTACTAGGAATAGCCAAAGTAGGCATGAGAGGTAGATTTGTCAAAATGACCATTCTTTCTTTTTAATTCTTTTTTATTTGATTTTCTTTAGGAAAAGTTTGGGAATGATGTAGATGATGTTTAAATCACCTAAGAAACATTTTACAAGTATTGGATCAATCAATCATGGCAATTCAAGCAACTCCTATTTTAAATGCACACATATATGAATGCTTTCATATTACCTTTGGAAAAGTTTTTGTTAACCCCATTTTTAGTTGATTTTATCAATGATAAGCTTGGATTAAAGTTTTGGGATGTTACAAACCTTCCCCCCTTAAACAAAATCTCGTCCCGGGATTTACAAAGAAAACTAGTAACTAAAGAGATCTGGGAACTCTGTCCTAATGTAATCTTCGCGTTCCCAAGTAGCTTCCTCCTCGGTATGGTTGCTCCAACAGCACATCGATTGAGGAAGAACCTTAGGCTCGGAGGACTCCAGCGCGGAGGCTAGTTCGGATTGGCAGAGCTTGCAAGGTATCACCGCATTTTGAAATGACTATGTCCAGATTTAGGGTTTGCCTTGCCGATAGAGTGGGTACGGCGCCGTATGAAGAGAGGAGTTGAGAGAATAGGGACTAAGGACTCCCTGTATTATATAGAAAACAGGGTAGGCTGTTTGTGAGATGTAGTGTTTGCTTTATGGGCTATATAATACGTGTGGTGAGTAATGTGTGTCAAATTGGTACATAGAGCTCATATGTCAGTCTCCGGCAGCTCATGCAAGCAGTGGTAGTCCACACCTGTCAGCCAGACAAGCCTAACCAGTCAGCGGGTAGTGATTGACCATTCTCTAGCAGACATCAATAATTAATGACGCTTGAAATGGGCGGTGGATATGGGGAATACCTCCGTTGGCCAAGCGACGCGTTAAAAACCACCATCTACCCCGTCCATGTACCACAACACCAAAATCCGCTGTTACAGTGTGTGCCACGGCGTGTAAGTGGCCACCGAGACAAGATGGAGCCTTCAAAGCTCATCTGCCGCGTAACCATCTATTGTCGGTTCTTTTTGCTTAAGCCTCCCCAAAAATCCGCCGGGTATGGGGGATATTTTTGTAGTGTCGATCATGTATGCATGTTCTCGAACCCGTCGGGTCACACACTTAACCTTTGGTGTCGCTAGTCTTTGTCGAGAATATGTATGGTGAAATCAAATGTTGTTTTGGAGTCTCGAATGAGATCTTGATATCATGATGAGCTTCGGAATGGTCGGAAGGTAGAGAATGTATATATGGCACTTCCTATTTGGGGTTTTGAAAAAGTTCACAATATTTCTATGTGATAGAATCTTCTAGAAGGTTCCCAAAGGGTCCATGATGGAGCCCAATTGCGAGGTGGGACCACATGGTCCCATGTGGGGGAACCTCAGCCCATAGTGGGCCAAGACGCCATGGCCACAAGGCCCATGCGGACAAACCCTAATTTAGGAAGGGGCGCGTGGGGAGGGACTCCCCCTCTCCCCTTGGCTGCCGACCCTAGGAGGGCTTGGAGGAGGGGAAAGCCCCCTCCCCCCGCCACCTATATAAGGAGGGGCAGGGGTCGGGGTACCCCTTGTCCCCTGGCTCCTCTCCTTTCTCTCTCTCTCTCTCAGGTGGCAGAAATCCTTTCCATGATAGTAGCACTACCGTTATGCTGCTGAATTCTCGCGAAGATCTTCTCAAACTCTTGCGGGATCAAGAACGAGGAGACGTCACCGCATCGTAACGTGTGGATACCGCGGAGGTGTCGTCCATTTGATACACGAATCAAGAAGGTCAAAATCAACTATTGGTTTGAACCGACGCAAGTGAATGACTACATCATCCATGATCTCTAGATCGTTAACCCCTCGTATTTTTCTAGGGTAAGTAGATCATATTTATTTTACTTGTTACTTGCATCTATTAGATTCGATCTTGTGGCGAACCCATCATGAGTCATTCCGCCCTTCTTAGTTCTATGCATGTGGTTCCCTGTTTGCTGCTCGTGTGCATTTTATTAAAAAAAGCAACATTAAAACAGAAACTTTTAGAGAAAAAGGGCCCCGAAGGGAACCCCGATCCCATTTTCATCAAAAAAGAAATCAGAACGATCTGTTTTATAGCTTACCAACTAAAAACTGAAAGTAAAGAGGTCTAATACATAACACCATAACAAATCCCTCAGGGTGAAACTACTAACAGAGCTTACAGAGAGGGAAACTACTGAAAAAATACGAAGAACGAAACAGCAAAACGAGGATCTTGTTTAGGTCATGTACCCCCCCCCCCTCCCCCCCCCCCCCACACACACACACAGACTTCCCTGAGCTTCTTCTTCGTCTCCTGAGCTGGCAGCAGACCTGTTGGTTTTGACCACTGAAATTGATCGTATGGGCACCTAGAGGGGGGGTGAATAGGTGCTACTTCAAATTTTAATGCTTTTTCAAATTTAGGCTTAGCACAAAGGGTAAATCCTCTAGATATACTATTAGGTGGAATTTCCCTATATGCAAACCTATCTACTAGCGAGTAAAGAGCGAGTGGAAGAGGAACGGGTAAACCATAGTGAAGCACGCGGAGACATAGGATTTGTTTGACCGCAGTTCCTTCCTTGTTAAGGGAAGTACGTCTACGTTGGAGGGGTGGGCGGTACTAAGACCACCACGCCACAATAGGCCTCACCCTGTTCTCCGATGGATCCCGCCACCAAAGGCCTGATCCACCTTTCCACTATAGGGACCCTTCGAGGCAGGTACCGGTGCCTTTACACAACTAGCGGGGCACAACTCCACAATCAACTTGGAGGCTCCCGTAATGACAACAAGCTGCCACAAGAACAAGTTATCAATAACAAAGAACAAGATCTAGATATTGACAAGAATACTAGATCAGGGATTTCTCCAAATGAATGGAGAGGAGTTGATGCGCTTGATTCGTGATGACGATGACGGTTCTCTCCTCCTTCAATTCCCCCAAAGATCGAAGCCTTCGGGTGGTTGAAGTGGGAGATCTAGAATGGGAGCTCTTGCACAGTGTCTGAACAATTTCGAATGAATCAAGAGTTTTGAACGTTGGGGAAGAAGGGATATTTATACCCCCTTCCAAAACCAGCCATTGGAGACTTTGGGGGCCGGATTATCCGGCCTGGGGAAAACTCTGCCCCATACTTGGAATATCCGGCAGAAAGTCCGCCCCTCTCTGAGTGTCGCGCAGAGCTTACACTTGATCATCTTCTGGAGGCTGGATTATCCGGCCCCATGTGAAGGCCGGATTATCCGGCCTGGGGAGGAAAAACCGCCCCAGTTCAGATTTTCCGGGAGAAAATCCGACCAGACTCCGAGCGACGCGCCTTGGCATGCTTTGCTAAAAAAATGGGGGCCGGATTATCCGGCCCATGCGATAGCCGGATTGTCCGGCCTGGGGAAGAAAAACTGCCCCAGTTCGGATTTTCTGGGCGATAATCCGCCCCCTCTCTGGGTGACGCGCCTTGGCAGCCTATGAAGAATGAGGTAGGCCGGATTATCCGGCCCTTGGTGGGGCGGATAATCCGGCCCCCCAAAACCTCCTGCACACTTAGCGCACATGAGAAATCTCCATGGTATTGTTATCTAACACACAAAACACAGGAAAACATGAAATGTTCTTTCAATCTCCCCCTTTTTGGTGTTAGATGATAATACTAGGATTTGCAGGAAAGGATCACAAGACTACCAGCAATAAAGATGGAGGACACTCCCCCTCAATGTGTGCATATTAGAATTTTGCATTTGAATACAAATGCACACAAATAGGTGAATCTATTCCATAGACATATGAACAACATAATCATACCACCGAGATAGAAGAGAGGCATCCTTGAAATAGCCTCAATTATCAACGTGATAACCAATATAAGTGCCTTCCTTGATAAAGATTTCCAGCATAATAGGATATGAATAGATGAATCCATAAGCATAATCCATGAGATAAATCCAGACAACCACCGTCATAGAGTCTCAAACAAACCACAAATCACAAATTTAAAGTTCAACGCTAAATGGGCATAAGTGAGAAAACGACGAATAAAAAACGTAAGTGCTTATGCCCGACCCGTGCAAATCCTCGAAGACCCTAATAGAACTACTTCTCCCTCTTTGGCATCGAGACGCCAAACAGGAAGAAGAGCGATGCTAGCGCCCCAAGGGATCACTCGTAGTCCTCATACTCGTCCTCGTCCCTATTCCCGTCCTCGTCCTCATCTTCAAGCTCCTAGGTGTCATCATCCTCATCATCAGCAGTGGTCGTAGAGGGGAACAAGTGAAGCTCCATCTCTCCATAGTTCAGCCCGGAAGAAGAGCTCCACCGAGCATATGGTGTGGGAGGTGTAGGAGTCGAGGGTCACCAGAAGCACCAGACACATGGTGAAGGATGAGCTGCTGAGAGTGAGCCAACTCATGGCGCTGCTTGTACGCCTCGTACTGACCCTTGCGCGTGTCTACGCCCATGCAAAGGATGTGCCGCTAGAACCAGTTCAGCTGCTTGATCTCACGGGCAACGGGAGGCACTAGAGGCCTGCGAGCATCCCTCGTGAGACCCTCAGGAGTAGAAGAGGGGTGAGAGTTCCGAACCTTGGTGTATATCTTCTTGGACTTATGCACCACATCAATGTTGAAATCTTTAGAAGGAAGCAGGTGCCGGATGAGCATCATAATGTAGGGAGCATAAGGAATGGACAGCCGATTGAACATTGCATCAATCAATTCATGGTAGATGAAGTCCATCACATCTAGCTTGTATTGCACGGACTCATCCTCGCACGAGGCAACCTCATAAGAGAAATCAAGGAGCTGAACAAGGTGACCACAGATGCTATCATTGTTGCCTCCACTTGGAGTGATGGAATCACGGAAGAGACTGACCAAAGCAGCATAGATAGGAGCCATACCAGCAAGAGTGCCCACAATGCCATTGTCCACAGAGCAAGGAGAGAGAGTTGCATCTTTGTTGGGCTTCAGCTGAGTGATGGTACGGTGGCCACTTGCCCTATCCCTATTGCGGAAATTGTATCCAAGAACCTCAGCAAACACACGGAGATCAGCAGTCATAGGCCTGTCATGAGTCATCCACTTCATGGTGCGATGCTCATCACCACAAATAACCAAAGTGGAAAAGAACTGCTTCACCACCTCAGAGTCATAAGAGCACTGGAGAGACATGAGATGGTGTAGCCACATCCGCTCAGCCACATACATGGCATCCACAAGGTGGGGCTTCTCCAAAGCCTCAGCAAGAACCAGCGGGTGCATAGGCCTAATGTTCAGCCTGGCATACACATCTTCAAAAATACCTTTTTGTTCAGCACACCAAAAACGAGTATCCCCCATCTCATCATCACGAGGCAACTCTGCAAATAAATCACGGTGACGGATGGATGAATAGGTGACTGCATCCAAAGCCTTGTAGTTGATCTTGGGCTCCTTGCCCTTCCTTTTGGACACCCCCTTTCTAGTCCTCTTTGCTTGTTCAGCCATGTGCTTCTCTTCGTTCTTTCTTCTCCTCAACTCAACCTCGTCCACTAAGTTACCTTGTCTGTCGTCCCGAAAGTATTTACCGTGAGGGCGGCGCTTGTAGGTCTTGGGAACACTGGAACCACCTGTGAGGAGAACAAGGGTGATAACATGGGGATAAGCATACACACAAGTATAGGAGAGAGCATGGAAAAAGTAGTCAAAAAGTTCATAAGGCAAATCTACTCAATGCACACACCATGGTGAAACTGAACCAGAGTTGAATCTGTCAGGACGGATTATCCGGCCTGGCCAGGGGCGGATAATTCGGCCCTGGCAGAAATTTTCGACTTCACCTAGATTGAATGCAAAAAAGTAGATCGGGCCTAGAAACTGCAAGACTATGATTTCTATGCAAAAAAACATCCTTCTAAACAACGTTCCACCCAACACATAACACATCTAGCCAAAGATGGGGAGAGAGGGAGTTACCCTCACTCATTGGAGGAAGAACGCAGAGGAGAAGGTACTCGGAGGCGTGGAGAAGAAGATCCGGGGAGGCCCAGAAAATCTGGTGGCCAGAAAGGCTCCGGGGAGGGTGGGGGATGGCAGGCGGCGGCTGAGGAGGAGGAGAGGGTTGGGGGAGAAGTGCTGCTCGTTATGAGCCCTTCCCCCCGATCCCTACCCTTTAAGACAAAATCCGCCAAGGCCGGATTATCCGGCCTCAAATCTGAATTTCCGCTGTACACAGATTCAGGCCCGCGCATCCCCAAACAACACCCCCACAAGGTGTACAAGGGACTTGTGTGCAAGAATAGATGGCTTAGGGGTAGGGAAAGGCTTAGGATTAAGAGAACCAAACTGAGATGGTACTAGACACTCAAAATTGCAAGATCCAAATCAAATAAGAGCCAAAATTGAGTGTGATTCCCATAAGAACATGAGAGAGCAAAAACAACCAAAAAGATCCATAAAAATCCAATTCTCCTCAAGGGAGAGGGCGGTGGCCGAAGCCACCTTGTTGGAGTGTATGGTGTGATACCGCAAAGATATATCTTGGGTTCACGACCAATACTCATCAATAAGCTCACATATCACAAAATGATATTAAGATAAATGATTTATCTTGCTTTTGGCATTATGGGGGGGTAGCCCAATGAATTTGGACCACACTCCCCCTATATCCATGCCCACACCTAGACCAAATAAGACTGAGATGTACGAGTGAGTGCATGGGTAATCAAGACAAACTCCTGGAATCAATGATATTTAGCTCATTCCTCAAGTAGCAGAATCTTGCTTCATCAAGTGGCTTCATAAAAATATCAGCAAGTTGGTTCTTCGTGCTCACAAAAGATAGATCAATATTGCCTCGAGCAACATGGTCTCGAATAAAATGATTCCAAATCTCAATATGCTTTGTCCTTGTGTGCTATACCGGATTGTACACAATTTTGATTGCACTTTCATTATCACATAAAAGAGGCACTTTGTCACAATTGACACCGTATTCCTTTAAAGTTCACCTCATCCACAATAACTGAGTGTAAGCACTAGCAGCAGCAACATATTCAGCTTCAGCGGTGGAGAGAGAGATACAATTCTGCTTTTTAGAAGACCAACACACTAGAGATCTTCCCAAGAATTGACAAGCTCCAGAAGTGGATTTATGATCATCCTTATCACCAGCCCAATCTGAATCAGTATAACCACATAGAGAGAAATTGGATCCCTTGGGATACCAGAGACCAAAGTTAGGGGAATGAACCAAATATCGAAAGATCCTCTTGACCGCCACTAAGTGGCTTTCTTTAGGAGCTGCATGATACCTTGCACACACCCCCACACTCAACACAATATCGGGTCTAGATGCGCAGAGGTAAAGAAGAGAGCCAATCATGGACGGGTATACCTTTTGGTCCACATCTTTACCATGTGAGTTAAGTTCAAGATGACATTTTGTTTGCATCGGAGTGGCGGCACCATTAAGATCCGTCATCTTGAATCTCTTGAGCATGTCTTGGATGTACTTAGCTTGATTGATGAAGGTTCCTTCTCTAAGTTGCTTGATCTTGAATCCAACAAAGAACCGTAATTCCCTATCATAGACATCTCAAACCTGTCAGTCATAAGCTTTGAAAATTCATCATTAAAAGCTTTATTAGTAGAACCAAAGATGATATCATCTACATATAGTTGGCATACGAAGAGCTCCCCCTTAACCTTCTTAGTAAAAAGAGTGGGATCGATTTTCCCAACTTCGAAGCCACGGTCTAGCAAAAGCTCTTTAAGATGCTCATACCACGCACGTGGGGCTTGTTTAAGGCCATAGAGTGCCTTATTGAGTTTGTAGACATGGTTCGGGAAGTTAGGATCCTCAAATCCCAGGGGTTGCTTTACATATACCAACTCATGTAGAGGACCATTAAGGAAAGCACTCTTGACGTCCATTTGCTGCAATTTAAAATTGTTATGGGCAGCATAAGCAAGAAGGATACAGATGGACTCAAGGCGGGCCACTGGAGCATAGGTCTCGCCGAAGTCGATGCCCTCCACTTGAGAGTAGCCTTGTGCCACAAGTCTTGCCTTGTTCCTCACAACAATTCCATTCTCATCTTGCTTGTTTTTAAATATCCATTTGGTGCCGATAACATTGCGGCAATCTTTGGGTTTCTCCACGAGTTTCCAGACCTTGTTGTGTTTGAAATTATTCAATTCTTCATGCATAGCAACAACCCAGTCTGGATCTTCAAGAGCTTCAAATACCTTCCTAGGTTCCACCATTGAGATGTGAGCTTGATGCTCACCAAAACTAGCCAACTCCCTTCTTGTAGAAACCCTTTGTCGAAGATCACCAACAACCTTGTCGAGGGTGTGACCCCTTAACTCAAGATTCCGATCAGCCCAAGCCTTGCGACGAAGTTCAATAAGTTTGTTGTCTCTTGTTGGAGTAGTTTCATCACTTGAATCTTCATTGGAATAATTTGCTCGACCTTGATTAGAATCTGGGATAACAGTAGTAGGCGATGATGAAGCGTGCCCTTGAGATGGGTCAGCAACCGTAACAGGAGACTGCTGAGCAATATGTGAGTCAGGGCCGGATAATCCGGCCGATGGAGAGGCTCGATAATACGGCCTGGGAGAACTTGTAGCAGCTTCATCGGGCTGCCTGGGACTTGCTTGAACTGGCGAGGGGCCGGAAAATCCGGGGTCGGCCTGAAAATCCAGCCTGGAGCTTTGATGGCTCAGTGTACGGCGCTAGAAAAGTGCTGGTGCGGTGTTGATGTAGAGCTCGTTGGGAACCCCAAGAGGAAGGTATGATGAGCACAGTAGCAAGTTTCCCTCAGTTATGAAACCAAGGTTTAATCGAACCAGTAGGAGCAAGGAAACACCCCAAAGGTGTTGCTAGCTGAGCCTTGGCAGGGCGCACTACCGGTGCTAGTAGCAACGTGGAGACCTGCACAACACAACCACAGAACTTTGTCCCCAACTTGCGATGAGGTTGTCAATCTCACCGTGTTTTGCTGAAAACAAAGGATTAAACGTATCGAATGGAAGGAAGTAATAGTTTGCAGAAAGTAAACACAAAGCAGTAACAGTTTGTAGATTGTATGTAAAAGACAAGGACCGGGATCCATAGTTCACTAGAGGTGGCTCTCCTTAAGATAGATAACATGTTGGGTGAACAAATTACAGCGGGGCAATTGACAAACATCGAGAAAGCAATACATGCATATACTAATCATCTTGACTCCTTTGAGACTTGATTGGGCATTACAACATTATACATAGACCGCCATCCAACTGCATCTATGACTAATAATCCACCTTCGGGTAATCATCCGAACCCCCTCCAGTATTAAGTTGCAAGCAACAGATTATTGCTTTACGAACTGCGTGTAAAGTAAACAATATGATTGTTCTATGAACAAATGATTGTTGTTTTCTCCCTAGTAGCAACAACACATCTAGTACCTTAGAGATTTCTGTCACTTCCCCGGATTACCAGAGGCATGAACCCACTATCGAGCATAAATACTAACTCTTGGAGTTGCTAGCATCTACTTGTCCAAGTTAGCTACTAACAACGGAAAGCATGCAAGATCACAAATAACAAAGACATGATAGAATCAATAATCAATCTGAAATAGCATCTCAATATCCATCGGATCCCCGCAAACACAACATGCAGAATTACAAATAGATGATCTTGATCATGAATGGAGCTCACAAGATCTAGACATGAAAGCACAAAGGAGGAGAACCAGCCATCTAGCTACTACATGGATCCGTAGTCCAGGGATGAACTACTCACGCATCACACCGGAGGCTTGCATGGTGATGAAGAAGGCCTCCAGGGTGAATTCCCCTGTCTGGCAGGGTGCCAGCAAGAGCTTCAGATCCCTCCCGATCTAGGGATGGAGATGACGGTGGCTACAGACTCTTTCATGGATTTTTGATCGGGCACTTAGGGTTTTCGTCCCGAGGGAAATATATAGGCGGAAGGAGAGGCCGAGGGGGTGCCGGAGGTGGCCAAACCACCCCTGGCGCGGGCCAGGCTGGGCCGCGCGGCCAGGTGGTGTGGTGGCCCCCTGGCCCCTCTCCGTCTCATATTCTGGCATATGATGACTTCCAGAAAAATAGGCACTTTGGCCTTTGTCCCGTCCAATTCCGAGAATATTCATTTTCTGACTTTCCTGGAACCAAAAACAGCAGAAAACAGGCAGCTGGCACTGTGGCTCTTGTTAATAGGTTAGTCCAAGAAATCATATGAAAAGTACTCCAAAGTTGGAACAAAACACAAGAAAGTGGATAAAACCAAGCATGGAACATCAAAAATTATAGATACATTTGCAATGTATCAACATCCCCAAGCTTAACTCCTCCTCGTCCTCGAGTAGGTAAGTGATAAAAAAGAAAGAATAATTTTTGAGGTGACATGCACCATCAAAGACTTGATCAAAGTATTTGTAAAACATTCAAAGCTAGGATCATAGTACTTCAATCATAACATGAAAGACAAAGTTCTAGCAATAAGGCAAAGAAACCATGATGCAACATGAAAAGGCATAAACAAAAGATTTATGAATAACAATGCTTTGTAAGACGTTTGTTTGTTTCACATAAAGAAAACATAGCATAATAGTATTCGGCTTGTCCCTCATAGAGTAGCAAATATAAATGCATAGGACACCTTCAAAGTTCATAAGACTGACTAGATACAAAAGTTTAAAACAAGCAATATCAAGTTATGCATCAATCAACTAGTCTTGGGACAAAGCACATAGAACTAAGAATGGCCACTATGCTCTCAAAGTAGGTGCATAAAGGTAGAAGGTGGAGACTCAATATAATAGTGGAAGAAAGGCCTTCATAGAAGGAAGTAGGGATTCAAGTCTCATAAAGAGCTTCCAAAAATTATGGTACTTATAGCTTTCAGCTCTCATTGCCCCTATCATAAGCATCTTGAAGTGATTAAGGTTAAAGTGAACAAATGATGACCCACAAGTATAGGGGGTGTATCGCAGTATTTTTGAGGGAAGTGAAACCCAATTTATTGATTCGACACAAGGGGAGCCAAAGAATATTTATAAGCCTTAACAACTGAGTTGTCAATTCAGCTACACCTGGAAACAATCTTGCTCACAGTAGTTTATCAGTAGCTACAGTTTTGTAGTAGGAATAGCAAAGTAACACTAGTAGTAAAGTAAAGACAACAGTAACAATAGCAGCAAATAGTAGAATTCGAGTGCGGTAGGCATAGGGATGGATGGACGGGCGTTGCATGGACAAGACAATTCACATAGCAATCAGAACATAGGGCAATTGCAGATAAATAAGATAAAGTATCCAAGTACTAGATAATCCTAGGCATGTGTTCCATATATAGTCATACGTGCTCGCAATGAGAACTTGCACCACATCTTTTGTCCTGCCAGCCCGTTTGTAGCGGGGCCTCAAGGGAACTACTGGAAATTAAGGTGCTCCTTTTAATAGAGCACCGAAGCAAAGCATTAACACTCCGTGAACACATGTGATCCTCACATCAAGGCCATTCCCTCCGGTTATCCCGATTTCCGTCACTACGGGGCCATTGGTTCCGGACAACAACATGTGTATACAACTTGTAGATGAGACCAAAAACAATACTATCATAATGAATCAATAACATGTTCAGATCTTAAATCATGGCACTCGGGCCCTAGTGACAAGCTTTAAGCACAACAAGTAGCAACAAAGTCATAAAGCACTAATAAAAGATACTAGGCACCATGCCCTAACAATCCGATGCCATTACATGAACGATCTCATCCAATCCCTACCATCCCCATAGCCTACAGCGGGGGATTACTCACTCATAGATGGGGGAAAATGGATGGTCGATGGAGAAGCGATGGTGATGATGATGATATCCTCCAATTCCCCGTCCCGGCAAGGTGCCAGAACGGAGTTTCTGGTGCTATTTTGTGAAATCTGGTGGTGGCGGCGGAGCGGAACTCCTTCTGGAAAAACCTCGAACCCCCTGGAGTTTTTAGGTCAGAAGGCTTCTTATAGGCGAAGAGGGAGACCGAGGGGGTGCCTGTGGGGCCCACACAACCCCTGGCGCGGCCTGGCCTGGCCCGCGCCACCAGGTGGTGTGGCCACCCCCTGGCTCTTCTCCGTCTCTTATTCTGGCTCCTAGAGTCTTCGGGTGAAATAGGATTTTTGGCATATTTTCGGGGATTTTTCCTGATAGTTGACTTTCTGCACAAAAACTAGACACCAAGGAAATTTTGCTGAAAACAGCGTCAGTCCGCGTTAGTTGCATCCAAATCACACAAGTTTAGAGGAGAAACAATAGCAAAAGTGTTCGGGAAAGTACATACATTTTGGACGTATCAACTCCCCCCAAGATTAGCTTATTGCTTGTCCTCAAGCAATTCAGTTGAAAACTGAGTGCGATAAAAGAACTTTCACGAACACATTTGCTTCATATGATGTAAATATTCTCAGCAATGTGATCAACTACTTAGACAGTTCATAATAAAGAGTATGCAACTAAGTTTACTTAATAGGCATTGCAAGCTATGAAGAGATTCCAACTCAAAAATAATAAGTAGCATGAAGCATAAACATAAGCAACATTACAATGCTCATAAAAAGGTATGATAGAGTGGTATCTCGCTTGCCTTTGATTATGAATGCCAAGGCACCTCTGAAGTTTAAGTGATGACTAGAAGTAAAGATATCAAAGATACAAGCATCAAAGTCATAACACAAATAATCAAGTAATGGGACAAGCACAAAGAATAACAACTATGCTCTCAAGAAGGTGCTCAAAGAATATACGGAGACTTAACAAGTAAAGGAAAAGGTTTTGAATAATTTTGAAAGGCTTCCAAATGCTGAAAGTATGGTACTCATTAGCTTTGAGCTCTCATTGCCCCTATCATAAGCATCTTTAATGTGGTTAAGGTGAAAGTGAGGTCCAATCTGAGTTATATGCTTGACAGGCTATAAACTGAAAATCCCATGTCCCTTGAGTACGAGGGCCGCTCCTCATGCTACTCAACTTTAGTTACCGGTAAGTTCTTGTCATCGTAAATATGTGTGTATCATAGAGAACCGCCAACGGGGTACCCCTTGCCCGATGATACGGAAGAATCCCCATATCAAAATGACAAGGCAAACAGACAATGAGTATCTCAGCAATCTTCTTATTTACCATGGGAAATGGTGCTTTTTTTCTCTCTTTCCTCTTTTCATAAATCTCCTCTTTTTTCTTTTTCTCAATACCTATCTCTCTCCTTTTTTTATAAGAAGAATGCTTCATAGATATCATTATGGTTACGTTGCAGGTTTCCACCATGTCAGCATAGATTAGACCAGCGGCCCAGGCGTTTCTCTAACACACATACATAACTCCATGGACTTACAAGCTCCCCTTTTATTTCACACCGACGACATCTGCAAACAAAAGAGCAAGGTATCAACTGGGTATATATATTTACAAGTGTTGAAAGCATTCCCCGTGACAACACGGTTCTGCTAATCCCCAGCCTATAATTAGCAAGCATATAACTTTCATGGACATTCACAATGGTTCAGGTTTATTAAGTGCGGAAAATAAAGTGTGCCATCAAGTTCATGAGAGCTTTACTAACTAACTTTCTCATAATAAGCAAACATTTTATTCGGAAGAAAACAAGGCATATTGAATATGCACGGAAGTAGCAAATGATGCTAATAGGTAGGTATGGTGGACACTTTGGAAATATTTGGTTCAGGGAGTTGGAAACATGAGTAAAACACTCAGTGGAAATGAAGGCTAGCAATAGTAAGGGAGCGACAAACGAGAGAGCAATAGCTGTCATAATCATGCTTGCAACAAAACAGGACTACTCATGGCATGAAAGTGATTCAAGATCCTCAAGGCAAAATAATTCATCGAGGCTTAACTGATTATTATAGTCATGTACATGCGTGAGCATGTGCCAAGTCAATTCAAATTAAAAATTCAAAGGAGGATACCACGGTGTCATACCAATTTATGAACAGAGTAATGCAAGCAAACATTCATAAGACATGCTACAAACTATTAGCGAGCTGGAGCTAATCATAAGAAAGCAAGAACTACTAGGCATCCAAAGATAACATACACCCTACATGAATGGACTAAGCATGCCCACAGTGATGAGTTTATGAACAAAAATGGAAACAAATAGAGTTCGTTACCAGCCTCTTACCACGCCTCAAGTTGTCATTAATCCTCATTATTGTTCTTCACTTGTGTGGCTTGAATAATAATATGAAACCAATATTCCACTGAGGACTGCTGAACCCTGTAGCAAACTCACAAAACCAAAGAAGAACGACAAATATTTTTGTTGTTTTCGATTTTAAAACAAGAACCAAAAAGGAAAAACAAGCAAAGCAAAATCTTTTTGTGTTTTTTGAATAGTTCAAACAAAGCAAAAAGGGAAAAACGAACCAAGGCGAAAAGAAGAAGCAAACAAACCAAAGAGAAACAACAGAAATATTTTTGGTCTTTTTGTGTTTTTTTTAGAAAGCAAAAGCAAAGAAAGAACAAAAACTAAAAAGAGAATGAAACATGAATATACAAAGTACCGACGCAACATGATAAGGAGATGAGTGTGGTGCCGGCGTACCTCCCCCCAAGCTTAGGCTTTTGGCCTAAGTGGGTATCAATCCCAAGCCGGCCAGAATGACGTGTCACCGTGGTATGACGAGGAGGTACCCTCGTCCTGGTGCGAGCTCTAGTACGTCCCCCCATAGTGTGCGGAGTAATCGTAGGAGGGTACATCCTCCTGGTGCTGCTTGTGGAACCCTAGCAAGTGAAGATGCTCGTCCACCTCCTCCTTGGAGCGCGACCATGGTCTCCTGTGAACACTAAACAAAGAAGGTTGTGGCAAAGGGATCTCTCTCTCATCCCCGTCAGTGAAAAGCATCCTATATACTAGACTGCCCAAATCAGAAGTAGCAGTAACAAAGTGATGAGTTTTCATAGCGACAAGGTCAAGCCTCTGTGGTGCCAGTATAGCATTGGGATCCACTAAAAGACCTAATGCATTGACTATACGCGAGGCAATGATGCCCCCATAGATAGGCCCCCTAGCAGCTAGGCGGTGAGCAATAAGCGAACCAAGATTGTACCGAGTATCATTGTTAAGCGTAGCAGCAAGGAATGCCAAATGGTAGTTGGACATATTACTTGCGTTCTCCCTACCTAGTACACTAGTAGCAAGATAATCTGCAAAGTATCTAAGAGCGGGGAGTTGGATATTTCTTATCTTTCCGCGTTGTGCCACGCGGTCATCACCATTGGTCACCCCTCGGTAAAGCTCCAACAAATCAGCGGGTCGTCCTTGAATTTTCTTCACGGTCCCTGTCATGCGTACACCTACAATACTGCAAAATCTCTCCAAAGGCATGGTGAAGGGCAGATTATAAATCTTGAAAGAGACAGTCAACTGATAGGATGTGTTAGTAAACGTGAAGCTCTCAACAAAGGTTTTAGTGAGCATAGCGTATTGCTCACTCTCATCTTGCATATATGAGGTCAAACCAACCCTCTCAATCAGTAGCAAGAAATCATCAAGAATACCTACAGCTTGTAAGAAAGTAAAACAAGGAAAAGTGGATGGGTGAGCATCCCCATCATCCCTTTCATTACCAATACAAGTTGCAATGAGATCTTCGTTGTATGATGGCCTAAACTGAGAGGATGATCTTGAGGGCCTCGGCCTCCTAGGTGCATCACTCTCAAATATCTCTCCAAAGGTATGGTTGTTCATGCTTGGTATTCTAAAATTTAAACACCTATTAAACAAGTGATTGCAAAGTAAATATAATGAAGTATTCTACTCATAGGGACTTGTAAGAGGCCTAAACATGCATCAAAACTATATCTCTAAGCATCAAACAATCTTACAAGCTCTCATAACCTGTCACCTATAGCAGCAAAATACTCAAGATATAATCCACCAAACACAAATCTACTTGGACAAGGAGAGGAGTCACATACCAGGGAACAATTGCTCCAAATTTCAGCAAGAAAGATGGGCTAAGAAAGGAGATCGAAAAAATCGAGAGCAAGCATAGCAAGAACACGATTTTGAGCAATGAACTGGAGCTTACTCGGGAGAGAGAAGAAAGTGGCAGGTGAGAGAGTTAGTGGGGGGCCAGGGGTGGCCCACACCAGGGCATGGCGCCACCTAGGGCAGGCCACGCCACCAGGTGGTGTGCCTGCCTGGTGGGTCCCCCTGGTACCTCCCAGGTACTCCTCTGCCCCTTTTTTCATGTAAAAATTTAATATGAATTATCTGGAATTTTTCGAGACACTTTATTTTTGGGCATTTTCAGGCATCGAAGAATAATTTTCTGACAGACAGATTTTTTTTGGAAACATGATGCAAGGACAAAACAAAGCTAGAACTACAGAAGTTCTAAGACACTCTAACATGCAAGTAACTAACAACAAAGAAAACTAAACGCAAACAAAAACTAAGATGGATAGAATAGAAGTAAACAGAGATAATCATAGTGAAAACATTGTTTTGTTCAATGAAATCCTTTTGTTAACAAGGTTGATCAGGTCTTGTTACCAAAACAATTCCATATGATACAAAACTTTGTATTCCACTAATGATTATGTTACCTCAACCTTGATAGCAATGGTCCCAATCATAATAGTTTCAAATTTTTCTCTTGGTATGGGACAATATATTTCTCCAACTTGAATGCCCTCAACATTTTCAATTGAATTCAAACCATAAGTTCTTTCAACCTTCTTGGGGAAATAGACAGTATGTTCCTTGTCATTCACATTGAAAGTCGCCTTTCCTTGATTACAATTAATAACAGCTCCTGCAGTATTAAGAAAAGGTCTCCCAAGAATAATAGACATATTATCATCTTCAGGCATTTCAAGCACAACAAAATCAGTTAATATCAAGCAATTATGAGCCACTTGAACAGGTACATCCTCACATATACCAACAGGAATAGTGGTAGATTTATCAGCCATTTGCAAAGATATATCAGTTGGTATTAACTTTTCTAGTTGAAGCCTCTTATAGAGAGAGAAAGGCATAACACTAACTCCAGCTCCCAGATCACACAAAGCAGTTCTAACATAACTGTTCTTAATAGAGCAAGGGATAGTAGGAATCCCTGGGTCTCCAAGTTTCTTAGGAACCTTACCGTTAAAGGAATAATTAGCAAGCAAATTAGAAATTTCTTCATTAGGGATCTTCCTTTTATTTGAGACAATATCCTTCATATACTTTGAGTATGGAGGCAATTTAATAGCATCAGTCAAAGGAATTTGTAGGAATAAAGGTTTCATCCACTCACACAACTTATTATAGTGTTCATCTTTCTTTGACTTGTGTTTCTTATCAGGGAAAGGCATAGTTTTTAGACCCAAGGCTCTCTTTCACTACCATGTTTATTAGCAATAAAATCTTCTTTAGTGTATTTAGTATTCTTAGTGTGGTTTTCAGGTTCTTCCTCAACTTTTTCTTCATTAGGAACTTCATTTTCTTCATTACCACTTTCAGTTTCAACATCAGAGATAGATATACTATTAGGATCTATAGCAGGTTTAGAGGGTTCTACAACAGTTTTGTGTTTCTTTTTCCTTTTCTTACGAGTAGAACCACTATTTTCAGCTTGTTGAGAATCCTGCTCAATTCTTTTGGGATGCCCCTCGGGATATAGAGGATCCTGGGTAGCAGCTCCACTCCTAGTTCTAATTTCATAAGCATGTTTTTCTTTAGCAGCATTAACTAGCAAGTCGTTTTGCACTTTAACGAGTTGATCTATTTGAGTTTGAACCATTTGAAAGTGTTTAACAATCATTTTAACATCATTAGAGGTTCTTTCCACAATATCTTTCAACTCAACAATAACTCTAGTGTTTTCCATTAGATGATTTTGCACCCTTTTATTAAAATTATCTTGCTTAACAATAAAGATATCGAATTCTTCTAAGCATTGATCAGGAGGTTTAGAGTAAGGGATATCACCTTCATCAAAGTGTTGGAGAGAGTGTACCTCAATGGTAGGTGATTAGGGAATAGGCTTACATAATTCTTCTATAGGAGGTAAATTCTTGACATCTGCAGCTTTAATTCCCTTCTCCTTAAGGCATTTCTTAGCTTCCTTCATCACTTCATCATTTAATTCAATAACTCCTCTCTTCTTTGATGTTGGAATAGGCTCCGGAATAGTAGGTTTGGGTAAAATTACTTCACGTATAGCTTGTTTAGGAGGAGTCCAATCTTCATAGTTCTTACTTATTTTAGCCATTAATTCCTCAGCTTCCTTAGGAGTCCTATTCCTGAAAACACAATCAGCACAACTATCTAGGTATGTCCTAGATTCTTCGGTTAATCCATCATAAAATATATCAAGAAGCTCATTCTTAGGTAACGGACTTCTAGCTTGTGCATGAATCAAAGCACAAAACCTTGCCCAAGATTCGGGCAATACCTCTTTTTCTCCCTGTTTAAAATCAAAAAGTTCTTGCAAAATAGCATGTCTAGCACTAGGAGGAAAATATTTCTGCAGGAAAGTACTAATCAAGCACTCAGGGCTATCAATAGATCCAGGAGGTAAATTACTAAACCAAGTTTTAGCTTCTGCTTTCAGTGAAAAGGGGAAAATCTTGGCAACAAAGTAAGTACGCATCTTAATATCATCAGAAAACAAGCCACTCATGGTAGAAAGTTCATTCATGTGTGCTATCGCACTTTCGTTCTTAGTCCCACAAAAAGGTTCTTTCTCAACAATAGCTATGTAAGATAGATCGAGAGAGAAATCATAATCTTTATCTATAATGTTGATGGGAGAAGCACCAAACTTAGCAATAGGAGACAATTTGGGTCTAATAGTACGCCTCTCAAGGAGACTCTTAGCAGCGCTCGTATCATGGGTGTTTTTACATTGTTTAATAAATTCATCGGTCATCTCAACATAACCATCTTCAATATCATAACTTTCACTAGACTCAGGTGAACTAACAGGTGTGGTAGTGTCTTCATTAGGAGTTTCGGTATTTCCAGCTATAGTTCTAGCAATCGTAGCATCTAGGAAAGGACCTAATGAACCACTCTTATCAAGCACAGTAGAAGTAGCATCATAAGCATCAGAAGTTTCAGATTCAGAAGTAGTAGTAATGTGTGTAGCATGTGTATGTGGTGGTGTAACGAGCTTACTTATAACAGATGGTGAATCAAGAGCAACAGAGGTGTTCAGAACCGTACCTCTTCTTGTAGTGGATGGTAAAATAGGAAACTTGCCATCACGAGACTTACCCATGATGGATGGATAGCAGCGAACAATAGAGAATCCAAGTGAACTTGATAAATAAAGCTATGCTCCCCGGCAACGGCGCCAGAAAATAGTCTTGATGACCCACAAGTATAGGGGGTGTATCATAGTATTTTCGAGGAAAGTGAAACCCAATTTATTGATTCGACACAAGGGGAGCCAAAGAATATTTATAAGCCTTAACAACTGAGTTGTCAATTCAGCTGCACCTGGAAACAGTCTTGCTCACCGTAGTTTATCGGTAGCAACAGTTTTGTAGTAGGAATAGCAAAGTAACAACAGTAGTAAAGTAAAGACAGCAGTAACAATAGCAGTAAATAGTAGAATTCGAGTGCGGTAGGCATAGGGATGGATGGATGGGCGTTGCATGGATAAGACAATTCACATAGCAATCATAACATAGGGCAATTGCAGATAAATAAGATAAAGCATCCAAGTACTAGATAATCCTAGGCATGTATTCCATATATAGTCATATGTGCTCGCAATGAGAACTTGCCCCAACATCTTTTGTCCTGCCAGCCCGTTTGTAGCGGGGCCTCAAGGGAACTACTGGCAATTAAGGTGCTCCTTTTAATAGAGCACCGGAGCAAAGCATTAACACTCCATGAACACATCTGAAATCATGGTACTTGGGCCCTAGTGACAAGCTTTAAGCACAACAAGTCGCAACAAAGTCATAAAGCACTAATAAAAGATCTAGGCACCATGCCCTAACAATCCGATGCCATTACATGAACGATCTCATCCAATCCCTACCATCCCCATAGCCTACAGTGGGGGATTACTCACTCATAGATGGGGGAACATGGATGGTCGATGGAGAAGCGATGGTGATGATGATGGTGATGATCTCCTCCAATTCCCTGTCTCGGTAGGGTGCCAGAACAGAGTTTCTGGTGCTGTTTCGTGGAATCTGGTGGTGGCGGCAGAGCGGAACTCCTTCTGGAAAAATGTCGAACCCCCCGGAGTTTTTAGGTCAGAAGGCTTCTTATAGGCGAAGAGGGAGACCGAGGGGGTGCCTGTGGGGCCCACACCACCCCTGGCGCGGCCTGGCCTAGCCCGCGCCACTAGGTGGTGTGTCCACCCTCTGGCTCTTCTCCGTCTCGTATTCTGGCTCCTGGAGTCTTCGGGTGAAATAGGATTTTTGGCATATTTTCCGGGATTTTTCCTGATAGTTGATTTTCTGGACAAAAAGTAGACACCAAGGCAATTCTGCTGAAAACAGCGTCAATCCGCGTTAGTTGCATCCAAATCACACAAGTTTAGAGGAGAAACAATAGCAAAAGTGTTCGGGAAAGTAGATACGTTTTGGACGTATCAACAAACTATGGTGTACATGCTTGACGAAATATAAGATAGAAATCTCATGTCCCTTGTATACGAGGGCCGCTCCTCATGCTACTCAAGTTTAGTCACCGGTAAGTTCTTGGCATCGTAAGTAAATGTGTATCATAGAGAACCGCCAACATGGTACCCCTTGCCCGATGATATGGAAGAACCCCATATCAAAATGACAAGGCAAGCATACAACGAGCATCTCAGCAATCTTCTTATTTACCATGGGAATATGGTGCTTTTTTTCTCTCTTTCCTATTTTCATATTTCTTTTTTTCTTCTTTTTTCTCTTTTTTTCTCAATATAGGACTCTTTTTTTATAAGAAGAATGCTTCATAGACAGCTCATTATGGTTACGCTGCAGGTTTTCACCATGTCAGCATGGATTAGACCAGCGGCCCAGGCGTTTCTCTAACACATATACATAACTCCATGGACTTACAAGCTCCCCTTTCATTTCACACGACGACATCCATATACAAAAGAGCATGGTATCAACTAGGTACAAGTACCAAGTGCAATGTTGAAAGCGTTCCCCATGAAAGCATGGTTCTGCTAATTCCCAACAAATAAGTGCAAGCATATACAACATAGACGACACAATGGTTCAAGTTTATTAAGGGTAAGAAAAGTAAAGTGTGCCATCAAGTTCGTGAGAGCTTTAATCACTAGTTTTCTCATAACAAGTTTAATTCGGAAGGTAAACAAAAGCATGAATATACTTGGAATAGCATAAGCTAGTAGGTAGGTATGGTGGGCTCTTTGGAATATCTTGGTTTAGGGAGTTGGATGCATGAGTGGAACTCATACTTTGTTGTGGAGGCTAGCAAAAGACTAGGAGCGACAAACTAAGAGAGCAATAATGGCCATAATCATGCAGAGCGACAAAACATCATCGATCAAAGCATAAAGTGATACTACAAGTTGAAAACTAAAGGATCATAAAGGCTATGGTGATTTGAGATAGTCATAACATGGTGTGAGCATGTGCCAAGTCAACCCAAATAAAGCATCAAAGGAGAATACCACTATACTATGCTTTAATATGCTAAAACAACGCATGATTCATCCAAGGCACATTAAGTATTCTCAATTGTTTATAACAAGTCATGATACAACAAATAATACTAAGCATAAAGCCAAAACAATATCAAGCATGGCATGACAAAGCATAGGCCACAGTAAAAAACGAGCTCTTTTTACCACATAAGCATGAACTTTCCTACTCTTTTCCAAACCAAACCAAACTATTTGCAAACCAACGTATGAAAGAGAGGGTCCAACCAATTTATTCAGAAAACTAAGCAAACCAAGCAAACGAAAAAACAAAACGAAAACGAAAAATAAGATGCTCCAAGAACAACATAACTGTGCATGAAACAATAAAAATGAAGCGTTTGGAAGAAACCTGGAATTTTTATTGATGAAGAAGGGGATGCCTTGGGCATCCCCAAGTTTTGACGCTTGTACTTCTTGGATATTTCTTGGGGTGACACGCGTGGCATCCCCAAGCTTGAGCTTTAGTCCATCCTTCATCTCATTACTCATTCCTTCCATACACCTGGAATTTTTCCTTCATACAAAACTTCACACAATCTTTATTAGCAACATTAGTACACTCAAGATAAATAAGTCTTAAGGTTCAGTTCTAACACCAAATAAACTTCCATTAGAACACTAGCTACTGTAGCACTTCCCTCAAAAAGCTCAATTCCCCAAAAGAACTCAAAAAGGAACCAACAAAAGCAAATGCAGAAAATGGCAGAAATCTATCAAAACAGACCAGCAGGTAAAGACGAATTTTTTCGAAGACCTTCTATTGCTCAAATCAAAAAGTGTTGAACTAACGAAAGTTAGATAACGACCTGGGGCAGAAGCACAAAAAGTCACACCTCAAAAAGATGTTAAGAGATTTTACACGAATTTTTACAGTGAAGCACAGAAATCTGTTTTGGGACAGCAACTTTCCCAGTCATTACTTCTCTCTCATTAGAGGTTACTCTTGACACAAAAAGAAAATAAAAAGGATAAGGAGCAGTTATTACTGAAGTAATAACTTCCAAGACTCATCTAAAACTTTTGGATAATCTCCCAATAAGTACTTTTCTTTAACGCCTTTAAGTTAGGCATAAGAAGCAAGAAAGAATCAAGTGTTCTCAAATGAAGAAGCATTAAGAACAAATTTTGTTTTCATAGGAGAAGCAAAAGAAATCTTCTCTCTTCTTAGGGAAGTGTTCTATACCTTTCTTGAGTGGGAGTTGATATTTAATGGTGCCTTCTTTCATATCAATAATGGCACCAACAGTTCTAAGAAAAGGTCTTCCCAAAGTAATAGGACAAGAAGCATTGTATTCAACATCCAAAACATAGAAATCAACGGGGACATAGGCATTGTTAACCATAATAAGAACATCATTAAGACTCCCCATGAGTTTCCTTTTAGCATTATCATCAAGTGTGACATTCAAATAACAATCTTCAAGTGGAGGCAAATCAAGCATATCATAAATCCTTCTAGGCATAATAGAAACACTACTATCAAGATCACATAAAGCTTTGAAATCAAAGTCATTCACTTTCATATTAATGATGGGTTCCCAACCATCTTCTTGTTTTATAGGAATAGAAGCTTTATGTTTCATCTTTTTCTTCTTTAATCTTTATGAGAGCATCAGTAATGTGTTTTGTAAAGGCCATGTTCATAGCACTAGCATTAGGAGTTTTAGCAAGCTTTTGTAGGAACTTAATAACTTCAGAGATGTTGCAACCATCAAGATCAAAATCAAATTTATCATCTAAAGTAGTAGAACTATTACTAGCCTCAACACTAGTGGTGGTGATAGTAGAAACACTAATGTTTCTAGCAATTTCATCTTCTCTTTCCCACTTAGCATGTAATTCAGCTAATAGTCGAACATTTTCATCAATTCTTACTTGTATAGCATTAGTAGCTGCAAAGGGATTCTCATTAGTTTCAGGTTTAGCAGCCATTTTATTCAAAGTAGATTGAGTTTCAGCCAAAGATGGTATATTTCTTTCAGCATTAGAGGGTTTTTCCTCAATAGTTCTATTGAAAGCAGATTGTTTACTAATAAAGTCATTAAGCATAACTTCAAGTTCAGAGGGAGCACTCCTATTATTGTTGTAAGAATTTCCATAAGCATTACCATTGTTGGGAGGATATGGCTTATAATTTTTGTTACCAAAATTACTCCTATAAGCATTATTGCCAAAATTATTATTTCTTATGAAGTTCACATCAACTTGCTCTTCTTGAGCAACCAAAGAAGCCAAAGGAACATTATTAGGATCAATATGGGTTTTCCCATTCACAAGCATAGACATAATAATATCAATCTTATCACTCAAGGAGGAGGTTTCCTCAACAGAATTTACCTTCCTACCTTATGGAGCTCTCTCAGTATGCCATTCAGAATAATTAACCATCATATTGTCCAGAAGTTTTGTTGTAGCACCCAAAGTGATGGTCATAAAGGTACCTCAAGCAGCAGAATCCAATAGGTTCCTTGAAGAATGGTTCAATCCTGCATAAAAAGTTTGGATGATCATCCAAGCAGTCAGTCCATGAGTGGGACAATTCTTAACCAAAGATTTCATTCTTTCCCAAGCTTGAGAAACATGTTCATTATCAAGTTGTTTAAACTTCATTATTTCACTTCTCATAGATATAATCTTAGCAGGAGGATAGTACTTTCCAATGAAAGCATCTTTGCACTTAGTCCAAGAATCAATACTATTCCTAGTTAAGAAATTCAACCATTCTTTAGCTTTTCCTCTCAAAGAGAAAGGAAACAATTTCAGCTTAATAATATCACCATCTACATCCCTATGCTTTTGCATCTCACAAAGTTCAACAAAGTTATTTAGATGGGAAGCAGCATCTTCATTACCAATACTAGAAAATTGTTCTCTCATAACAAGATTGAGTAAAGCAGGTTTTATCTCAAATAAAGTATCTTCAGGCACAGGTGGAGCAATAGGTGTGCTCATAAAATCATTGTTGTTGGTGCTAGTGAAGTCACACAACTTAGTGTTTTCAAGAGTAGTCATTTTTTTGGGTTTTCAAATAAGAAAGCAAACTAGTAAAATTAATTTTTTTTGTGTGTTTTTGATAACAAAACAAACAAACAAAGCAAAAAGAAACTAAGCAAAACAAAAATAACAAAGTAAAGAGATTGGTTATGAGGGACTCCCCTTGTGAAGATGTCCTTGACTCCCCGGCAACGACGCCAGAAAAATGCTTGATGGCTTAGTGTACGGCACCAGAAAAGTGCTGGTGCGGTGTTGATGTAGAGCTCGTTGGAAACCCCAAGAGGAAGGTATGATGAGCACAGCATCAAGTTTCCCTCAGTTATGAAACCAAGGTTTAATCGAACCAGTAGGAGCAAGGAAACACCCCAAAGGTGTTGCTAGCTGGGCCTTGGCAGGGCGCACTACCGGTGCTAGTAGCAACGTGGAGACCTGCACAACACAACCACAAAACTTTGTCCCCAACTTGCGATGAGGTTGTCAATCTCACCGTGTTTTGCTGAAAACAAAGGATTAAACGTATCGAATGGAAGGAAGTAATAGTTTGCAGAAAATAAACACAAAGCAGTAACAGTTTGTAGATTGTATGTAAAAGACAAGGACCGAGATCCATAGTTCACTAGAGGTGGCTCTCCTTAAGATAGATAACATGTTGGGTGAACAAATTACAGCGGGGCAATTGACAAACATCGAGAAAGCAATACATGCATATACTAATCATCTTGACTCCTTTGAGACTTGATTGGGCATTACAACATTATACATAGACCGCCATCCAACTGCATCTATGACTAATAATCCACCTTCGGGTAATCATCCGAACCCCCTCTAGTATTAAGTTGCAAGCAACAGATTATTGCTTTATGAACTGCGTGTAAAGTAAACAATATGATTATTCTATGAACAAAGGATTGTTGTTTTCTCCCTAGTAGCAACAACACATCTAATACATTAGAGATTTCTGTCACTTCCCCAGATTACCAGAGGCATGTACCCACTATCGAGCATAAATACTAACTCTTGGAGTTGCTAGCATCTACTTGGCCAAGATAGCTACTAACAACGGAAAGCATGCAAGATCACAAATAAGAAAGACATGATAGAATCAATAATCAATCTGAAATAGCATCTCAATATCCATCGGATCCCGGCAAACACAACATGCGGAATTACAAATAGATGATCTTGATCATGAACGGAGCTCACAAGATCTAGACATGAAAGCACAAAGGAGGAGAACCAGCCATCTAGCTACTACATGGATCCGTAGTCCAGGGATGAACTACTCACGCATCACACCGAAGGCTTGCATGGTGATGAATAAGGCCTCCAGGGTGAATTCCCCTCTCCGGCAGGGTGTCGGGAAGAGCTTCAGATCCCTCCCGATCTAGGGATGGAGATGACGGCGGCTACAGACTCTTTCGTGGATTTTTGATCGAGCACTTAGCGTTTTTGTCCCGAGGGCAATATATAGGCGGAAGGAGAGGCCGAGGGGATGCCGGAAGCGGCCACACCAGCCCCTGGCGCGGGCCAGGCTGGGCTGTGCGGCCAGGTGGTGTGGTGCCCCCTGGCCCCTCTCCGTCTCGTATTCTGGCATCTGATGACTTCCGAAAAAATAGGCACTTTGGCTTTTGTCCCGTCCAATTCCGAGAATATTCATTTTCTGACTTTCTTGGAACCAAAAACAGCAGAAAACAGGCAGCTGGCACTGTGGCTCTTGTTAATAGGTTAGTCCAAGAAATCATATGAAAAGTACTCCAAAGTTGGAACAAAACACAAGAAAGTGGATAAAACCAAGCATGGAACATCAAAAATTATATACATTTGCAATGTATCAAGCTTGCATCGATTTCTTCAGCACCAGGAGCAGTTTGGTCGCCAGGAGCGGGGTGGCCGGATAATCCGGTGTCAACCGGAAAATCCGGCCTAGAGCTTTCTGGAACATCTTGACCTTCAGCGGTTGATGGAGATGGTGTAGAAGTTGCCCCCATAGTTGGAACATGTTGAGTATGTGTAGATGAGGGATCTACATGAGTAGAGCATTGTCCTTCCCGATCCGCCACAAGGGGTTCCTCAATGGGGTGGAAAAATCCCATGCCCATTCTTCTTATGGCATCTTGGGGTATTTCAACATCTGCATCACAAACACCAACTTGCTCCGCACGGGGACCGTCATTTTCCTCGAACACCATAACCAACAAAATACCTTCTAGAGCCTTAGATTCAAACTTAGATAAACGAACTCCCTTGATGAGAAAGAAACACTTACACCCGAATACCCGAAAGTATGAGATGTTTGGCTTGTTACCGGTAAGTATTTCATATAAAGTCTTGTCCAAGATCTTATAGAGGTATAACCAGTTGGATGAATGACAAGCGGTAGAGATTGCTTTAGCCTAGAAGTTATATGGAGACTTGAATTCGGCTAGTATTAACCTTGCCATGTCCATTAGAGTCCAATTCTTCCTCTCGGCTACACCATTTTGTTGAGGGGTGTACGCAGTGGAATATTGATGTCTAATCCCCTCTTCACTTAAAAACTCATTTAAGGTGTAGTTCTTGAACTCAGAGCCGTTATCACTTCTTATAGCCAGAATAGGGACGTTGTGTTGATGTTGAACCTCGTTGGCGAAGCTGATGACTGTTTGTTGAGTTTCACTCTTCAACTTGAAGAAATAAACCCAAGTGTATCTTGAGTAATCATCAACGATCACTAGACAGTACTTCTTCCCACCGAGGCTTACATGAGATGGAGGTCCGAATAGGTCCACATGTAGGAGCTCTAAGATCCTTTTTGACGAGATGATAGTCTTCCTACGATGAAGAGAGTCATGCATTTTCCCTTTAACACAAGCCCTGCAAACACGATCTTTGGCAAATGAGACATTTTATTTTAGTCCAAGGATGTGGCCACCCTTGTGGAGACTTTGTAAAGTTCTCATATTGACATGGCCTAGTCGGCGATGCCATAGCCAACCCACGTCAGCCTTTCTGAAAAGACACATCGGGCATGTAGTGGTTTTCCCCGAAAAGTCCACCACGTACATGTCATTTTCGACATATCCCACGAAAGCGACTTTTAGAGACTTGCTCCACAAGAGCACCACCAAATCAGCATCAATATAAACTGCAAAGCCCATCTTACCAAAGGCGCGAACTGAAAGTAAGTTGTACCCGAGGGTCTCAACAAGCATGACGTCCACGAGAGAGATATCGTGAGCCAACACAATTTTGCCGAGACACAATACCTCAGATTTTGACTTGTCACCATAGGAGACGGTTATATGATCAAGATTTGGTCGCATCTCCATGATGATCTCCTTGCTTCCGGTCATATGACTCGTGCACCTGCTATCGAGTACCCATTTAGACCCACCGGAAGCATAGCCCTGCAAGAAACTTACTTCTTGGTTTTAGGTACCCATTTTTCAATGGGTCCTCTCATGTTAGTGACAAGGGTCTTGGGAACCCAAATAGACCAAGGAATGTAACAATCATAAGAGCCTACATAACTAGCATAAACATCACCATAATAATCGCAATATAATTCAAAGTTAGGATTGTTAGCCCCTACAAAACCATCATAGTTAGACTTGTCATTGGTGATGTTGCTAGTCTTTGATTGAGCAATCTTGCTCTTCTTCTTCTTCTTCTTCTTCTTCTTCTTGTTTTTCTTGTTCTTTGTCTTGGGAATGTAACCAAGACCTTCTTTTCTATTGTTTGTCCTTTGCTTGCTCAGTATCTCATCACGAACCTCTTTACCTTTGTGTTGAGAACCTCTTGCAAGATCTTCTTTTCCATAAGATGATGTGGAGGTACTTGGCACATCATACAGCTTCAATTGAGTTTGGAGCTGATCATGAGACTCATTTAGAGTATAGTGATCACTCTTCAATGCCTTGTGAGCACTTTAAGTTTATCAAACTTCTTCGAGAGTCTAGCATGAGCAGCCCCAAATTCAATATTTTCTTTCTTTAGTTTCTTTACCTTGGCAAGAGTATTGTCACGTTCTTTGATGAGCTGAGCCACAACTTCTTCATGTGACTCCTCAATGGATTTGAGTCTCTCTTCCAAAGATACTCGAGCTTCCTCTTCTTCTTCCAAGTCATTCTTCAAAGAAGCTATCTCTAAGGCATCTTCTCTTTCGATTCTATCCTTTTCTTCAAGAAGATCTTCGGCTTGAGCAAGTTGACTCATAAGAGCATCAAAATGGAGTTTTGTGCTCACCATGCAGGTTAGTGAAAAAGTTGTCCAAAGCAATAACTTCTTCTTTCATTTTAAGACTATCATGATCATCCATATCCAAAATTATGTTAGTCTTAGGAAATGAAGAGCTAGAACTTGATACCTCAGACCCTCTTGCCATGAGGCAAGTGGCGTTGTTGTTGATGACGTTCTCGTTTGGCGAGTCGAAGAGAGATGATGGAGTCGATGTGGTGGCTATAGCAGCCACCTCGCGAGAACTATCTTCATCCTCTTCATCTTCACTCGCAGAGGAGTATTCTTCTTGTGCCACTAAGACAATCTTGGGTTGCTTCTTGTAGGGGCCATTCTTTTTAATAAATGGCTTCTTCTTAGGTGCTTTGGATTTTTCTTTGAGAATGAGCCTGCCACCATTGTCTTCTCTATTTTGATAGGGACACTCGGCTACAAAGTGCTGCCTATCCCCACAATTGTAGCAAGTTCTCAGTTTTGGGCCACTTTCTCTTCTTCCACTTGACCCATTCTTGCGCTCGAGTTCCGACTTGGCCTTGACAGGATCCTTCCAAAAGTTCCTTGCATAAAACGCCATGTACTCACCATGAGCACGCTTGACTTCATCGGGGCAGTCCATGGAGGCCCCCCTCAAAAGCTCTTTCATCCTCCTCTTGCTCAACAACATTAGCTTTTAGAGCAACATTTACACCCTTTTGCATTCCAATGGCACGAGTGCGGGCATCTTCAACGTTCTTCGCGGCAACTTTGAATGATGTCATTTCTTGCATGACTTCATTGGATGCCATTTGATGGTAGTTGTGTCTACCTTGCCATCTCTTCAAGTCCGTTGGCTCGAAAGGCATTAAGGCACTCACATATTTTCTTTTTATCCACGCATCATCAATGTGAGTGGCTCCATGCTTTCTAAATGTTTTTGCAATGCCCTTGAGTCTTCTATACATGTCTTTATGGTTTTCACCATCCAACATGTAGAATCCCTCAGCTTCATTACTAAGGGCATCATACCTATTCCTTCCCATGCTTTCATTCCCAATAAAGAGATCGGTGAGGGCATCCCAAGCTTCTTTAGCTGTGTTGAGATGTTAAATGTGGGGCATGTCCTTGGGACCCACATCGAGTTGTATCATGGAAAGCCGTAGCATTCAATTGGTTGTCCACAACTTCTCTTCTTGTCAGATTGGAATGATCTCCAATATGAAGACCCTCTTCAATAATCCTCCAAAGTTCAATTGAGGAGCTGCAAACATGAGACTTCATTAAGAATTACCATTGATTAAAAGAGGATGCAGTGAGCTTGGGTGGATCACCCCTATTGTTTATATGAGGATGAGGGATAGGTGGATCGGGGGAATATACGTGACGAACCTCACTATATTCATCCTTACCACTTCCCTTCTTGGAGGTGGAACCATTAAGTTTTTCACCTTCCGCATCATCATCATTGGATCCGGTGTTACCCTTTTCCTTGGACGATGGTGTGGCTGCCTCAGAGGAGGATGGAGATGGGGTTATGGATGATGTGAGACGAGCAATCATTTGATTCATCTCCTCCATCTTGGCCTCAAAGGATTTCAACAAGGTTGTTTCCAACGTCTTGAGGTCATCCATTGTGACCTTATCCACAGCCTCATTCCCATCATCCTTGGTACTCATACTACTCTTAGGCGGTTAAGCCCGAATTAAGAGTCGGGGCTCTGATACCAATTGAAATGGATCGTATGGGCACCTAGAGGGGAGGGTGAATAGGTGCTACTTCAAATTTTAATGCTTTTTCAATTTTAGGGTTAGCACAAAGGGTAAATTCTCTAGATATACTATTAGGTGGAATTTCCCTATATGCAAACCTATCTACTAGCGAGTAAAGAGCGAGTGGAAGAGGAACGGGTAAACCGTAGTGAAGCATGCGGAGACACGGGATTTGTTTGACCGCAGTTCCTTCCTTGTTAAGGGAAGTACGTCTACGTTGGAGGGGTGGGCGGTACTAAGACCACTACGCCACAATATGCATCACCCTGTTCTCCGATGGATCCCGCCACCAAAGGCCTGATCCACCTTTCCACTATAGGGACCATTCGAGGCGGGTACCGGTGCCTTTACACAACTAGCGGGGGACAACTCCACAATCAACTTGGAGGCTCCCGTAATGACAACAAGCTGCCACAAGAACAAGTTATCAATAACAAAGAGCAAGATCTAGATATTGATAAGAATACTAGATCAGGATTTCTCCAAATGAATGGAGAGGAGTTGATGCGCTTGATTCGTGATGACGATGACGGTTCTCTCCTCCTTCAATTCCCCCAAAGATCGAAGCCTTCGGGTGGTTGAAGTGGGAGATCTAGAATGGGAGCTCTTGCATAGTGTCTGAACAATTTCGAATGAATCAAGAGTTCTGAACGTTGGGGAAGAAGGGATATTTATACCCCCTTCCAAAACCAGCCATTGGAGACTTTGGGGGCTGGATTATCCGGCCCAAGTGAGGGCTGGATTATCCGACCTGGGGAAAACTCCGCCCCAGACTCAGAATATCCGGCAGAAAGTCTGCCCCCTCTCTGAGTGTCGTGCAGAGCTTGCACTTGATCATCTTCTAGGGGCCGGATTATCCGGCCCCATGTGAAGGCTAGATTATCTGGCCTGGGGAGGAAAACTGCCCCAGTTCGGATTTTCCGGGAGAAAATCCGACCGGACTCCGAGCGACGCGCCTTGGCATGCTTTGCTCAAAAACCGGGGGCCGAATTATCCGGCCCATGCGATAGCCAGATTATCCGGCCTGGGGAAGAAAAACCGCCCCAGTTCGGATTTTCTGGGCGATAATCCACCCCCTCTCTAGGTGACGTGCCGTGGCAGCCTATGAACAATGAGGTAGGCCGGATTATCCGGCCCTTGGTGGGGCGGATAATCCGGCCCCCCAAAACCTCCTACACACTTAGCGCACATGAGAAATCTCCACAGTATTGTTATCTAACACACAAAACACAGGAAAACATGAAATGTTCTTTCAACCACGCGCTACACCAGCAGACCTGTTGTCGTTTCTTTGGGGAGTCAAGGGACCTAAAGCTGCTGTTGTGCAAAGAGATTCCACCACTGAGGCCATGGAGATATCTCCAACAGTCACCTCCATGCGATGGGTCTTGGGGCTCGGAGGAGAGTAGTGACTTGGCTGGAAAATTGATCCATCTTCTCCAGCATGTGCTCCTTGTACAACATCCTCCATTTTTTGATTGTTCTCAAGATGAGCCACCAAACCTGTTTGATACATAGCCAGTTTTGGTTGTCAAAAGTAAGGGTATTCCTCGATTTCTAGATACACCAGAGAATCAAAGAGCAAAAAGAGTTCAGCGCAGAATGCTTCTTATTTGCCACCCAATATTTAGCTATGGATTCATAACAGGTTCCTAAAGTACAGCCAAAGAATTCAGAAGTGACTTTCCAAACTTCTTTGGCAACAATACATTCAAAGAAAAGGTGGCTAGAGGACTCATTTTATTTGCAGAAAACACAATCTAGAGGTTTTCATAGGCTTGTTTTCTGTAGGTTATCTCTTGTCATTAGTTTGTTATGAGCAAATAACCAGAGAAAGACATGAACCCTATGTGGAATCACCAAACCCCAAATAGATGGGATAAAAATGGGTACCACTCCCCTAAAACTAATGATTTTATAGGAGGAGCTGGTTGAGTATACCCCATCAGAAGTGTGTTCCTAGATTAAAGAGTCACAATCCCTAGAAAAGCAGATATTTAAACATATTTGTTCAAGCTCAAACCATTGTTCCATCATATTTGGATTGAAATTTCTCCTAAAAGAGAGTTTTACAGTTTCCCCATCCCAGATATCATCTACAATAGAGAGTTGCTCATTACAGATGCAGTACAAATCCCAGAACTGAACTGAGAGAGGGGAAGTACCAAACCAGGTACCTTCCTAGAATTTGATTTGGCTACCATCTCCTACAACCCATCTATATCCAAATCTTACAGCTCTAATGGCCTAGAGAAAGCCCTTCCAGAATCTAGAGGACCCTAGGTTTTTACAGGCAAAGATATTGGGTTGATTTGGGCAATATTTATTGTTTACAATGGACTTCCATAGTTTCCCATCCCCTTGGATATATATTTTAAGCCAGGAAGCTAGCAGACAGATATTTACATCTCTGAGAGAAGGGATCCGCAGTCCACCTTGCTCCTTTGGGAGACACACTAGATGGCAATTTGTCAGGTGGAGTTTCCTCTCCTCTTTGGAGTCATTCCACAGGCAGTATGTCATTTGAGATTTAATAAGCTATAGAGCCCCTTTTGGGAATTTAAAAAAGGAAAGGAGGTAGATAGGGATACTAGCTAGGCAGGTTCTAACTAGCAGGACTCTTGCAACATGTGATAAGAGTTTTCCCCTCCACCCAGAGATTCTTTTAAGAATCTTGTCAATTATGGGTTGGAGATCTTCTCTCCTCAGCTTGTCATGATGCAAGGGGATTCCTAAATATTTAATTGGGAAAGAACCAACTACACATCACGGAGCTTGTTGAAAGACAGAGATATCCTTTTCCTCCAAATTAATGGGGATCAACTCACTCTTCCCATAGTTAATTTTCATGCCAGAAACTTTTTCAAAACAGGTCATGACCCTTTTTAGATTCCTAGCTTTTTCAAGGACATTATCTACAAACAAGATGGTGTCATCTGCATATTGCAGACTGATCACCCCATTGGGAATAGACCGAGTGCCCATGCCTTTAATTAGCCTTGAAGAGTTGCCTTATTAAGCATTCTAGTAAATACATCTACTACAAAATCAAAAATAAGAGGGGATAGGGGATCTCCTTGTCTGAGCCCTCTTTTTGTAAGAAAGGAGTTTCCTTCCACACCATTAAGTTTAACAACTACTAATCCTCCTCTAGTCACTTTGCTAATCAAGTTTCTAAATAAAGGACTAAAACCTCTTCTAAGGAGGAGTTCATCCAGGAAATCTAAATTAACCATGTCAAAAGCTTTCTCATAGTCTAGTTTAAGGATTGCCCCTTTTCCTTTCCCTTGGTGAACAGAATGTAGTACCTCATGGGCTGTCACCACACTCTCTAATATGTATCTACCTTTGATGAAGGCAGTTTGATTAGGAGATATGAGCAGGTCCATAAGAGAGGCCAGTCTGTTGGTGAGGACTTTTGTGAAAAGTTTGAAAATGCAATTAAGGAGGCTAATTGGCCTAAACTTTTTCATGACTAATGCATCTTGTTCTTTAGGGATAAGAGTAAGAACAACAAAGTTAAGCCTATAAATATCCAAATTACCTCTATGAAAGTCTTGGAACATGTCCATGATGTCCCTTTTAACAATATTCTAGAATTTCTTATAGAAGAGGAAAGAAATCCCATCTGGGCGTAGGGCTCCATCAGCATAAGAGATGAATAAGGCTTTCTTTACTTCCTCCTCAGAAAAAGGAGAATCTAGAGAAGAATTCCCGTCCTCTGAAACTTGTTCTTCTTTGTTGAAGAAATTTTCAGACAGGGAGAAGCCTTTTCTGCCCTCAAAGTTTAAAAGGTTTTTGTAGAAAGAGGTGGCTATTCCTAACATCTCCCCTAGGTCAGAAGTGGGCCCCTCATCTCCTTCTAAAGAATGAATGAGTTTTTTCCTTCTTCTCTGGTTTTCTACTTCATGAAAATATGCAGTATTCCTGTCCCCTTGAAGGATATCCCTATCTCTAGATCTCTATTTAGCTTTGACCTCTTCTTTGAGCCATATAGCTTGCATTCCAGAGTTAATAACTTTCATTCTATCTAATTCTTGATCTGACAAAGGTTCTGATTCTGCTTTAATATCAAGCCCATCAGATTCCTCCATCATTTCTCTCTTTAATTGTCTAAGGTATGCTTCTATATTCCTACTCCATCCTTTTGTATTTTTCCTGAATCTCCTAACTTTATCTTGCCATCTATCTAGAGATGTTCTGCCTTTAGTGGGGCACTCCATATTTTTGTGACCAGCTCACCAAAGTCCTGTCTGAGCAGCCACCATTTTTCAAATTTGTAGCTGAGGTTTTTGGGGGTAAGCCCCATACCTGAGTCCCAGAGAAGAGGGGTATGGTCATTACCTAGCCTAGTGCAAGCTTGAGTAGTGGCCAAAGGAAAAAAGGCATCTAACTCAGTATTACAAAAAACTCTATCTATTATAGACATAATGAGATTTTCCTGATTGTTGGCCCAGGTGAATTTCCTGTTACCAATCCTTACTTCTAATAGACCCTAGATGTCAATCCAAGCATTAAATTTTTCACACCATTTTTGGTTAACAATTCCATTGCTTTTGTCCTCTTGGAATCTAACTAAGTTAAAATCTCTACTAATGAGTGTGGGCAAAGAGTTATCCGTGAACATACTATGAAGTTCTGAAATGAATTCCTCTTTTCCCTCTTCATATGGAGATCCATAAACATAAATATGCCTCCAAATTTTACTATCTAATTTGTTCTGAACAATACAAGAAACTGAGAAATTTTTAATATCCCAAGACAGGACATCAAACAGGTCAGCATTGACACCAACTAGAATTCCTCCTGCAATTCCAATGGTTGGGAGGAAATTCCAAGAAAAATTCCTATTTAGGATGATGGGGTTCAAAAAGGAGGTAGAAAAGCTTTCTTTCTTAGTTTCTTGGAAATAAACTATAGAAGCATGAGTTTTGGATAAGATATCATGAATGCACTCTTTTCTACCTTTTGCAGAAATGCTCCTGATATTCTAGGAAAGGCTACTGAGAGTAATCATGGTAAACAATTTTCCTAGGGTGCTTGCCCTGTTTCTTTTTACAAACTTTTGTCCATAATCTTTCACTATAATCATCTATTTCAACAGTGTTGTAAGGAATTTGAGGAGTGTGTGAAGAATCCATAGCAGGTGGAGGAACATTACTGTCCTTTTTAAGTCCAGTAGGTGTTGCCCTAGAGCGCAACTCAGAAAAGACTAGTCCTGTTGCAGAGGGGGATTTGCATCCAGCAGGTGCATCCTCTGCAAGAGGTTGACTTTTATCTAGAGGAAAAACTATAGTAACATCTAATATAGAGTGCAGAATGAAAGGATTATCAGTACTGCTATTAGAAACAACATCTACACCTACTTTCAGCTATATTCAGAAGGGCTTCCTCTTGAAGGACATTAAAGGGATTAGGTATACCTTTGAGCTTTGAAGTCGCGGGCATCTCCAGATTCTTCCTTTTCTTGTTTTCCTGAGCCATCTCTAGAATAGATTTCCCGGCATATCGTTGCAGCCTGTCACACCGTCTCGATCCTTGAATTGGTCCCCGTTTGCATATCTTGGGAGCTTTACCCTCCAGGAGGTGAGGATCCAAGGTATCTTCCTATTGCTATGTATTTTCTATCTCTATAGAGACTGCTTCTTGGTCATAAACAAACCTACCATCATCATTGGTAAACTTCATTTCCTTTAGAATGTTGTAACAACGTTCTTCATCAGGGTTGTCAGCTGTCAGCCAGGTGATCATTTCTTTTTGAATGTCCCCTAGTTCTTGAGATTCTGAATCTTCTTGATCCTATTGCTCATTGGCAGCCGCTACAGAGTTCCTGTGAGAGGTGCCTATGCTAGGAGTGCTCGAAGTTCCCTACCCAGAACTGGGAGGTTTTCTTGGTGGTTCAGGGTTGTTTTTTGAGTTGTCTCTAGAATCAGTGTCCATGTCACTGTTTTTGCTTTTTGAATCTCCTCCATTGTTTGGGTCTGCAGGATCTTCTGGATCTTCCCCATTTTCACCATTGCACACTGGCAGCTCAGGTGAGATCCTAATCTTGTAAAACTTTGCATTTTTTCAAACAGATACTCTTGAGGGATGCTGTTAGGGTCCTTGCAAATGATCTTGACTCTAACTACTTCATAGAAAGTCTTGAAAGCTCCCTGCCAGTCCACATCAGTCATAATCCCAAAAGCTAAGGTGAATTGTGCTAGGATTTTCCATTTGCACCATTTTGGGTTCATTCCCCTTAATTGTAGCCAGATTTCTTGTGCTTCAAACTCAACATCTAACTCACCATTCCACACCTCTACATTGACAGCAACACCTTCTTTGACTAGACTAGAGCATGCGTATCCTACAGCATCTTCTACCTTCATATGAGGTGGGAATTTGACTAGGTATGTCCAGTTATCTATCCCTCTAATCAGCCATGGCCAATTGGTTTTGTAGATTATTGAGAACTCTCTGGCCAATTCCTCTTTGTTGATTTCCCCAGCTTCAATATAGACAATTCCAACATTGAGAACCTTAGGGCCAGCTGAATCATGTCCTTCTATGTGGTAAAACTCCAGATTTTAGTGTGCACTACCAATTAGCTTTGCACTTGGCAGAGATTGCTTCCTAGAGTAACAGTCCTCCACCTTGTGTGTTGACTGGTTGCAAATGAAGCATACCACAGGCTTAGAGCGGGAAGCTTTTTGGTGCCCTGGATCTCCACAATTGATACAGATACAATTTTCATAGCTTTCTTTTCCTCTCTGCACCTCTTTTTCTTTGTTGTTGTTTCATTTGAGAATCTCCCCACTGCTCTTGTTCTTCCTTTGGTTCCTACCTTGGGATTTGTTTGTAGTAGGTTGGTGTGCGGGATTGGGAGTAGTTGGTTGCTTCTGTTGGGTTTGCTGCCCTAGGGGGTTCAGTTGATTACCTTGCTCAGGCCCTGGCCCCTAATTCTGTTGGGTTCTAGTGATAGTGTTATGTGGGGTAACACTGGCAGTGGAGTGATTAAGCTGAGGTTGAGCTTGCCAACTACTTTGTGGAGGCACCCATTGATTGGGACCGAGGAATGGACCAGGGAACTGATGCTGAAAATTCCAAGGGAGGTTGAAACAATACCCAAATCCCATCTGCTGAGGAAAATGCCGTTGCATGTGTGGAGGGAACTGCTATTGCTACCAGGCCCCCTGTTGCTGCTGCATCACCGGTGGTGGAAGCAGGGGCGGCTCTGGTCTTCCCCCTGGTTTGCTTTGCCTCTTGCTCCACCCATCATTGTCGGGCTCTCACTTGCGATCGGAGTGGAGAGCACGGTTGCCTGTCGGAAATATCCCGAGGAGGGCGGTGCAGGGTGTATATTCATGGCTGAGAGGTAGGCCAACGAGAGCTTGTATCTTCTCAACTAGGCCAGATTCGGCGGAGGGGAGGTAACCCTAGCGTTGCCTCTGCGGATTGGGACCTCCAAGGTGCCAACCGTGAAAACCTGCATCCCAGCCCCTGTTGGCATATTCTCTGGAGGCGTGACCATGCTTTGCCTGAAAAAGAAATTCGAAAAAGCAGAAGGGCGGCACGGCAGATTTCCCTTCGTACCCAGTTTCCTTTCTCTGATTAGCAATCTTCCTCGCCTGGGACGCGACCACATCGGTCGTGGCGGAGTGGGTGGCTTCTCCGGCAAACTCAGAGTTGCTGCTCCTAGCGAGTGATGACCGACGAATCGTGACGGTCGCATTCATGATTTGCTGCTCGAATTCTTCCGTTATTGCCAAATCGCTCGGAGAGGGTGGTCTCAGTGAGAGAATCGCTGCTGGATCCCGACCCATCGAGCTCGTAGCCTGCGCTGGAGTCATTGCCACCAGACGGCGCTCTCCCGTCAGACCATTCTTCGCCATCACCACCACACTTTTCTTCGGGGTTCCTCCTCCCATGGCTGTTGCCCTCATCGCTGCAGTGGTCTCCTCCCTGACTGCAAGTGCTCTTCTCACTTCTCCTCGCGAGATCCTCTGAATCAGAAGTGACCAGCCCCGAGAACTGCATCTGTGAAACACTTCTACCATCGCTGCGTACCTCAGATGTGGTGGTTCCGCTAGCGCTTGATGTGTTGCTGATGTTAGATCTCTAAAGTGTTCACCCAATTCCTCCAAATCTTCTCCCGGGATCACCTCCGCCAAATCCAACAAGGTCGTCGTCGTCTCTACCTCCCGCTGCCTGATCTCCTCCTCCTCTGTAAAGTCCATCCGCTTCTCCTCCTGGCCGATCCAGCATACAATCTGGGGGTCTCAACTCTCGATGGGATTGGTTGTTCAGAGTATTGGGGAGAGATTGGGTTTCAGGGGCGAGAGGATGTGGTGTGGAGTTGGGGTTGGGGATGAGGAGATGAGCCGAAGTAGCTTCTGGACTAGGGACTCGAGGGCCATGGACGGAACCCGAGGCGGTTCCGCCATGAACAGTGCTTGGGGGGACGGGGATCTCCTAGCACGAGACGGGGGACGAAACATCTCCCTCGAGCTGATATCATTAAAAGAAATGAAAAAGAAAAACACACAAAACTGTAAGAAACCCAAACTAGAGAACCTTTTTGTATCGTAAAACCCAAAAATACCAACACATGGATCTTTATCTGAACCAGCCCGTTTACTACTAGTAGTCCCGTAGCGGACTCCACGAACGTCAAATAGGAAACGCATTCAACCCGTAACCTCAAATAGGGTCCACCATTTGCTTTGGGCTAGGTACAAAGATCAGCACGTCGTACCAAACAAGCCCAGTGGCCGTGTGAAAAAGGCCGACTGATAGAGGTGGTCCAAAATGCAATTCAATTTACCTACACGGTTTTTTCAGGGTCCAAGAAGCTGTAGCAGAATCCACAAAGGAAGTAGAAGCTCGTAATTTGGTAATTTGCTGGTAAGAAAAAATGTGGAAGCCTTGAAAAACACGTGCCCTAAAAAAAACGCGTACCGTTCTCCCCGTCTCGCTCAAAGAAAAGAAACGCCCGTATGTTAGGCTGCTGTTGACCGGTGGAGGCTATATTAGTTTAGTCCCATCCCGTTTACGGAAGGAGGTCACACCCACCTTATAGGGAAGAGATTCCTTGCTCCTTTCAGTCCGGGCTTTTGTGATGGAGTGGGCTCTCTTCTTATAGTTGGGCCGTGAGCGCATGAACGTCCAGAACGTAGGCTGAGTGTTGGGTTGGGCCAAGTGGACGCTAACATCTGGTATCAGAGCTAGCGATCGTCATGCCTTCCTGAGGGGCTTCTCAGGGGGATGAGATGTTAGGCCGTTGTTGACCGGTGCGGCTACACGAAGTTTCGTCCCACCTCGCCTACGGAAGGAGACCACACCCACCTTATAAAGGAGAGATTCTTTCCTCCTTTCAGTCCGGACTTTTGAGATGGAATAGGCTCTCTTTTTATAGTTGGGCCGCGAGCGCATGAACGTCCAGAACATAGGCTGAGTACTGGGCTGGGCCAAGTGGACGCTAACACCGTAGACCACCGAAAACCATTATTCTGTTGGATCTCGTTTGGAGATATCTCATGCAAGATATGAAAGGAAACACAAGAAGAAGAAGGAAAAAAAAAAGAATATCTGGCTCGTGGCAGCGACGTCGGGTTGGTATCGACGGCGTGAGTACAGTATGAGCTGGCTGCAGACGTACTATACCACACCAACCAGTATGCATACCAGCTTGCAAATTACGACCGCTCTAGATCCATCGGCCTCATTCTAAGCCTGTAGCAGGTTATGTTCCAGCTTTTCTTTCGGAGATTTTGCGTATAGTGACGTCAACTTGTACTATCTTGAGAGTTGAGTATGCATGTGTCGACTTCCCGCCAACCCATACTACTACTAGGCTGTTTGCCCTTTCTTGACAGGTACGGTGGTGAGACGGCAGGTGTCGTGGCGGTCCTAGCCTAGGCGTACAATTATGTCTGTCTGAAACATAGTAATGCAGCGTGCTTTAGACCAAACTGTCCCGCAACTACATAGGAGTACTACTACGTGGTAGTAGCATCATTCGCAGGCAGCTGGTACCGGTACTGTTGGGTCGCGCGTCAGGCCGCCGCCAGACAGCACATGGTGTCGATGTCGACCGGCACATGCAGGGGCGAAGCCAGAAAAAAAGTTTGTTGGTGTCATTCCTTTGAATTTACCGGTGTCATTTTGAATATCAAACATTTTTGCTTCATTTATAAAGGGGAAAAGTAAAATTTCGTTGGTGTCATTTGACACCAACCAATACATGCTAGCTCCGCCCCTGGGCACATGGACGTAGCATATGTATGCCTAGGACACCGCGGCGAGGTAACAGCGGCCCTTGATTAAGGGGATTTGTTTGTACCCTCTGCTATTATTCGATTATTATAAGATTTCGGTAGTACTAGTACACATTTTAACACGAAAACAGACACGGACATTTCGCAAAGGTGCAAATTCTGAGGCGGAAGTACCTCACGTACGACAAATTACATACGATTTGCCTACGATTGCTTAATCCATGGTGACCTAGCAGTCATACAGGTGTGATCAATGACTGGTAGGCTGCATCGTAACAAAATCGTATCTGATTTGTCGTACGCCAAGCAGTGCTCATTCTGAGGGCGGTCGGTCGAATTGACAGTAACAAAATCTAGCACGGTGGCTCTCGTGAAGCTGCAGCTCCGGTGGCTAGACCTAGATGGTGGCGACAAGAGGCAAAGCAGTGACCCACTCCGTCCCACGCCACGCCGCAGCAGGCGATGATAACGCGAGACAGGCAGCGCTAGCCAACCCAAAAGCGGCGCATCCCGATCTTAATGAGAGGCTGCCGCTTTGGTCCACCCGCCGGCCGCCAGGGCGAGAGGGCGCCGTCCGGGCCGCACCAATGATTTGGGATCAGCCGCTGTTCCGTTCCGTGGCAACGGAATCCCGCAACGTGCCTGCTGCTGCCTCGCGCTCCATTATCTGGTGACAGGCACTGCTGCAGCGTTGCATTGCATTGCATCTTTGTGTCGATTACTACTACTGTATGCAAATCTGGCGCTGTCGCTTGCCTACCTTTCCAGTTCTCATCACATTATTTTCCCGGGCAGCGACGGCCCCGCATGCAGCCCCGGTGTCGCAGAGGGTGATGTATATCTCTGCCTTGCGCAGAGATCTGTTCACGACTTCTACTGCTAGAGTACATCCTCTAGTTGTAGATTTGTTGCTCCTCGAGTTTTTTATTGGAAGTTTATTATTTCTCAGCGAGTCCAACGTATGGTTGCTGAAATGACTCGTCACTCGTGACTCTTCTGCAGATAACGAAGAACGAAAACAAAACACAGCAAGGGAGACACAGATTTAACGTGGAAAAACCTCTCCAACAAAGAGAGAAAAAACCACGGGCGCCAGCCAGCGAAACTTCACTATATCGAGGAGTGTTTACAAACGCCGGGGATTTCACAGATGCAACTCTTCCAACCGGCGGCTTACAAGGGGTTTATATATCGGTGGAAACCTAGGTCTTCGACGATCCGTACCGTACCGCGGGCGGCGGCTTACACTCGGCCCAAGCCTCCCGGCGACGGGCCTCGCTCCACTCGTCAGAAGTTGGCTTATACTTTGTAGAATTGGGATCAACATATAACATGCGCCACTGCACTAGTGCAGACAGTAAAATAAAAAAACTAAAGAACACCAGAATATTTCTTATATTTCTTTTTTAGTATAGTACCGAGGCTAAAAAGGCGGCCGCAGAGGATCCGGGGAGAATTTGATGACCAGCGACAGACAGCTGTGTCCAGGCAGGAATTCGCAGACCCGGCGGAATTGATTTTTTTTTCGCAAGACAACACACAACTTGGTGAGAACACAGTGTGTGTGTGGGGGCAAGGCTGTCCCTGAGCCAGCCTAAATCCACGAACCCTGTTTCAGTGTCATGCTAATACACATGCAGTTATTTTATACTGTCAGTTGACCTTATCCTACATGCTCATCTCACCCATCTTCGACCTTCCTCCCTCCCTTGCCCCTTCACCATTTTCACCACTCATTTCCTCCTTGATTGCCTCCCCCACCCGTTTCTCCCCTTCACTTCATCCCCACCCAGCCTTCAATGCCACATCTGCAACATCCACCACCTTCCCTCTTTTACTCACATCTCCCTCTCCAATCTCTCCCCCTCTCTCCCTGGGGTTCCCCCTTCGCCATTGTTGCCACAGGTTGGATTCCGGCTCTGCAGCGCAGGGCTGTCCGCCTTTTCTTTGTTTGCATTTCATCATTTCAGTTTTCTAGCTTCATCATGTGTGCGCTACTGGTCTTAACTTCGCTTCCTTGTTGGTTCTTTCCTTTTCTATCAGGTTCTTTGCTTGAGGGATGAGTGGATGGAGCTTCTGTTGCAGAAACAACAGGTAAACCTTTTATTTTTCTTCTCACAAGGGATGAGTGGTACAGCCATATTCTTTCCAACTTGGCTGCAGATTGTATTTTCTGCCTTACATCGATGCATCTTATACAAGAAAGAAAAAAGAGCTTGCGCCTTTCTCTTTAGGACCAATTATTATTGTACGGAAAAGAAACCGTGCGTAATCATGGATTTTTTTTTAATTTTTATTAATACACAAGAGGTGTTGATTGTTTCGATGCATTAGCAGCCGGAATGGTACCTAACTGCAATAATGTCCTTCTTCAGGGAGAAGAATTCATCTACACTTGTTGCTGATGCCTAGCAGGGGATCTACTTTGACGCGCTACAGCTGAATCATAATCCGAAAATCTAGCATACAGCCGCCATGACTGATCTGAGCACAGAGATGACGAGGAAGGTTCTTGGCCTGACATTGTGGGTATGGATTGCGATCGGTGTGGTCGCTCTTCTGGTGGCCATTCTGCTCATGATATGCATCTGGGTGGCGTCCCGTCGCAGGACAAAGAGAACAAGGGACAACTTGAGCCAGACACAGATCCCCATCTACTCCAAGGAGATACCGGTCGACAGGGTCGGCGGCGGCGGCCGCAGCCTTGCGCAGACGATGCATGAACGCGAGCATCCTAGCTTCCCGCCGCAAGATAAGCACGCGAACCGGGGGGAGCCGGGGAAGGCGCCGGGGCATACTGCATTGAGCAAGTCCTCGGATCATGATAACATGAGCCAGGGAAGCTCGGTTTGCAATGCGGACCCTGCCGGTACCGTGCATTCTGGTGAAGATGGCGGCTCAGGGCATGCTAGGAAGCCGTATTCTCCTGCAGCGTTCGTGTCAGCCTCGCCCCTGGTTGGCCTTCCTGAGTTCTCTCATCTCGGCTGGGGCCACTGGTTTACTCTGCGTGACCTCGAGTTTGCCACCAACCGCTTCTCAAAGGAGAATGTGCTTGGAGAGGGTGGCTACGGAGTTGTTTACCAGGGGCGTCTAGTGAATGGAACTGAAGTTGCCATCAAGAAGATCTTTAACAATATGTAAGCTCACTTTCAGCATTTAGCTACTTCCCTAGTCTTTATGCTTATTCCAGCAATTGTCTCATTTTCATCATCCTTGGGTTTACAGGGGGCAGGCTGAGAAGGAATTCAGAGTGGAGGTTGAGGCTATTGGCCATGTACGCCATAAGAATCTGGTTCGCCTCTTGGGATACTGTGTGGAGGGAGTGAACAGGTAAGTGAGGTGCCGGGCATCAAATCACCTGATCGATTTTTTTCTTTCAGCAGCCTATGCAGTTAATACAACTGATAGCAAATTGGTCTTTCCTAAGTAAATCATGTTCTGATTTATATATGTATTATACCAGCCAAATCGGAATGTCTCTGTGATGTTAAGTTTGTGACGGTTTGGACTATCGAGCCTTGATTAAACAATAAAGGAATTGTGACTTCAACTCCTTTTGTTCTGGTTTGATGGTTTACTATTAAATAAACAATATCAATATAAGCATTTCCTATAGTAAAGTTGTGTGGATCTTTTTTCATCTTCTGTTTCCAGAAACTAGTAACCAAATAATGCATGCCCTAGCATACATTCCTAGCTCTCGAGTCTCTGCAGAACATATGATTCTCCAAGAATGATATGGCTATCCTGCCGGCTTGCTGCTGCAGGTAAATTTTAGCAAATGCAATGCAATTTACAGAATGAGAAGTAGAGATGGGATCAAGTAGGGAGACATGCTCTACTACGTGCCACGTGTGGAAGTCTGGAAGAATGTGAACAGATCATTTGATGTCCATTATGATCTTAGCAAAAACTAGTGAACTACCGTATGGCATTGAAGCACCATGATTTTTTTGTGCTGGCCTAGCATACATTGCTAGGGACTATAGTTGTACCATACTCGTAAACTTACCCAATTTAGCGAGAGTTGATTTTCTATTTGTGTAGATGTTATCATTGGTTTGTTAGAAGCAAAAAACAGCACCCATATCTTAGAAATGTACGTTTGCATCTTCACAATGCACCGTAGCCATAGTATAACTGTTTTTCTTTTGACAGGATGCTAGTTTATGAGTTTGTGAACAATGGTAACTTAGAGCAGTGGCTACATGGAGCTATGCGTCAGCATGGTGTTTTTACCTGGGAAAATCGCATGAAGGTCGTTATAGGCACCGCAAAGGCGTAAGTTTCATCACTTTGTCAGTCCACAAGATACATATCCTTTCTGTTGTCTAAATTTATTTGTTTGCAGACTTGCTTACCTTCATGAAGCTATAGAACCTAAAGTTGTACATCGGGATATTAAATCAAGCAACATCTTGATTGATGATGAATTCAATGGCAAGGTCTCTGACTTTGGATTGGCCAAGATGTTGGGGTCAGATAAAAGCCACATTACTACTAGAGTGATGGGGACATTTGGGTATCGTCTTAACCGACACTTATCCTTTATGCGTGGTGTTTGCATCATTACTTCACTATGCTTAAATGAGAATATTTTTTCTAATCCTTTTTTCTTGCTTCAGATACGTTGCACCTGAATATGCTAATACTGGGATGTTAAATGAAAAGAGCGATGTATACAGTTTCGGTGTTCTCCTTTTGGAAACTGTGACTGGAAGAGACCCCGTTGATTATAGCCGCTCTGCCAATGAGGTACATGACTGGACTTTTTTCATTCTCATTTCATGTTTTTATTCTGTGCTTACTGGATCTTACATCATTAAGTTGGAAAAATTTCATATCACCCCGTGAATTTTGTGCCTGAACTCTTAAACTACCAAACTTTAAAAGTGGGTATTTTTACATCCTAAACTTTGAATAGGATGGATTCTTGGACGGTTTTGCCACCTTGGTTGATGATATGGTGGCAGCTTAGTAAGTAAAAATATGAGATACCATTGAATTTCACCCTCCTCTCTACTGTATTTTCCAGAACTACACCACCATATGATTGGAAGGTGTTATTCAAGGTAGATATAAATGGAGCACCCACCGACTACATCAATTAGCTTATCAGGCTGCTTCTGCATGAGATTGCTGGAGCAGCAGACACCACCATGTTCCCGCCACTAGCGGGACATGCCTTTATTCCCCCTTTAGACCAACTACAACAAGCCCCCTCCTGGGGATGTGGAAGTTCTGTTTCCTTGCATTGTCAAGCATTTCATCTGACACCCTATCTATACTATAGCTAGATCAATTCCTAGTGTTTTTTGCAGGCGACTTTACTCTAAAGAATTTTCCTTATCTTGACTAGATCTCGCGAAATTAGATTGACTGACACACTGCGCATCTGGCATTCGCTTCTCCTATCTATCTCATCCAACTAAGCTGATCACTGGAAATTATGAAATCCTGCAAGCAATCGTTCCAGAGCCAACTATGAAGATACCTGATCTTCCACTCTGCTCGCTAGGGGAAAGACAAGAAAGTCAACAATTCTTTGGAACTTACTGTAGTTGGATGCTGTGACTGGAACAAGCAATGCTTAGTGCCAGAAGATAAAAGTTGCTGGCAGTTTGAAAGGTTATCAGGACATTAGGCCAGAGCCGACCTAGGAGACTAGGATCACCCATATGATTTATGTACGATAGAGAGGAAATCACATGCTACCTCCGATCCATAATAAGTGTCGCTGAAGTACTAAATCAGTGACACTTATCAGCGACACTTATTATGGATCGGAGGAGTAGCAATTTGTGGTTTTGGCACATTTTAATATATCCCTTTTGCTGACCATGGTTAATAAACTTATGCATCTTTTTGAAACCACTCCAATCAGCAGTGGTGCCAAAATGCCTCAGATTCCAACCTTGAGGGTTAAATGACACGTTTGTTCAGGTTTAGCGGGTAAATGCTGGGTTTGAAGTTTAGGAGTTTAGGATCTTAGGTAGCCCGAGCATGGAAGCTCATGAGGTACCTTTTTGTCCTTCCTTTATTTTTTTAATTTGTTTTCTTATCGTACCAGTGTTATTTAAACCTATAGTACTAATGGTTGAATACATTGGCAGCTACATGATAGCCATAGTCTAGTGTACTATGTCGATGGGAAAACTTGTCAGTTTTTAACTTTCTTTTACTGTTATGCTTCTGTGATTCCACTTACTACAGTAAGTAAATTATATTTAAAATGAGTTTATATTTGTATTGAGATGATGACGAATCTCTCTCATCAGGTCAATCTTGTTGAGTGGCTCAAAATGATGATAGCCAACCGAAGAGCAGAAGAAGTGGTTGATCCAATCCTAGAGACTAGACCAACTATTAGGGCACTTAAGCGAGCTCTGTTAATCGCACTGAGGTGTGTTGATCCTGACTCCGAGAAGAGACCTAAGATGGGCCAGGTTGCGAGGATGCTCGAGTCTGAAGAAGTTCCATACAGGGAGGTAAATGACTGAAAGCCTAGCATTGTGTAGACTCTATAAGCACAAAATTTCCCTAACATTTTTTGCACTCTTAAAGGATCGGAGAAACCGGAGAAGCCGCACAGGAAGCATGGACATCGAATCTATTACAGAGGGATCGAATTCGGCCGAATTTGCAAACAAGGTAGAAAGAACTGGCAGTTCAAGATCAGACCAGTCTCAGTCATGAGTCCTGCCGTTTTCGAATGTGTCTCGCGTCACGAGCACTCGTGTTCATTGGTCAGTCCGAGGAACTTTGTTAATCACCAAGGCAATTACTGTCGTGGATTTCGGTAGGAAGTATTAGTAGGCTAAGGTAGGCACGCCAAAATTTTACTAGTATCTAAAATTTAGGCCGAGCTATTAGGTGAAGCAGAATCCTGGAGGATGAACTCCCTGGTGTTTTCTTGTTCAATTCTTTTGTGTGTTGTATAGCTATGTGTTGGTGGCTGAGATGGTCAATGCTTGTGTACCGTGTTGTTCCTTCACTTTGTGACAGTGGACCATTCTTTATTTGTTTTTCTTGTTGGTTCTTGCATTACTACGCTGTCAGCTTTTGATTGCTTCTGTTAAAGATGTCGTCGTTTCTTCGGCAACCGACTTGATGTGACAGAAAAGGCAAACCTACATGGTTCATTTGGGTGGACATTTTTTTTTGACTGACTTGTGCCTAGAGCAAATTGCCTTCGGACTGAAGAGACAAGAGCAAATTGCCTTCTGAGGATAACTATCTTGATGACCCGTCAATGTTAATTTTCCAATCGTCAACCTTGTGATGATTCTAACTGTTCCTATCTTGAACTTAGGATTCTAGATCCCAATTTCCAAGTGTCGTGGTGGTGGCACGGCAGATGTCATGGGTAGGCTAAAGTTTGGGGCCAATGGATGCTAGTGGGATCTGGGGAGGGAAGATGTAGTTGATTCTACACACAGAAAGTTAACGCAAAGATCTTTATTTCTCCTTCCTTGGGCTACAAGTGCTCCTTGAGCTGTATACAAGGAGAAAGAGAATTTTACCAGCCTAACGGTTCCAAGAATCAGTCCCTCCCTTCATCAGGGTCCAAGGCTTTCCTTATAAAAAAGAGCCCTGGGTTCTTCTAGGGCTGACGTGGCAAGCATATTCGAGGAATATGCTTGTCCCAATATAGTAGTTCGGCGCTCCTCTTTTCCTGTCGCCCTTCTCACTGCGGTAAGATTCTAGAGGGCCCCTCCTGCTTGCCTCGGGCTCCAGAACTGTCACCTCCGTGACCTCTTTCTGCCCCTCTGTCGTTCTGCACATTTGTCTTTAGCTCTTGGCTCTGCTCAGATTCCGCGACTAGGGTTTGACTTCGGGCTTCTCCTTCTCCTGCAAGCTTCGAATCATTCGGCCCTTCCTCGCGTAACTCGGCTTGTCCTTTACCTGCATTAAGATCATTCGGGCCAACCCGGCCGACTTACGCCATATCTCGGCCGGGTAATGCTTTGCCATTACTACTGAGGTTCTGCCTTTTCCTATCTCGGCCGACCTTTACAAGACTCGGCCAGCTCAGGATATAACTCGGAAACTGGACGGGGAATAATCCTTTCGTCTTTCCCCGTTCTTACCCTATCCGGGGTTACCTCCCCAACATTAGTCCCCGAAGCTGATATGGTTCCGCCGATAATCTCGGCCGGGTCGTATCAGTTTTATGATACTTATTATGCATTCTTTCCGAGTTATCTCCTGTTCGTTCGTGGTAACATCGTATTTACCAGTGCATGCCTCGTCTCACGTGTCATTCCCATCATTGTCTCTCTAGTTTCTTGTTCCTATACAGTGTTTACTGACAAGCTACAGTTACTGCCGCGCCTGTCGCGCCGTTGCTGCGACGCCTCGTGCGCCGTTCTCGTTGGGGATCGTGAGCTCCTTGGTCAATCGTGTGGTCCTTGGTGCGGCTCCGCTCAGCGACGCGCGGTCGTGCAGCACACACGATGTACACGACGAACCGCCACACCCCCGATCCCACTACCTCACAGGTGGCTCGGTTATAAAGAGGGGCGCGGCGCCTGGGAGTTTCACTTTCCCCTTCTCGCTCGTCCGCACCCTTCTTCTTCCTCGCGCTTCTGCGCTCGTTCGCGGTTCCGCCGCCGCGCGCTCAACCGGTTCTGCGACGAGGAGGACTCCGCCGCGCTGCTCCATCTGCCTCGTCGCCGCTCACTTGCTCCGGCGTCGTTGCCGGTGAGTTCTTTTCGGCCTTGCCGCCTAGGCTTTCCTCTAGATCCCTTCGTTTCCTCTTTGTTCTTGCGCCGCGGTTCTGTCGTCATTCCGCCGCCGTTTTTGCGTAGAATTGCGACGGGGCCTTGTAGCTCTAAGTTTTCCTCCGCCGCGAGTTCTTCCTCCGGCGATCTTTCCGGCGAAACCATGTCTAGTTCCTTTAGCGGTGCCCTCGTAGAGGATGATGATGCTGGTTCTGGGCCCGAGCGAGGCTCGTGGCAGGGCTCCTCAGTTACCCGGCGGGAGGTCAAGTGGCTCATCCGAACCCGGAGGATTCCCGCCGAGGTCTCTTGTCGTTTACCCGGCAACGAGTTATCTCCGGATGTTAGGGAGGGCGAGTATGTAGTTTTTATGTCACATTTCTCGCGCGGCTTTGGTCTCCCTCTTAGCGATTTTGCAAGAGAGTTTCTCGACTACTTCGGCCTTCAGCCGCATCATCTTCCTGCGAATGCCATCGCTTCTCTTTCTGCATTCATCTCCGCCTCGGAGGGATACTTCGGCCTATGGCCGTCCGTGCACGTCTGGTCGAAGTTCTTCCAGATTCGTTCTAATGTAGTCCCTGACAAGTCTCTGCACCCTTCCGAGAAACTGCTTACTCAGTGCGGGGCGGCGTCCATTACACCTCGGAGGAAGTCCGTATTTCCTCGTCTCACCGGGTTAGAGTCGTGCAAGAAGTGGCACAAATCCTTCTTTTATGTCAAGAACAGAGGGACGGAAGACAAGATTCAGCTCCCTGCCTTCTCCATTGGTCCGCCTTCCAAGGTGAATTGGACTTACAACCCGAGGAGGAGTCACGTCTTGGCCGAGCTTTTCGAGACTCGGCTTAAGGAGCTGATCCGGGCCGGGTTATGCGGCGAGGACTTGATGGCTACCTTCATTAGTAGCCGAATTTGCCCATTCCAGAAAAGGACGCACAAACTTTGCTACATGAGTGGTCCACTTGATCCCAACCGAGTCTCGACCGTCGAGCTGGACAACTACCTCGTTTTCAAGCGTGTCCGAGCTATATTTAAGACGGAGATGCCTGAAGATTGGACTTGGGGATTGAAAACGTTTACCCGCGAGCATCCTCCTCCCGTAGTAAGTTCAACCATTAATGCTTTGATTTTCTATTGTTTTCATAGCTCGTTTTCGCTAACCTTCCTTCTTTTTCGCCTCACAGAGGTTCGCAGAGCAAAAGGACGAGGATGCCGAGGTTTTGTCGCTTCCGTGGACTGCGGACCGGAATACCCCGGATGTTGGGGAGCCGGACTCCGAAGAATTCGTCCCTAAGTCGGATCCCGCTCCGGCCCGCGCTCGTGGCAAGACTTCGGTCCATGAGGAGGAAGGTGATTCGGACGAGATCCAAGTTCTTGAGGTAGTTGCCGCAATGCCTATTTCTTATGCATTTCCGGCTTCTACTTTCCCAGCTAATCCGGCCGGTCAGGTTCACGACGCCGAGCCTATTGCTTCCCGGCCCCCAGTTACCTCGGGGAAACGCGGGGCTCCTGCTAGTGCCTCAGAGGCGGCCCCCAAGAAACGAATGAAGAAGTCTGCTCCGAATCCTCCCAGGCGCAAGACCATGCCTGGGGTCGCAGGGTAAGTTCATTTTGCTCGTATTTTTTGTTTCACTCTTTTTGTTTTTCATCCTGACACCCTTTTTTCTTTCTTATTTTCGCAGTGCTCCGCTTTTTGTTAAGCCTGGCGGTCCTAGCATGACTAGCCGCCCGATTCGGCAGCCGTCTCCTCCGCCCGTTGAAGATACTAGGATTCCTAGTCCTGCCCATGCTGTGTCTCCTCCGGCTCCGCATCTGTCACCCCCTCGTCACGATGCGCCTGATACTCGTGTCTCCGAGATTTCTACCGAACCTGTTGCCCCTTCATTGAATCCGAGCATATCCACCGAGCCTCTTTCTACCTCGGTAGCTCCTAAAGTAACCCCAGCCGTAGCCGTGGTCGTTAATACCCCGGCGTCCTCTGCGCCTGTGATCCCTCCTGCACCTAAAGGCACTGTTCCCATTGCCGAGGTATCGGCTTCTGCTGGTGCCTCCTCTACAGTAAGAAAAACTGTTGCCACCAAGGCTTCCAATTCCCAAAAAGGTCTTGCCGGCTCTTCTCAGCCGAGTATTGCCGACATGCTGCGCAAAGGGATTGCTCCCGCCAAAGCCTCCGTTACTCCGGCCGCTAGTACCCAGCTTGCTCTTCATAAGAGCCCTGCTGCCTCGGTAATTACCCAGCACGTCCGGGGTAAAGTCCTTACTCGGACGGCCAGTGGGAACAGCCTTGGCTCGCTGGTGGAATATGCTCATAACTGGAATGCTGCTGATCAGCTCGAGGGCAATCCAATCAATCAGCCGTTTCAACTTTCCGACATCAGCAGCCGTTTGGATGAAGCTGCCAAGATCATTCTGGATAGCAACAAGATGAACGAGGTAATTGCTGCTTCTCGGGGTTTTGACTGACTCTCCATATGCTATTATATACACATTAGTCCCCGAAACTTGCAAACGAGTAATTTATTATTCGCTTGGAAGTTTTTATAGTGCTATACTTAACTCGACTTAATTTAGGGTTCGAGCCTATATCCGAGTAGATCTATCTTAAACTTTGCTTAAATTTTATCTAGCTGTTCTTTGAATGTCTAGCCACATAGGTCCAGGTTAAGCTTTCGCTTAACTCGGATATGTTTTGGCTTTGAATATCCAGCCACCTAGATCTGGGTTAAGTTTTCGCTTAACTCGGATCTGTTTTGGCTTTGAATATCCAACCACCTAGGTCCGGGTTAAGTTTTCGCTTAACTCGGATCTGGTTTAGCTTCGAATATCCAGCCACCTAGATCCGGGTTAAGTTTTCGCTTAACTCGGATCTGTTTTGGCTTCGAATATCAAGCCACATAGATCCGGGTTAAGTTTTCGCTTAACTCGGATCTGGTTTAGCTTCGAATATCCACCCACCTAGATCCGGGTTAAGTTTTCGCTTAACTCGGATCTGTTTTGGCTTCGAATATCCAGCCACCTAGGTCCGGGTTAAGTTTTCGCTTAACTCGGATCGGGTTTAGCTTCGAATATCCAGCCACCTAGATCCGGGTTAAGTTTTCGCTTAACTCGGATCTGTTTTGGCTTTAAATATCCAGCCACCTAGGTCCGGGTTAAGTTTTCGCTTAACTCGGATCTGGTTTAGCTTCGAATATCCACCCACCTAGATCCGGGTTAAGTTTTCGCTTAACTCGCATCTGGTTTAGCTTCGGATGTTTATTCATCGTTCTGCTCCATTGTTCAGGTTGCACATGACAGGCGGACTGCCGAATTTCAAAGGTTGCTTTTTTCGCACCGCAAACTGGAAGAGAAATACGAGAAAGTCCTTCCTGTGGTAAAAAAGACTGGTAAGTTGATAGTTCCTTTTCATCATTTTAGACATTCTTATTCTTTTGTCCGCGAGGTGTCGGCTCACTTTTTTGGTAAACAGGTAATATCAATAATCTCAACATTCGTCTTGAGAAGAAAGTCAAAAGCTTGGAAGGTTAGTTTCCCTCTTACCCTACACCTTTTCGCCCTTTAGAATACGCGCTAAACTTTTTTATTTTGTTTGGCTGTGGCAAAGCCGAGTTGCAAACCTTCGCAGCATCTCACCAAGATTGCACGCCTATGCCTGACGTGATGCTGCATTTTTTAGAACAAAGCGCTACTCATTCGGCGCAGCTAAAAGAAAAAGATGATGAAATAACCCGCCTGCGGGCCGAGGTGGATACCCTTAAGCTCTCTCAGAAATCCGAACTAGAAAAGGTCGATCAGGAATTCTCCGAGGAGAAGAATCGGCTGGCTTTGGAGCTGCAGAAGAATAAAGAACTCCTCGAGGCTGCCGAACTGAAAACTCAGGGAATGAGCGAGGAAATCGCTCGCTTTGAAAAGAGCAAGATTGATTGGGCCAAAGACCTTCAGATAATGATGAGTTATATTCATCGTAAGCTTCTTAGCACGGCCGAATTATATTTTTCTCTTTGTCCCTGCTGCTACCTGATACGTTCGTGTTTTGCGCAGATCATTTTCCCGAAGCGAAACCCGTGAGTTCTAAAGCGGTTCTTGCGGCTCGTGTGCGCCGAGGTGTCCCTGTTGTCGCTGACTCGGAGTATTAGATGGAGGATTTCCTGGTTGTTGTTGGTGCTGCAGTTGGTCCAATGAAGATTATGGGCCGGGATTTGGTGAAGGCAGCTATTCGAGCTTACCATGTTCTCTGGCCGAACACTTCTGGGACCCCTGATATCAATGAGGTCGAATTACTGGTGAAAAGACTTATGGCATCTGAGAGGCAACTAAGTCTCTGGAGGGAATCAGCCGGACGAGCTGGCGCTGATATGGCTCTAACTGTTATTATGTCATGGTACGAAGACATCTCTCTTGATATCTTGAGAAATCTGCGCACTGGTTCTCGTTGGGTTGAGGACCCCACTTTCGTCGCTCTCCGGCAAGCTCGCGCCTTTCAACTCGTCGAGTATGCCGACGTGCACACCTGGAATGAAGGGCCGAGTTTCCTTCCAAACCCGGACGAGGAGGTCGTAGTCGAGGATGCATCAGATGATGATTCAGCTAAGCAAGGGGGAGATGAAGATGACTCGGCCACTTCTGGTGACTCCAGTTCGAGCTCGAATGACAACGACGACGCGCGATCCTCCTCCAAGGGTACCGGGCATTCCACTGTGCAAATTGATGCTCCTCAGCAGCCTCAGGCTTCAGCCGAGGTTGCACCTAGGTCTGCGGAGGGCGAGGTAACATCGGCCGAAGTTCCTCCTACCTCGGAGTCCCCAGCCCCTGACCAGGTTGCCGCCTCTCCAGCTAAAAACATTTAAGTCATTTCCTATCCCTGGTATGCTGGGCGTACGATGTAGGTGAAACATTCATCTGTCCTCTGTATGGAATGAATCTCTTTTGCCGTGTGCTGCTGAGACACATGTTTGTAATTGTTATCACTTTGTCTAAGTGGTCTTGTTTGTCCGAATTTTTTGCTGTGTTGGGCAGCGATTTCTTAATTTGGGGACGTATCTTTATCTTTGTATTCATGGTTTACCCACTTAATCCAGGTGTGAGCTTCTTATATCATATTAGTTTGGACTGTTGTTACTTTCAAAGTCGAAGTTCGATCCTTTCTTCGTATCAAAGGCTAACCAGGACTTCGGAACAAAATATAGCAGTCCCCGAGTTAGTGCCTATGGCGCCGAAGTCTAGCATATAAACTGAATTGCGGAAATAACATAAGGTGGTTGGCGAGTCGCTGCTCGAGGTGCCGAGGTTTAGTGCACAGAAATTGTAATATCATATGGCAGTCCCCGAGTTACTGCTTTGGATGCCGAGGTTTAATACACAACATGAAATTGAAATGACCTATGGCATTCCCCGAGTTACTGTTCTGGACGCCGAGGTTTGATTCATAAGATGAAATTGAAATAACATATGGCAGTTCCCGAGTCACTGCTCTGGACGCCGAGGTTTGATTCATAAGATGAAATTGAAATTAACATATGGCAGTTCCCGAGTCACTGCTCTGGACGCCGAGGTTTAATACATAAGATGAAATTGAAATAACATATGGCAGTCCCCGAGTCACTGCTCTGGATGCCGAAGTTTAGTACATAAGATGAAATTGAAATAACATATAGCAGTCCCCGAGTCACTGCTCTGGATGCCGAAGTTTAGTACATAAGATGAAATTGAAATAACATATAGCAGTCCCCGAGTCATTGCTCTGGATGCCGAAGTTTTTAATATATAGTTGGTGCTTGATCGCAAGATACTACTTTGCAATGTGTGACCAAATGACCACTAAGAATAAAATGGACGAAGTAAAGCTATGTTCCATGGCCTCTTTGTTTCTTCGCCAGCTTTGTCTACCTTGTTCCTTCCGGGGGATTGAGCGTCGATTAGATAATAGGCATCGTTATGTAATGCTTTGCTCACGATGAATGGTCCCTCCCATGGAGGTGACAGCTTGTGCATGCCGGCCGTGCGTTGCACCAGTCGGAGGACTAAATCTCCTTCTTTGAATACCCTTGGATTCACCTTCTTGCTGTGATATCGTCGCAAGTTTTGCTGATAAATAGCTGATCGTGATAGTGCCAGTTCTCTGGCTTCTTCTAGCAGGTCTACAGTATCTTGCCGAGCTATTTCGTTTACCTCTGAGGTTGTATACTGAGTAACTCTTGGCGAGTCATGTATTATGTCGGCTGGAAGCACGGCCTCTGCCCCGTATACTAGAAAGAATGGTGTATAGCATGTTGATCTATTCGGAGTAGTCCTGAGGCTCCATAATATGGCTGGGAGTTCCTCGATCCAACATCCTGCCGACCTTTGCAGTGGTTCAACAAGTCGTGGTTTTATTCCTGACAATACTAGTCCATTAGACCTCTCCACTTGCCCATTAGATGCTGGGTGAGCCACAGAGGCAACATCTAGTCTTATGTGTTTTTCTCTGCAAAATCTGGCGAAGGCTCCTTCTGCAAAATTTGTGCCATTATCCGTAATAATACTGTGCGGATAGCCATATCTTAAAATAATATCTTTGAGAAATTTCACTGCTGTGGGCCCATCGCATTTTTTTATTGGTTTCACTTCAATCCATTTTGTGAACTTGTCCACCATAACCAATATGTGGGTCATTCCCCCTCGGGCCGGCTTAAATGGTCCCACCATATCTAAGCCCCACACAGAAAATGGCCAAGTGATGGGTATTGTTTTTAACTCGGCCGATGGCATATGTATCCTGGTTGCATATCTCTGACAACCATTGCATTTTTCAACCAACTCTTTGGCTTCTTTCAACGCCGTTGGCCAATAAAATCCATGCCTGAATGCTTTGGCTACCAAGGCACGAGATGAGGCATGGTGTCCACACTCTCCTTGATGTATATCTAGGAGGATCTCCTGGCCTTCTGCCGAACTCACACATTTCTGCAATACGCTTGTGACGCTTCTTTTATATAGCTCATTGTTTATGATCGTATAGGCTTTCGCTCTCCTTACAGTTTGTCTTGCTAATACTTCATTGCTCGGTAACATCGCATCTTTAAGGTAAGAGAATATGGGTTGCGCCCATAGAGGTGTGATTTTTTCTGGTGTGGTCTCACTGTCTATTTCCATGTTTTCTGCCGACATATCTACCTCGGCCTTCTCCATAATTGTGCTTACTTCTGCTGTCCTCCTCTTGGAGGGTTCCGAGTCATATTGCTGGTCTACTTCCATCGGCGCATTATCCTCTGCTGAATTTGCCGGAATAAAGATAGATTCGGATTCTGGTGACGGGGTTATTGATGGTTTTCTGAGGTGTTCCAGGGCAATGCCCGGGGGAATTGACTGCCGGGTTGATCCGAGTTTTGACAACGTGTCTGCGGCATCATTTTCTGCCCGAGGTACGTGGTGAAATTCACATCCTTCAAAGTATCCACTGATCTTTTGCACATGGAATCTGTATAAAGCCATATTGGCATCTAACACATCCCAATTGCCTGAGACTTGCTGTACCACTAGATCCGAGTCCCCATAGCATAAGATTCGGCGTATGCCAATCTCTTTTGCTACTTTCAATCCATGGACCAGTGCTTCATATTCGGCTACGTTGTTGGATGCGGCAAAATGTATTTGTAGCACGTATTTCAGCTGATCTCTTTTAGGTGAGGTTAACACTATTCCTGCCCCCAAACCAGTTCTTAGTTTGGAACCATCGAAATGCATCGTCCAATAATTTGGATCTGGTAATGGTGGCTCATATTGCACTTCGGCCCAATCTACGAAGAAGTCGGCGACTGCTTGAGATTTGATTGCATCTCTCCTATCAAATTGTGGAGCGTATGGTGACAATTCGATTGCCCATTTTGCTATTCGGCCACTTGCATCTTTGTTGCTCAATATGTCGGCTATGGGTGCTTCATAGATTACTCTGATGGGATGCTCTTCGAAGTAATGTTTAAGCTTTTTTGCCGACATATACACCCCATAAGCCATCTTCTGATAATGTGGGTAATTCTGTTTTGAAGTGGATAACACCTCACTTAAATAATACACCGGCCTCTGTACGGACTTACTATCTTCAAGCCGTTCTACTACGACTACATCACTTACTACTCTATTGGTAGCCGCTATATAGAGTAACATGGGCTCTTTTGATAATGGAGAAGCCAAAATAGGTGCTGTGACCAACATATTTTTCAACTCATGAAATGCGTTGTCCGCTTGTGGAGTCCAAACGAATTTATCTGATTTCTTCATCAGCTGATATAGTGGTAGCGCCTTCTCTCCCAGCCGACATACAAACCGGCTGAGCGAGGCTAGACAACCCGTGAATTTTTATACATCATTTAAGCATTTTGGCAATTCCATTCTTTCTACTGCCTTTATCTTTATTGGGTTGGCCTCTATACCTCGGCTAGATACAAGAAAACCAAGTATTTTCCTGCCGGCACGCCAAACGTGCATTTTTCCGGATTAAGCTTCATTCGGAACCTTCTCAGGTTCGCAAAAGTCTGCCGTATATCTTCCAGCAATGTTCCGCTTTCCTTGGTCTTGATGACCACGTCATCTACATATACTTGTATATTTTTCCTATCTGATCGTGTAGACATTTTTGCATACATCTCTGATATGTTGCTCCTGCGTTTCGCAGGCCGAATGGCATTGTGCGATAGCAATAAGCCCCGTACGGGGTAATAAACGCAGTCTTTATTTGATCGGCCGGATTTAGCGGTATCTGGTGGAAACCAGAATACGCGTCTACAAATGACAATAACTCACAACCAGCGGTCGAATCAATGACTTGGTCTATTCTAGGTAATGGAAAAGGATCTTTTGGGCACGCCTTGTTCAGGTTCGTGTAATCGATACACATTCGCCATACAATGGCTACATTGGGATCATCCTTCTTCTTTTCTACTAGCACCGGATTCGATAGCCAATCTGGATACAACACCTCCATGATGAACCCGGCTGCGAGGAGCCGAGCTATTTCATCCCCTATTATTTTTCTCCTGTCTTCGGCGAAGCGGCGGAGAGGTTGCTTCACCGGCCTTGCTCCTGGCCTTACATTCAAAGAGTGCTCAGCCAACTCCCTCGGAACGTCTTGCAGATCCTGAGTTGACCATGCAAATATGTCCCGATTCTCACGAAGGAAGTTGGTGAGCTCGCTTTCCTATTTAGCGTCCAGGCCTGCACCAATAGTAACAGTACGCTCAGGGAATTGCTCATCTATCTAAAACTTCTTTGTTTCTTTAGTCGGCTGAAAAGAGACACTGCCATGCGGGTTGGCTTGTGCCGGCATGTTCAGCTGCGCCGACTGAGCGAGGGCTGCTACCTCCTGAATCCTTCTTTTTTCTCTTGCTATAACCAATGATTCGGCCAAATTTGACCCGGCTAAAGCACACTCCATTGACTTCTTGTAATCCCCTGCAACTGTTATCACTCCTTGTGGTCCGGGTAGCTTCATTTTCAGATAACTTACATGACAGCTGCCCATGAATTTGGCCAACGCTGGCCATCCGAGTAAAGCATGATAACAACTCTCTAGATCCACCACCTCAAACTCTAAGTTTTCTGCTCTGCAGTTATCTCTTGTGCCGAATAACACATCCACTCGGACCTTACCAATGGGTTCACATGAAAGTCCTGGCACTATCCCATGGAAAGTGGTCCTCGTGGACTGCAACATGTTCTGCGATATTCCAAGTTTATGCATGGTATCTTTGTACATGATGTTGATACTACTTCCATTGTCAATGAGTACCTTTGAGAATTTCACATTGATGCTTGGTCCAACAAATGTCGGATCCAACACGAGTGCATATGATCCGGGATTCGGCATTATCTTGGGATGATCTTTTATGCTCCAAGTTACTTCCTGATCCGACCAAGGCACGTATCTTGGTACCGCCGGCATAACTGCATTTACTTCCATATGCCGGTGTTGCACACTCTGTTTGTCTTGTTGTTCCGTTGTGAACACGCAATAAGACTGATGATGTTCTCTGTAATCATTGCGTCCCGTATTCGTCGGGTTTGTTCTTCCATCCTGGACTTGCTTCATTACTTGATGCACCGCGTCTCTCCGATCCGAGTTATCGTACCTCGGGGAAGGGGGCGGTGACATCAGTTGCTGTGCATTCGCTCCAGTCAACTGTGGTTGATGCTGCTGATGTACTTGATGGGGTGCCTGAACTCCCGCGGGGTTCCCCATTGCATTTTTCATCCATGCACATTGGCGGGTTGTATGGTTGGCTGGCCTGGATGGGTTTGACGTGTGAAATTTGCACGGCTGATCTAACATGGATTCGAACGTGTACTTCGGCCTCTCCTGCCACTGTTTCTTTTGTTCGGGGGTCCACTGCCTTTTTCCTTCATTCCTAGGTGTCCACTGCTGAGGACCATTCTTTTGCCGTTGAGTCGCTCCGTGACTCGGCTGATCTTGCGCTACTGCCGCCACTTGGGCCGAATTATATCTATAATCCGGCCTTTCCTCTCTTCTTCTTTCTCTGAAATCACCGCGCCTGGATGACCCGGCCAAATCTCTTGCATAATGGTCCTGTTGCTCGCGGTGATCCGCCGACATTAATTCTGGTTGCGTCGGGTCTCCTAACGCGTAGGAGTCCGCTATTCTGATAGTTTCTGCCAGTGTGGTCGGCATATCTCTTTGCAGACGTTGCCACAATACGCTGCCATAACGGCATCCTTGCGCGAACCAAGCTATTGCTTGCGATTCTATAACTCCTTCACATGAGTTTCTCAGGTTGCACCACCGAGTTAAAAATTCTCTATCTGTTTCATTCGGCCTCTGCTTGCACATGGCTAACTGTTGTGGCCTGTTCGGCCTCTTGTACGTGCTGGTAAAGTTGCTGACAAACATTTCTTCAAAATCCAGCCAACAGTTGATACTGCCCGCTGGTAAATTATTCAGCCACACTCTAGCTGGTCCTTCCAGCATTTGTGGGACGTACCGTACTGCCCATCGTAAGTTTCCACCCGCTATTTTCACAGCAGTTGCATAGTCAATTAACCAGTCTTGTGGTTTGGTACTCCCATTATATGTTTTCGTGCCCCTTGCCAGCTGAAAGTTCAGCACAGGTGGTTCGCCCATGATCCGTGGTCCAAAGAATGTCGGCCCTGGCGGGCCCTGTTCTTCCAACAACTCGGACCTGTATAGCCGGTCCAGCTTCACTCTTGCATCATTTGATGGCAAATCTCTGTACAGAATTCTGTCCCGTATTCCATAGTGATTGTTTCCGCCATGGATCGCATATTCCATCTCAGAATAACCATCATTGTATCTTTCATTAATTTGATTGTGGCGAGCTGGCCTCGTTTCTCTTTCCTGCCGGGGTTCATGCCTTGGTTGCGGGTTGAGTGGCAGTTCTCTCCTTACTTCGACCGGGGTATTGTTCTCCTGATTGCCTCTCTCGGGTTCTCTTCTGCCGAGATCTCCGTTGCCTCGGCTTCCGCCGTCTTTCTCAATATAGTCGTGGTTCCTCTCCCCACTGTTACCTTGGCTTGCATTGGCTCTGTTCTCATTTGCCTTTCCGGCCATTGCCGGATCATATGGAACAATTTGCTTGTTCCTCTTTCCTGAGGTTACTGCTTTGTCCTTTCGTGCATTATTTCCGGGTGAAGATGCCGCCGCCACAGACAAGGCAGGTGCTGCTCCTGCCGAGTGAACCATTCGCGAGGCCCCCGGCCTCGCCAGGTTTGCTCTGAGCATTTCCTTGTTTTGCTGGTTCGCGATGCGCACCAGCTCGTTTACTCTTTCTTGCTGTCTCTGCCGGGCTTCGCCGGTCAACCCCTCTAACTCTAATGCTGCGGCATTTGCCGCTCTTAGGTTTTTTGCCGGGGTACTGTACCTCGGCAAACCCAGATCCACTGATTCTGCTTTATGAGCATCGTGCTCTTTATTGATATCATCCATGAGGTTTTTCCCTCTCAATCTTAATTCGTCCACCCGTTCGGGTGCGACGTCAAGCTTATTAGCTTTGGCATATTCTCGCAGGGTCCTGTTTAAGGATTCCCGCAAGGCCGACACCTTTTTGGCCTCTACCAGCACCTTTTGCCTGGTTTCCTCCAACTCTGCCTGAGCATTTGCCGGATCAAGTATTGGCGCTACAGGCGTAGTCAAGTTTTCTATGGTCGCCTGAAGAATGTTCTCTGGCCTTTCCAGAGGTGGCCCTCTTACTCTTGGTGCCTTTGGGGTGGTGTCCTGCACCTCAGTTGGGTTGGTCGCTGGCGGGGTTACCTCGGCGGGTAGGGGTGCGGTCTGTCTGGGTGCGCCCTGTACACCGGTAGCGGGTTCTCTGCTTGACCCGGCAGCTGCTGCTCCAGTCTGCACTCCGGCTGCGACCATTACCTCGACGCTGCCCACAGGATGTGCTCTGGGCGGACGGCTTGCAGCGTTAAGAGGCGGCTCTCCTGCAACAACAACTTTGTGAGGATAAACACTGGAGATGTCGACGCCGACGTAGACCTCGTGCTCGCCCAGGCTGATGAAGGCGCCATTACGCGGGGGAGTCTTCCCCTTGAAGCTCCCTGCATTGTCGCTGACGTGGTCACAGAGACCAAATCTCTAGACCAAGCCAGAAACCACGCGCTCGCCCGTCTTGATGAAGTTTCCCGTCCGGATCATAACTCCAGCTAGCACCGCTGTTGGCCCCACGGTGGGCGCCAACTGTCGTGGTGGTGACACGGCAGATGCCATGGGTAGGCTAAAGTATGGGGCCAATGGATGCTAGTGGGATCTGGGGAGGGAAGATGTAGTTGATTCTACACACAAAAAGTTAACGCAAAGATCTTTATTTCTCCTTCCTTGGGCTACAAGTGCTCCTTGAGTTGTATACAAGGAGAAAGAGAATTTTACCAGCCTAACGGTCCCAAGAATCAGTCCCTCCCTTCATCAGGGTCCAAGGCTCCCCTTATAAAGAAGAGCCCTGGGTTCTTCTAGGGCTGACGTGGCAAGCATATTCGAGGAATATGCTTGTCCCAATATAGTAGTTCGGCGCTCCTCTTTCCCTGTCGCCCTTCTCACTGCGGTAAGATTCCAGAGGGCCCCTCCTGCTTGCCTCGGGCTCCAGAACTGTCACCTCCGTGACCTCTTTCTGCCCCTCTGTCGTTCTGCACATTTGTCTTTAGCTCTTGGCTCTGCTCAGATTCCGCGACTAGGGTTTGACTTCGGGCTTCTCCTTCTCCTGCAAGCTTCGTATCATTCGGCCCTTTGTCGCGTAACTCGGCCTGTCCTTCACCTGCATTAAGATCATTCGGGCCAACCCGGCCGACTTACGCCATATCTCGGCCGGGTAATGCTTTGCCATTACTACTGAGGTTCTGCCTTTTCCTATCTCGGCCGACCTTTACAAGACTCGGCCAGCTCAGGATATAACTCGGAAACTGGACGGGGAATAATCCTTTCGTCTTTCCTCGTTCTTACCCTATCCGGGCTTACCTCCCCAACACCAAGGGCAATATGAAATCAAACTAGCCAAACTAGAGGTTTCAACTGAAACTCTGAAAGAGGTAATTAATAAAAAGACAAACCTGGAAATTAGGGTTCCGATGAACCTCTCCATTGACAGCGTGGCGGTGGGTGGTGTTGCCCACAGAAAGGCCATGTCCGACGTAGAAGACTGCACGTAGGTACGGGGGAGAATGGATGGTGAAGAGCAAGCAGGGAATCATACGTCGTCGTTCTCGTTCAGGCGTTTCTTCGAGATGACCACGGGGGTGAGGAAGGTGCGCTGGTTATGCGTTCACGATATTGAGATTAGCTTCTTATAGCATCTCCAACAGACGTTGTATACAATGCTGATGCTGTAAAAACCGTCAACATGCAGCGCCGCTCGCGAAAACCCGCGCTCCAGCACGCGCTATAAACTAACGCACATGGTATACCTTTTTGTGCGCGCGACATATTTCACTATCTGGCAGCCTAATTTGTTGCGCCGGCTCCAGCGCGTTGAATCTCGTGAACTCGCGCACGCACTCCAACGGGCTGAAAATTCCCCGCGCTCGCCTTCGCCCCGTCTTCCCCATTGCCGCCCGCATCCGCCAATTAGCACCTACCGGAGCCTTCCCGCCGCAGATTCCCCGCCGTTGTGCGGAGTTCGCCGTTGTCGTGCCTCTGCACAGCTTCCAGGCGCCAGCGCTGCTATAAATCGAGCCAGCCGCCGTCACGTCGTCCAGTCGATTTGGGTCACCGCGCTGCCACGACGCCACGCCGACGATGTCCTCGAGCAACCGTGAAGCAACTTGGCGCCAAGGAGGTCGTCGACACCGCACGGATGGACAATTTGTTGTATTTGTTATATTGTGGATGGACAAGTTGTTGTATTGTTGTATTGTTGATGTACTAGTTATTGTATTTGCAACAATAAACTGGATAATCAGGATAGATTTGTTTTGCTATGTTTGATCTTGATTATTTTACATATGGATGTGAAACATGTTTGTGGCGCTGGAATATAGAGCGTCTGGTGAAGTGTCATTTTTCTAAGTTTGCAGCGCGCTGAAAAATAGCGTATCCGGCGTTAGCGCGCTCTGTGTAAAAAACAGACGCTGCAAACCAATTTTAGCACGTGAATACACCTCGACGGTTGGAGATGCTCTTAATGAATCTTTTCAAAACAGTATTATCAACAACATATACTCGAAGTTAAATACTACTCCGCATACATGCGGAGATTTTATGATTTGCCAGATTTTACTTAGAGTTTTTATAATTTACCACATTTTACGCCGATTCCTTTCTAATTTAACCCATTTCTCTTTTTACATGTATATTATTATTTTTAACTCCAGAATACAGTGGCAAATACGGGTACCTGGACCGAACCAGTTTGTTCCATCCATCAGCCAAATGAGCCAGCTCGAGTTCCCTACGCTGGAGGCCTGATGCGGGAGCATCGCCGGCGGCCGCGACCAGACGACAGGAGACGGGAGCTCCGTCGGCTGCCATGGTCAGTCGACGGGAGACTGGAGCTCCGCCGCCGGCCACCACGGACGGCCTAGGCTGAAGGAACTCCCTCCCGGCGGCGACCACGGACGGCGCGCCAACGACGAGTGGCAAAGGATGTACCAAGCTTCCTCCCGCCCACGATACCGACCGCCGTCCTCGAGGTTGTGCCTTCCTACTCCTAGAGATTGGCGGCGCTGATTCATAGGCTTGGCAGTGCTCTGCAAACAGGATTGAACCTTCAGGAGCTGAATAGCCTCGATTTGTTGCATGATTTGCATCACCTCAACTTGGAGCTAGTTCAGAAGTCAAATTGACTCACTAGTATTTTAGAATGTGTAACTTTGTACAGATAATTTTTGAAAGAGAATGTCATACTAGGAGGACATGCCCGCTCCGCGCCGCATGCAGTTTATTTAGCAGAGTGTGTTAGGTGTGGTATACTTACCACTGGTAACACGTTCTATTTTGTTTGTGTTAACATAAATTAAATATATGAATCTGTACGGGTTAAATGTTTTAATTGGTAGACAAATATGTCATGTACGTGTTAGAGATGACTGAAACTGATAGATTTGACCTTAGAGTCAATAAGTGGGCCCTTATTTTATATTTCTTCAAGTAAACAAAAAATTATATCGACAAAACTTCAAACAAAAATACAGCAAGCAATAGAACAAGCTTAGTACCACAAGAAACTGGCATGCCACATGATCAAGGTAAACAACTAATGATGTCAAAACAAGCTAACTTACGAATATCACATGGTAACCTTGTTCGACTGCCTCAAAATCGATGGTTCCAACTATTTGGATTGAGAGCTCCAACAAAAGGCACAACTTCGTATTCAACATTTATAAGTTACTGGATTATTAAATAATTAGTTTAGTAGAAAACAAGATTACATATATACTAATTCTATGCAGGAGTTATAATATATTCCAAATTATTCACTAGTTCAATAAAATTTAAAAGCGAAGTTATAGCTGGAAGTTGCCACAAATATTTATATAAAAGCAAGATCTAATATGTAATCAAGTTTGATAATTTCTGTACATCAAAATGAAAAATAAAAGTTATGGCATTTTGTTTGGACCCACTTAGTTGATGGAACCCGCTTGTTCATTAATCATAGAACATGCTCTAAGTCAATGACACTGAAATTTTTGTTACCTCATGTAGAAATTATAGAACAACGTAGAACATATATCAATTTATACAAGCATCTCATATATTATCGAGATATGCTAATATACTCAAAAACAAATTCAGTTGCAGAGACTAAGAGGGGTCAAAATCAATTTATTCTGCTTTGTTTCAAGAATACATACATGTTAATTAATGAAGCGACATAAAACGCGACCGTTTCTCCCAAGACGGGGTCATTTCTCGCCCTGTTAGTACTCCATGCTTTTCGTTCAGCAATTCTTCCATTCGGTTACTAAAGATTCCGGGTACTGGCCAATCGCTCTGCACCGCATCATCGCATGCCTCGTGAGACTTCTCCTTTTCAATTCTTTTTTTCCCGCCATCCATCCCCGATTTGTCCAGTCAAAGCGGTGAGGATGATTCGACATATTCGCGTAGTACCGTGCATGAGCATATCTACCCGCACCGCCCCCTCTCTCTCTCACCCCCATCATCCCACATGCTCAGCTCTTTTTCATCACCGACAAAGCCTGGCGGCATATGGGTGCGGTAGGTCAGGGGCGATGTTGAATCAGTACTGGGAAGATTCGAGGTGGGAAAGTAGAGGCGTCCAACGCTGGATGCGGGAGCTGGACGGGAAGCAGTGTCCTCGTGAGTGGAGGGCAGGGGGAGCAGAGGTGAGAGGGAGAGCTCGGGAGCGGAGGGGCCTTCTCCTTTTCAATTCCTTTTTTCTGCCATTTGTCCCTGATTTTTCCAGTCAAAGCGGTGAGGATGATGTGACATGTTCGCGTAGTTCCGAGCGTCTCTACCCACACCACCCCCTCTCTCTCACCCCCACCGTCCCACACACTCACCTCCTCCTTATCTTCCTCACCACCGACAAAGTATGGCGGCGGATGGGTGCGCGAGGTCGGGGGCAATGTTGAATCGGTACTAGGCAGGTTCGAGGCGGGGAAGCAGAGGCGGCTGATGCTGGATGCAGGAGCTGGACTGGAGGCGGTGGCCTCGTGAGTTGAGGGGGACAGAGGGAACGGAGGTGAGAGAGAGAGCTCGGGAGCGGAGGGGGCGGCGCACGTTGCTGGGGGAGATCGAGTAGGGGTTGGGATTGGCGGGAGCTCAGGACTCGGGAGCTCGGGTGGAGAGGAACGAGATCCAAATGGCGGTGGGGGCGGGGACGGGTGGAACTAGCTTGTAAGAGTTCGGTCAACACCTAAAACTGCACGATTGAGATGGCTCAGAGTGAATATCAGACGATCGGAAACGCGCGCGGTCAGATGGCCTTAGATGACTCACTTTTGCTTAGGCTTAAGTTATAGTATAATGCTTCTTCATTTCGTTGTAACCTTCTTACTGAAATAGATTTTTTAACAAGGGGAAGGACCCAGAAGGGTCTCGAGCTGCATTAATAGGTGGGAAGAATTACAAAGAGGGCCTCCAACAAAAGCAGTGAGACACACAGGCCCTGGTATTTTACAAAAAGGACCTTGAATGAAAAATGAGAAACGCAATCCGGTCCTTCTCCACCGAGGACGAAGATGCACTCGACGCCATGGCCACCTACACCAACGTCGGGGGCTGTACCACTTGGCGGTGGCGAGGCGAGAAGCGCCGCAACGGAGTGGCATAAGGGCCTCCACCAAGGGAACGCCAGGAGGTTGAAGAAGCGGCTCGTCCAGAAACGTCGCGCCGAGTGGCATTTTAGACCAAGAGTAGTAGTGGCGGAAATTCGCCACCGCTTGGGAGCTCCACCATTCGCAACATGCAATCCCCACCAAAGAGGGAAGAGGCAGACCACATCTTTCTCGACACTTCGACCACATCCTCGATGGTCGCAAAGGAAGAGAAAACATGTAGATCGAACCTTATCCTTGCTAGAAGTGTAGTCCTCCAACTGCTGCTACGTGAGTCGCTGCCGACCATCGGGATTCAGGCTGCTTCCATAAGCCGGAGGAGGCGATCGGACAAAAGAGCAGCCGAAGGAGCACATAAGTTGAGCTTTATTTGAAGGGTGAGCAGTGGTCTCCCCTGCTACCGCCTTTGGCTCTCCCCATGAGAGCGCCGCCGCAGGGGAAAAAGGGACTACATCGAGCAGGAAGAGGCCGACTCTACCCGCTTGAAGCACCCAATGCGTGCCTTATTCAGAGGGATGCTCGCCCTCCACCAGCACCCAAGCACCACAGCTTGCCACCAGCAGGGTGCATCGGAGCGGGGGAAGCATGAGGAGCGACAGATCTGGCCGCCAAAGCCCATCGTCCTACCCTCAATCGCCACAGGGGACAAAATCACCAGGGAAAAGCCTAGAAGTACTATACTACAGAGGGGTGGGACCCTCACCAGTCTCGACACCAGCCATGCCAGAGAAGAGAGGGGGAGGGTCCGGACAGCCCCGGGAAGGAGGTGGCTTTGGATGAAGGATTCGGGGAGAGGAGAGAGGTGGGAGGAGAGGAGCCCTTGTGGCCAGTGGCCTTACTGAACTAGATGAGCTCATCATCCTTAATCCTGATATATACGAGTGGCTCTGAATGCATATAGTAGTGAACAATAAGGAGGCAATGTTGAGAAGCATGCCTGCAGAACTCAATGAAAAGGGCTCCTGACCTATATTCTTCCTTGCTCCAAGGGAAGGTAAGTAAATTATGCTAAGAGGGTGAAATTTAATTCATGAAACAGAATTGTATTATGTTACAAACAACAGGTGCAACCTGGTGAAACTTACAAGTTACAACCAAATTGCACAACGACTAGTAAAAAATAGCCTATGGAAGATATCCAGAGTAGCATTATTATTCAACAAATAAAATAAAAGGAACATATCTATCTTATAATTAAAAACAGTCTTGACGCAACAAAATCATGGTTTCCTCCTCTTTGGAGTTAATTTTTTCTTGCTTGCATTTGAACTTGACTGGCACCTCAAAACTAGGTCTCGTTGGAGATGCATTAGTTGTTACAGGTGGTTGTGATGCACCATCTACGGCCGCGGCCATAGCAAGTATCTTGCAATTTAAACATCTAGTTAGAAAATATTACCTCGGTTTCGAAATATAAGATGGAGGCGGTACCTTTTCCCCCTTCATTATGTGCATATAAAAGTAAGCAAAAGGATTACCTCCTTGTAATAGGACCCGGGTTGTCATGAAAGCTAGGAGGCAGCATGATTGTAACTATTTTCGGTGTCCCAACAACAACTGAAAATTCATCTTGCTCAATCACCTCTGTAGAAACTTGATCATCACCTTTATGAACATTTTTCGCCTAGCATACAAGAAATTAGCAATAAGAGATTAATATCAAAGGTTGATGTTAGATAAGTTACCCTGACTGTTTTCCTATCTTCTATTGTCCTAGTTGTTATGCTTCAATGACATATTTCTCCTTTACAATGACCTATAAATCTAGTACTATCACTATATTGTATCTAAATGTCAAACTTGCCTCTAATAGAAAATGTTCTCAAGAACATCTTGAACTCTTCCATCGAATGAAACAAGGAACCTTCCTCTATCACAGGATGTTCATTGTCATACCAAAAGTGATTCTCTTTAGGAATATGGTCAGACACAGGGAGAACCGCGTCAGCAAGTATCTGTCATTAATACCATCCATGTAAGCATTGATATTTGTAATGGAGTCTTCGATAGCTGCTGCAGCTTTAGCTCGTCGATACCCGAATTTATCATTCAATCCATAGCTTCTTGTAATTTTTATGTTGGTCTTTATTTTATTTTATTTCTTATTTATAGTGTCATGCATAAACATGGATGTATCTTGTATTGCATATGCTGACATCCCCTCATTTATATAAATACATTTCTTTGATACTCATATTGTCACGCTTAGTATATACATGTGACTCGCTCTTCTCACCCCCAAGGACGATAGGGGTGATACGTCCATTTTGCATCACTATTCTATGTCATAATTCACTATTATCCATTGATATATTTCATATTGAGAGGTGATACTTATGTTATTTCATCTGTTTTTGCATGGTTGATGACTTTTGGAGCATGGACTGCTGCAGTCAGGATTCTGATGGAAAAGGTGCTGTTTGGAGGAAAATTCACGAAGATCAGAAAATCCTAGAAAATATACGAAAAATCCTATTTTTCCAGAAAACGAAAGAAGCTAGAAGGAGGGCTGGAGATGGACCACAGGGGGCCCACACCACCCCCTGGCGCGGGCCACCCTGGGTCGCGCCACCAGGTGGTGTGGCCGCCCTGGTCCACCCCTAGCACTCCCCTCTGGCGTATATTATCCTCCCGAAACCCTAAGACTCGGGGAGCGACCACAGAAAGATTCCGCCACCTCTACGGAGCGGTAAACACCGAGAGAGAAAGATCTCTCCGGCAGATAGATTTCTACCGGGGGAATTCCTTTCCGGAGAGGGGAGATCATCGCCATCAACACCACCATCAAGCTGGACTTCATCGGGATCATCATCATCACCACCATCATCACCATCAGCACCCTCATCACCATCTCCATATTGATGTAACAATTGCGTTGAATCTTGCATAGTTCATAGGGGAAACTTTCCCGATGTTGATTACTCTTTGTAGTTGATGTTATTGAGTGAACCGTTGAATTATTGTTTATGTTCAGATTGTTATACATCATTATTCCATATCTGATCATGATCCATATGATGTCTTGTGAGTAGTTCGTTTTGTTCTTGAGGACATGGGAGAAGTCATGTTGTTAGTAGTGGAGTTCTGTTGAGAAAGATTCAATAGTTTGATATTTAAGTTGCGGTGTACTTCTTCTAGTGGTGTCATGTGAACGTCGACTACATGACACTTCACCTATATGGGCCTAGGGAAATGCATTTTGTATTTGGCTACTAATCGTAGGGGTTGCCGGAGTGACAGAAACCTGAACCCCCGTTAGGAAACCATTGCACAAGGGATGTAAGGGTCTTAGAGTTTAAAGCTGTGGTTAGGTTTCTACCTTAATTACTTTCTTGTACTTACGGATGTTTGCAAGGGGTATAATCACAAGTATGTATTACTTCTAGGAAGGTCGGTACATTAGCACAGGTTCACCCACACAACACTTAGCAAGCTAAAGAAGATTAATCAACTATATGAAGCGAAAGCACTTGACAGTCTTCCCATGTGTCCTCGAGAACGTTTGGTCATCTTAAGTAATACAACCGGCTTGTCCTTTGCTGCATAAAGGATTGGTCTACTTGCTGCATTTATTCCTATTGCCTTTTGTTTACTCGTACTTTGTTTACTTGCTTTATCAAAAAACCCTAAAATCCATTTGCTAAGTATTTGCAGAGAATTCCTGATCCATGCCACTAGCCAACACCTTCTGCTCCTCGTTGGGTTCGACACTCTTACTTATCGAAAATACTGCGATACACCCCCTATACTTGTGGGTCATCAAGACTATTTTCTGCCGCCGTTGCCGGGGAGTAAAGCGCTATTGGAGAGTGGAACTGGTAAAGGAAATTTCTACTATGAGTATTGTTTACTTCTGTTAGTTGCTTTATTTTCGTTATGGATAATTCGCTGAGTTTCTTATTTGGTAATGCTACTACCACTACTAAGGTAGTAGATGAACCACCACCTGCTGAGAATGATGCTTTCAAAATACCTACAAGAATTATTGATCATGTTATGGATAACTACTATGTTGGGGATGGAACTGTCCATCCCGGTGATCATTTGCTCTTTATACACGAATTATGCGGGTTGTTCAAGTCTGCAATTATTACTATAGATCAAGTTAAGAAGAAGTTACTCTCATTATCACTGAAAGGAAGAGCTGAGGAATGGTATAAGCTGCTGAAGAATGGTCAAGCTCTGGAATGGGAGGAAATAGTGCCTCTCTTTTATTCAAAGTTTTATCCTCCTAGTGAGATTCATAAAGATCGAAATCAAATATACAACTTTTGGCCTCTTGATGGAGAGAGTACAGCTCAAGCTTGGGGGAGATTGAAGTTACTAATGCTCAAATGTCCCATTCATGAGCTCCCCAACAATATTATTATCAATAACTTTTATGCAAGGCTTTCTCTATATGATAAGGATTTATTGGATGCTTCTTGTGCTGGATCATTCACTCGCATGGAAGAAGAAGCTAAATGGGATCTTCTGGACCGTATTTAAGACAATGCTGAAGCTTGGGAGAATGACAAAGGTAGAAAATCAGGTATAAATTATGATTATGAATGCATTGAATCTTTTATGGGAACTGATGACTTTCAAAATATTAAAAATGGTTATGGTCTAGACTCTTAAGCTATTGCTTCTTATTTTAAGGCTTTTGCTTCCTACATTGAAGTGCCTAAAAAGAAGTGGAATAAGTATCATGAACCTTATAAAGATGTTGCTAAGAGTGTTGTTGTAAGAAATACTGAAGCTTGTACTGCTAATCATGTTTTACCTAAACCTTACATTGAGAGAATGCCTTTCCCAGTTAAGATAAAGGAACATTCTATGATAGCTAGTATGGTTAATGAAAGTATAATCAAAGCTGTTGAACCTGATAAACAAATGATTGATGAACCTATAATAGCAAATGTGGAAGACTTTGTTACTAAATATGAAGAAGAGGGACACACTATCCTTTGTAAGGATACCTCTAATATTGTTTCACAAAGTAGTATTATGAGAGTTAATATTCCTGTGTTTTCTGTTAGAATAAGTGATCATTGCTATGATGGTCCTTGTGATAGCTATATTGTTAAGTTTATGCATGATACTGAAAGTTACTATGAGAGAGGGAAAAGTGTTCTTATGTATCTCAATAATATCAAGTTTCCTTGTTTTATGCTGAAAGTTTTTATGTTGCACTTCTTTTGCCTTCTTATGCAAGTAGCCTCTGGTTTCAACAACTTGTTTGTTTACAAAATTCCCTTGCATAGGAAGTGGGTAAGACTTAAATGTGTGTATTTTTGCTTCTTAATGCTCCCTTTCACCTCAATTCATATTCTTATGTGAGCATCTTCAAAATTATCATGCCCATCTTAATGGCTATAAAGAAAGAGCTTTTTGGGAGACAACCCAATTTGTTTTTGCTTTCAGTTTGTTTTTGTTTCTTTGAGTGTTGGAAGTTATTACTTCGGTAATAACCGCTCCTTATCCTTTTTGTTTGGTTTTTGTGTCAAATATCAACTTCTAATGAGAGAGAACAAAGATTTGGGGAAGTTGCTGTCCCGAAATAGATTTTTGTGCTTTACCATAAAAATTCATGAGAGATCTCTGTATGTCGGATTTAGCTGTAATTTTTTGTGCTTCTGCCCCAGGTTGTTATTTAACTTTTGTTAGTTTTTCACTTTTTGATTTGAGCAACAGAAGAGTTTAGAAAAAATGATCTTTACCTGCTGGTCTGTTTTGACAGATTTTGCCACTCTTGCATTTGCTTCTTTAATTGATTTCCTTTTTGAATTCTTTTTGGGTTTTTGGAAGGAGTTGCTACAGTAGCTTATGTTTTGATGGATTTCAGTTGAAGTTGAACTCAAAAGGTTTTATCACTTCGTATATACTAATGTTGCTAATGAGAACTGTGTGAAGTTTTGTGTGAAAGAAATTTCCAGGTTAGTAGAGATAATGGTGTAATGAGGAAGTGAAAGGTTGTATGACTCAAGTAATAAGTATATGAATATGAAGATATTGATGTTATTCAAGTGGTGACTCTGGAAGAATCTACTAGATACCAAATTCAGAGACCTGCAGAGTCTGTTTTCAAATAGGTAACAGTTCTGGTAAGAAAAGTTCCGCGAAAATACTATCCAACTATATTTTTGCAGTTTTTAGACAATAAGGAAAGCTACGAAGCAAAAAAGGGACGGAAACGGAGCCAGGGTGGCTCACACCACCCTGTGGCGCGGGCCCACCCCTGGCCGCGCCACCAGGTGGTGTGGCCACTCCGGACTCCACCTCCGACTCGTTTTCTCCCAGTACCTTCCTTTTGTTGTGAAACTTCGTAATATATAACCCCCGGATCCCCTGAGGTTCGTATATCGTGTTTTCGTCGTGTTTTTGTTTCGATCTGTTTCTGCCAGGAACTATTCTTGAAAGTTTAGAAGCACAATGGTGTCTGCCAAGGATAAAGGAAAGGAGCCTATGGAGGAGGATATCCAAGACCCCGGGAAGGAGAAGGAGATCAAGAGTGAAGATGAAGAGGAGGCAAAGCACACCGACCCTACCATTGCAAGCATTGGAGTGGTGGCAAACCCTTCCAGGACTATGTCAATTGGAGGGAAGCCTCCTCATCACCGTTCAGATCCCTGGTCACTTCCCCCACGCGCCAAGAATCCTTTCCATACCCTTATCCGTGAGTATCAATACCAGAATATGCCCAAGGAGAAATTACCCTCCAATTGGGATTTGCCTCGTTCTAGCCATGCAGGAAAAGAAGACTTCAAGGAGGAAGAGTGGGGAAAGAATCACAAGAGCTGGAATTCTCAACCCGACGTGATCATGAGCCGCATTGAGCAAAACTCGTAGCTTATTCGCAATCTCACCTTTGAGATCGAGGACTTGGGGAAACTGATCAAAGATCTCATCAAGAGGATACCACCACCACCGAAGGAGTAATTCATCATCAGGTTTTGGCATCCCCTTGATTTGTGCCAAGCTTGGGGGAGTGCCGCGGTATCACATCACTATCTTCTATCTTTTTACCTTTTTAGTAGAGTCATATCATGAATAGAGAAGTTATCATGTAGGATGGTTTGCATTATGGAAGTGGCCCCTCTCTCGTTAGATATGTATCCCTTGGTGTGAGTTGTCGTTATGGAATATCAATGAGAAGTTCTATATTTCACTCTTTTTCATAGCCTATATTAGTTTTCAATTCATGGTTATATGATTGATCTTGTTGTTAGTATTGGTATCACTTTGGGATCATTGAGTTAATTTAGTTGGTTTTGGCAAACCTGGCTCGGTCAGTAGCAACACTATTTTTGAGATTTGAATGAAAAGATAAAAGTACTCTAAAGAAATATAATTTCATCATCATTCTTTCTTGATTTGCTCATAAGTTTAGTATTCTCTAGTTAAGACTTCAAGGAGGAAGAGTGGGGAAAGAATCACAAGAGCTGGAATTCTCAACCTGACGTGATCATGAGCCGCATTGAGCAAAACTCGCAGCTTATTCGCAATCTCACCTTTGAGATCGAGGACTTGGGGAAACTGATCAAAGAGCTCATTGAGAGGATACCACCACCACCAAAGGAGTAATTCGTCATCATGTTTTGGCATCCCCTTGGTTTGTGCCAAGCTTGGGGGAGTGCCGCGGTATCACATCACTATCTTCTATCTTTTTACCTTTTTAGTAGAGTCATATCATGAATAGAGAAGTTATCATGTAGGATGGTTTGCATTATGGAAGTGGCCCCTCTCTCTTTAGATATGTATCCCTTGGTGTGAGTTGTCGTTATGGAATATTAATGAGAAGTTCTATATTTCACTCTTTTTCATAGCTTATATTAGTTTTCAATTCATGGTTAAATGATTGATCTTGTTGTTATTATTAGTATCACTTTGGGATCATTGAGTTAATTTAGTTGGTTTTGGCAAACCTGGCTCGGTCAGTAGCAACACTATTTTTGAGATTTGAATGAAAAGATAAAAGTACTCTAAAGAAATATAATTTCATCATCTTTCTTTCTTGATTTGCTCATAAGTTTAGTATTCTCTAGTTAAGATCTTTTGTGCTTCCAAGGAAGATTGCATGTTTGATTTTATCACTTGTATGTTTGTTTGTTTCCTTCAACTCTTATACTTGCTACCTAGCCTTGCTAGCTAAAACCTGTACTCAGAGGGAATTCTTGTCGTGCATCCACTCCTTTAAACCAAAACCCACGCCATCTGTGTCCACCATACCTACCTATTAGCATTATTGCTATTCCAAGTAAATTCTTGTTTTATCTACCTCCCAAATTAAACTTTTTATGTGAAAATTAGTGATTAAAGCTCTCACGAACTTGATGGCACACTTTACTTTCTTGCACTTAATAAACTTGAACCATTGTGCTCACTATGTTGTGTTTATGCTTGTGCTTTGTAAGTTGTGAATTAGCAAAACCATGCGGTCATGGGGAACACTTTCAACATTGCACTGGTACTTTGTACCTAGTTGATATCATGTTCTTTTGTCTATGGATGTCGTCGGTGTGAAATGAAAGGGGAGCTTGTAAGTCCATGGAGTTATGCATGTGTGTTAGAGAAACGCCTGGGCCGCTGGTCTAATCCATGCTGACATGGTGGAAACCTGCAGCGTAACCATAACGAGCATCTACGAAGCATTCTTCTTATAAAAAAGAGTCCGATATTGAGAAAAAAAGAAAAAAAGAAAAAAGAGATTATGAAAAGAGGAAAGAGAGAAAAAAGCACCATATTCCCATGGTAAATAAGAAGATTGCTGAGATGCTTGTTGTCATCTTGCCTTGTCATTTTGATATGGGGATTCTTCCGTATCATCGGGCAAGGGGTACCCCGTTGGCGGTTCTCTATGATACTCATGTGCTTATGATGACAAGAACTTACCGGTGACTAAACTTGAGTAGCATGAGGAGCGGCCCTCGTATTCAAGGGACATGAGATTCTCAATTTACAACTTGTCAATGCATATCCTCATATTTGATCATTTTAACCTTAATCACCTAAAGATGCCTATGATAGGGGCAATGAGAGCTGAAAGCTAGTAAGTATCATAATTTTTGGGAGCTCTTTATGAAACTTGAAATCCCTGCTCCCCTCTGCGAAGGGCCTTTCTTTTACTTTTTTAGTTGAGTCAGTAAACCTATTCCCTTCTATCTCAGCAAGTATTTTGAGCTGTTGTGTTTCATTCATTCATATGATGATTTATTCAATCATGTTTCTTATGTTCCTTGTTTTGCACATTGCTCTTATCTTGATGTTTACTACTTTGAAAGCTTTCATTGAAAACCAGTTATTTGTGAACTCCAGCAAATTATCAACTATTCTTCGACCAAGAGCTAAGTTTGCCATTACCAATTATGATTACTTTATGTATCTTTATTGTGTTTCCTTTACTTATTGCAAGTTAAGTTATATAACAGTGAGTTGTCGTCTATTATGATCTATGTATTGATAAATGTGATGCTTCTTGTCTGTATTCTTTTATCGACTCTTCACTCCATAAACCTGAGGTCATGTTTATTGAGTTCAGTTTCGCTTGGGGACAAGCGAAGTCTAAGCTTGGGGGGAGTTGATACGTCCATTTTGCATCACTATTCTATGTCATAATTCACGGTTATTCATTGATATATTTCATATTGAGAGGTGATACTTATGTTATTTCATCTGTTTTTGCATGGTTGATGACTTTTGGAGCATGGACCGCTGCAGTCAGGATTCTGATGGAAAAGGTGCTGTTTGGAGGCAAAATTTGCGAAGATCAGAAAACCCGGGAAAATATATGGAAAACCCTATTTTTCTAGAATACGAAGGAAGCCAGAAGGGGGCTGGAGATGGGCCACAGGGGGCCCACACCACCCTGGCGCGGGCCACCCTGGGCCGCGCCACTAGGTGGTGTGGCCGCCCTAGTCCACCCCTGGCACTCCCCTCTAGCTTATATTATCCTCCCGAAACCCTAAGACTCGGGGAGCAACCACAGAAAGATTCCGCCACCTCTGCGGGGCGGAAAACACCGAGAGAGAAAGATCTCTCCGGTAGACAGATTTCTACCGGGGGAATTCCTTCCCGGCGCCATCAACACCACCATCAAGCTGGACTTCATCGGGATCATCATCACCACCATCATCACCATCAGCACCCTCATCACCATCTCCATATTGCTGTAACAATTGCGTTGAATCTTGCATAGTTCATAGGGGAAATTTTCCCGGTGTTGATTACTCTTTGTAGTTGATGCTATTGAGTGAACCGTTGAATTATTTTTTATGTTCATATTGTTATACATCATTATTCCATCTCTAATCATGATCCATATGATGTCTTGTGAGTAGTTTGTTTTGTTCTTGAGGACATGGGAGAAGTCATGTTGTTAGTAGTGGAGTTCTGTTGAGAAAGATTCAATAGTTTGATATTTAAGTTGTGGTGTACTTCTTCTAGTGGTGTCATGTGAATGTCGACTACATGACACTTCACCTATATGGGCCTAGGGGAATGCATTGTGTATTTGGCTACTAATCATAGGGGTTGCCAGAATGACAGAAACTCGAACCCCCGTTAGGAAACCATTGCACAAGGGACGTAAGGGTCTTAGAGTTTAAAGCTGTGGTTAGGTTTCTACCTTAATTACTTTCTTGTACTTACGGATGTTTGCAAGGGGTATAATCACAAGTATGTATTAGTCCTAGGAAGGTCGATACATTAGCACAGGTTCACCCACACAACACTTAGCAAGCTAAAGAAGATTAATCAACTATATGAAGCGAAAGCACTTGACAGTCTTCTCATGTGTCCTCGAGAACGTTTGGTCATCTTAAGTAATACAACCGGCTTGTCCTTTGCTACATAAAGGATTGGGCCACTTGCTGCATTTATTCCTATTGTCTTTTGTTTACTCGTACTTCGTTTACTTGCTTTATCAAAAACCCCAAAAAATCCATTTGCTAAGTATTTGCAGAGAATTCCTGATCCATACCACTAGCCAGCACCTTCTGATCCTCGTTGGGTTCGACACTCTTACTTATCGAAAATACTGCTATACACCCCCTATACTTGTGGATCATCAAGGGGACATCCTCCTTGCTCCGGCCAACCCCGCCCTCTTCCTCCCTCCCCCATTGCTGTCGTCAGCAGGGGTCGTCAGCGAAGCCCGGGCGGCGTCGGCGGTGCTGGCCATCCTCTACCCGTGCCCCTAGGATCCGGTCGGGGCCGACTTTCTCCCTCTAGCGGCGGTGCTCCTCGGGGAGGCGCAACTCGGAGCTCCTCCGCGGGCCACTGGACGGCGGCGCTGGCGTGGATCGGAGGGGCGGCGCAGCCCCTTGCGGGCAGGTTTGGCGCAGGTTCTCCCGACCCAGATTGAGCCCCTCGGGCCTAATCTAGGCTCCAGCGGGCCAGCGCGCCCACAGCTGCGATGGCTCCTGCGGATGGCAGTAGGACAAAGCTCTGGTTGGGAAAAGCACAACAGTGGCCCGCCCGTTTGCAACAAGGCGGAGGGGGCTTTATGGGACCATCTAGACCCGGCTGGACTTGCTTGGGCCTAGTGTGCCCCTATTGCCCTATCTGGTCGACAACTGCTACTTGGTGGTGGAGGTGGGCTCCTCCCTCGTGACTTCAACGGTGTCGTTCCTAGCTCGAGCAATGTCGTTTGCTTCCATCGTGCAGGCTGCTTGATGGTGTCCTCGATGCGACGATGACGACGGTGTCCTCAAGATCGTTTTGGCGTGTGCTAGTGGGTGTTGAAGTTGGCAGCGATGCTCTGAATTTCCCGAGTTTTTATGGGGGACGGGGATAGGGAGAAATCCTTGTCGGTCTGTCCGACTCCGACGCGGTGCCGCCTTCGGGTGGTGCCATTCCTTCCTGGAGGGCATCATGGCTCCAAGTGTCGGGGGAAACCCTAGGGCCAGTTCGCTGGTCTGGACATCAGCGACATGTCGATGACGCTCCCCTTCTTGAAGGTGTTGTTTGGCACTGGGAGATTTGGGGTATTAGGAGTGTGGTGGCACAATTCATGAGGGCGCAACGATGGCAGGTGATACATTGCAAATGTATCTATAATTTTTTATGTTCCATGCTTGGTTTTATCTACTTTCTTGTGTTTTGTCCACACTTTGGAGTACTTTTCATATGATTTCTTGGACTAACCTATTAACAAGAGCCACAGTGCTAGTTGCCTGTTTTCTGCTGTTTTTGGTTTCAGGAAGTCAGAAAATGAATATTCTCGGAATTGGACGGGACAAAAGCCAAAGTTATTATTTTACCGGGGGACACTTGGAGCCATAATACGACACGGAGAAGGGCCAGAGGGTGGCCACACCACCTGGTGGCACAGGCCAGGCCAGGCCGTGCCAGGGGGTGGTGTGGGCCCCTCCGGCACCCCCTCGGTCTCCCCTCTCGCCTATAAGAGCCTCCCGATGCAAAAACCCTAGAGAGTCAATCAGAAAACCACGAAAAGTTCCGCAGCACCGCCGCCACCGAAGGGGAGATTCGGGGGACAGAAAGTCTCTGTTCCGGCACCCTGTCGGGACAGGGAAGTGCCCCCGAAGCCATCTCCATCGATCTCCACCACCATCTCCATCACCGTTGCTGACTCCCATGATGACGAGGGAGTAGTTCTCTCTTGAGGCTAAGGGTGCTACCGGTAGCTATGTGTTCATCTCTCTCTATGCATGATCTTATTGAGATCATGAGCTTGTAATCTATAGATCTACCTTGCTACTCAAGTGCTTTAATAGATCTCTGCTCTCCCCATGTGCGTGAAGTTGATAGTGTGCACACCATGGTGGCACTTAGGCTAGAGATTACAATTACTTGTTATAAGTTATATTTGGAGTTGGATGTCTCTATGAAATTGTGGTGTTCATTGGAACCATCTAGTGCTCAAGGTGACAGTGTGGGGTTATCTAGATGCGGAAAGCGAACTTTGAGGTGTGCTGTTATAGCCCTACCATGGATTAGAGTGTCCAACCGGAGAGTAGTTAAGAGTAGTATCATAAAGAAGATATATTTATATGAGAGTGTTCACTAGTAAAAGTATGATCCCTAGGCCTTGTTTCTAAGCATTGAAACACCATTTGCAACTAGATCTGTTACATGTTTGGTTGCTTCCATCTTTATTTCAGTTTTCCTTTAGTCTCTTCCACGCCATCAAGTTATCTTCTATCACCGTTACCACTTATAATTATCTATACCACTTGTATTTCACTATCTCTTCGCCGAACTAGTGCACCTATGCACCTGACAAGTGTATTGGGTGTGTTGGGGACACAAGAGACTTCTTGTATCATGATTGCAGGGTTGCTTGAGAGGGGATACATTTGGCCACTTCCTCCCCGAGTTCGATAAACCTTGGGTGATCCACTTAAGGGAAAACTTGCTGCTGTTCTACAAACCTCTGCACTTGGAGGCCCAACAACTGTCTACAAGAATAGAAGTGCGTAGACATCAAGCTATTTTCTGGCACCGTTGCTGGGGAGGTAAGGTAAAATGTATTCACACCGGAGGTTTAAAGAAGAAGAACCTCCCACGACAAACGCCTATTTCCTGGCGCCGTTGCCGGGGAGTGATGACCCACAAGTATAGGGGGTGTATCGTAGTATTTTCGAGGGAAGTTTAACCCAATTTATTGATTCAACACAAGGGGAGCCAAAGAATACTTATCAGCCTTAACAACTGAGTTGTGAATTCAGCTGCACCTGTGTAACTACCTCGGTGAATTACGCTCTTAGTTACAAGCCTGGATGAGCGGAAATGGTTAAAATAGTACGGTGGGGCCAAATGCCACTCACAGGTAGACCCTTCGGCCGTCCTAACCATTTCCAAAACATCGGGACAAGAACGAGCGGCGTAATCGGCAGGCGAAGGGATCAACTACATACACAAATGAGTATGTATGCAAGCCACATACAACAGTCCTCAGAGCCATTCCATCTAAAAAGAAATAGAAATATTGCAACGCCATACGGCAAGATCCAAATATCCTAGATAGAGATAATATTTTAGGATAGCTCCTCATACATCAAACATCAGAGTATCAGGCGGAAGCGGAAAACAAGATCCGAGTACGGATAAGAAGCAAATCGGCATAAGATGCCACATAAATAAACACATCCCGCCCACAGATCTCACGGATCCCCGTTCCCGGAATCTCTACACCGAGTGATCGTTGCCAACATCGTCCGTCACCTCCACCCAGTATCCATCTTGCAAGTATACCTGTTCATCTGAATCAAACAATTTATCGTGTGAGACCCTAGGGGTACTCAGCAAGTCTTTATGCCTCTAAAGGGGACACAACCTGGGGTGACGCAATTGCAGCAAAAGATAATAACTAACAATTCTATAGATACTCGCTAACCATCCGCCCAACCAAAGATAGACGGATGTCCGTTAAATAAGAACAACAGTTATAACAGTAATATTAACAGATCCCTCCTCCTCCTCGCTTACCAACGAGGAAGCGGACGAACAACCCCCCCATCCGTTGGCAGTTTTATTAACCATTCCATGAGTGTTGCACTATTTACTAGTCAGGTACTTAGTCAAATTGAAAGCGGTACTTTAGTTATACTTGTCTATGATCGAGAAACTATGCTCCAAGTCGTCCATAACCATGGACACGGCTTTCAGAAAGATTTACCCTGCATGGGTGCACAAATAGCAACACACACTCGATCAACCTCGGAAAAACCAAATCAAAACCCAACGAGGCATTCACGACAAAGCGATCACAGGATTCGGAAATGTTTCAGGGGGCCACCCCATTAAGCTACCCGCAACGAAGTTGGCCGGCTCCGAGACGGACCCAAGGTTTGTGTTAATAGCTGTAAATGACTAGGAACCCGAAAATGTGACTGGGCTTGTCGATACCGCGAAAACACTCCGCATCCAAAACAGTACAGGTGCTCCTCGCACAATCTTAAATAAAGCAGTAAAGCATGGCATAAGTACAGGATAGTAATAAAGCCCCAAACTACTTTGTGGCCCCAAGAAATAAGAATGAATCAAGCTCTGGCTCAGGAGGGTCCATAAGGCCTCCGGGATGTGGATAGTGCGAATAGTCAAGGAACAGGAATCAAGTACTCGGGGTCCTGCGGGACACAAGTGAGCATGAAGAACCAAATAGCAGATATTGCTCACCGGTGCCACTTTCATTAGTTATCCCATTACTACTCAGGTTAAGTTGTTTAGGTACCTCGTTATCCATCAAACACTCACATACCCTACACATGCTGTTCTATGACCCGCATGGCTCAAACAACTCCTGTAGTAATGGCTCATGGGATGGAGGAACAACTTCGGTGGGGTTTAAAAGTAAAGGCTATGCAGTACTTGGGATTCAGTTTAATGCAATCGCGACTCAATGATGCAAGAATAAGATAGAGGCAATAGGTACTATATGTATGCAATCATGTGGTAGTGCTTGCCTGGCAGCTCAGTTGAAGAGAGGGACGGATCTGGGTAGTGCTCCTGGGTTTCCTGATATATCCCCTGCTTAGCGTCTATTCGAAGAAGAACCAAACAAACAAGGGTCAACATAAATAGAGTGCACAAGCATATGAATTAAAATGCGACAAGCAAACAATCATGCCATGATGAATGATGCACAATTTGCATGGCAATAATGTAGCATGGCAAGGGTGTGGGGTACAAGATTAAAGCATTTTATTAAGTTTTTAGCCCGGTTTGCTCTCATAACACTTTCTGTATACTTATTATTTATATGATGCATGCTGAAATTCAGAACATGGAGTGCATAGATAGAACGGGCTCGTCGCTCTGATCGATTTAGACATATTATTTGTTAAATTTGGAGTTATAAAACTAAAGTTATTAATTTATTAAGAAAAGGGCATTTTATTGTAATTTTAACCATCTCGAAAATTTAAAGTGCTCAAACATTATTTTGAATAGCATTTTTGAATTCCTCACATTTTTCTGATTCAAAAACATATATTATATGTATTATTTGGATTTATATTTTAAAAGTTATTTTAAAAACAGATTTCAATTTGAATTTAACAATTTCTGAAAAGTTTATTTGAAAACAGAAATGCAGGAGACGTTTTATACTCAGACAGACCCAGCCCCAGTCGCTGACGGGTGGGCCAGCTGCTGACTGGGACAACACGCGCACAGAAAAGAGTTTTCTCACCGCGGCTGACCTAGACCAAGAGGCTGACGGGTGGGTCCGGCAGCTAGGGGCCCACGTGCCAGTGGCGGAAACCGCGGAGGCTGCCAGGTGGGGTAGGGGGGAGCGCGGGTTGAGCAACTCCAAAAACCGGGGTGCCTTATCGTAAAACGACCCGCGTCGATGACAGGTGGGACCTAGCTGGACCGCGGGTTGAGCCGGCAAAATGCGCAGGGGGTTATGTGCAAAAGGGGGGGTGCGGCACTGTTTTTCTTCTTGTTTTACTGACGAAACTGAAAGACGCGTCCGGCGATAGCGCGCGCGCATCACGGTAGGGATCGAACTGGCAACCTCGCGCGTGCAAGCGGCGGCGGCTACCGCTGGGACTAGGGAGGGGTTGGTGTTAGGAACCGCACGCGCGGCTAGGTGTGTCTCTGCGACGCGGCGACGAGCAGACACGCGCGCGACGCCGGTGCACAGAGGGTGCTCGTCGAAGGGATCGGCACGGCCAGGAAGCAACGCTGGACGAGAGGGTGTCAGGAGGATCCGGTGGCTCACCGCGAGGTTGTCGGTGGTGGCGGATCGGGATGAGGCGCAACAGGGCGTCGGCGGAGCTGGCGAACCGGAGATCTAGGGTTTCGTCGGGCGGCGCTAGTCCTGGCGATCCTGGTGCTCCTCCTCCTCGTTGGCGCGTCTAGGGCGAAGCAGGGGGTCTCCTCGGTCTCCTCGACCACTTCCACGTCACGCACGCCGGCAGGAACGAGGAGTAGACGGTGGTACTGGCAGGGCCGGCGAGAGGGAAGATGGCGGCGGTGGAGCGGCACGGGAAGAGGGCAAGGCCCTGGGGGATCTGGGAGAGGCAGAGGAGGCGTGGGGCAGAGGATAAAGCGAGGGAGAGGGAGGAGGGTGCCGTGTGGGTCTCGGGGTAGAAAAGGTGGCTTCGGCCACCTTTCTCCTCCTCCTCCTCTCACGTGCTCGAGCTGGAGCGAGGCAGGGGCAAATGGGGTGGGGCTAACAGGCGGGCCAGGTGGGGACGGCGTGGTTGTGGGGCTGGCACGATAGGTAGAGAAAAAGAGAGAGGAGAGGAGGCTCGGTGAGCTAGGCTAGGGTTAGATATGGTGGCTCGGGTTAGGGTTTTGTTAGGGTTGGGGTAGGTGGTTAGCTGAGGTGGGGCCAGGGAGAGAGGGTGGCTAGGTGGGACCAGCATGGTAGAGAGAGAGAGGTTAAGGTTTAGGGTTTAGGGTTTAGAGAAAATAAAAGAAAAGGATAGGATAGGGTCTTCGGGTTTTGGTGGAAGTGTGATCTAAACAAGATCATGCAAGGTGAGATTGGCGGTAAGGAGAGAGAGGTGGGTTTATGGGTATTCTTTAATGTGGCATGGTCATGGCATGATCATATGTAAAGTAGAAAAGGGTGTGGAGGATATCTCACATGATCATGCATGGCATGGTGTTGAGGTTGATGGGGTGGAGATGATGAGAGAAGAAGAGAAGAGCTCACAAGGGAAAGGTTCCACTCAAAACAAAGAAAAACCCAAGAAAGAAATGGTGTTGATGATGGTTGCATGGCCCATGCAAAATATTAAATGCCCTTTGTTTATTCTTGTGAAAACAAAATAAATGATCATGGCATTTATACATATGCATTCCAAAAGGTGGACTAAAGGCCAAGCAAAAGAAGCTAGAATTGGATCCATCCCAACCCACATGAGCTAGAGATGAAAACAAAATAAAATGCAAAGCTCACATGTAGTAGGGTGGTGGAATTATGGGGTGGTGACAAGAAAGGTGGTGGAATTAAATAAAAGATATGCCCCCAACTCAATTTGGGCATCAAGCATATATCAAGATTCAAATACAATATATCAAGAGCCAAATACAATTAATAATGCATATGAGAGAAGAACCAAATGAAAAGGATTTTATATGATGCTCAACTGCAAGGTGGCATGATGACATGAGCATGATATAATTATGATGCAACAATTATATGTAGGAAGTAGCCATTATATTACTAGACCAAGTAGCATTACAATTGTTAGACAATTGGGATGCTACAACTCTCCCCCACTAAACAGGAATCTCGCCCCGAGATTCTAGGAAGAAGAAGAAGACTCGAAGAGGGTAGGATACTTGGCACGGAGCTCATCCTCGCGTTCCCAAGTGGCTTCATCGATAGAATGGTGCGACCACTGCACCTTGCAGAACTTGATGGACTTGTTGCGAGTCCTTCTTTCTGCGACTTCAAGGATTTTTGTGGGGTGTTCTTGATAAGACAGGTCTTCTTGGAGATTGATAAGCTCATGGTCCACGGTCCTGCCGGGATCCTTGAAGCACTTCTTGAGTTGAGAGATATGGAAAACATCATGGACCTTGAGTTTTTCAGGAAGCTCAAGAGCATAATCAACTTCTCCTCTTCTTCCACGAATTTTGAATGGACCGATATATCTAGGAGCCAGCTTTCCTTTGATACCAAAACGGTGCGTGCCTCTCATGGGAGTGACACGAAGGTAAACAAGATCACCAGGGACATACTCCATGTCCGTGTGCTTTTTGTCATAATTGCTCTTCTGGCGACTTTGAGCAATCTTCAGATTTTCAAGAATGATGTGAACCTTCTCCTCCGCTTGAGTTACAATGTCAGGGCCAAACAATATTCTTTCACCTGCGCCCGACCAACCAATCGGAGTTCTGCATTTGCGACCATAGAGAGCCTCAAATGGTGCCATCTTTAGACTTTTCTGGAAGCTGTTGTTGTAAGAGAATTCAGCATAAGGAAGACATTCTTCCCACTTCATGCCGAAAGAGATGACGCAAGCACGGAGCATATCTTCCAGAATCTGATTGATCCTTTCAACTTGTCCTTGCGACTAAGGGTGGTAAGCTGTGCTGAAGTTCAATTTTGTTCCCAAAGCATTTTGGAAACTTCCCCAGAACTTGGAAGTGAAGATGCTTCCACGGTCTGAACTGATCTCAAGAGGAACTCCATACAGAGAGACGATTCTGTTGATATAGAGCTCAGCCAACTGAATTGCAGAAATTGTTTCCTTGACGGGAAAGAAGTGAGCCACTTTAGAAAGCCTATCAATGACAACAAAGATCATTGTTGCCCTTCTGCGACCTTGGAAAACCAGTGATGAAGTCCATCTCTACTTTCTCCCATTTCCATTCCGGGGATTTCAATGGCTGTAGAAGACTAGAAGGTTTCTGATGGACAGCTTTAACTCTGCGGCAGACATCACACTCCGAGACATACTTGGCACAATATCGTTTCAACCCAGACCACCAATACTGTGTTTTCAAGTCCATGTACATCTTTGTGCTGCCAGGGTGGATAGAAAGAACAGAATCATGCGCCTCCTTGAGAACTTGCTCTCTCAAACCCGGGTAGTTCGGAACAAACATCCGGTGTTCAAAGAAGAGAGTGCCTTGGTCGTCGACGTGGAAGGACTCATACTTTGGAAGCTGAATGTTGGAGATGATCTTTTTAGTGTAAGGATCACCAAGTTGAATGGTGCAAACTTTTTCTTCCAAGAGTGGGGTTGCCAGGAGGTTCAGAAGATACCCTTGATCCACAATTTCAAGGTTGAGCTGACGGAATTCCTCGCACAAGAGAGGTTGTTGTTCTTCCACCATGAGGTTGCTGACATAAGCTTTGCGGCTGAGAGCATCGGCCATGACATTAGCTTTGCCCGGAGTGTAGTTGATGGTCAAATCGAAATCATTGATTGCTTCAATCCACCTCCTCTGACGAAGGTTGAGATCAGGCAGTGTGAAGATATACTTTAGACTCTTGTGATAAGAAAAGATTTCACAACGGTTGCCAAGCAAGTAGTGCCTCCATACTTTCAAAGCAAAGACAATTGCTGTGAGTTCAAGGTCATGTGTAGGATAGTTGATCTCATGCGTCTTCAACCATCGAGAGGCATAAGCAACAACTTGTTTTCTTGCATAAGGACCGCACCCAATCCTTGCAAAGAGGCGTCACAGAATATCTGGAAAGGCTTTGATGTATCTGGAGGAATCAAGACTGGTGTGGAAGCGAGCTTCTCTTTGAGTGTTTCAAAGCTTGCTTGACATGCAGGAGTCCAAAGGTATCTCTTGCCTTTCTTGAGGAGATCGGTAAGAGGCTTCGCAATCTTCGAGAAGTTCTGCACGAAGCGACGGTAGTAACTAGCCAAACCAAGGAAACTCCGGACTTCTTTGACATTTACTGGAGGAAGCCAGTCAACAATTGTCTTTACAGTTTCTGGGTTGACGGCAATGCCCTTGGCAGAGATGACGTGACCAAGATAGGTGACTTGAGGCCGCCAGAACTCACACTTGGAGAACTTTGCATACAAGCGGTTCTCACGAAGTTTGTTTAGGACACACCGAAGGTGTTCTTCATGTTCTTCCTTTGACTTAGAATAGACTAGGATGTCATCCAGATAGACCAAAACAAACTTATCAAGATACTCCATGAAAACCGAGTTCATAAGCCTCGAGAAGGTGGCAGGTGCGTTGGTGAGACCGAAAGACATGACCGTGTACTCATACAGGCCATAGCGGGTGGTGAAAGCTGTTTTAGGAACATCTTCCTTGCGAATCTTGATTTGATGATAACCACTTCTCAAGTCAAGCTTAGAGAATACCACAGCTCCAGCTAGCTGATCAAAGAGATCATTAATCCGCGGAAGGGGATATTTATTCTTGATGGTTTTAGCATTGAGAGCCCGATAGTCAACACAAAGTCTATCAGTCTTGTCCCGCTTCTTCACAAAGATGGTTGGGCTACCCCAAGAAGAAGTACTGTGCTGAATGAAACCCAACTTCTCTTGTTCATCAAGCTGACGTTTGAGTTCAGCCAACTCAGCAGGACCCATTTTATAAGGCCGCTTAGAAATAGGAGCGGTACCAGGTTCAAGCTCAATCACAAACTCAACCTCATGATCCGGAGGCATACCTGGCAACTCTTCAGGAAAGACATCTGGGAACTCACAGACCACCGGAACACTCTGAATAGCTTCCATAGCATCATCATTCCGAGCCGCCAAAGAGAAAAGCTGAATAGCAGGAGTCAGACTTGGAGAATGGACTATATGGCCTTCAGGAATTTTCAGAGAAACCGAGCGTCAAGCACAATCAATCACAGCTGCATTTGCTGTCAACCAATCCATGCCCAAGATAACATCAATGTCATAATTGCCCAGAATAATTAAGGAAGACGGGAACGAATAACCACCAATCTCAATTTGATTGCCATGGCTGATTTTAGAAGCTGCCATTGTTGCTCCAGGAGAAAGGACCATTAACCGCTTAAGGAGAGGATCCATAGCTAACTCATTTTCATTTGCAAATTTGTGAGAAACAAAAGAATGCGATGCACCAGAATCAAACAAAACTCGTGCAGGGACTGAGTTAATGGAAAGCATACCCATCACAACTCCAGGTGCATGCTCAGCTTGAGTGGCGTTGACACAGTTGGCACGAGCAACAGTAGACCCGGGCTTGGTGTTGATGTTGAGAGCCCGAGGTGGTGGTGCACGAACCATAGGAGAGCTTGCCGCAGGTCTTGGAGGTGGTGGAGGAAGAGCTTTGTTGTTCATTGGACAGTTCCAGTGTTGATGCCCAGTGTTTCCACAAGTGTAACAAGCACCAGGTGGACGTGGAGCAACGTAGCTAGGGACTTCGCCAGGCGCTCCAGGGTAGTTGTGGTTGTATCCCCTGGGAGCAGTAGTGAGGAAGTTTGGTGGCCTTGCCGCGTAGCTTGAAGGTCTTGGTGGAGCCGGGAGCGACGGTGGGGTGTTAGGAACCCAGACACGACGCTTAGAAGGAGTTGACACAGCTGAAGAGCTTGCTGCATCGCGCTTGTGTTTCTTTGACTCCTCAAACACTTGCCTACTTGCTTCTTCCTACAGAGCTGTATGTTGGAGTTCCAGAAAAGACGCCGGCCTTGCATGTGTTATTGCATATTTAATCGATGCATTGAGCCCTTGTCTGAACCTCTTTTGCTTCTTCTTGTCATCAGAGATCTCATCGCCACCATACCGAGAAAGGTTCATGAAGTTTCTGATATAGGTATTGACATTGTCATTGCCCTGCTTGAGGTTGAGAAACACTTCCTTCATCCTCTCCATGACAATTTCTGACAGATATTGCTCTTTGAAAGCTCTAGTGAACTGTTCCCAAGTAGGCTGAAAACCAGTGTAGTTTGCCTTGAGGTAATTCTCCCACCACAGAGCTGCATCTCCCTTTGGAAGGTGAGTGGCACATTTTACCCATTCTTGCTCAGGAACATCAGCAGTCACCAGTAACCTTGACATCTCACGCAACCAATCGTCAGCATCAAGTGGTTGATCAGACACATCAAATTGGCGTGGGTTGAACTTCAGGAAGCTTTTGATGTCTCCTCGCTTGGGAGGTGGAGGTAGCGGAACAAACTCATTTCTCCTGACACTTTCTTCAAATCGCTGCTGGTTCTGTTGCATTGCGGCCAAGGCATTGGCGATGCTTGCCAACGCAGCCCCCAGTTCAGGTTGTATGTCCTCCTCAGAACGGCGTGGTGGTGCCATCCTGTGATTGATATAAAACACAAGTTAGTACCATAATGGAGAATAATAATAATCCAAAATAGTACCAAAATGGAATTAACCAAGATTTAAAGGATACAATTTACTAAGATGATATTAAAATATCAACAAAGTTCAAAGCACCTAGAAGATATTAAGCATATCGCACACGACTGAACAAGGAATGTGGTACACAAACTAACAAAGAAAAATTTTCCGCAAATTTCGGCATTAAAATACCACTATATGCGCAAAACCACTTAACGAATCAAGATTAGTAACTCTACCAATTCAATATACAAGAGAGAATGAGAAAAGTAGTGGTATGGTCGCGACTCCATCCCGCACTTAAATCATTACTCCGCACATGAATAAGAAAAACACATATCCCAATACCTTCATGTTAAGATGAACCTAAAGATTAGTAACTACGGAAACGAACACCCCAAACAAGATAACGTCGGATAACAAAGGGTAAGACAGATCGCGTCGGTATACAACGAATCAGATAGATCGCGTCGGTTTGCAAAAGCCTGTCGGTATGGAATGTACCAACAGTTGATGACCAAAGGCAGATAGTGGTAACATGTTGGATGCAACAGATAGACAAGGAATTCACACACACACACACACACAACCTATGGTACTACGGAACCCCGAACACGTGAATCCTAGTTTGAATTTTAGAAGAGGATTGAAAACGTTACACTTCCTTACCAGAAAAGGGTGGGTGGGTGGGTAAGAAGAGAAGTGGAAGCAGTCCTACTCTCACGTTTTGTTTTTCCCTAGTATATATAGCTACCAAAAATATTTGCTAGACTAACAACGACCATTTGGCTGAGACCCTGAAGGGCAGGATGGCTCTGATACCAATTGTAACTACCTCGGTGAATTACGCTCCTAGTTACAAGCCTGGATGAGCGGAAATGGTTAAAATAGTACGGTGGGGCCAAATGCCACTCACATGTAGACCTTTCGGCCGTCCTAACCATTTCCAAAACATCAGGACAAGAACGAGCGGCGTAATCGGCAGGCGAAGGGATCAACTACATACACAAATGAGTATGTATGCAAGCCACATACAACAGTCCTCATAGCCATTCCATCTAAAAAGAAATAGAAATATTGCAACGCCATATGGCAAGATCCAAATATCCTAGATAGAGATAATATTTTAGGATAACTCCTCATACATCAAACATCAGAGTATCAGGCGGAAGCGGAAAACAAGATCCGAGTACGGATAAGAAGCAAATCGGCATAAGATGCCACATAAATAAACACATCCCGCCCACAGATCTCACGGATCCCTGTTCCCGGAATCTCTACACCGAGTGATCGTTGCCAACATCGTCTGTCTCCTCCACCCAGTATCCATCTTGCGAGTATACCTGTTCATCTGAATCAAACAATTTATCGTGTGAGACCCTAGGGGTACTCAGCAAGTCTTTATGCCTCTAAAGGGGACACAACCTGGGGTGACGCAATTGCAGCAAAAGATAATAACTAACAATTCTATAGATACTCACTAACCATCCGCCCAACCAAAGATAGACGGATGTCCGTTAAATAAGAACAACAGTTATAACAGTAATATTAACAGATCCCTCCTCCTCCTCGCTTACCAACGAGGAAGCGGACGAACAACCCCCCATCCGTTGGCAGTTTTATTAACCATTCCCTGAGTGTTGCACTATTTACTAGTCAGGTACTTAGTCAAATTGAAAGCGGTACTTTAGTTATACTTGTCTATGATCGAGAAACTGTGCTCCAAGTCGTCCATAACCGCGTACACGGCTTTTAGAAAGATTTACCCTGCAGGGGTGCACAAATAGCAACACACACTCGATCAACCTCGGAAAAATCAAATCAAAACCCAACGAGGCATTCACGACAAAGCGATCACAGGATTCAGAAATGTTTCAGGGGGCCACCCCATTAAGCTACCCGCAACGAAGTTGGCCAGCTCCGAGGCGGACCCAAGGTTTGCGTCAATGGCTGTAAACGACTGGGAACCCAAAAATGTGACTGGGCTTGTCAATACCGCGAAAACACTCCGCATCCAAAACAGTACAGGTGCTCCTCGCACAAACTTAAATAAAGCAGTAAAGCATGGCATAAGTACAGGATAGTAATAAAGCCCCAAACTACTTTGTGGCCCCAAGAAATAAGAATGAATCAAGCTCTGGCTCAGGAGGGTCCATAAGGCCTCCCGGATGTGGATAGTGCGAATAGTCAAGGAACAGGAATCAAGTACTCGGGGTCCTGCGGGACACAAGTGAGCATGAAGAACCAAATAGCAGATATTGCTCACCGGTGCCACTTTCATTAGTTATCCCATTACTACTAAGGTTAAGTTGTTTAGGTACCTCGTTATCCATCAGACACTCACATACCCTACACATGCTGTTCTACGACCCGCATGGCTCAAACAACTCCTGTAGTAATGGCTCATGGGATGGAGGAACAACTTCAGTGGGGTTTAAAAGTAAAGGCTATGCAGTACTTGGGATTTAGTTTAATGCAATCGCGAATCAATGATGCAAGAATAAGATAGAGGCAATAGGTACTATATGTATGCAAGCATGTGGTAGTGCTTGCCTGGCAGCTCAGTTGAAGCGAGGGACGGATCTGGGTAGTGCTCCTGGGTTTCCTGATATATCCCCTGCTCAGCGTCTATTCGAAGAAGAACCAAACAAACAAGGGCCAACATAAATAGAGTGCACAAGCATATGAATTAAAATGCGACAAGCAAACAATCATGCCATGATGAATTATGCACAATTTGCATGGCAATAATGTAGCATGGCATGGGTGAGGTGTGGGGTACAAGATTAAAGCATTTTATTAAGTTTTTAGCCCGGTTTGCTCTCATAACACTTGCTGTATACTTATTATTTATATGATGCATGCTGCAATTCAGAACATGGAGTGCATAGATAGAACGGGCTCGTCGCTCTGATCGATTTAGACATATTATTTGTTAAATTTGGAGTTATAAAACTAAAGTTATTAATTTATTAAGAAAAGGGCATTTTATTGTAATTTTAACCATCTCGAAAATTTAAAGTGCTCAAACATTATTTTGAATAGCATTTTTGAATTCCTCACATTTTTCTGATTCAAAAACATATATTATATGTATTATTTGGATTTGTATTTTAAAATTTATTTAAAAACAGATTTGAATTTGAATTTAACAATTTCTGAAAAGTTTATTTGAAAACAGAAATGTAGGAGACGTTTTATACTCAGACAGACCCAGCCCCAGTCGCTGACGGGTGGGCCAGCTGCTGACTGGGACATCACGCGCATAGAAAAGAGTTTTCTCACCGCGGCTGACCTAGACCAAGAGGCTGACAGGTGGGGCCGGCAGCTAGGGGCCCACGTGCCAGTGGCGGAAACCGCGGAGGCTGCCAGGTGGGGTAGGGGGGAGCACGGGTTGAGCAACTCCAAAAACCGGGGTGCCTTATCGTAAAATGACCCGCGTCGATGACAGGTGGGACCTAGCTGGACCGCGGGTTGAGCCGGCAAAAGGCGCAGGGGGTTATGTGCAAAAGGGGGGGGTGCGGCACTGTTTTTCTTCTTGTTTTACTGACAAAACTGAAAGACGCGTCCGGCGATAGCGCGCGTGCAGCGCGGTGGGGATCGAACTGGCGACCTCGCGCGCGTGAGCGGCGGCGGCTACCGCTGAGACTAGGGAGGGGTTGGTGTTAGGAACCGCAGGCGCGGCTAGGTGTGTCTCTGCGACGCGGCGATGAGCAGACACGCGCGCGATGCCGGTGCACAGAGGGTGCTCGTCGAAGGGATCAGCACGTCCAGGAAGCGACGCTGGACAAGAGGGTGTCAGGGGGATCCGGTGGCTCACTGCGAGGTTGTCGGTGGTGGCGGATCAGGATGAGGCGCAGCAGGGCGTCGGCGGAGCTGGCGAACCGGAGATCTAGGGTTTCGTCGAGCGGCGCTGGTCCTGGCGATCCTGGTGCTCCTCCTTCTCATTGGCGCATCCAGGACGAAGCAGGGGGGTCTCCTCGGTCTCCTCGACCACTTCCACGTCGCGCACGCCGGTAGGAACGAGGAGTAGACGGTGGTACTAGCAGGGCCGGCGAGAGGGAAGATGGCGGCGGTGGAGTGGCAGGGGAAGAGGGCAAGGCCCTGGGGGATCTGGGAGAGGCAGAGGAGGCGTGGGGCGGAGGATAAAGCGAGGGAGAGGGAGGAGGGTGCCGTGTGGGGCTCGGGGTAGATAAAGGTGGCTTCGGCCACCTTTCTCCTCCTCCTCCTCTCACATGCTCGAGTTGGAGCAAGGCAGGGGCAGGTGGCATGGGGCTGACAGGCGGGCCAGGTGGGGACGGCGTGGTTGTGGGGCTGGCACGACAGGTAGAGAAAAAGAGAGAGGAGAGGGGGCTCGGTGAGCTAGGCTAGGGTTAGATATGGTGGCTCAGGTTAGGGTTTTGTTAGGGTTGGGGTAGGTGGTTAGCTGAGGTGGGGCCAGGGAGAGAGGGTGGCTAGGTGGGACCAACATGGTAGAGAGAGAGAGAGGTTAAGGTTTAGGGTTTAGAGAAAATAAAAGAAAAAGGATAGGATAAGGTCTTAGGGTTTTGGTGGAAGTGTGATCTAAACAAGATCATGCAAGGTGAGATTGGAGGTAAGGAGAGAGAGGTGGGTGTATGGGTATTCTTTAATGTGGCATGGTCATGGCATGATCATATGTAAAGGAGAAAAGGGTGTGGAGGATATCTCACATGATCATGCATGGCATGGTGTTGAGGTTGATGGGGTGGAGATGATGAGAGAAGAAGAGAAGAGCTCACAAGGGAAAGGTTCCACTCAAAACAAAGAAAAACCCAAGAAAGAAATGGTGTTGATGATGGTTGCATGGCCCATGCAAAATATTAAATGCCCTGTGTTTATTCTTGTGAAAACAAAATAAATGATCATGGCATTTATACATATGCATTCCAAAAGGTGGAATAAAGGCCAAGCAAAAGAAGCTAGAATTGGATCCATCCCAACCCACATGAGCTAGAGATGAAAACAAAATAAAATGCAAAGCTCACATGTAGTAGGGTGGTGGAATTATGGGGTGGTGACAAGAAAGGTGGTGGAATTAAATAAAAGATATGCCCCCAACTCAATTTGGGCATCAAGCATATATCAAGATTCAAATACAATATATCAAGAGCCAAATACAATTAATAATGCATATGAGAGAAGAACCAAATGAAAAGGGTTTTATATGATGCTCAACTGCAAGGTGGCATGATGACATGAGCATGATATAATTATGATGCAACAATTATATGTAGGAAGTAGCCATTATATTACTAGACCAAGTAGCATTACAATTGTTAGACAATTGGGATGCTACAACTCTCCCCCACTAAACAGGAATCTCGCACCGAAATCATGGCACTCGGGCCCTAGTGAGTGTACAACAGGGATGCTACGACGTGTGTATACAACTTGTAGGTAAGACCAAGAACAATACTATCATAATGAATCAATAATAAGTTCAGATCTGAAATCATGGCACTCGGGCCCTAGTGACAGGCATTAAGCAGAACAAGTTGCAACAAAGTCATAAAGCACTAATAAAAGATACTAGGCACCATGCCCTAACAATCTGATGCCATTACATGAACGATCTCATCCAATCTCTACCATCCCCATAGCCTACAGCGGGGGATTACTCACTCATAGATGGAGGAAACATGGATGGTCGATGAAGATGATGGTGGAGATCGATGGAGATGGCTCCGGGGGCACTTCCCCGTCCCGGCAGGGTGCCGGAACAGAGACTTTCTGTCCCCCGAATCTCCCCTTCGGTGGCGGTGGCGCAGCGGAACTTTTCGTGGAAAAACGTCGAACCCCCCGACGTTTATAGGTCAGAAGGCTTCTTATATGCGAAGAGGCAGACCGAGGGGGTGCCTGGGGCCACCACACCAGGCCCTGGCGCGACCAGGCCTAGCCCGCGCCTGGGAGGGTGTGGCCAGCCCCTGGCCCACCTCCGTCTCGTATTCTGGCTCCTGGAGTCTTTTGGAAAAATAGGCACTTTGGCTTTTGTCCCGTCCAATTCCGAGAATATTCATTTTCTGACTTTCCTGGAACCAAAAACAGCAGAAAATAGGCAGCTGGCACGGTGGCTCTTGTTAATAGGTTAGTCCAAGAAATCATATGAAAAGTACTCCAAAGTGTGGACAAAACACAAGAAAGTGGATAAAACCAAGCATGGAGCATCAAAAATTATAGATACATTCGCAATGTATCAACATCCCCAAGCTTAACTCCTGCTCGTCCTCGAGTAGGTAAGTGATAAAAAGAAAGAATAATTTTTGAGGTGACATGCACCATCAAAGGCTTGACCAAAGTATTTGTAAACATTCAAAGTTGGGATCATAGCACTTCAATCATAACATGAAAGACAAAGTTCTAGCAATAAGACAAAGAAACTGTGATGTAACATGAAAAGGCACAAACAAAAGATTCATGAATAACAATGCTTTGCAAGATGTTTGTTTGTTTCACATAAAGAAAACATACCATAAAAGTATTCAGCTTGTCCCTCATAGAGTACCAAATATAAATGCATAGGACACCTTCAAAGTTCATAAGAGTGACTAGATACAATAGTTTAAAACAAGCAATAACAAGATATGCATCAATCAACTAGTCTTGGGACAATGCACATAGAACTAAGAATGGCCACTATGCTCTCAAAGTAAGTGCATAAAGATAGAAGGTGGAGACTCAATATAATGGTGGAAGAAAGGCCTTTGTATAAAAGGAAGTAGGGATTCAAGTCTCATAAAGAGCTTACAAAAATGATGGTACTTATAGCTTTCAGCCCTCATTGCCCCTATCATAAGCATCTTGAAGTGATTAAGGTTAAAGTGAACAAACTATGGTGTACATGCTTGACGAAGTATATGTTAGAAATCTCATGTCCCTTGTATACGAGGGCCGCTCCTCATGCTACTAAAGTCACCGGTAAGTTCTTGTCATTGTAAGTACATGTGTATCATTGAGAACCGCCAACGGGGTACCCCTTGCCCGATGATATGGAAGAATCCCCATGTCAAAATGACAAGGCAAGCAGACAACGAGCATCTCAGCATTCTTCTTATTTACCATGGGAATATGGTGCTTTTTTCTCTCTTTCCTCTTTTCATAGTATCTCTTTTTTTTATTTTTTTTCTCAATATAGGACTCTTTTTTATAAGAAGAATGCTTCATAGACAACTCATTATGGTTACGCTGCAGGTTTCCACCATGTCAGCATGGATTAGACCAGCGGCCTAGGAATTTCTCTAACACATATACATAACTCTATGGACTTACAAGCTCCCCTTTCATTTCACACCGACGACATCCATATACAAAAGAGCATGATATCAACTAGGTACAAGTACCAAGTGCAATATTGAAAGTGTTCCCCATGAAAGCATGGTTCTGCTAATCCCCAACAAATAAGTGCAAGCATATACAACATAGACGACACAATGGTTCAAGTTCATTAGAGGCAAAAAGTAAAGTGTGCCATCAAGTTCATGAGAGCTTTAATCACTAGTTTTCTCATAACAAGTGGAAGGTAAACAAAAGCATGAATATACTTGGAATAGCATAAGATAGTAGGTAGGTATGGTGGACTCTTTGGAATAACTTGGTTTAGGGAGTTGGATGCATAAGTGGAACTCATACTTGGTTACGTAGGCTAGCAAAAGACTGGGAGCGACAAACTAAGAGAGCAATAATGGCCATAATCATGTAGAGCGACAAAACATCATTGATTAAAGCATAAAGTGATATTACAAGCTCAAAACTAAAGGATCATAAAGTCTATGGTGATTTGAGATAGTCATAACATGGTGTGAGCATGCTCCAAGTCAACCCAAATAAAGCATCAAAGGAGAATACCACTATACTATGCTTTAATATGCTAAAACAACGCATGATTCATCCAAGGAACATTAAGCAATCTCAATTGTTTATAACAAGTCATGCTACATCAAATAATACTAAGCATAAAGCCAAAACAATATCAAGCATCGCATGACAAAGCATAGTCACAGTCAAAAACAAGCTCTTTTTACCACATAGGCATGAACTTTCCTACTCTTTTCCAAACCAAACCAAACTATTTGCAAACCAAATGTAAGAAAGAGGGGGTCCAACCAATTTATTCAGAAAACTAAGCAAACCAAGTAAACTAAAACCAAAACAAAAACGAAAAAGAATACGCTCCAAGAAAAACACAACTGTGCATGAAACAATAAAAATGAAGCGTTTGGAAGAAACCTGGGATTTTTATTGATGAAGAAGGGGATGCCTTGGGCATCCCCAAGTTTTGACGCTTGTACTTCTTGGATATTTCTTGGGGTGACACGCGTGGCATCCCCAAGCTTGAGCTTTAGTCCATCCTTCATCTCATTACTCATTCCTTTCATACACCTGAAAATTTTCCTTCATACAAAACTTCACACAATCTCATTAGCAACATTAGTGCACTTAAGATAAATAAGTATCAAGGTTTAGTTCTAACACCAAATAAACTTCCATTAGAACACTAGCTACTGTAGCACTTCCCTCAAAAAGCTCAATTCCCCAAAAGAACTCAAGAAGGAACCAACAAGAAGCAAATGCAGAAAATGGCAGAAATCTGTCAAAACAGACCAGAAGGTAAAGACGAATTTTTTCGAAGACCTTATTTTGCTCAAATCAAAAAGTGTTGAACTAACGAAAGTTAGATAACAACCTGGGTCAGAAGCACAAAAAATTACAGCTCAAACCGACATACAAACCTCTCTCAGGAATGTTTACGGTGAAGCACAAAATCTGTTTCGGGACAGCAACTTTCCCAATCATTACTTCACTCTCATTAGAGGTTACTCTTGGCACAAAAAGCAAATAAAAATGATAAGGAGCGGTTATTACTGAAGTAATAACTTCCAAGACTCAATTAAAACTCTTAGGTTATCTCCCAACAAGTACTTTTCTTTAACGCCTTTAAGTTAGGCAAAAGCAAAAACTAAAAATGGATAAAATGTAAGTAAGCAGAGATAATCATGGTGGAAACATTGCTTTGTTCAATGAAATCCTTTTGTTAACAAGGTTGATCAGGTCTTGTTACAAAAACAATTTCACATGATACAAAACTTTGTATTCCACTAATGATTATGTTACCTCAACCTTGATAGCAATGGTCCCAATCATAATAGTTTCAATTTTTTCTCTCGGTATGGGACAATATATTTCTCCAACTTGAATGCCCTCAACATGTTCAATTGAATTCAAAACCATAAGTCTATCAATATTCTTGGGGAAATAGATAGTATGTTCCTTGTCATTGACATTGAAGGTCACCTTCCCTTGATTACAATTAATAACAGCTCCTGCAGTATTAAGAAAAGGTCTCCCAAGAATAATAGACATAATATCATCTTCAGGCATAAAAAGTTTGAGAGGATGCTCTCATAAGAAAGATGAGTTAAAGTAAAAGAGAGAATCAAGAAGCAAATTCAAAACATATTTAAGTCTAACCCACTTCCTATGCATAGGAATCATGTATGCAAATAAATTCGCAAAGAACAACGTGACAGGCATAGGAAGATAAAACAAGAGTAACTTCAAAACTTTTAGCACATAGAGAGGTGTTTCAATACTATGAAAACTTCCACAACCATATTTTCCTCTCTCATAATAATTTTCAGTATCCTCATGAATAAAATCAACAATATAACTATCACATAAAGCATGCTTTTCATGATCTACAGGCACTAGAGCTTTATCATAAACATCTTCAAAAGAATCCTCAGGAACATAACATTCATTCTCCTTTAGTAAGCAAGGGGGACAATCAAATAATGTAAGGGATAAAGAGTTACTCTCATTAGAAGGTAGGCATGGGTAGCTAATCCATTCTTCCTCCTTTTGTTCATCACTCTCCTCCTCTTTTTCATCTAATGAGATTTCAGGTTCATCAATTTCTTCTTCCGTAGGAGCCTGCAAGGCATTAGTCTCTCCCATAGGGTCCTACAAGGCATTAGTCTCTTCCATTTGTGGAAAGCATCTATTAAAATATTCAAGGATATAGCTATTTTCATCCTTGTAATTATCAAAGCAAAATTTAAGTATACCATAAACCTCATGCTTATAAGGTGAATCATCAATATTTTCAAGCAAACTAGCAAGTTCAAAAGCACCCTTCCAAGCAATAAATTCTTCAATTTCTTCCGCATCATAAAAGTCATAAATTCCTTTAGCATAGGAAGATATGGTATCATTATCACTATACTCACATTGAAAAGGGAGGTGTTTATACCTCTTTCTGCAACAAGACTCATCACAGCAATAAGTAACATTATAAGTAGAGCACACGTTTCTAGCAATGGTATACAATCTATCAATTTGTTCCCATAAGTGTTTCCCTTTTTGTGACAAGCGGTATTCCTTATAATAATATTTTTGATCTTCCGTGAACCCACCTTGCCAATAAGCTTCAGTTTCAAAGAAACCAACCATTGACATCAAGCATGATAAAGCAAGACAATAACATACCAACGAAAACAACAACTAGAGTAGGAACTAATTTTATTTTGTATTTTTGATAAAGAAACAAGCAAACAAGGAGAAAGATAAACTTAGCTTGAACAATAGTGAATCCAAGTGGACTTGATAAATAAAGCTATGCTCCCTAGCAACGGCGCCAGAAAATAGTCTTGATGACCCACAAGTATAGGGGGTGTATCGCAGTATTTTCGAGGGAAGTGAAACCCAATTTATTGATTCGACACAAGGGGAGCCAAAGAATACTTATCAGCCATAACAACTAAGTTGTCAATTCAGCTGCACCTGGAAACAATCTTGCTCACAATAGTTTATCAGTAGCAACAGTTTTGTAGTAGGAATAGCAAAGTAACAGCAGTAGTAAAGCAAAGACAGTAGTAACAAAAGCAGTAAACAGTGGGATTCGAGTGTGGTAGGCATAGCGATGGATGGACGGGCGTTGCATGGATAAGACAATTCACATAGCAATCAGAACATAGGGCAATTGCAGATAAATAAGATAAAGCATCCAAGTACTAGACAATCCTAGGCATGTGTTCCATATATAGTCATACGTGCTCGCAATGAGAACTTGCACAACATCTTTTGTCCTGCCAGCCCGTTTGTAGCGGGGCCTCTAGGGAACTACTGGCAATTAAGGTGCTCCTTTTAATAAAGCACCAGAGCAAAGCATTAACACTCCGTAAACACATGTGATCCTCACATCAAAGCCTTTCCCTTCTAGCTACCCCGATTTCTGTCACTTCGGGACCATAGGTTCCGGACAACGACGTGTGTATACAACTTGTAGGTAAGACCAAGAACAATACTATCATAATGAATCAATAATAAGTTCAGATCTAAAATCATGGAACTCGGGCCCTAGTGACAAGCATTAAGCACAACAAGTCGCAACAAAGTCATAAAGCACTAATAAAAGATACTTGGCACCATGCCCAAACAATCTGATGCCATTACATGAACGATCTCATCCAATCCCTACCATCCCCATAGCCTACAGCGGGGGATTACTCACTCATAGATGGAGGAAACATGGATGGTCGATGAAGATGATGGAGGAGATCGATGGAGATGGCTCCGGTGGCACTTCCCCATCCCGGCAGGGTGCCGGAACAGAGACTTTTTGTCCCCCGAATCTCCCCTTCGGTGGCGGTAGCGCAGCGGAACTTTTCATGGAAAAACGTCGACCCCCCCGAAGTATTTAGGTCAGAAGGCTTCTTATAGGCGAAGAGGGAGACCGAGGGGTGCCTAGGGCCACCACACCAGGCCCTGGCGCGGCCAGGCTTAGCCCGCGCCTGGGGGGAGGGTGTGGCCAGCCCCTGGCCCACCTCCGTCTTGTATTTTGGCTCCTGGAGTCTTTTGGAAAAATAGGCACTTTGGCTTTTGTCCCGTCCAATTCCGAGAATATTCATTTTCTGACTTTCCTGGAACCAAAAACAGCAGAAAACAAGCAGCTAGCACTGTGGCTCTTGTTAATAGGTTAGTCCAAGAAATCATATGAAAAGTACTCCAAAGTGTGGACAAAACACAAGAAAGTGGATAAAACCAAGCATGGAGCATCAAAAATTATAGATACATTTGCAATGTATCAGGGAGGTAAGGTAAAAGGTACTCACATCCTCCGATGTGAGTGCTTGAAGTTATTTCCTTTAGATTCTGCAATTTTGTCTTTTTGTTTCTTGTTTTCACTAGTTAGGCTTAATGGAAAACAACAACAAAAATTAGAGAGCTTTATAGTGTTTATCTTGAGTTAGGACATGAAGTGTTTGAAGAGAAAATTAAAAAACCTATGGAACTTTATTTGCATGCTAATAACAATGTTGTTAGTATGAATTCTTTGGACACCATTATTGTTAATTCTATGGAAAAGTCTAAGCTCAGGGAAGCTAGTTTTTATGAAAATGATCTTTTTATTTCCCCAACTTTGGAAGATAGCAATTCTATTGCTTATGATGATGCCAAACCTCCAATATATGATGATTACAATGATGAATATGATATTTTCAGTCCACCTACTATTGAGGAGAAAATTAATTATGACTACAATATGCCTCCTATATTTGATAATTATGGTGATGAGAATAATAATGATAGCTATTTTGTTGAATTTGCTCCCACCACAATTAATAAGAATGACTATGCTTATGCGGAGAGTAATAATTATTATATGCATGTGGCTCATGATAAGAATATCTTATGTGATAGTTATATTGTTGATTTTATTCATGATGCTACTGAAAGTTATTATGAGAGAGGGAAACATGGTTTTATGCATCTCAATAATATTAAGTTTCCCCTCTTTATGTTGAAAGTCTTGAAGTTGCACTTGTTTTGCTTTACTATGCTTGTTGCTTTGTTCTTTCATGACTTGTTTCTTTACAAGATTCCTATGCATAGGAAGTGGGTTAGACTTAAATGTTCTTTGAATTTGCTTCTTGATGCTCTCTTTTACTTCAATTCGTATTTCTTATGTGAGCATCTTCTTAAACTATCATGCCTAACTTAAAGGCGTTAAAGAAAAGTACTTATTGGGAGATAACCCAAAAGTTTTAGATGAGTCTTGGAAGTTATTACTTCAGTAATAACCGCTCCTTATCCTTTTTATTTGCTTTTTGTGCCAAGAGTAACCTCTAATGAGAGAGAAGTAATGATTGGGAAAGTTGCTGTCTCGAAACAGATTTTTGTGCTTCACCGTAAACATTTGCGTAAAATCTCTATACGTCCTTTTGAGGTGTGAATTATTATGCTTCTGCCCCAGGTTGTTATCTAACTTTCCTTAGTTCAACACTTTTTGATTTGAGCAACAGAAGGTCTTTGAAAAAATTTGTCTTTACCTGCTGGTCTGTTTTGATAGATTTCTGCCATTATTTGCATTTTCTTCTTGTTGGTTCCTTTTTGAGTTCTTTTGAGGAATTGAGCTTTTTAAGGGAAGTGCTACAGTAGCTTGAGTTTTAATGGAAGTTTTATTGGTGTTAGAACTAAACCTAAAGACCTATTATCTTGAGTGCACTAATGTTGCTAATAAAGATTGTGTGAAGTTTTGTATGAAGGAAAATTTCAAGTGTATGGAAGGAATGAGTAATGAGATGAAGGATGGACTAAAGCTCAAGCTTGGGGATGCCACGCGTGTCACCCCAAGAAATGTCCAAGAAGCACAAGCGTCAAAGCTTGGGGATGCCCAAGGCATCCCCTTCTTCATCAATAAAAATCCCAGGTTTCTTCCAAACACTTCATTTTTATTGTCTCATGCATAGTTGTGTTGTTCTTGGAGCGTCTTCCTTTTCATTTTCGTTTTGGTTTTTCGTTTGCTTGCTTTTCTTAGTTTGCTGAATAAATTGGTTGGACCCCCTCTTTCATACATTGGTTTTTAAATAGTTTGGTTTGGATTGGAAAAGAGTAGGAAAGTTCATGAACATGTGGTAAAAAGAACTCGTTTTTGACTGTGGACTATGCTCTGTCGTGCCATGCTTGATATTGTTTTGGCTTTATGCTTAGTATTCTTTGCTGTAGCATGACTTGTTATAAACAATTGAGATTGCTTAATGTGCCTTGGATGAATCATGCGTTGCTTTAGCATATTAAAGCATAGTGTAGTGGTATTCTCCTTTGATGCTTTATTTGGGTTGAGTTGGCGCATTCTCACACCATGTTATGACTATCTAAAGTCACCATAGCCTTTATGATCCTTTAGTTTTGAACTTGTAGTATCACTTTATGCTTTAATCAATGATGTTTTGTCGCTCTGCATGATTATGTCCATTATTGCTCTCTTAGTTTGTCGCTCCCAGTCTTTTGCTAGCCTCCGTAACCAAGTATGAGTTCCACTCATGCATCCAACTCCCTAAACCAAGTTATTCCAAAGAGTCCACCATACCTACCTACCAGCTTATGCCATTCCAAGTATATTCATGCTTTTGTTTACCTTCCGAATTAAACTTGTTATGAGAAAACTAGTGATTAAAGCTCTCACGAACTTGATGGCACATTTTACTTTTCTTGCCCTTAATAAACTTGAACCATTATGTCGTCTATGTTGTATATGCTTGCACTTATTTGTTGGGGATTAGCAGAACCATGATATCATGGGGAACACTTTCAACATTGCACTTGGTAGTTGTACCTAGTTGATACCATGCTCTTTTGTATATGGATGTTGTCGGTGTGAAATGAAAGGGGAGCTTGTAAGTCCATAGAGTTATGTATATGTGTTAGAGGAACGCCTGGGCCGCTGGTCTAATCCATGCTGACATGGTGGAAACCTGCAGCGTAACCATAATGAGCTGTCTATGAAGCATTCTTCTTATAAATAAAAAGAGAGTCCTATATTGAGAAAAAAAAGAGAAAAAGAAAAAAAGAGATATGAAAAGAGGAAAGAGAGAAAAAAACACCATATTCCCATGGTAAATAAGAAGATTGCTGAAATGCTCGTTGTCTGCTTGCCTTGTCATTTTGATATGGGGATTCTTCCGTATCTTCGGGCAAGGGGTACCCTGTTGGCGGTTTTCTATGATACACATGTACTTACGATGACAAGAACTTACCGGTAACTAAACTTGAGTAGCATGAGAGAGGCCCTCGTGTTCAAGGGACATGAGATTTCCAACTTATACTTTGTCAAGCATATACGCCATAGTTTGTTCACTTTAACCTTAATCACTTCAAGATGCTTATGATAGGGGCAATGAGAGCTGAAAGCTATAAGTACCATAATTTTTGGAAGCTCTTTATGAGACTTGAATCCGTGCTTCCTTCTATGAAGGCCTTTCTTCCACCATTATATTGAGTCTCCACCTTCTACCTTTATGCACCTATTTTGAGAGCATAGTGGCCATTCTTAGTTCTATGTGCATTTTCCCAAGACTAGTTGATTGATGCATAACTTGATATTGCTTGTTTTAAACTATTTGTATCTAGTTACTCTTATGAACTTTGAAGGTGTCCTATGCATTTATGTTTGCTACTCTATGAGGGACAAGCTGAATACTATTATGCTATGTTTTCTTTATGTGAAACAAACAAACGTCTTGCAAAACATTGTTATTCATGAATCTTTTGTTTGTGCCTTTTCATGTTGCATCATAGTTTCTTTGTCTTATTACTAGAACCTTGTCTTTCATGTTATGATTAAAGTACTATGATCCCAGCTATCAATGTTTTACAAATACTTTGATCAAGTTTATGATGGTGCATCTCACCTTAAAAATTATTCTTTCTTTTTATCACTTACCTACTCGAGGATGAGCAGGAGTTAAGCTTGGGGATGTTGATACATTGCAAATGTATCTATAATTTTTGATGTTCCATGCTTGGTTTTATCTACTTTCTTGTGTTTTGTCCATACTTTGGAGTACTTTTCATATGATTTCTTGGACTAACCTATTAACAAGAGCCATAGTGCCAGTTGCCTATTTTCTACTATTTTTGGTTTCAGGAAGTCAGAAAATGAATATTCTCGGAATTGGACGGGACAAAAGCCAAAATTATTATTTTACCGGGGGACACTTGGAGCCAGAATACGAGACGGAGAAGGGCCAGAGGGTGGCCACACCACCTGGTGGCGTGGGCCAGGCCAGGCCACACCAGGGGATGGTGTGGGGCCCTCCGGCACCCCCTCGGTCTCCCCTCTCGCCTATAAGAGCCTCCCAATGCAAAAACCCTAGAGAGTCAATCAGAAATCCATGAAAAGTTCCATAGCACTGCCGCCACCAAAGGGGAGATTCAAGGGACAGAAAGTCTCTGTTTCGGCACCCTGCCGGGACGGGGAAGTGCCTCCGGAGCCATCTCCATCGATCTCCACCACCATCTCCATCACCGTTGCTGACTCCCATGATGAGGAGGGAGTAATTCTCGCTCGAGGCTAAGGGTTCTACCGGTAGCTATGTGTTCATCTCTCTCTCTATGCATGATCTTATTGAGATCATGAGCTTGTAATCTATAGATCTACCTTGCTACTCAAGTGCTTTAATAGATCTCTGCTCTCCCCATGTGTGTGAAGTTGACAATGTGCACACCATGGTGGCACTTAGGCTAGAGATTACAATTACTTGTTATGAGTTATATTTGGAGTTGGATGTCTCTATGAAATTGTGGTGTTTGTTGGAACCATCTAGTGCTCAAGGTGACAGTGTGGGGTTATCTAGATGCGGAAAGCGAACTTTGAGGTGTGCTGTTATAGCCCTACCATGGATTAGAGTGTCCAACCGAAGAGTAGTATCATAAAGAAGATATATTTATATGAGAGTGTTCACTAGTGAAAGTATGATCCCTAGGCCTTGTTTCTAAGCATTGAAACACCGTTTGCAACTAGATCTGTTACATGTTTGGTTGCTTTCATCTTTATTTCAGTTTGCCTTTAGTCTCTTCCACGCCATCAAGTTATCTTTTATCACCGTTACCACTTATAATTATCCATACCACTTGTATTTCACTATCTCTTCGCCGAACTAGTGCACCTATACACCTGACAAGTGTATTGGGTGTGTTGGGGACACACAAGAGACTTCTTATATCTTGATTGCAAGGTTGCTTGAGAGGGGATACCTTTGACCACTTCCTCCCTGAGTTCGATAAACCTTGGGTGATCCACTTAAGGGAAAACTTTCTGCTGTTCTACAAACCTCTGCACTTGGAGGCCCAACAACTGTCTAGAAGAATAGAAGTGCATAGACATCAAGCTATTTTCTAGCACCGTTGCCGGGGAGGTAAGGTAAAAGGTATTCACACCGGAGGATTAAAGAAGAAGAACCTCCCACGGCAAACGCCTATTTCCTGGCGCCGTTGCCGGGGAGGTAAGGTAAAAGGTACTCAATCCTCCGGTGTGAGTGCTCGAAGTTATTTCCTTTAGATTTTGCAATTTTGTCTTTTTGTTTCTTGTTTTCACTAGTTAGGCTTAATGGAAAATAACAACAAAATTAGAGAGCTTTATAGTGTTTATCTTAAGTTAGGACATGAAGTGTTTGAAGAGAAAATTAAAAAACCTATGGAACTTTATTTGCATGCTAATAACAATGTTGTTAGTATGAATTCTTTAGACACCATTATTGCTAATGCTATGGAAAAGTCTAAGCTCGGGGAAGCTAGTTTTTATGAAAATGATCTTTTTAGTTCCCCAACTTTGGAAGATAGCTATTCTATTGCTTATGATGATGCTAAACCTCCAATATATGATGATTACAATGATGAATATGATATTTTCAGTCCACCTACTATTGAGGAGAAAATTAATTATGACTACAATATGCCTCCTATATTTGATAATTATGGTGATGAGAATAATAATGATAGCTATTTTGTTGAATTTGCTCCCACCACAATTAATAAGAATGACTATGCTTATGCGGAGAGTAATAATTATTATATGCATGTGGCTCATGATAAGAATATCTTATGTGATAGTTATATTGTTGATTTTATTCATGATGCTACTGAAAGTTATTATGAGAGAGGGAAACATGGTTTTATGCATCTCAATAATATTAAGTTTCCCCTCTTTATGTTGAAAGTCTTGAAGTTGCACTTGTTTTGCTTTACTATGCTTGTTGCTTTGTGCTTTCATGACTTGTTTCTTTACAAGATTCCTATGCATAGGAAGTGGGTTAGACTTAAATGTTCTTTGAATTTGCTTCTTGATGCTCTCTTTTACTTCAATTCGTATTTCTTATGTGAGCATCTTCTTAAACTATCATGCCTAACTTAAAGGCGTTAAAGAAAAGTACTTATTGGGAGATAACCCAAAAGTTTTAGATGAGTCTTGGAAGTTATTACTTCAGTAATAACCGCTCCTTATCCTTTTTATTTGCTTTTTGTGCCAAGAGTAACCTCTAATGAGAGAGAAGTAATGATTGGGAAAGTTGCTGTCCCGAAACAGATTTTTGTGCTTCACCGTAAACATTTGCGTAAAATCTCTATACGTCCTTTTGAGGTGTGAATTATTATGCTTCTGCCCCAGGTTGTTATCTAACTTTCGTTAGTTCAACACTTTTTGATTTGAGCAACAGAAGGTCTTTGAAAAAAATCGTCTTTACCTGCTGGTCTGTTTTGATAGATTTCTGCCATTATTTGCATTTGCTTCTTGTTGTTTCCTTTTTGAGTTCTTTTGAGGAATTGAGCTTTTTGAGGGAAGTGCTACAGTAGCTTGAGTTTTAATGGAAGTTTTATTGGTGTTAGAACTGAACCTAAATACCTATTATCTTGAGAGCACTAATGTTGCTAATAAAGAATGTGTGAAGTTTTGTATGAAGGAAAAATTTCACGTGTATGGAAGGAATGAGTAATGAGATGAAGGATGGACTAAAGCTCAAGCTTGGGGATGCCACGCGTGTCACCCCAAGAAATATCCAAGAAGTACAAGCGTCAAAGCTTGGGGATGCCCAAGGCATCCCCTTCTTCATCAATAAAAATCCCAGGTTTCTTCCAAACACTTCATTTTTATTGTCTCATGCATAGTTGTGTTGTTCTTGGAGAGTCTTCCTTTTCATTTTTGTTTTGGTTTTTCGTTTGCTTGGTTTTCTTAGTTTGCTGAATAAATTGGTTGGAACCCCTCTTTCATACATTGGTTTTCAAATAGTTTGGTTTGGATTGGAAAAGAGTAGGAAAGTTCATGCTTATGTGATAAAAAGAGCTCGTTTTTGACTATGGACTATGCTCTGTCGTGCCATGCTTGATATTGTTTTGGCTTTATGCTTAGTATTCTTTGCTGTAGCATGACTTGTTATAAATAATTGAGATTGCTTAATGTGCCTTGGATGAATCATGTGTTGTTTTAGCATATTAAAGCATAGTATAGTGGTATTCTCCTTTGATGCTTTATTTGGGTTGACTTGGCGCATTCTCACACCATGTTATGACTATCTAAAGTCACCATAGCCTTTATGATCCTTTAGTTTTGAACTTGTAGTATCACTTTATGCTTTAATCAATGATGTTTTGTCGCTCTGCATGATTATGTCCAATATTGCTCTCTTAGTTTGTCGCTCCCAGTCTTTTGCTAGCCTCCGTAACCAAGTATGAGTTCCACTCATGCATCCAACTCCCTAAACCAAGTTATTCCAAAGAGTCCACCATACCTACCTACCAGCTTATGCCATTCCAAGTATATTCATGCTTTTGTTTACCTTCCGAATTAAACTTGTTATGAGAAAACTAGTGATTAAAGCTCTCACGAACTTGATGGCACATTTTACTTTTCTTGCCCTTAATAAACTTGAACCATTATGTCGTCTATGTTGTATATGCTTGCACTTATTTGTTGGGGATTAGCAGAACCATGATATCATGGGGAACACTTTCAACATTGCACTTGGTAGTTGTACCTAGTTGATACCATGCTCTTTTGTATATGGATGTTGTCGGTGTGAAATGAAAGGGGAGCTTGTAAGTCCATAGAGTTATGTATATGTGTTAGAGGAACGCCTGGGCCGCTGGTCTAATCCATGCTGACATGGTGGAAACCTGCAGCGTAACCATAATGAGCTGTCTATGAAGCATTCTTCTTATAAATAAAAAGAGAGTCCTATATTGAGAAAAAAAAGAGAAAAAGAAAAAAAGAGATATGAAAAGAGGAAAGAGAGAAAAAAACACCATATTCCCATGGTAAATAAGAAGATTGCTGAAATGCTCGTTGTCTGCTTGCCTTGTCATTTTGATATGGGGATTCTTCCGTATCTTCGGGCAAGGGGTACCCTGTTGGCGGTTTTCTATGATACACATGTACTTACGATGACAAGAACTTACCGGTAACTAAACTTGAGTAGCATGAGAGAGGCCCTCGTATTCAAGGGACATGAGATTTCCAACTTATACTTTGTCAAGCATATACGCCATAGTTTGTTCACTTTAACCTTAATCACTTCAAGATGCTTATGATAGGGGCAATGAGAGCTGAAAGCTATAAGTACCATAATTTTTGGAAGCTCTTTATGAGACTTGAATCCGTGCTTCCTTCTATGAAGGCCTTTCTTCCACCATTATATTGAGTCTCCACCTTCTACCTTTATGCACCTATTTTGAGAGCATAGTGGCCATTCTTAGTTCTATGTGCATTTTCCCAAGACTAGTTGATTGATGCATAACTTGATATTGCTTGTTTTAAACTATTTGTATCTAGTTACTCTTATGAACTTTGAAGGTGTCCTATGCATTTATGTTTGCTACTCTATGAGGGACAAGCTGAATACTATTATGCTATGTTTTCTTTATGTGAAACAAACAAACGTCTTGCAAAACATTGTTATTCATGAATCTTTTGTTTGTGCCTTTTCATGTTGCATCATAGTTTCTTTGTCTTATTACTAGAACCTTGTCTTTCATGTTATGATTAAAGTACTATGATCCCAGCTATCAATGTTTTACAAATACTTTGATCAAGTTTATGATGGTGCATCTCACCTTAAAAATTATTCTTTCTTTTTATCACTTACCTACTCGAGGATGAGCAGGAGTTAAGCTTGGGGATGTTGATACATTGCAAATGTATCTATAATTTTTGATGTTCCATGCTTGGTTTTATCTACTTTCTTGTGTTTTGTCCATACTTTGGAGTACTTTTCATATGATTTCTTGGACTAACCTATTAACAAGAGCCATAGTGCCAGTTGCCTATTTTCTACTATTTTTGGTTTCAGGAAGTCAGAAAATGAATATTCTCGGAATTGGACGGGACAAAAGCCAAAATTATTATTTTACCGGGGGACACTTGGAGCCAGAATACGAGACGGAGAAGGGCCAGAGGGTGGCCACACCACCTGGTGGCGCGGGCCAGGCCAGGCCACACCAGGGGGTGGTGTGGGCCCCTCCGGCACCCCCTCGGTCTCCCCTCTCGCCTATAAGAGCCTCCCAATGCAAAAACCCTAGAGAGTCAATCAGAAATCCATGAAAAGTTCCATAGCACTGCCGCCACCAAAGGGGAGATTCAAGGGACAGAAAGTCTCTGTTTCGGCACCCTGCCGGGACGGGGAAGTGCCTCCGGAGCCATCTCCATCGATCTCCACCACCATCTCCGTCACCGTTGCTGACTCCCATGATGAGGAGGGAGTAATTCTCGCTCGAGGCTAAGGGTTCTACCGGTAGCTATGTGTTCATCTCTCTCTCTATGCATGATCTTATTGAGATCATGAGCTTGTAATCTATAGATCTACCTTGCTACTCAAGTGCTTTAATAGATCTCTGCTCTCCCCATGTGTGTGAAGTTGACAATGTGCACACCATGGTGGCACTTAGGCTAGAGATTACAATTACTTGTTATGAGTTATATTTGGAGTTGGATGTCTATGAAATTGTGGTGTTTGTTGGAACCATCTAGTGCTCAAGGTGACAGTGTGGGGTTATCTAGATGCGGAAAGCGAACTTTGAGGTGTGCTGTTATAGCCCTACCATGGATTAGAGTGTCCAACCGAAGAGTAGTATCATAAAGAAGATATATTTATATGAGAGTGTTCACTAGTGAAAGTATGATCCCTAGGCCTTGTTTCTAAGCATTGAAACACCGTTTGCAACTAGATCTGTTACATGTTTGGTTGCTTTCATCTTTATTTCAGTTTGCCTTTAGTCTCTTCCATGCCATCAAGTTATCTTTTATCACCGTTACCACTTATAATTATCCATACCACTTGTATTTCACTATCTCTTCGCCGAACTAGTGCACCTATACACCTGACAAGTGTATTGGGTGTGTTGGGGACACACAAGAGACTTCTTATATCTTGATTGCAAGGTTGCTTGAGAGGGGATACCTTTGACCACTTCCTCCCTGAGTTCGATAAACCTTGGGTGATCCACTTAAGGGAAAACTTTCTGCTGTTCTACAAACCTCTGCACTTGGAGGCCCAACAACTGTCTAGAAGAATAGAAGTGCATAGACATCAAGCTATTTTCTAGCACCGTTGCCGGGGAGGTAAGGTAAAAGGTATTCACACCGGAGGATTAAAGAAGAAGAACCTCCCACGGCAAACGCCTATTTCCTGGCGCCGTTGCCGGGGAGGTAAGGTAAAAGGTACTCAATCCTCCGGTGTGAGTGCTCGAAGTTATTTCCTTTAGATTTTGCAATTTTGTCTTTTTGTTTCTTGTTTTCACTAGTTAGGCTTAATGGAAAATAACAACAAAATTAGAGAGCTTTATAGTGTTTATCTTAAGTTAGGACATGAAGTGTTTGAAGAGAAAATTAAAAAACCTATGGAACTTTATTTGCATGCTAATAACAATGTTGTTAGTATGAATTCTTTAGACACCATTATTGCTAATGCTATGGAAAAGTCTAAGCTCGGGGAAGCTAGTTTTTATGAAAATGATCTTTTTAGTTCCCCAACTTTGGAAGATAGCTATTCTATTGCTTATGATGATGCTAAACCTCCAATATATGATGATTACAATGATGAATATGATATTTTCAGTCCACCTACTATTGAGGAGAAAATTAATTATGACTACAATATGCCTCCTATATTTGATAATTATGGTGATGAGAATAATAATGATAGCTATTTTGTTGAATTTGCTCCCACCACAATTAATAAGAATGACTATGCTTATGCGGAGAGTAATAATTATTATATGCATGTGGCTCATGATAAGAATATCTTATGTGATAGTTATATTGTTGATTTTATTCATGATGCTACTGAAAGTTATTATGAGAGAGGGAAACATGGTTTTATGCATCTCAATAATATTAAGTTTCCCCTCTTTATGTTGAAAGTCTTGAAGTTGCACTTGTTTTGCTTTACTATGCTTGTTGCTTTGTGCTTTCATGACTTGTTTCTTTACAAGATTCCTATGCATAGGAAGTGGGTTAGACTTAAATGTGCTTTGAATTTTCTTCTTGATGCTCTCTTGTACTTCAATTCGTATTTCTTATGTGAGCATCTTCTCAAACTATCATGCCTAACTTAAAGGCGTTAAAGAAAAGTACTTATTGGGAGATAACCCAAAAGTTTTAGATGAGTCTTGGAAGTTATTACTTCAGTAATAACCGCTCCTTATCCTTTTTATTTGCTTTTTGTGCCAAGAGTAACCTCTAATGAGAGAGAAGTAATGATTGGGAAAGTTGCTGTCCCGAAACAGATTTTTGTGCTTCACCGTAAACATTTGCGTAAAATCTCTATACGTCCTTTTGAGGTGTGAATTATTATGCTTCTGCCCCAGGTTGTTATCTAACTTTCGTTAGTTCAACACTTTTTGATTTGAGCAACAGAAGGTCTTTGAAAAAAATCGTCTTTACCTGCTGGTCTGTTTTGATAGATTTCTGCCATTATTTGCATTTGCTTCTTGTTGTTTCCTTTTTGAGTTCTTTTGAGGAATTGAGCTTTTTGAGGGAAGTGCTACAGTAGCTTGAGTTTTAATGGAAGTTTTATTGGTGTTAGAACTGAACCTAAATACCTATTATCTTGAGAGCACTAATGTTGCTAATAAAGAATGTGTGAAGTTTTGTATGAAGGAAAAATTTCACGTGTATGGAAGGAATGAGTAATGAGATGAAGGATGGACTAAAGCTCAAGCTTGGGGATGCCACGCGTGTCACCCCAAGAAATATCCAAGAAGTACAAGCGTCAAAGCTTGGGGATGCCCAAGGCATCCCCTTCTTCATCAATAAAAATCCCAGGTTTCTTCCAAACACTTCATTTTTATTGTCTCATGCATAGTTGTGTTGTTCTTGGAGAGTCTTCCTTTTCATTTTTGTTTTGGTTTTTCGTTTGCTTGGTTTTCTTAGTTTGCTGAATAAATTGGTTGGAACCCCTCTTTCATACATTGGTTTTCAAATAGTTTGGTTTGGATTGGAAAAGAGTAGGAAAGTTCATGCTTATGTGATAAAAAGAGCTCGTTTTTGACTATGGACTATGCTCTGTCGTGCCATGCTTGATATTGTTTTGGCTTTATGCTTAGTATTCTTTGCTGTAGCATGACTTGTTATAAATAATTGAGATTGCTTAATGTGCCTTGGATGAATCATGTGTTGTTTTAGCATATTAAAGCATAGTATAGTGGTATTCTCCTTTGATGCTTTATTTGGGTTGACTTGGCGCATTCTCACACCATGTTATGACTATCTAAAGTCACCATAGCCTTTATGATCCTTTAGTTTTGAACTTGTAGTATCACTTTATGCTTTAATCAATGATGTTTTGTCGCTCTGCATGATTATGTCCAATATTGCTCTCTTAGTTTGTCGCTCCCAGTCTTTTGCTAGCCTCCGTAACCAAGTATGAGTTCCACTCATGCATCCAACTCCCTAAACCAAGTTATTCCAAAGAGTCCACCATACCTACCTACCAGCTTATGCCATTCCAAGTATATTCATGCTTTTGTTTACCTTCCGAATTAAACTTGTTATGAGAAAACTAGTGATTAAAGCTCTCACGAACTTGATGGCACATTTTACTTTTCTTGCCCTTAATAAACTTGAACCATTATGTCGTCTATGTTGTATATGCTTGCACTTATTTGTTGGGGATTAGCAGAACCATGATATCATGGGGAACACTTTCAACATTGCACTTGGTAGTTGTACCTAGTTGATACCATGCTCTTTTGTATATGGATGTTGTCGGTGTGAAATGAAAGGGGAGCTTGTAAGTCCATAGAGTTATGTATATGTGTTAGAGGAACGCCTGGGCCGCTGGTCTAATCCATGCTGACATGGTGGAAACCTGCAGCGTAACCATAATGAGCTGTCTATGAAGCATTCTTCTTATAAATAAAAAGAGAGTCCTATATTGAGAAAAAAAAGAGAAAAAGAAAAAAAGAGATATGAAAAGAGGAAAGAGAGAAAAAAACACCATATTCCCATGGTAAATAAGAAGATTGCTGAAATGCTCGTTGTCTGCTTGCCTTGTCATTTTGATATGGGGATTCTTCCGTATCTTCGGGCAAGGGGTACCCTGTTGGCGGTTTTCTATGATACACATGTACTTACGATGACAAGAACTTACCGGTAACTAAACTTGAGTAGCATGAGAGAGGCCCTCGTATTCAAGGGACATGAGATTTCCAACTTATACTTTGTCAAGCATATACGCCATAGTTTGTTCACTTTAACCTTAATCACTTCAAGATGCTTATGATAGGGGCAATGAGAGCTGAAAGCTATAAGTACCATAATTTTTGGAAGCTCTTTATGAGACTTGAATCCGTGCTTCCTTCTATGAAGGCCTTTCTTCCACCATTATATTGAGTCTCCACCTTCTACCTTTATGCACCTATTTTGAGAGCATAGTGGCCATTCTTAGTTCTATGTGCATTTTCCCAAGACTAGTTGATTGATGCATAACTTGATATTGCTTGTTTTAAACTATTTGTATCTAGTTACTCTTATGAACTTTGAAGGTGTCCTATGCATTTATGTTTGCTACTCTATGAGGGACAAGCTGAATACTATTATGCTATGTTTTCTTTATGTGAAACAAACAAACGTCTTGCAAAACATTGTTATTCATGAATCTTTTGTTTGTGCCTTTTCATGTTGCATCATAGTTTCTTTGTCTTATTACTAGAACCTTGTCTTTCATGTTATGATTAAAGTACTATGATCCCAGCTATCAATGTTTTACAAATACTTTGATCAAGTTTATGATGGTGCATCTCACCTTAAAAATTATTCTTTCTTTTTATCACTTACCTACTCGAGGATGAGCAGGAGTTAAGCTTGGGGATGTTGATACATTGCAAATGTATCTATAATTTTTGATGTTCCATGCTTGGTTTTATCTACTTTCTTGTGTTTTGTCCATACTTTGGAGTACTTTTCATATGATTTCTTGGACTAACCTATTAACAAGAGCCACAGTGCCAGTTGCCTATTTTCTACTATTTTTGGTTTCAGGAAGTCAGAAAATGAATATTCTCGGAATTGGACGGGACAAAAGCCAAAATTATTATTTTACCGGGGGACACTTGGAGCCAGAATACGAGACGGAGAAGGGCCAGAGGGTGGCCACACCACCTGGTGGCGCGGGCCAGGCCAGGCCACACCAGGGGGTGGTGTGGGCCCCTCCGGCACCCCCTCGGTCTCCCCTCTCGCCTATAAGAGCCTCCCAATGCAAAGGGGAGATTCGGGGGACAGAAAGTCTCTGTTTCGGCACCCTGCCGGGACGGAGAAGTGCCCCCGGAGCCATCTCCATCGATCTCCACCACCATCTCCGTCATCGTTGCTGACTCCCATGATGAGGAGGGAGTAGTTCTCGCTCGAGGCTAAGGGTTCTACCGGTAGCTATGTGCTCATCTCTCTCTCTATGCATGATCTTATTGAGATCATGAGCTTGTAATCTATAGATCTACCTTGCTACTCAAGTGCTTTAATAGATCTCTGCTCTCCCCATGTGTGTGAAGTTGACAGTGTGCACACCATGGTGGCACTTAGGCTAGAGATTACAATTACTTGTTATGAGTTATATTTGGAGTTGGATGTCTCTATGAAATTGTGGTGTTTGTTGGAACCATCTAGTGCTCAAGGTGACAGTGTGGGGTTATCTAGATGCGGAAAGCGAACTTTGAGGTGTGCTGTTATAGCCCTACCATGGATTAGAGTGTCCAACCGAAGAGTAGTTAAGAGTAGTATCATAAAGAAGATATATTTATATGAGAGTGTTCACTAGTGAAAGTATGATCCCTAGGCCTTGTTTCTAAGCATTAAAACACCGTTTGCAACTAGATCCGTTACATGTTTGGTTGCTTCTATCTTTATTTCAGTTTGCCTTTAGTCTCTTCCACGCCATCAAGTTATCTTCTATCACCGTTACCACTTATAGTTATCCATACCACTTGTATTTCACTATCTCTTCGTCGAACTAGTGCACCTATACACCTGACAAGTGTATTGAGTGTGTTGGGGACACACAAGAGACTTCTTATATCTTGATTGCAAGGTTGCTTGAGAGGGGATACCTTTGACCACTTCCTCTCTGAGTTCGATAAACCTTGGGTGATCCACTTAATGGAAAACTTTCTGCTGTTCTACAAACCTCTGCACTTGGAGGCCCAACAACTGTCTAGAAGAATAAAAGTGCGTAGACATCAAGCTATTTTCTAGCACCGTTGCCGGGGAGGTAAGGTAAAAGGTATTCACACCGGAGGATTAAAGAAGAAGAACCTCCCACGGCAAACGCCTATTTCCTGACGCCGTTGCCGGGAGGTAAGGTAAAAGGTACTCAATCCTCCGGTGTGAGTGTTCAAAGTTATTTCCGTAGTGTTTGTGAAATTTTTTCATGTATATGTTGAACGTTCGATTTACAAAGCTAAAGCGTCATCCCTCCCGTCATCGCAGATTCAAACGCTGTTATAGTACATCAGTATCTGAGCAGATCAACCGAAATACTGGTACTCCTATATTTGACTTGGTACTCCTATATTTGACTTGAGCACCACGGCGGCATAATCCACTACCGAACAACAATAATGAGCTTAACTAACGTGACATTTCTATTCAGTCCAAAGTTTTGTGATCTCCTTCCCCATGCCATTTGAGGTATCGGAATCTTCCAGGGAAACCCCACACGGCCACACGCCACAGGCGTCAGGCTCACCACTCACCAGGTACATAATAGTAGTAGTTTGACTTTGAATCATCTTCCTGTGGTCTTCAACTCCCCCGTGTTATTATTACTTTTCGCGTCTTCCTCATCTTTGCCGCCCCATTCACTAGTAGTAGTACTCAACATATAAAGCTTAGTCGAGACTCAGAGAAGAGGTCAGACGTGCAGAGCTGTAGCAAACAAGAAGCAACCGACTCGATCAAGTGAAAATCATTCAACTTGGATTTGATTTGATGGTGCGCGGTAAGGTGGCGGAGTGGATAAGGAAGCGGACGATGCCGAGGAAGTCGGCGTCCCGGCGCCGGGGCAGTACTCCCAGTGGGGCAACGGAGCCGATACTAAGTGAGGCGGCGCGAGAGAGCTGGATCTGGGCGCCGTCGCCGGCGCCGACGAAAGCGGGTTCGAAGGTCCGGTCGAGCGGCTTATCGGCCATGCGGCGGTGGCGGCCGCGCGTGAACGTGCTGACCATGCTGTACGAGAAGGCGCTGTACCACATGATGTGGATGGTCGAGTCTGTCGTGGTGGTGGGAACGCTAGTCTTCTTCCTCAATCCTCATGCGCTTCGGCTTCAAACAGCTCTGAATATTCTCCCGCGGCTATGGCGCTAAGGGGGGAGTGAAAGAAGAAAAAAAGCGTGCGTGATTCTTTCGTTGACTTTTATTTTGACCGTTTTTGTTCTCATGTGCAAATTCGTTTGCCCTTTTTCGGTGGCTTTCGATCGTTAGAAGTTGTATAAATACCCTCGGTCCTCTTGTCTTGTCTTGTATATGAAAAACCTAGTGTCTCTAACAGATGATCTATACTGGGGCGGTGATGTAAAACCTAGCTTTTGCATTACTGGAGATAAAAATGCTGCTCCAACAGGTGATGTATCATGTTTTGGTGATCTATTTTTTTTTTGGTTTGCCCCCACAAACTCATCCGGTGCTCATGACCATAAGGTGTTATGGTATTTCTCATCTTCCGTAGACATTTGGTTTGCCCCACAAACTCATCGTATCGGGACGATCCACCCCGGAGACGTGAGTCAGATCGGGTTCACGCCGAAGCCATGGGTTGCGGCGGAAGAGAGCATGCCACACGTCGGGGAGGAGGAGGCGCGCCAGAGCCGCAAGTCGACACAAAGGGAGAGGGTCGTGCACTCAGTCTGAAGCCGCTCGTCGGGGAAGACGAGTATTGGAGTGGTGCTAGAGACATGCGCCATCATGCAGGGAGAGGGGATAGGGGTATCGCCGTGATAAGAGCAAGGACCCCACCACAAGATTGGTGAGGGAGATGGGAGAAAGGGTGGAAATGGATAGCGTTGGGGTTAGCTCTGCATGAGACGTCTAGAAAAAGACTCGTACAAAGATCTAGTCCCTCCGGTCCATTGCTTACGGCATATATTTCTGGGCGCGTTTATTAAGGAGGGCTTGGCATGCAGATTAGTAGTTTTCATCCTTGCCCCTCAATAATCGACTTGTAACTTTTTCATTTTATTTCTCCCTCGAGTGATTGAGTTGCCTGTTTGACTGATATAGTTGCATGTCGGTGGCTTAGTCATAACTAGTGTGACGGGCAAAATTGTGTGGTCGGCCCATTACTAGTGTTCCCGCCTTAGTGGGGCCGCACCCCTTTTAACATGCCGATTTTCATCCTACCTTGGAAATGTCGTGGGACGTTCGACCAGTTATGACGAGTCATGTAGTACTCCTCTAGTAGTAGGACACTGTATCCCATCGGTGAACTTTCAATCACCGAAGGGTGTATATGAGGTTGTATAAACAACTCATAGATACGATGTTGTTGAAAATGATAACTTACACCGAATACATTTTAAATGCCTATTCACACTACATACCACAATCTTCCGGCATCTCCCACATGATCATAAGGTGTTATGGGTCCGACCAATATGGAGTACACATTACGTAACTTCTAAAGGAGATATTTTTGAAAATGTAATTTTGGAGAATTAATTATGTGCGATTTTAGGCTTCAAATGGCTATCTAATTGCCGATGTCTAGATCAAAGATTGCAGAAAAAGGTGCAATTGTAGGTTCTCTATCTGTCTAAAAATTCAATCATATGTACAATAACTTCAAATGTGAAGGATACCCATGCGTATTTCTAATACCAAAATTGCACAAAAGCAATTACGTGTTTAAAATGTACAAACTAACCAACTACATGAGAAATATGTGTAAATTTAGTTTTGGAAAGGGCTATCCAAATTGCACATTCTTAGTCCTAGAGTGTACAATTTTAAGATGAACAACTTTCTAATAAACAATGGTTGCCACTCCACACCGATAAGCGATCGCCCCATTGAGATCCCGGACGCGCACACTGCAGTGTCGACGCTCCCATCCTAAACGAGCGTCGGATTCGATTGTGGGGGACAACCAGGGGAAACAAAGTGGGTCCGACTAATGTGGAGTTACCTGACGTCACCATCGCCCCACCCCCATCGCATTATTCTCCTCCAGCAAGCCTGGCCATTCACCTTCCCATGATCTGCACAACCCCAGCAACCACCACCGGCTGAACCGCCGTCCTCCCCACCCGTGGCCGGCGCGCCTCCCGCCTTGCCCCGAGCTCCTCCATTGAGCTAATACCGCCTCGGCTATAGCACTCTAAGTGCAAGGAGAGGCCATATTTTCTCTAGCATCGACATGCCACCACTGGACCACCCCACCCTAACTTTCTTGCTCGCTCCGCTACGGTCAAGTCGCATCGGCGGTGCCTCCGGCTCACCCTATTCCTCTCAGCTGACCTCTTCTCTCCCATCTCTCGATTGGTTGATTGCGTCTCGAGGAGGAAGGGTTAGAAAAAAAGGATAAGGTGGTCCTAACGCACAAATCTTAGCACATTATTCCAACGGCGAAGGAGTCAACTGAGCCTTAAACTAGTTTCTAGTTAAGCTGATACTAGTCACAATGGGTGGTATCGTACTAGTATCATTCTCATATGAGACTAATGTATGATAATATATCTATAATGCATGGTATCAGGTATAGCCTCATGATATTTATTGATTTGTAAAATCTCACTACAAAATTGTGTATAAGATTTGTTTGATATTAGTTTTTTTAGTTATACTATTATCGCCTCTCTCGTCATTAATTGCAGTGACACATCGATATTTTGAATGAATGACATGTACGATACCATCTATGATACCCATTGTGGGTAGTCTAAGAATAGCAAAACCAAACAGAAAAAGATAGGATAAAAAGGAAAACGAAAATAAAAGAAGAGTGACCGGTCCCAGGTTTTATAGTTGGCCTCCCAAACTACTCCTTCCGTTTCAAAATATAAAATGTTTTAGATTTATGAAGCAAATGTATCTAGATGTTTTTTAGTGTAAATTTAGAGTGAACCTAAACACTAAAAAGATCTAGATACGTTTACTTCACAAAGCTAAAACATTTTATATTTTAAAACGAAGAGAGTAACAAATAGGAGGGACAAAGTGGTAGTCGAGATGCTCTAAGCTAATAGGCGTAAGTGTAGCATCACACCATCCTATAATTTCTGAACTTCTAGAGACTAAAAAATAATCATCCAAAAAGCAACTTGCATATGTTGGCGTCACCCCTCCTGTCATCAGAGTCAAACACTGTTTTAGTACATCAGAGATGATGAGCCGATCGGAGTTAAAAAAAATAGTACTAGTAGAGAGATGATTGAGCCGATCCGAACAGCTAATTTGGCTTGAGCACCACGGCTGCATAATCCACTACCGAACAACAATAACGAGCTCAACCGCTTAACTAACAAAATAGACCGTCTCTAATCAATCCAAAGTTTTCTGATATCCTTCCCCAAGCCAATTCGCTGACAAGGACAGAAAATTTGAGCTGTAGCTTCAGGACGAATCTTCCAGGGTAATCGGTACACAGCCGTCAGGCTCAACATGTAGGAGTAGTGTTTATTGACATGGTGTGGGGTTGACTTGGAATCATTTTTTCTAGTCTGCAGCTCTCTCGCGTTTCTATTACTGTTCGCGTCTTCCTCCCCATTTCCGTAAGTACGACTAGTTTCAGTTTACACATTCTAACTGTGGCTGCGTCGATCATCTGCCCAACATATAAAGCTCGGTCGAGAGGAGAAGGTCAGAACTCACAAGACACAAGTGCAAATCTGTACAGCAAACAAGCAACAAGAAGAAAGTAAGGAGCTGACTCGATCGTTGAGCTTGGATTGATTCTGATGGCACGCGGCAAGGTAGCAGAGTGGATACAGAAACGGACGATGCCGAGGAAGCCGTCGTCGTCCCGGCGCCGGAGCAATACTCCCAGTGGGTCGTCATCGGAGCCCATACTAAGAGAGGCGGCAGCGGGGAGCTGGAGCGCGGCGCCGTCGCCGGCGCCGACGAAGGCGGGTTCGAAGGTCCGGTCGAGCGGCTTATCGGCCATGCGGCGGTGGCGGCCGCGCGTGACCGTGGTGACCATGCTATACGAGAAGGTGGTGTACCACCTGATGTGGCTGGTCGAGTCCGTCGTGGTGGTGGCAAGGCTAGTCTTCTTCCTCATGCGCTTTGGCTTCAAGCAGCTCTAAGTTCTACTATGATCTTTAGTCTGGCCGGCGCTGATGGGCTGGACGGGAAGCGTGGCCCCGTGATTCTTTGGTTCAATGTTTTTCTTTTCCTATATGCAAATTTGTTCGCCATTTTTCAGTTGCTTTCCATCAAGTTGTAAATTCCCCTCGGCCCATTTTGTGTATATAAAAAGATTCACTTCTTGCTCCCAAATGGAAATGTTGAGATTGAGACGTTGCCTCAGTAATCTAGCCAGATACAGACATACATACTGGATCCAGCCTTACCTCCATGAAACCTGCACGGATGATTAGAGTAGAATTCACCCTTGTAAGTTTTTTATAGATGCATCATGGCAGGACCAGTGCAATGTATTAGTGCTTCAACAACCTTACCAATGGAGTATGCCTCAAGCACATGCCTGCACCGCAATATCTTTGCCTTGTCTTGTCGATGAGCTTGCATCCAAATTCCTAGATCCAAGTTTCTGATCCTAATTTTTCAATCATGGAGTTGTAGTTGTGAACTGAGCCAACTTTCAAAAATTGATGAATTCGGCTTTCTATTCCATTTGGGAAGACCATCTTGAGAGCGGAAAGATGTAACCTCATTTCCTGCAAATAAGTTTAGATGATAAAAAAAGTGCGCAGCTAGGGGCGGAGGCGGAAAAAAAGTTTGAAGGGGGGAGGCAATCAAAGATTTTGCCTCTTGCAAACTGTTAGGGAGGGACAAAATACGAAAATAGGGAAAATTTAAGAGGTTCTAGGTAAGAAAACAGGCAGCATGCTAGAAAAAAATGCACGTTGGGGGGGGGGGGGGGGGTGCCCCTGCTAGTTCTGTGCCTTCGCCACTGCTTGCGGGACAGGGGCGGGCCCAGCTTGTATCAAGGGTATTCAGTTGAATACCCAAAAGTTTTGCCAAAACTTTTAAATTATATGATAGTGTCTTATATTTTAGTCTGTTTATATAAAAAACTGATTGAAATTCTGTCACAAGTAGACATAGGAGTAGTTGGTTATGTCAAGTGCTTACAAGTCAATATATCACAAGATCAAGTGCTACTTCTGCTTCATTTTTTTGCTGTTTTTTCCTTCAATATTTTACTATGAATACCCATTGTGAAGTTTCTGAGCCCGCCACTGTTGCGGGATCCATTAATCTGAGCACTCTGGCATACCCTCATCTCTCCTCTAGAGGGAGTGGCAGAGCTTGTGGCCAATGTGGTTAATTGCATATTTGTTACATGCACATACGGTTGCGAGCTAGGCACAACTAAGCTATGGAGTGGTGGAGCCTAGACAAGCCAAAGGGCACCCCCCAGCTTTGTACCAACTTCTAAAAAAATTCCAAACTCTATTATTTTGTGTTCTGCCCCCCTTTATAGCTTTCCATTTTCAAAGAGTGCATCGTGGGCAGTATCACGCCGCTGAACCTGGGGCACACATGACTCGTGTATGCCGGAGTCATTTTCTATCTGACAACATTCCCCAATATTACCGTCCTCTAGGAATGGGACACATAGAATGTGAACGGTAATGAGTGAGTACTAATTTATTGGATTGTGCCTCACAACACTAATTACGTATTCATATGATCATGTGTCTTAACAAAGCTAGTCCCCTAATGTCTTCTCAAGTAGTGTTAGCTATACTACTAATCAACAAAATAATCAAGGTTAGCAACAATAAAGAGACCATTTACTCTTCTGGAGATTCGGCAACCTAATACACCTAGTCACACCGTGTGGAAATCCCCATGGACTACACTATTTCCCCTCTCGCTAGCTCTCCCAATAACATGACATGAATTGACTCTCACGGTCATACCCCATTCTCCCCTTTTCTTCATACGAACAGGAAGAAAGAACCCTAGCTCTATTTTCAGATCCTCATATTCCTTGATGGTCAAATTTATTATTGATGTCCCTATACGGAATTGCTTGCTCCAGCATGTGTCTCTCGTCTTTTTCATTCTAATGTGCCATCGTTGATATAGTGGGAACTGAAAAAAGGGCACCTATTGTACTATTGGAGGACACACTGCATTGTCCAGTTTCCAACAAAGTAGCCCAATACCCAAGTTGCCTACTCATCTCCTCTCTTTTAATCTTGATGTTCTTCGGCTCTTATACATGCTATTTGTCTATGCTCATGTCTGTGAAACTAGGTAGTGTATTTTTGCACACAAGAAGAGAAGAATAGTTCTGGCGAAAGTATCACATGTTTTCTTTGAGATTCGTATCATAGTTTTTTTTTATAAAAAGGAATTCACCTTGCTTCATGAGTGAAACATTGTTTGATTACATGGATGCCAAAAGAATGCGACATTTGAGTCAGAAGTTAGATTAGGAGCTCTAAAGTTGCATTGGCAAGATGACTTATTTTAGTAAATGTATTATAGATACCATATACTCTTGTGGAGATTCAACGACCTAATACACTTAGTGATAGTGTGGAAATCCCCATGAACTATACTCTCATCCCTTCTCGCTAGTTCCCTACCTTTCATCTTCCTAATAGAAGGACATGAATTAATTTATAAATTGACGCTCACCGGGCCACCCCATTTCCCTCTTGTCTTCATATGAACAGGCATAAAAAACTCATTTTCAGACCCCCCCCCCTCTTCCTTCCGAGTCAAATTTCTTATTGATCTCCTATGGAATTGCTCGCTCAAGTATGGGTCTCTCGTCTTTTCATTCTCTTGTGCCTCCGTCGAAATGGTGGGAATTGGAATAAGGTCCCCTATTCGACAACTGTAGGAGGCACTGCATTGCCTGGTTTCTAGCAGAGTACCTTAGTTCCCAAGTCGCCTACTCATCTCCTCTCTTTTAATCTTCATGTTCTTATGTTCTGATACATGCTATTTGTTCATGCTCATGTCTGTAAAACTAGGTAGTGTTTTTTACACATAAGAAAGAGAAGAATAGTTTTGATGAAAGTATCAGAGGTTTTCTTTTAGATTCATATGATAGAGTTTTTTTTTAGAAAAATGAATTTACCATGCTTTATTAGTGAAACATTGTTTGATTACGTAGATGCCAAAAGAATGCGACATTTCAGTCAGAAGTTAGATTAGGAGCTCTAAAGGTGCATTGGCAAGATAACTTATTTTAGTAAATGTATTATAGATACCATTTACTCTTGTGGAGGTTTGATGACCTAATACACTTAGTGACATTGTGGAAATCTCCATGAAATATACTCTCACCCCCTCTCGTAGTTCCCTACCTTTCATCTTCCTATTAACAGAACGTGAATTAATGTATGAATTGACTCTCACGGTGTCACCCATTTCCCTCTTTTCTTCATACGAACAGGTAGAAAAAACCCTAGATCCACTTTCAGATCCCCCTCTTCCTTCCGAGTCAAATTTATTGTTGATGTCCTATGGAATTGCTCGCTCAAGTAAGGGTCTCTCATCTTTTTATTCTCTTGTGCCTCTATCGATATGGTGGGAATTGGAATAAGGTCCCCTATTGGACAATTGGAGGACGCGCTGCATTGCCTGGTATCTAGCAGAGTACCTCAGTTCCCAAGTCGTCTACTCGTCTCCTCTCTTGTATTCTTCATGTTCTTATGTTCTCATACATGCTATTTGTTCATGCTCATGTTTGTGAAACTAGGTAGTGTTTTTTTACACATAAGAAAGAGAAGAATAGTTTTGATAAAAGAATCAGAGGTTTTATTTCAGATTCGTACCATAGATTTTTTTGATAAAAAGGAATTCACCATGCTTCGTTAATGAAATATTGTTTGATTACATAGATGCCAAAAGAATGCATCATTTCAGTCATAAGTTAGATTAGGAGCTCTAAAGTTGCATTGGCAAGATAACTTATTTTAGTAAATGTATTATAGATACCATTTACTCTTGTGGAGATTTGATGACCTAATACACTTAGTGACATTGTGGAAATCCCCAAGAACTATACTCTCACCCCTCTCGCTAGTTCCCTACCATTCACATTCCTAATAACAACACGTGAATTAATGTATGAATTGTCTCTCACGGTGTCACCCAATTTCCCTCTTTTCTTCATAGGAACATGAAGAAAAAACCCTAGCTCCACTTTCAGATCCCCCTCTTCCTTCTGAGTCAAATTTCTTGTTGATCTCCTACGCAATTGCTCGCTCAAGTATGGGTTCTCGTATTTTTCATTCTCTTGTGCCTCCGTCGATATGGTGGGAATTGGAATGAGGTCCCCTATTGGATAATTGGAGGACACGCTGAATTGCCTCGTTTCTAGCAGAGTACCTTAGTTCCCAAGTCGCCTACTCATCTCCTCTCTTTTAATCTTCATGTTCTTATGTTCCGATACATGCTATTTGTTCATGCTCATGTCTGTGAAACTAGGTAGTGTTTTTTACACATAAGAAAGAGAAGAATAGTTTTGATGAAAGTACCAGGGGTTTTCTTTCAGATTCATCTGATAGATTTTTTTTGATAAAAACGAATTCACCATGCTTCATTAGTGAAACATTGTTTGATTATATAGATGCCAAAACAATGCGACATTTCAGTCACAAGTTAGATTAGGAGCTCTAAAGTTGCATTGGCAAGATAACTTATTTTAGTAAATGTATTATAGATACCGTTTACTCTTGTGGAGATTTGATGACCTAATACACTTAGTGACATTGTGGAAATCCCCATGAACTATACTCTCACCCCCTCTCGTAGTTCCCTACCATTCACATTCCTAATAACATAACATGAATTAATGTATGAATTGACTCTCACGGTGTCACCCCATTTCCCTCTTTTCTTCATATGAATAGGAAGAAAAAACCCTTGATCCACTCTCAGATCCCCCTCTTCCTTCCGAGTCAAATTTCTTGTTGATCTCCTATGGAATTGCTCGCTCAAGTATGTGTCTCTCGTCTTTTTCATTCTCTTGTGCCTCCTTCGATATGGTGGGAGTTGGAATGAGGTCCCCTATTGGATAATTGGAGGACGTGCTGTATTGCCTGGTTTCTAGCAGAGTACCTCAGTTCCCAAGTCGCCTACTCATCTCCTCTCTTTTAATCTTCATGTTCTTATGTTCTGATACATACTATTTGTTCATGCTCATGTCTGTGAAACTAGGTAGTGTTTTTTACACATAAGAAAGAGAAGAATAGTTTTGATGAAAGTACCAGGGGTTTTCTTTCAGATTCATCTGATAGATTTTTTTGATAAAAACGAATTCACCATGCTTCATTAGTGAAACATTGTTTGATTATATAGATGCCAAAACAATGCGACATTTCGGTCAGAAGTTAGATTAGGAGCTCTAAAGTTGCATTGGCAAGATAACTTATTTTAGTAAATGTATTATAGATACCGTTTACTCTTGTGGAGATTTGATGACCTAATACACTTAGTGACATTGTGGAAATCCCCATGAACTATACTATCACCCCTCTCGTAGTTCCCTACCTTTCATCTTCCTAATAACTGAACGCAAATTAATGTATGAATTGACTCTCACAGTGTCACCCCATTTCCCTCTTTTCTTCATACTAACAGGTGATGGGTTCGTAGCATGGAAAACAAAAATTTTCTACCGCAAGAACGAACAAAACCCAGATCTAATCTAGATAAAAGCCAAGATCTAATCTATTAGACATGAGCAACGAGATAGATCGGTACTAACCCTCGTAGAACCGAAAGCGTTATGAGATTCGATCTCGTGGATGATGTAGTCGATCACTTGCCGATCTCAAGATCGTGTGGACGATCCTTCCGGCGCCGCGTTCCGGCAGCGCTTCCGCAGACGGTCACACGTGCGGAGTCGAAGCAGACCTTCCTCTCCCCATTCTAGCGAGCAGCAGAGGTAGTAGATCTTCTCCACGGAATCCCAGCAGCATGACGGCGTGGTGGTGGTGGAGTTGAGAATTCTGCAGGGCTTCGCCTATGCCTGTGCAGAAGAAAGGTGGAGGAGAGAGGCGGCTGAGATTGGTTGTTATGATAAGAGGGGCAAGAGGGGGCGCCCCCTCCCTTCTATTTAAAGGAGGGAGGCGCGCCTGGGGAGGGGGAGTCCTAGTAGGACTCCCCTCCTTGGGCCGGCGGTGGGAAGGGGGGAGGAATCCTCCTCCCCCATGAATCCGTGTATTGCCCCACTTGGTCTCCTTGATCCCTTTCTTGGTTTTCAAGTAAACTCCAAGAAATCCTCTAGAACCTTCCAGAACATTCCGAAACCTTCTCGAATCTCCATACAAACACCCCGAAACATTTCCTAACTTAGAAAATGATCCCTAATATATGAATCTTATTCTCTGGACCATTCCGGATCTCCTCGTGATGTCCCGGATCCATTCCGAGACTCCGAACAACATTCGGTCTCTAACGCAAATTCCATATCTACTTAAAACAACTTCAAACCTTAAGTGTGTCACCCTACGGTTCGTGAATATGCAGACATGATGAAGACACCTCTCCGATCAATAACCATCAGCGGGATCTGGAGATCCATAACGGCTCCCACATACTCAACGATTACTTCGTGATCAATAGAACCATTTAACATACGAAACCAATTCCCTTTGTCACACGATATTCTACTTATCCGAGGTTTGATCGTCGGTATCTTCATACCTAGTTCTTCCTCGTTACTGATAAGTACTCTTTACTCGTTCCATGTTATGTCATCCCTTGTGACCCAGTCACATGCTTGCAAGCTATCTAGATGACATTCCACCGAGAGGGCCCAGAGTATATCTATCCGTCATATGGATGGACAAATCCCAATCTTGGTCTATGCGCTTCAACACATACTTTCAGAATACCCAATGACACCTTTATAACCGCCCAGTTACGAAGCGGCGTTTGATGTCATCAAAGTACCCATCCGGTGATGGTGATTAACATAACCTCATGGTCGAAGGATTAGGTTACTATGTATTTCAAAGCTTACAGCAATACGAACTTAATGACTTGATCTTATGCTACGCTTACTATGGGTGTGTGTCCATCACATCATTCTCCTAATGATATAACCTTGTTATTAATCACATCCAATGTCCATGATTAGGAAACCATGATCATCAATTAATCAACAAGCTAGTTCAACAAGAGGCTTACTAGGGACTCTTTTATGTTTACAAAACACACAAGTATTAGTGTTTCCTAATAATACAATTATAGCATGGGATGTAAACTTTCATCATAAACACAAAGATATAATAATAACCACTTTTATTATTGCCTCTTGGGCATATCTCCAACAGTCTCCCACTTGCACTAGAGTCAATAATCTAGATTACATGGTAATATACCGAACACCCATGGCGTTCTGGTGTTGGTCATGCTTTGCTCTAGGGAGAGGTTTAGTCAGCAGATCTGCTACATTCAGATCAGTGTGTACTTTGCAAATCTTTATGTCACCATCTTGGACATACTCACGAATAGCATGGAACCGTAGCTTGATGTGCTTCAGCTTGCTATGTGACCTTGGCTCCTGTGCATTAGCTATGGCACCTGTGTTGTCACAGTAGATGGCCATCGGGTCCAACACACTGGGAACCATGCCAAGTTCAGTAATGAACTCCTTCATCCATATGGCTTCTTGTGCAGCCTCTGAAGCAGCTATGTATTCCGATTCAGTTGAAGATTTCGCCACAACGCTCTGCTTGGCACTCCTCCAACTCACTGCAACACCATTCAAAATAATTACGTATCCAGACTGTGACTTCGAGTCATCTGGATCGGTGTTCCAACTAGCATCAGTGTAACCATTTACATCAAGCTGTTCATCACCTCCATAAGAAAGAACCATATCCTTAGTCATATTCAGGTACTTTAGGATATTCTTGACCGATGTCCAGTGTTCCATTCCAGGATCACTTTGATATCTACTAGTCAAACTAACAACATGTGCTATATCCGGTCTTGTACACAGCATGGCATACATGATAGAACCTATGGCCGAGGCATAGGGAATTTTATTCATCTTTTCTCTATCTTCTGCCGTAGCCGGACTTTGAGTTTTACTGAAGGTCTTACCTGACAACATGGGCACGAACCCTTTCTTGCTCTCTTCCATTCTAAACTTCTTTAGAACTTTGTCTAAGTATGTACTTTGTGAAAGCGCTATTAGGTGTCTTGATCTATCTCTATAAATCTTTATACCTATAATATATGCCGCTTCGCCAAGATCCTTCATCGAAAAACTATTATTCAAATAGGTTTTAACGCTATTAAGAAGTTCTATATCATTCCCAATCAACAATATGTCATCTACATATAGTACTAGGAATGCTACAGAGCTCCCACTCACTTTCTTGTAAATACAAGCTTCTCCATAAGTTTGTATAAATCCAAAGTTTTTGATTACTTTATCAAAACGTTGATTCCAACTCCAGGATGCTTGCTTCAACCCATAAATGGAGCGCTGAAGTTTGCATACCTTGTTAGCATCTTTAGGATCGACAAAACCCTTGGGTTGTACCATATACAACTCTTCCTCAATGTCACCATTAAGGAACGCCGTTTTGACATCCATCTGCCAAATTTCATAATCGAAATATGCAGCGATTGCTAACATAATCCTCACAGACTTTAGCTTCGCTACTAGTGAGAAAGTCTCATCGTAGTCAACTCCTTGAATTTTGTCGGAACCCTTTCGCGACAAGTCGAGCTTTATAGACAGTAACATTACCATCAGCATTTGTTTTTCTTTTGAAAATCCATTTGTTCTCGACAGCCTTATGGCCATCCGGTAAGTCCACCAAAGTCCATACTTGGTTTTCGTACATGGATCCCATTTCGGATTTCATGGCTTCTAGCCATTTGTCGGAATCAGGGCTCACCATAGCTTCTTCATACGTCGCAGGGTCATCAGTGTTGTCCACCAACATGACGTTCAAGGAAGAGTCATACCACTCAGGAGTGGTACGAACCCTCGTTGACCTACGAGGTTCAGTAGTAACTTCGTTCGAAGTTTCATGATCATCATAATTAGCTTCCTCTCCAGTTGGTGCAGGCGGCACAGAAACATCTTCCGGTGCTGCGCTACTCTCAACTCCGAAAGAAGGTTCAATAACCTCGTCGAGTTCTACTTTCCTTCCAGTCACTTCTTTCGAGAGAAATTCCTTCTCCAGAAAGGATCCATTCTTAGCAACGAAAACTTTGCCTTCGGATCTATGATAGAAGGTATACCCAATTGTTTCTTTAGGGTATCCTATGAAGACGCATTTCTCCGTTTTGGGTTCAAGCTTATCAGGCTGTAACTTCTTTACATATGCTTCGCAACCCCAAACTTTAAGGAACGACAACTTAGGTTTCTTTCCAAACCACAATTCGTACGGTGTCGTTTCAACGGATTTAGATGGTGCCCTATTTAAAGTGAATGCAGCTGTCTCTAATGCATAGCCCCAAAATGATAACGGTAAATCTGTAAGATACATCATAGACCGAACCATATCTAAGAGAGTTCGATTACGACGTTCGGACACACCATTACGCTGTGGTGTTCCCGGCGGTGTCAACTGTGAAAGTATTCCACATTTCTTTAAATGCATGCCAAACTCATAACTCAGATATTCACCTCCGCGGTCAGAACGCAGAAACTTAACCTTCTTGTTACGATGATTTTCCACTTCACTTTGAAATTCCTTAAACTTCTCGAAAGTTTCGGATTTATGTTTCATAAAGTAGACATACCCATATCTACTCAAGTCATCCGTGAAAGTGAGAACATAACGATATCCACCACACGATGCTACACTCATTGGACCACACACATCGGTATGTATTATTTCCAATAAGTCTGTAGCTCGCTCCATTATTCCAGAGAATGGAGTCTTAGCCATTTTTCCCATTAGACATTCTTCGCATCTTTCAAGTGATTCAAAATCAAGTGATTCAAGAAGTCCATCAGAATGGAGTTTCTTCATACGCTTCACTCCAATGTGACCAAGACGACAGTGCCACATGTATGTAGAATTATCATTCAATTTTATTCGTTTAGCATCTATGTTGTGAACATGTGTATCACTACTATCGAGATTCAATAAGAATAAACCATTCATCTCAGGTGCATAACCATAAAAGATATTACTCATATAAATCGAACAACCTTTATTCTCAGACTTAAAAGAGTAACCGTCTCGCAATAAACAAGATCCAGATATAATGTTCATGCTTAACGCAGGCACCAAATAACAATTATTTAAATTTAAAACTAATCCCGATGGTAGATGTAGAGGGAGCGTGCCGACGGCGATCACATCAACCTTGGAGCCATTTCCAACGCGCATCATCACCTCGTCTCTCGCCAGTCTTCGTTTATTCCACAGCTCCTGTTTCGAGTTACAAATATGAGCAACCGAACCAGTATCAAATACCCAGGCACTACTACGATTACTAGTAAGATACACATCTATAACATGTATATCGAATATACCTTTCTTCTTGATGTTGCCGTTCTTCAGATCCGCTAGGTATTTGGGGCAATTACGCTTCCAGTGACCAGCACCCTTGCAGTAGAAGCACTCAGTTTCAGGTTTAGGACCAGCCTTGGGCTTCTTAGCAGGTGCGGCAGCTTTCTTGCCGTCCTTCTTGAAGTTGCCCTTGTTCTTAGACTTGCCCCGTTTCTTGAAATTGGTGGTCTTATTGACCATCAACACTTGGTGCTCCTTCATGATCTCCACTTCAGCAGTTTTAGCATGGACGATAGTTCAGGCAACGTCTTGTTCATGCAGTGCATATTGTAGTTCATCACAAAGTTCTTGTAACTTGGTGGCAGTGATGGGAGGACACGGTGAATCCCAAATTCATTAGGAATCGATATCCCCAACTCTCGGAGTTTGTTTGCGTGCCTAGACATGGTGAGCACGTGCTCGCTAACGGAGCTACCCTCTTCCATCTTGCAGGTAAAGAACTTCTCGGAAGCTTCATAGCTTTCCATGGCCGCGCGAGTCTCAAAAATGAGTTTGAGATCCTTAATGATCTCAAACGGGTCATGGTGCTCAAAACGCTTTTGAAGTTCCGATTCTAAACCGTACAGGATGGCACACTGAACTGTGGATTAGTGATGTTTCCGAGTGGCATAAACATTCTTTACGTCATCGGTGGCAACTTCTGCAGGTGGGTCACCTAGCGGTGCTTCGAGCACATAGGTCAATTGACCAGCCCTGAGGACGATCTTCAGTCCACAGAACCAGTCCGTGAAATTGCTTCCATTGTTCTTAAGCTTTTCTTTCTCTAGGAACGCATTGAAATTGATGGAAATGTTCACCATAATCTACAACAAATTTGCAAGTAGTTTAGACTAAGTTTATGATAAATAGTGTTCAAATTTAATTCTTAAATCAACTAGGTGAACTCCCACTCAAAACAACATCCCTCGAGTTGTTTTAGTGATTACACGAACCAAATCCACTACACCAAGTCCGATCATCACGTGAGATGATGTAGCTTCATCGGCGAACAATCTTCATGTTCATCATATCAATCATATGACTCATGCTCTACCTTTCGGTATTCCGTGTTCCGAGACCATGTCTGTACATGCTAGGCTCGTCAAGATTAACCTTAGTTTCCGCATGTGCAAATCTGGCTTGCACCCGTTGTATGCACACGTAGAGTCTATCACACCCGATCATCACGAGATGCTTCGAAACGACGAGTCTTAGCAACGGTGCCAACTAAGGACGAACACTTTATTACTTGATATTTAGTGAGAGGGATCATCTTATAATGCTACTGTCGCGATCTAAGCAATACAAGATGCATAAAGGATTAACATCACAGGCAATTCATAATTAGTGTGATATGATATGGCCCTTTCTTCTTATGCCTTTGATCTCCATATCTAAAGCACGGACATGATCTCCATCATCACCAGAATTGCGTCAAGGTCCGTGGCGCCGCTTCATGGTTGTCCATCATCACTAGCAACTATTACAACTACTTGGAACAAAGCTATTACAAGATGAATAGACACGCAGGTCTTAACATAATTAAAGACAACCATTAGGCTCCTGCCGGTTGCCATATTACAACAAGGATCATTGCATACATCAAATACAATCACAATCACATGTAGGCCATATCACATCACAAAACCCCTGCAAAAACAAGTTGGACGCCTCTAATTTTCTTTGCAAGTTTTACGTGGCTTGGGCTTTCGACTAAGAACGCATCTTACCTACGAAACTGAACCACAACGTTGATACAAGTGCTATCAAGTGCAAAGTGTAGATTTGATCTATACTATGATGGGAGAGACAGACACCCGCAAAGCCACTTGTGCAAAGCAAGTTGCATGTCAAGCGTGGAGCAAGTCTCATGTACGATGACATGTAATGTTAGCCCGAGTCGCTTCATCCCACCATACCGCAAGATGCAAAGTACACACATAGCAAAAGACGGCACGAGCACCAACGCCCACAACATCATTGTGTTCTACTCGTGCAACAGATCTACGCATAGACAAGGCTCTGATACCACTGATGGGTTCGTAGCATGGAAAACAAAAAATTTCTACCGCAAAAACGAACAAAACCCAGATCTAATCTAGATAAAAGCCAGGATCTAATCTATTAGACATGAGCAACGAGATAGATCGGTACTAACCCTCGTAGAACCGAAAGCGTTACGAGATTAGATCTCGTTGATGATGTAGTCGATCACTTGCCGATCTCAAGATCGTGTGGATGATCCTTCCGGCGCCGCGTTCCGGCAGCGCTTCCGCAAACGGTCACACGTGCGGAGTCGAAGCACACCTTCCTCTCCCGGTTCCAGCGAGCAGCGGAGGTAGTAGATCTTCTCCACGGAATCCCAGCAGCACGACAGCGTGGTGGTGGTGGTGGAGGTGAGAATTCTGCAGGGCTTCTCCTATGCCTGTGCAGAAGAAAGGTGGAGGAGAGAGGCGGCTGAGATTGGTTGTTATGAGAAGAGGGGCAAGAGGGGGCGCCCCCTCCCTTCTATTTAAAGGAGGGAGGCGCGCCTGGGGAGGGGGAGTCCTAGTAGGACTCCCCTCCTTGGGCCGGCGGTGGGAAGGGGGAGGAATCCTCCTCCCCACGAATCCGTGTATTGCCGTCTCCTTGATCCCTTTCTTGGTTTTCAAGTAAACTCCAAGAAATCCTCTAGAACCTCCATACATTCCGAAACCTTCTAGAATCTCCATACAAACACCCCGGAACATTTCCTAACTTAGAAAATGATCCCTAATATATGAATCTTATTCTACGGACCATTCCGGATCTCCTCGTGATGTCCTGGATCCATTCCGAGACTCTGAACAACATTCGGTCTCCAACGCAAATTCCATATCTACTTAAAACAACTTCGAACCTTAAGTGTGTCACCCTACGGTTCGTGAATATGCAGACATGATGAAGACACCTCTCCGATCAATAACCATCAGCGGGATCTGGAGATCCATAACGGCTCCCACATACTCAACGATTACTTCGTGATCGATAGAACCATTTAACATACGAAACCAATTCCCTTTGTCACACGATATTCTACTTATCCGAGGTTTGATCGTCGGTATCTTCATACCTAGTTCTTCCTCGTTACTGATAAGTACTATTTACTCGTTCCATGTTATGTCATCCCTTGTGACCCAGTCACATGCTTGCAAGCTATCTAGATGACATTCCACCGAGAGGGCCCAGAGTATATCTATCCGTCATATGGATGGACAAATCCCAATCTTGGTCTATGCGCTTCAACACATACTTTCAGAATACCCAATGACACCTTTATAACCGCCCAGTTACGAAGCGGCGTTTGATGTCATCAAAGTACCCATCCGGTGATGGTGATTAACATAACCTCATGGTCGAAGGATTAGGTTACTATGTATTTCAAAGCTTACAGCAATACGAACTTAATGACTTGATCTTATGCTACGCTTACTATGGGTGTGTGTCCATCACATCATTCTCCTAATGATATAACCTTGTTATTAATCACATCCAATGTCCATGATCAGGAAACCATGATCATCAATCAATCAACAAGCTAGTTCAACAAGAGGCTTACTAGGGACTCTTTTATGTTTACAAAACACACAAGTATTAATGTTTCCTAATAATACAATTATAGCATGGGATGTAAACTTTCATCATAAACACAAAGATATAATAATAACCACTTCTATTATTGCCTCTTGGGCATATCTCCAACAACAGGAAGAAGAAACCCTAGATCCACTTTCAGATCCCCCTCTTCCTCCCGAGTCAAATTTCTTGTAGATCTCTTATGGAATTGCTCGCTCAAGTATGGGCCTCTCGTGTTTTTCATTCTCTTGTGCCTCCTTCGATATGTTCGGAATTGGAATGAGGTCCCCTATTGGATAATTGGAGGACGCACTGCATTGTCTGGTTTCTAGCAGAGTACCTTAGTTCCCAAGTCGCCTACTCATCTCCTCTCTTTTAGTCTTCATGTTCTTATGTTCTGATACATGCTATATGTTCATGCTCATGTCTATGAAACTAGGTAGTGTTTTTTACACATAAAAGAGACAAGAATAGTTCTGATGAAAGTATCATAGGTTTTCTTTCAGATTCGTAACATAAACTTTTTGTGATAAAAAGGAATTCACCATGCTTCATTAGTGAAACATTGTTTGATTACATATATGCCAAAAGAATGTGACATTTCACTCAAAAGTTAGATTAGGAGATCTAAAGTTGCATTGGCAAGATGACTTATTTTAGTACATGTATTATAGATACCATTTACTCTTGTGGAGATTTGACGACCTAATACACTTAGTGACACTATGGAAATCCCCATGAACTATACTCTCATCCCCTCTCACTAGTTCCCTACCTTTCATCTTCTTAATAACAAGACGTGAATTAATGTATGAATCGACTCTCACGGTGTCACCCCATTTCCCTCTTTTATTCATACGAACAGGAAGAAGAAACCCTAGCTCCATTTTCATCCCCATCTTCCTTCCGAGTCAATTTTTTTGTTGATGTCCCTACGAAATTGCTCGCTCCAATATGAGTCTCTTGTCTTTTTCATTCTCTTGTGCCGTCGTCGATATAGTGGGAATTGGAATGAGGGCCCCTATTGGACTATTGGAGGACTGATACGTCCAAAACGTATCTACTTACCGAACACTTTTGCTATTGTTTCTCCTCTAAACTTGTGTGATTTGGATGTAACTAACACGGACTGACGCTGTTTTCAGCAGAATTGCCTTGGTGTCTAGTTTTTATGCAGAAAATCAACTATCAGGAAAAATCCTGGAAAATATGCCAAAAATCCTATTTCACCAGAAGACTCCCGGAGCCAGAATACGAGACGGAGTGGGGCTGGGCCCAGGCCACACCACCTGGCCGCGCGGGCTAGGCCTAGCCACGCCCGGGGGTGGTCTGGCCGCCCCAGACACCCCCTCGGTCTCCCTGTTCACCTATAAGTTGCCTTCTAACCTAAAAACTCTGGGGGGGGGGTCGATGTTTTTTCCAGAAAGAGTTCCGCTCCGCCGCCACCACCATATTCCACGATTCGGAACCAGAAACTCCGTTTTGGCACCCTGCCGGGACAGGGAATTGGAGGAGATCATCGCCATCATCATCACCATCGCTTCTCCATCGACCATCCATGTTTCCCCCATCTATGAGTGAGTAATCCCCTGCTGTAGGCTATGGGGATGGTAGGGATTGGATGAGATCGTTCATGTAATGGCATTAGATTGTTAGGGCATGGTGCCTAGTATCTACTATTAGTGCTTTTTGACTTTGTTGCGACTTGTTATACTTAATGCTTGTCACTAGGGCCCGAGTGCCATGATTTCAGATCTGAACATGTTATTGATTCATTATGATAGTATTGTTTATGGTCTTACTGCAAGTTGTATACACACATTGTTGTCCGGAACCAATGGCCCCGAAGTGACAGAAATCGGGATAACCGGAGAGAATAGCTTTGATGTGAGGATCACATGTGTTCACAGAGTGTTAATGCTTTGCTCCGGTGTTCTATTAAAAGGAGCACCTTAATTTGCAGTAGTTCCCTTGAGGCCTCGTTGCAAACGGGCTGGCAGGACAAAAGATGTTGTGCAAGTTCTCATTGCGAGCACGTATGACTATATATGGAACACATGCCTATGATTATCTAGTACTTGGATGTTTTATCTTATTTATCTGCAATTTTCCTATGTTCTGATTGCTATGTGAATTGTCTTGTCCATGCAACGCCCGTCCATCCATCCCTATGCCTACCGCACTCGAATCCTACTGTTTACTACTATTGTTAGTACTGTCTTTACTTTACTACTGTTGTTACTTTACTATTGCTACTGATAAACTGTTGTGAGCAAGATTGTTTCTAGGTGCAACTGAATTGACAACTCAGTTGTTAAGGCTTATAAATATTCTTTGGCTCCCCTTGTGTCGAATCAATAAATTGGGTTTCACTTCCCTCAAAAATACTACGATACACCCCCTATACTTGTGGGTCATCAAGACTATTTTCTGGCGCTGTTGCCGGGGAGCATAGCTTTATTTATCAAGTTCACTTGGATTCATTATTGTTCGCTGCCATCCATCCATCATGGGTAAGTCTCGTGATGGCAATGTTCCTATTTTACCATCCACTACAAAAAGAGGTACGGTTCCGAACACCTCTGTTGCTCTTGATTCACCATCTGTTATGAGTAACTTCGTTACACCACCACACACACATGCTACACACACTGCTACTACTGCTGAATCTAAAACTTCTGATACTTATGATGCTGCTTCTACTGTGCTTGATAAGAGTGGTTCATTAGGTCCTTTCCTAGATGCTATGATTGCTAGAACTATAGCTGGAAATTCTGAAACTCCTAATGAAGACACTACTACACCTGTTAGTTCACCTGAGTCTAGTGAGAGTTATGATATTGAAGACGGTTATGTTGAGATGACCGATGAATTTATTAAAAATGTAAAAACACCCATGATAGGAGCGCTGCTAAGAGTCTCCTTGAGAGGCGTACTATTAGACCCAAATTGTCTCCTATTGCTAAGTTTGCTGCTTCTCCCATAAACATTAAAGATAAAGATTATGATTTCTCTCTTGATATATACATAGCTATTGTTGAGAAAGAACCTTTTTGTGGGACTAAGAATGAAAGTGCGGTAGCACATATGACTGAGCTTTCTACCATGAGTGGCTTGTTTTCTGATGATATTAAGATGTGTACTTACTTTGTTGCTAAGATTTTCCCCTTTTCACTAAAAGGAGAAGCTAAAACTTGGTTTAGTAATTTACCTCCTGGATCTATTGATAGCCCTGATTGCTTGATTAGTACTTTCCTGCAAAAATATTTTCCTCCTAGTGCTAGGCATGCTATTTTGCAGGAACTTCTTGACTTTAAATAGGGAGAAAAAGAGATATTACCTGAATCATGGGCAAGGTTTTGTGCTTTGATTCATGCACAGGCTGGAAATCCATTACCTAAGAATGAGCTTCTTGATATATTTTATAGTGGACTAACTGAAGAATCTAGGACATACCTAGATAGTTGTGCTGATTGTGTTTTCGGGAATAGGACTCCCAAAGAAGCTGAGGAATTAATGGCTAAAATAAGCAAGAACTATGAAGATTGGACTCCTCCTGAACCAGCTATACCTGAAGTAATTATACCTGAACCAACTATACCGGCGCCTATACCATTATCTAAGAAGAGGGGAGTTATTGAATTGAATAATGAAGCGATGAAGGAAGCTAGGAAATGTCTTAAGGTGAAGGGAATTAAAGCTGCAGATGTCAAGAATTTACCTCCTATAGAAGAATTATGTAAGCCAATTCCCCACTCATCCACTATTGAGGTACACTCTCTCCAACACTTTGATGAAGGTGATATCCCTTAATCTAAACCTCCTGATCAATCCTTAGAAGAATTCGATATTTTCATTGTTAAATAAGATAATTTTAATAAAAGGGTGCAAAATCATCTAATGGAAAACAATAGAGCTATTGTTGAGTTAAAAGATATTGTGGAAAGAACCTCTAATGATGTTAAAATGATTGTCAAACATTTTCAAATGGTTCAAACTCAAATAGATCAACTTATTAAAGTGCAAAAAGACTTGCTAGTTAATGCTTCCAAAGAAAAACATGCTTATGAAATTAGAACTAGAAGTGGTGCTGCTACCCAGGATCCTTTATATCCTGAGGGGCATCCCAAAAGAATCGAGCAGGATTCTCAACAAGCTGAAAATAGTGGTACTACTCGTAAGAAAAGGAAAAAGAAACATAAAACTATTGTAGAACCCTCTAAACCTGCTAAAGATCCTAATAGTATATCTAACTCTGATGCTGAAACTGAAAGTGGTAATGAAGAAAATGATGTTCCTGATAAAGAAAAAGTTGAAGAAGAACCTAAAAAGCACACTAAGAATACTAAATACAATAAAGAAGATTTTGTTGCTAAGAAACATGGTAGTGAAAGAGAGCCTTGGGTCCAAAAACCTATGCCTTTCCCTGATAAGAAACACAAGTCAAAGGAAGATGAACACTATAAGAAGTTTTGTGAGTGGATGAAACCTTTATTCCTGCAAATTCCTATGACTGATGCTATTAAATTGCCTCCTTACTCAAAGTATATGAAGGATATTGTCTCGAATAAAAGGAAGATCCCTAACGAAGAAATTTCTACTTTGCTTGCTAATTATTCCTTTAATGGTAAGGTTCCAAAGAAACTTGGAGACCCAAGGATTCCAACTATTCCTTGCTCTATTAAAAATAGTTATGTTAGAACTGCTTTGTGTGATTTGGGAGCTGGAGTTAGTGTTATGCCTTTCTCTCTGTATAAGAGACTTCAACTAGAAAAATTAATACCGACTGATATATCTTTGCAAATGGTTGATAAATCTACCACTATTCCTGTTGGTATATGTGAGGATGTACTTGTTCAAATGGCTCATAATTGCTTGATATTAACTGATTTTGTTGTGCTTGAAATGCCTGAAGATGATAATATGTCTATTATTCTTGGGAGACCTTTTCTTAATACTATAGGAGCTGTTATTAATTGTAATCAAGGAAAGGTGACCTTCAATGTTAATGACAAGGAACATACTATCTATTTCCCCAAGAATATTGATAGGACTTATGGTTTAAATTCAATTGAACATGTTGAGGGCATTCAAGTTGGAGAAATATATTGTCCCATACCAAGAGAAAAATTTGAAACTATTATGATTGGGACCATTGCTATCAAAGTTGAGGTAACATAATCATTAGTGGAATACAAAGTTTTGTCTCATATGAATTTGTTTTGGTAACAAGACCTGATCAACCTTGTTAACAAAGGGATTTCATTGAACAAAACAATGTTTTCACCATGATTATCTCCGCTTACTTCTATTCTATCCTTTTAGTTTTTGTTTTCATTTAGTTTTCTTCTCTGTTGTTAGTTGCTTGCATGTTAGAGTGTCTTAGAACTTCTGTAGTTCTAGCCTTGTTTTGCCATTGCATCATTCTAGAAAATCTTTTTCTGTCAGAAAATCATTCATCTATACCTAAAAATTGCCCAAAAATAAAGTGTCTCAAAAAATTCCATAAAATCGATATTAAATTTTTACGTGAAAAAGGGGCAGAGAAGTGCCTGGAAGGTACCAGGGGGACCCACCAGGCAGGCACACCACCTGGTAGCGCGGCCAGCCGTAGGGCGCGCCTGCCTATGGTGTGGACCACCCCTGGCCCTCCACTCACTCTCTCACTTGCCACTTTCTTCTCTCTCCCGAGCAAACACTAGTTCATTGCTCAAAATCGCATTCTTGATGTGCTTGCCCTCGATTTTTCGATCTCCTTGCTCAGCCCATCTTTGCTGCTGAAATTTGGAGCATTTGTCCTCCGGTATGTGACTCCTCCACTTGTCCAAGTAGATTTGTGTTTACTGGTTTATATCTTGAGTAGTTTGCTGCTGTAGGTGACATGTTATGAGAGCTTGTAAGCTTGTTTGATGCTTAGAGATATAGTTTTGATGCATGTTTAGGCCTTTACAAGTCCCTATGAGTAGTGCCCTTCATTATATTCACTTTGCAATCACTTGTTTAATAGATGTTTAAATTTCAGAATATCAAACATGAAAAATCGTACCTTTGGAGAAATATTTGGGAGGGATGCACCTAGGAGGTCAAGGTCCTCAAGATCAGCCTCTCAGTTTAAGCCATCATACAACAAAGATCTCATTGCACCTCATATTGGTAATGAAGGATATGATGGGGATGCTCACCCATCTACTTTTCCTTGTTTTACTTTCTTACAAGCTGCCGGGATTCTTGATGATTTGTTGCTACTGATTCAGAGGGTTGGTTTGACCTCATACATGCAAGATGAGAGTGAGCAATACGCTATGCTCACCAAGACTTTTGTTGAGAGATTCGTGTTTACTAACATGCCCTATCAGTCAACTGTCTCTTTCAGAATTTATAATCTGCCCTTTACCATGTCATTGGAAAGATTTTGCAGTATTGTATGTGTAAGCATGACAGGGACCGTGAAGAAGATTCAAGGGCGACCCGCTGATTTGCTAGAGCTCTACCGAGGGGTGACCAATGATGATGACCGCGTAGCTCAGCGTGGAAAGATAATAAACATCCAACTCCCTGCTTTTAGATACTTTGCATATTATCTTGCTATTGGCGTTCTCGGTAGGGAGAATACGAGTAATATCTCCAACTATCATTTAGCCTTCCTTGCTGCTGCGCTTAACAATGATACTCGGTACAACCTTGGCTCGCTTATTGCTCGCCGCCTAGCTGCTAGGGGGCCTATCTATGGGGGCATAATCGCTTCACGTATGGTCAATGCATTAGAGCTTTCTGTGGATCCCAATGATACTATATTGGCACCACAAAGGCTTGACCTTGTTGCTATGAAAACACATCACTATGTCACTCCTGATTCTGAGTTGGACAGTTTAGTATATAGGATGCTGTTTACTGACGGGGATGAGAGGCAGATCCCTTTGCCGCAATCTACCTTGTTTAGTGTTCACAGGAGGAGGTGGACGAGTAGCTCTGCTTGCTGGGTTTCCACAGGCAGCACTAGGAGGATGTGCCCTCCTACGATTACTCTGCGCATTACAGTGGGGCGTCCTCGAGCTCGCACCAAGACGAGGATACCTCCTCACCATACTACAGAGGCACTCCATCTTGGCCAGCTTGGGATTGATACCCACTTAGGCCAAAAGCCTAAGCTTGGGGGGAGGTATGCCGACATCGCACTCATCTCCATATCATTTTGTGTCGATACCTTGTATATTCATGTTTCGTTCTCTTTTTTTAGATTTTGTTCTTTCTTTGCTTTTGCTTTTGCTTTCTAAAACACAAAAAGACAATATTTCTGTTGTTTCCCTTTGTTTGCTTCTTCTTCTTTTTGCCTTGGTTTGCTTTTTCCTTTTTGCTTTGTTTAAACTATTCGAAAAACCCAAAAAGATTTTGCTTTGCTTGTTCTTCCTTTTTGGTTCTTGTTTTAAAAATCGAAAACACCAAAAATATTTGTTGTTCTTCTTTGGTTTTGTGAGTTTGTTGCAGGTTTCAGTAGTCCTCAGTGGAATTTGGTTTCATATTATTATTCAAACCACACAAGTGAAGGGCAATAATGAGGATTAATGACAACTTGAGGTGTGGTAAGAGGCTGGTAACGAACTCTATTTGTTTTCATTTTTGTACATATACTCATCATAGTGGGCATGCTTAGTCTGTTCATGTAGGGTGTATGTTATTCATGGATGCTTAGTAGTTCTTGCTTTCATATGATTAGTTCCAGCTTGCTAATAGTTTCTAGCATGTCTTATAAATGTTTGCTTGCATTACTCTATTCATAACTTCGTATGACACCGTGGTATCCTCCTCTGAATGTTTCATTTGAATTGACTTGGCAAATGCTCATGCATGCATATGACTGAAATAATCAGTTAAGCCTCGATGAATTATTTTGCCTTGAGGGTCTTGAATCACTTTCATGCCATGATTAGTCCTGTTTTGTTGCAAGCATGATTATGACAACTATTGCTCTCTCGTTTGTCGCTCCCTTACTATTGCTAGCCTTCACTTACACTGAGTATGTTTTACTCATGTCTCCAACTCCCTAAAACCAAATATTGCCAAAAGTGTCCACCATACCTACCTATTAGCATCATTTGCTATTTCCGTGCATATTCAATATGCCTTGTTTTCTTCTGAATAAAATGTTTGCTTGTTATGAGAAAGTTAGTTAGTAAAGCTCTCACGAACTTGATGGCACACTTTATTTCCTGCACTTAATAAACCTGAACCATTGTGACTGTCCATGAAAGTTATATGCTTGCAAATTATAGGCCGGGGATTAGCAGAACCGTGATGTCATGGGGAACGCTTTCAACACCTGTAAATATATACCTAGTTGATACCATGCTCCTTTGTTTGCGGATGTCGTCGGTGTGAAATAAAAGGGAAGCTTGTAAGTCCATGGAGTTATGTATGTGTGTTATTGAAACGCCTGGGCCGCCGGTCTAATCCATGATGTCATGGTGGAAACCTGCAGCGTAACCATAATAAGTATCTACGAAGCATTTTTCTTATAAAAAAAGAGAGAGATAGCTATTGAGAAAAAGAAAAAAAAAGAGATTTGAGAAAAGAGGAAAGAGAGAAAAAAGCACCATTTTCCCATGGTAAATAAGAAGATTGCTGAGATACGCATTGTCTGCTTGCCTTGTCATTTTGATATGGGGATTCTTCCGTATCATCAGGCAAGGGGTACCCCGTTGGCGGTTCTCTATGATACGCACGTATTTACAATGACAAGAACTTACCGGTAACTAAAGTTGAGTAGCATGAGGAGCGGCCCTCGTACTCAAGGGACATGGGATTTCCAGTTTATAGTCTGTCAAGCATATACCTCAGATTGGACCTCACTTTCACCTTAACCATATTAAAGATGCTTATGATAGGGGCAATGAGAGATCAAATCTAATGAGTACCATACTTTCAGCATTTGGAAGCCTTTCAAACTATTAAAACCCTTTTTCATTTCCTTGTTGAGTCTCCACATATTCTATGAGCACCTTCATGAGAGCATAGTTGTCATTCTTAGTGTAATGTGCTTGTCTCAAAACTTGATTATTTGTGTTATGACTTTGATGCTTGTATCTTTGATATCTTTACTTCTAGTCTTCACCTGAACTTCAGAGGTGCCTTGGCATTCACAATAAAAAGGCAAGCGAGATACCACTCTATCATACTTTGTTATGAGCATTGTAATGTTGCTTATGTTTATGCTTCATGCTACTTATTATTTTTGAGTTGGAATCTATTCATAGCTTGCAATGCCTATTAAGTAAACTTAGTTGCATACTCCTTATTATGAATTGTCTAAGTAGTTGATCACATGCTGAGAATATATATATCTTATGAGCAAATGTGTTCGTGAAAGTTTCTTTTATCGCACTCAGTTTTCAACTGAATTGCTTGAGGACAAGCAATAAGCTAAGCTTGGGGGGAGTTGATACGTCCAAAACGTATCTACTTTCCCGAACACTTTTGCTATTGTTTCTCCTCTAAACTTGTGTGATTTGGATGTAACTAACACGGACTGACGCTGTTTTCAGCAGAATTGCCGTGGTGTCTAGTTTTTGTGCAGAAAATCAACTATCAGGAAAAATCCCGGAAAATATGCCAAAAATCCTATTTCACTAGAAGACTCCCGAAGCCAGAATACGATCCTAAGTATGCCAAAAATCCCGGAAAATATGCCAAAAATCCTATTGCACCAGAAGACTCCCGAAGCTTCCATTAAACCAATCGGTGATACAAAATTATAGCCAGGTCCCTAAGTATAGGATAATACAGAGATAAGGCTAGCCCCTTTATAGATAAAACCTTGGAATAAAAATCTGAAGTGCAATCTGATCCTTGGTCTTCTACACCGCAACAGAGTGACCAGTAAGCACAAGGGTCAACATCACTGCCGGGGAACATGACACTTGGGGTGGAGTTGGCCATGGATCCCGTGTCGAGGTCGGAGAAGATCCTCCGAAACTGGAGGAAGGAGCTCAGGCTATGATTGCTTCCGAGCCCGGAGAGGCTTCTTGCGCCATAGATAGCGGCGACAGAATTCTTCGGTCATCGCTGAAAAACTCTAGAGATCATAGCTTCCAGGGCGAAGCTCGCCGTTGTAACCAGGAGAGCAGATAGCACCGGCCCTCTTGCCGGCGAGATGACACTATTGGGGAACCTCGAGCCTTCGACCCCAACCATGACCTGCCTCACCCTAGCAGCAGCAGCAGCAGGGCCTCTGCCCTCTCCCTCGCGGCCACGGTCGGCCGAGAGGAGGGAGACCCACACCAAATCACTAGGAGGGGGTAGGGATGAAGAAGACGCTTATTGGAAAAGGGCCTCGCCTTGAAAAATGCGGTGACCTAGCATACCACTGCATGTGTAGTACACTATAGTCGTTGACATGACGTCTACAGAACACCGTTCCGTAAATATCACATCCCTCAGAGTGGTACAATAGAAACATTGCGGGTCCATATTACAAACATACACACTTCATTATTATTACAAACCATAAGTTTCAACTTCAAGTGTTACAAAGTTACAAACCAAACTTAAATAGTTTCAGCGGAAGATATAAAGTTCAAACTCATATTCCGAATTGAGATCAACAACTTATTTTATAAGGTTCCTGCTGCTTGGCTCAATTGGTTTACTAATAACTAAGGCAACTACTCGGACTCGTTGCCCTCCACTCCATAGCGTATTTCGTAGTCCACCCCTTCAACACCTCTAGACAGGTCTGGCTCCTCGTAGTAGACAGCTTCTTGCCCTTCAGCCGTGAACATTGAAGGGTCTTCTGGATTCTCAGAGTCTAAGCAGGGGTTCAAAGGAAAGAGTGAGTAACAACGTTACCCGGCAAGTTCATTATATGCAAGTGTTGGGTCCACAGCATAGAAAACAAAAAAATTCCTACGGTGTGAACTACACGCCAAGATCTATCTACTAGGTACAAAGCAACAGGTGGACATACATCCAACGAGAACTTACCCTCGTAGACAACAAGCTTTGTTAACGAGTAGGAACTCGTGGTTGATGTAGTCGTACACTTGCCGATCTCAAGGTCGTGATGAAGTCCGAGCGCCGCAACTCAGCAGCGCATCCGCACTCGCACACACGTTCAAGCCACCGGACAACCTCCACCTCCTTGCTCCAGCGATCCAGCGGAAGCAGCAACTCCTTCCAGACGAAATGCCATCAGGAACATGTATCTCGCTAATCCGAGACCATGGGGAAATAATTCTAGAGAGGGAGAGAGATCCTTCACAAGGAGGTGTGAGGATGAAGGAGGGAATGGGTGGCCTTTTATAGGAGGAGGGGGGTGCCCCCTCTCTCCATGGCTGGCGCATGGGGGGTGACCCCTCACCTCCCCCATTCATGTGGTGGTAACCCCTCCACATTAAAATGCCTCTTCACATTCCCTTTTAAAGTCTCCACTTTAAATGCATTAAATTTTTCCAAATTTAATGCTCTCTCATTTAATAAAACTCTTTTTATTAAATTTATTCAGAATTTTGTTAATTACTTTAATTAACAAACATTCACATATAGCCCCTTGCAATATTTCAATATCACATGCAGAACCACCTTCTGCAATTTCACCCGAAACAATTTCCGGTTTCTATTGAAACAATTCCTGCGCTTTGCAATTCTTTCGTCTGAAACATATGTGCTCCAAAATGGTGTCCAGTAAATCTTAAGTGTGCCACCCTATGGTTCGTGAATAATGCAGACATGATCGAGACCCTTCTCCGATCAATAATCAGCAGCGGGACCTGGAGATCCGTACTAACTCCTACACATTCAACGATGACTTCTGTGATTGTGAGAACGTTTAACGCTTGTAACTAAATCCCTTTGTCTCTCGATATATTACATGTCCGAGATTTGATCATCGGTATCTCCATACCTAGTTTGATCTCGTTACCGACATGCACTCTTTTCTCGTTCCCGTGAAATAACATTCTAGTGATCACATCACTTGCTTCCAAGCTATCCTAATGTGATATCACCGAGAGGGCCCAGAGTATATCTATCCGTCATCTGGATTGACAAATTCCACTCTTGATCCATGAGCCTCAACATAACACCTTCGTAGTACTGAACCCATCTTTATAGTCACCCTGTTACGGTGTGACGTTTGATGTTATCAAGATACTCTTCCGGTGTCAGCAATTAACATGATCTCATGGTCTAAGGATAAAGATCACTTCGTATGATGTTATAGCAATATAAACATAATGACTTGATCGTAATGCTATACTTCAGATGAATGTTCATCACATCATTCCACTAATGGTGTGACCTTGTTATTAACAACATCTAATGTCCATGATCAGGAAACCTTGATCATCTTGTTAATCAACAAGCTAGTCTATAAGAGAGGCATGACTAGGAACCCTTTTTGTTTATTAAACACACATGTATTGATGTTTCCAAATCAATACAATTCTAGCATGTAAAATAAACATCTATCATGTATAAGGAATATATAATAACAACTTTATTATTGCCTCTTAGGGCATATTTCCTTCAGTCTCCCACTTGCACTAGACACAATAATCTAGTTCACATAGTGATAAATCTAACACCCATGGAGTTCTGATGTTGATCATGTTTTGCCCTAGGGAGAACTTTAGTCAACGGATCTGCTACATTTAGGTCCGTGTGTACTTTACAAATCTTTATATCTCCATCCTTGACATGCTCGCGGATGGAGTGAAACCGGCGCTTAATATGTTTGGAATTCTTGTGAGACCTTGGTTCCTTTGCGTTGGCTATGGCTCCATTGTTGTCACAATAGATCACCATCGGGTCCAAGGCACTGGGAACCACACCCAGTTCCGTAATGAACTCTTTCATCCAAACTGCTTCATGCACCGCTTCTGAAGCAGCAACATATTCTGCCTTCATTGTTGATCCAGCTACCACAGGTTGTTTGGAACTCCTCCAACTAACTGCTGCTCCATTCAAGAGAAATACGTATCCGGATTGAGACTTAGAGTCATCCGGATCGGTGTCAAAGCTAGCATCGACATAACACTTAGCGACTAGCTCTTCTTCACCTCCGTATATAAGAAACATATCCTTAGTTCTTCTCAAGTACTTGAGGATGTTCTTTACCGCTATCCAGTGTTCCGAACCTGGATCAGATTGGTACCTACTATTCAAACTAATAGCATGTGCCACATCCGTTCATGTACATAGCATGGCATACATAATAGAGCCTATGGCCGAGGCATAGGGGATCTTATCCATCATCTCTCTTTCTTCCGCCGTAGCCGGACTTTGAGTCTTACTCAATGTCTTGCCTTGCAACATAGGTAAGAACCCCTTCTTACTTTTGTCCATATTAAACTTCGTTAATATCTTATCAAGCTATGTACTCTGCGATAGCCCAATTAGTCGCCTTGATCTATCTCTATAGATTTTAATGCCTAATATATATGACGCTTCACCAAGGTCTTTCATTGAAAATTTGTTGTTTAGATAACTTTTAACACTGTTTAAAAGATCTATATCATTTCCAATCAATAATATGTCATCCACATATAATATCAGAAATGCCACATTGCTCCCACTCACTTTCTTGTAAATACAAGCCTCTCCATAAGTTTGGACAAATCCAAACTCTTTGATCACCTCATCAAAGCGGAGATTCCAACTCCGTGATGCTTGCTTCAGTCCATAGATGGATCGCTGAAGTTTGCATACCTTATTAGCATCCTTAGGATCGACAAAACCCTTAGGTTGTATCATATACAACTCTTCTTCAATCTTACCATTGAGGATCGCAGTTTTGACATCCATCTGCCATATTTCATAATCGAAATATGCAGCAATCGCTAAGATAATCCTAACCGACTTAAGCATCGCTACGGGAGAGAATGTCTCATCGTAGTCAACTCCTTGAATTTGTCGAAACCCCTTTGCGACAAGTCGAACCTTATAGATGGTCACATTACCATCAGCATCAATTTTTCTTTTGAAAATTCATTTATTCTCAACGGCCTTTCGGTCGTGAGGTAAGTCCACCAAGTTCCGAACTTGGTTCTCGTACATGGATTCCATCTCGGATTTCTTGGCTTCTAGCCATTTGTTGGAATCCAGGCTCATCATCGCTTCTTCATACGTCGCAGGGTCATCCATTTCATCAACAATGAAATTCACAACAGGATTGCCGTACAGTTCAGGTGCTGCACGTGTCCTGCTTGACCTGCGAGGTTCGGTAGTGTCCTCTTTCGGAGTTTCATGATCATTATCATTATCTCTCTATTCATCAGGTGAAGTCAACTCCGAAACAACTTCCGGTGCTGCGCCACTCGCCATTCCATGAAGAGAAGGTTCAATAACCTCTTCGAGTTCTACCTTCCGACTACTCACACCTTTCGCGAGAAACTCCTTCTCAAGAAAGGATCCATTCTTGGCAACAAAAACCTTGCCCTCGGATCTGTGATAGAAGGTATACCCAATTGTTTCCTTAGGGTATCCTATGAAGATGCATTTTTCCGCTTTGGGTTCGAGTTTATCCGGTTGAAGTTTCTTCACATAAACATCACATCCCCAAACCTTAAGAAATGACAGCTTAGGTTTGTTTCCAAACCATAATTCATATGGTGTCGTTTCAACGGATTTAGATGGTGCCCGATTTAAAGTGAATGCAGCTGTTTCCAGTGCATAACCCCAAAATGACAGAGGTAAGTCAGTCAGAGACATCATAGATCGAACCATATCCAATAAGGTACGATTACGACGTTCCGACACACAATTACGTTGTGGTGTTCCGGCAGGCGTGAGTTGTGAAACTATTCCACACTCTTTCATGTGTGTGCTAAACTCGTAACTTAGATACTCTCCTCCACGGTCAGACCGTAGAAATTTGATCTTTCTATTACGATGATTTTCCACTTCATTCTGAAATTCCTTGAACTTTTCAAAAGTTTCAGACTTGTGTTTCATCAAATAGATATACCCGTATCTACTCAAATCATCCGTGAAAGTAACAAAATAACGATATCCACCTCGCGCTGACACACTCATTGGTCCACACACATCAGTATGTATGATTTCCAATAGATCTGTCGCCCGTTCCATTGAACCGGAAAACGGTGTTCTAGTCATCTTGCCCATAAGGCATGGCTCACATGTATCAAATGATTCAAAATCAAGTTATTCCAAAATTCCATCAGAATGGAGTTTCTTCATGCGTTTAACGCCAATATGACCTAGACGGCAGTGCCACTTATATGTAGACATATCATCATCAAGTTTAATCTTTTTAGCATTAACATTATGAATGCGCGTAATATTACTATCGAGATCCAATAGAAATAAACCATTCAACATAGGTGCATGACCATAAAAGATATCATTCTTATAAATCGAACAACCATTGTTTTCAGATTTAAAGGAATGACCACTTTGCATCAAACACGATCCAGATACAATGTTCATGCTCAATGCAAGAACCAAATAACAATTATTTAGGTTTATAACTAATCCCGATGGAAAATGGAGAGGTAGCGTCCCGATGGCGATCACATCAACTCTTGATCCATTGCCGACCCGCATCCTGACCTCATCCCTTGCTAGTTGTCGCTTGTTCTGTAGCCCCTGAACCGAGTTACATATATTACCAACCGATCCGGTATCAAATACCCAGGTGCTACTGTGAGTACTAGTCAAGTACACATCAATAACATGTATATCACATATACCTTTGTTTGCCTTGCTGGACTTCTTGTCCGCCAAATACTTAGGGCAGTTGCGCTTCCAATGGCCATTCCCCTTGCAATAGTAGCACTTGGTGTCAGACTTAGGGCCAGCCCGGGGTTTCTTTTCAGGCGTGGCAACAGACTTGCCACCCTTCTTTCCCTTGTGCTTGCCTTTCTTGTCCTTCTTGAAACCGGTGGTCCTGTTGATCATCAACACTTGATGTTCTTTCCTAATCTCCACTTCTGCAGTCTTAAGCATTGACAGAAGCTCGGGAAGAAACTTCTTCATGCCCTGCATATTATAGTTCATCATGAAGCTCTTGTAGCTAGGTGGCAGAGATTGGAGAACACGATGTAAGCCTAAGTCAATGGGAATCGTTATTCCCAAGGACACAAGCTTATCGGCGTACCCAGCCATTTTGAGTACGTGCTCACTAACGGAGCTGTTTTCCTCCATCATGCAGCTAAAGAACTTTTCTGTAGCATTATAACTCTCTATGGCAGCATGGGTATGGAAAATCATTTTCAATTCTCCCATGGTATCAAAGGCATTGCCATTTTCGAAACGCTTTCGAAGTTCTGGCTCTAGCCCATACAGTATGCCGCAATGAACTAAGTTGTGGTCCTCCTAACGAGTCACATAGACATTCTTTTCCTCGTCAGGGGCATCAGGAGCTGGTGGGGGGCCTAGCGGCGCATCTAGAACATATTGCTTTTGTGCAGCAGTGAGGAGAATCCTCAAATTCATAGCCCAGTTGGTGAAGTTGCTACCATTTGCAGCAAGTTTCTCTTTCTCCATGAACACATTGAAATTAAAAGCAGGTGGTGCCATCTACAACAAAATTTGTAAAGTTTATTTAGACTAAGTTTATGATAGATTGAGTTCAACTAATCCAAATTACTAATGAACTCCCACTCAAAAACGACATCCCTCGTGTCCTTTTGGTGATTACATGAACCAAATCCACTACACCAAGTCCGATCATCACGTGAGTTGATATAGCTTCAAAGGCGAGCATCTATATGGGCATCATATCAACCATATGACTCATGCTTAACCTTTCGGTCCGTGTTCCGAGGCCATGTCTATACATGCTAGGCTCGTGAAGTAAGAACCTTAGTATTTGCATGTGTAAAACTGTCTTACACCCGTTCCTATGAAAGCGTAGATTCGAGTACACCCGATCACCACGTGATGTCTCGAAACACGATCCATAGAACGGTGCATACTCAAGGAAGAACACATTTTTATCTTGATATCTAAATGAGGGATCATCTTATAATGCTACCAAACGCGCCAAACTAGCAGTATAAGATGCTAACATCTAATGTGTAAAGTGAGATGATATGGTCCATGCATTTGATCTCTATCACTTGCATCGTGGTATGATCTCTATCATTCCTTTGTGTGTAAGGCCAAGGTCTATGGAACTTACACGTTGACTGTGTTGTAAGAGTATCTACCATACATCTACTTACAACAATACCATATCAATACACTAGCCTAGCAACGATCTAAACTAGACGCCTCTAATTTATCAATTGCAAGTTTTACGTGGCTTAGGGCTTTCGGAGATAGAACCGTTCTCACCTACCAACATGAACTACAACGAGGATAACTAAGTTATTAGCAACTCATTGTAAATCATATATTGACTATAGTAGGAGAGACAGACACCTGCCAGCCACTTATGCAAAACAAGTTGCATGTCAGTCGTGGAACCGGTCTCATGTACGATGACATGTAAGGTTGGTCCGGGCCGCTTCATCCCACTATGCCACCAATATCCAAAATACATAGAAGATGCAATAACATGATCATCATTGCCCACATATCAACATATGTGTACTACCCGTGCTAAGCACCTACGCATAGATCAGGCTCTGATACCACTGTTGGGTCCGCAGCATAGAAAACAAAAAAAATCCTACGGTGTGAACTACACGCCAAGATCTATCTACTAGGTACAAAGCAACAGGTGGACATACATCCAACGAGAACTTACCCTCGTAGACAACGAGCTTTGTTAACGAGTAGGAACTCGTGGTTGATGTAGTCGTACACTTGCCGATCTCAAGATCGTGAGGAAGTCCGAGCGCCGCAACTCAGCGGCGCATCCGCACTCGCACACACGTTCAAGCCACCGGACAACCTCCACCTCCTCGCTCCAGCGATCCAGCGGAAGCAGCAAGTCCTTCCAGACAAAATGGCACCGGGAACATGTATCTCGCTAATCCGAGACCATGGGGGAATAATTCTAGAGGGGGAGAGAGATCCTTCACAAGGAGGTCTAAAGATGAAGGAGGGAATGGGTGGCCTTTTATAGGAGGAGGGGGTGCCCCCTCTCTCCATGGCCGGCGCATGGGGGGTGACCCCTCACCTCCCCCATTCATGTGGTGGTAACCCCTCCACATTAAAATGCCTCTTCACATTCCCTTTTAAAGTCTCCACTTTAAATGCATTAAATTTCTCCAAATTTAATGCTCTCTCATTTAATAAAACTCTTTTTATTAAATTTATTCAGAATTTTTGTTAATTACTTTAATTAACAAACATTCACATATAGCCCCTTGCAATATTTCAATATCACATGCAGAACCACCTTCTGCAATTTCACCCGAAACAATTTCCGGTTTCTATTGAAACAATTCCTGCGCTTTGCAATTCTTTCGTCTCAAACGTATGTGCTCCAAAATGGTGTCCGGTAACTCTTAAGTGTGCCACCCTACGGTTCGCGAATAATGCAGACATGATCGAGACCCTTCTCCGATCAATAATCAGCAGCGGGACCTGGAGATCCATACTGACTCCTACACATTCAACGATGACTTCTGTGATCATGAGAACCTTTAACGCTTGTAACTAAATCCCTTTGTCTCTCAATATATGACATGTCCGAGATTCGGTCATCGGTATCTCCATGCCTAGTTTGATCTCGTTACCGATATGCACTCTTTTCTCGTTCCCGTGATATAACATTCTAGTGATCACATCACTTGCTTGCAAGCTATCCTAATGTGATATCACCGAGAGGGCCCAGAGTATATCTATCCGTCATCTGGATTGACAAATTCCACTCTTGATCCATGAGCCTCAACATAACACCTTCGTAGTACTGAACCCATCTTTATAGTCACCCTGTTATGGTGTGACGTTTGATGTTATCAAGATACTCTTCCGGTGTCAGCAATTAACATGATCTCATGGTCTAAGGATAAAGATTACTTCGTATGATGTTATAGCAATATAAACATAATGACTTGATCGTAATGCTATACTTCGGATGAATGTTCATCACATCATTCCACCAATGGTGTGACCTTGTTATTAACAACATCCAATGTCCATGATCAGGAAACCTTGATCATCTTGTTAATCAACAAGCTAGTCTATAAGAGAGGCATGACTAGGAACCCTTTTTGTTTATTAAACACACATGTATTGATGTTTCCGAATCAATACAATTCTAGCATGTAAAATAAACATCTATCATGTATAAGGAATATATAATAACAACTTTATTATTGCCTCTCAGGGCATATTTCCTTCAGCAAGGTGGTAAGTTTGATGCTCTAACTACCACCTCGGACGACACGTCCTTGGTACTATGCAGTTTTCATAAACATTTCTTCAAAGATTGATTTTATTATCAAAATCTATGCCCATCAGCCTTCATAGGTTGACCAGAACATCATGGAGTTCCTTTCCTGCCGCGTTCATAGTTCCTTCCCGGAACAGGAAGTAACAAGTTACAATTCTTACACTCTGTAGAGGTGCGTTGCTTTACCCATGAGAGATCAACTCCTTGTTGCACAACCGGGCATACTTTCCCGTCCACAATTCCGTGATGTGGGGCCTAGTAGGTGATCCAAGCCAATCACTGCCCTCTCCGCGACCCATATGTCTGCACGATCCTCCGAGGCTGACTACACCTCCGTTAAGCCCCCTTTCGGGCAAGCTACAACCCTGGTGAATTCCCGAAGACTCTATGAGCTGGTGATGCCCCTGGCAAGCTCCATAAAGGTCCGACTATACCTCTGACAGCCACTCATAGATAATCTAGATACCAAAATCATGGGGCCTAAGGGTGCCCACCCATATGCTAGATCCACACAAGGAATAACAGCGTCATGATAAGGTCATCTTGCCTCTATATGAAAGGAAGAAGATACAACTGACTTCTCCGTCCCATTCGAAATCTCATGGTTAACGCGTAATATACAGCGCTAGAATCACTAATGTCATGGGTTGTTAAGCCTATGGTGACTTATGCAATTGGAACCCTAAGTTCCATTGCCAATCTTTATCATCACTTAGGATGATAACTACATCTTATTTATTTAGAGAATATAATATTTTGTTTCTCCAGCTTATAGATTATAACACACAATTTGCAATATCTTTGATAAAGACTCTTCAAAGGACATGAGCAAGTTATGAACTTGCCTTGTGACTGCAAGGTAGTGAAGTCGGATGCTTCCACTTAACCTTGAGCTCCGGTTTCTACAAAGAACCATTACTGCCCGGTAAAGCAATATGAAATGCATAGTAATGTCCTGTAATGGTTTATCATTTGTTTATTTGCATGTTTTACCCTTATAGTAAAAATTTACTATTTTTTTAATTAAAAGAAAAGTATTACATAAAGTTTTTGAAATTTTGTTATAAACATTATACTTGGTATTTTATAAAGACCAAAATTATTTAAAGAGTTTAAAACTATATTTATTTAATTTTTAACTCCTTTATTTTTATTACATTCAATTTATCTTTCAAAAATACAAATTAGTATTTTTATATAATAGCATTTCCTTTTGGAATTGTAAATATGAATTTTATTCAATTTTTAAGTGTTTGTATAATTTTATAAAATTCCAAAAGGAATATTTATCCTAGGAATAATAATTTTAATTTTAATTACCTAAAATTCCATTTGTTATTTTTCTTAAGTAGAGGACATTGTTTTGGTTCCATTAATATTTTATTTATATTTTATTTCTTAGAATCATTTGAGTCCTAGGGGTATTTTGGTCATTTGACAATTTAATTATATTTCTTTTTGTTTAAACTGGACCTAGCCCATTGGGTTGGCCCATCCCTGACCTGGCCCATCTGGGCTGGTCAAACCCTTTGCCGTGTGGGGTACTGGACCACACCGGCCTAGTACACCCTTCACCTATCTCTCACCCCCCTCGTTTCTTCCTCGACCTGTTGCGACGCGGTGTCGCCGACGCCGTCGCCGCTCGATTGCCGCCACCCTGGGCCTCCCCGGCCGCTGCCGTGTATGACGAGGTTGTGGATCCTGCTCCTTCATCTGTTCCATTTTGATTTGGCGTTGGAGCTTTCCTTCGGCGAGTTTGGCTCCATTCCGAACCCTAGGTTTGGGGTGCTGCTAGTGATGTCTTTGTCGCTGCTCCAGTGGTGCTGTGGGGTGCTCCCATGTTGCTGTGGTGGTGTTGTGCATCCTCAAGCGATGTTGTGGCCGCTGCCTCGGCTCGGTGCGGGTTGCAGCGCCCCTTCAGGTGCTTCCCATGCCGTTGTGCGCTCGTCGGCCCCTCTTCTTCCTCTTCAAATCTACAACGAGGACCTTGAGTAAGTTCTTATGCTTCCTCTTCGTGCTCTCTCTATACTTCCCTTGATGGCTACTGAGTGCTCCAGAGAGAAATTCCTCTTTAGGGTTAACTGTTCTATTAGGGTTTCACTCCTCTGTATTGGTAATTGAGGCTGCTGAGCTATTTAGGAATGGCTCTGGTGTTGATTCTATGCTAAACCATAGCCTACTGATGACCAGGAAATTACTGATATTTCTGTAAGATAAACTGTTATCTTAGCCTTGTTACTGTCAATACACAATTGGGACTGCTGTGACTTTAAACTAGCCTATTATCTAATTAGTGCTGATGGTTAACTAGTTTCAGTACTGGAACTTGTATTTGACTACCTAGAATTATCATTGAGATCTCTAATGATAGTTTTTATATGCAAAAGAATGATTCCTAATTAGTATATTGGGAAGATGATTAACTATTCCCTTTTAATTGACCTGGACTATGTGATCTCTGGTAGGATTGCCTTAGTTAGAACAAATCCTAGTGACACCTTCCTAGGAATGGTACACAGGGTTTGTCCTAGTACTGGCTTTGGTCTACAAATGCTCCAGAATGGCTTGATGCTTAATTTCTTTGCAAACTCCTACTGTATATGTTGACTTATGATATCCAATAACTGTTTTATGCATGTGATGTTGGTCTGAGGCATAGGACTAGTTTCCTAACTTGCTGTCTCTCATAGATAATTTCTTGTATTGATACCAGCTACTCATCTTGGATTTCTTTGGATAATATGATGGGTGAGTTTATATGGATCCATTAGATCTATAGATTCTGGGGTGCTACTCTTTTAAGATATGTGCCCAGAATTCATACCATGGTCTATTTTAATCTAGAATATAGCTTTTATCCAGGATCAGTGATGTTGGACTGAGATCCTGGTTCAGTTGGTATAGTTTACTAATAGCTTTGGTATTCACAATATCTCTATGATGGCTTCACCCCACTTGGGTGATTTCTCAGAATTTAAGTATAGAATAACACATGACTGCTTATCCTAATAAGATGGTTAGATCATGTGAGGGTTTTATACTACTCACCACAATAGTTGAGGAATTGTGTTGTTGCTGGTTGATCTGGCAGCTTGCTTTTGCTAGCCTGCTACTTCTGGATCCTGGAAACTTGTCCTTGATCTCTCTGTCGACCTGCTCCACCCCCTCCTTGTGTCACCATCTAGTGAGTGTTTGGATGATCAAGGGTATGTTTTGGCTGGTGAGTTGTTTGCTTTTGACCGGATTGAGATGTTCCTGGCTTGGTGTTTGAGAAGGAGAGTTGTGTGGTCTATGGATGAGCTTCGGCTGGGTGCTTTGTTTGAGTGCTAGTAGTGTTGCTGCTATATTGACAGCACACTGCATGCATCCTGTGACTAAGTTGTGTGCCTGTGTGGCATGGTTGTGTGGATCAGCTCAAGTGATAATATCTCCACCTGTTACTCTTTACTGTTTATTGCCTGGTGAAACTTGCCCCTGTTAATGACTCGATGATGTAATTTGAACAATGCACCTCATTGTTCACCATTGAGAGTAATACTTATGTTTAACCCTTGTTTTCCTTTTTAGTTGTTTTCATCTTATTTGCAGGAACAAGATCTGGAGGTACAAGATTTAGTATAGGAATATCTAAGTAGAATAGGTCTTAAATGTAATATTCTTTTCTTTATTCTTTTTGTAAAGAATCTTGTAAAGATTTATTATAAAGGAATAAAGTTGTATTTCCATTCTCTGTAATCTTTTACCTGTGATGTATTTATTACAATTTGTAATATTGTTATGTAATCAGGAAATAAGAATTCATTTCTTATCTCATTTTCATTGCTCAAATCCTTATTGTTGTTTACTACATTTATGATTTAATCACATAATGTTAATAAAGTATTTTAGAAAACAATTTAATATTCCTATCTTCCAAATCTTAATTTTTTTCAAATTGATCTAAATTTCAAATTTGAATTTATAATAACTTCCCCAAAACTTAATAATTCCCCAAAGGTCATGTCAAAATTCATAGCAATCACTAACAAGAGCTATTCCTACCTCCAGTTAGTGAAAGAAACTCTGATCCCTTTTAGGTTTTTTGTTTGGCGAAAAATTTACCCAGATTTTACAGATGTATGCATGCATAGACTTAGATTCCTATTTCTACCCTTTGTTTGATCCTAATGCTGGGATGTTACAAAAACCCACTCGAACGTCCACCACCATGGGGGCATCGCCAAGTGACTAGAGGGTGGCTGCCTTGCGCCGCGCCAGAGCACACGAGCGGCATAGTAGCCCGGCCACCCCGCTATTCGCCTCCTCCCCCCGCCACCATGGCCTGCCAGAAGGAGTAAGAGGAGCAGTAAAGCAGAGCAGACGGGAGAGAGGCAGAACCTGGCTTTATTGACGGAGATGCAGGTGGTGGAGAGCCTTGTTGACTACTCCGTCCCTCGGAGTTCTTCAGCAACCAGCCGCCACCATGAGATCCGCAGGATCTGGCTAAGAGGGACCTGTGATCTACTCCAAACTACTAGCAGAGAGCCAAAACACCTAGATCTATAGTCTACATCAACACCGACGCCTTCCCCTCACCATCTTCGTTCGACAGAGCCGCTAGAGAAGGGTCGGGGTTGGCCCGGAAGCACGTGGTTAATGAACACTCGAGAGGGGAGCTAGGGGAGGAGTCGTGTCGGGGAAGGAGAGCATCGCCAACGAGTTGTAAAAATATAAGATGTTTTAGCTTTTCTAGATACACTTCTTTCACAAAGCTAAAACATCTTATATTTTAAAGGGATTTCTATTTTCGAGCTCTCGGTTCGTTCTTGTACTCAGTTTTCCCCAACCGCTTAGTTTTTCCTCACTTTTGCCCATCTCCTTGTACGAAACTCTCACATGGTCTGAAACTCGCCGTCTGTTAGCCTTGTCATTACGTGTTGACAAGTGGGGTCACATTCAGTTGGGTCCCGTAGTGGACCCTTGCCGGTACATGCTGGCGAGTAGGACCGTGTTCTATCGGGCCCCATAGTGTACCCTTGCCGTTACATGCTGACAAGTGGGGCCCGCGTTCAGTCAATTCCCGTAGTGGACACCTCTCTCAACTTATCCAAATCAGCATCGGACCTACACCTTATCCACGTGAGTGCCATACCCATAGCTTATCCACGTGAGCATCGGACCCACATCTTACCCAGGTTGGCGTTGCAAGATGGGACCCCGAGCTAGCCCCACGCCTGCGCCCGTGCCGTTGCTTCATTTTCGTATAGTGAAATGTAATGCATGTACGAAAATTATACACCTTTGAACTCTTTTAAATCACACTTAGGACATGATAATGTTGTGCTAATAAAATCCTGATCATGTATCATTTCCATGGAGTGAAAATCTAATGCATAAACTTGCGTATACGAAAATTTTAAACCTTTGAACACTGTGAAATCGCACTTAATACGTGATAATGTCGTGCTAAAAAAATCTCGAGAGATTATCATTTTCATAGAGTGGAATATAATGCACAAACTTGTATATTCAAAAATTATAAACCTTTGAACACTTTTAAATCGCACTTAATACGTGATAATGATGTGCTAACAAAATTTTGAGAGATTGTTATTTTCTCCCCCATTTTCATAGAGTGGAATGTAATGCATAAACTTGCATGTATGAAGTTTATACACCTTTGAACTCTTTGAAATCGCACTTAATTCATGATAATGTTGTGCTAAGAAAATCTTGAGAGATTATTATTTTCATAGAGTGGAATGTAATGCATAAATTTGCATATACGAAAATTATACACCTTTGAACTCTTTGAAATCACACTTAATACGTGATAATGTTGTGCTAAGAAAATCTTGAGAGATTATCATTTTCATATAGTGGAATGTAATGCATAAACTGGCATATAGGAAAATTATACACCTTTGGACTCTTTGAAATTGCACTTAGGTCATGATAGTGTTGTGCTAATAAAATCCTGATCATTTATCATTTCCATGGAGTGAAAGATAATGCATAAACTTGCGTATACGAAAATTTTAAACCTTTGAACACCGTGAAATCGCACTTAATAATGAGATAATGATGTGCTAGCAAAATTTTGAGAGATTATCATTTTCTCCCCCCATTTTCATAGAGTGGAATGTAATGCATAAACTTGCATATACGAAAATTATACATATTTGAACTCTTTGAAATCGCACTTAATACGTGATAATATTATGCTAAGAAAATCTTGATAGATTATACACCTTCGAACATGTTTCCTTCAAATTATATTCAAGTTCATTTGTTTATGGAGTTAAAGTACCGGTGACAAACTCGTTATTTTGCATGGATAGAGGGGTTCCCCGACAGATATAGGGGTTATCCTGTCCGCTAGATCGCAGAGGATCAACGGTTGGTGGGCACGATCCGTATGACAACTGTCTCGACCAATTAGAGCACAGCAGCGAAGATGAGCACATGTGCGAGAGATTCATACTAAGAGAGGGGAAAACTGAGTAGCACTGAGTAGAACATAAAAACCAAGGGCAAGACTGACAAAGAAATTCAAACAGAAAATAGAAAAAGATTTAAAAAATGGAAAATGCGTCTTTTATACAATAAAGTATATCTTGGCATACATCAAATTATTTGCAATTGAAATATACACCAGTTTGACAATTATTGCCTCATTCAGACAAACTATATTTTGGGGGGGGATGTTTTGGGAAGAGGCTTGAGTAGAAAGCCATGAACCTTCAGATATAGTAGGTGATTTGAGAAGTGGTGATTTAGGTTAAAACTTGGTTTATATACATTTTTTATGGTGGCAGGTCACATAATAAGACTCCCAGGATAGATGCCACTGAAGGAGATATGCCCTAGAGGCAAATAATAAATAGGTTTTTATTGTCATATGTCAATTAGTTTATAATAGTTTCATATTGTGCTATAACTATGCCAAGTAGAAACATTGGTACAAGTGTGGTATGAAACAACCAAGTCCCTAGTAGCCTCTATTCATACTAGTTCGTTGGTCATGAGGATGATCTGGGTTTCAAGATCATGGGCATTTATGCCAATTAACAACAGGGTCATATCATTGGAGAATGATGTGATGGACATTCCTTGAAGGATTGCAACACGATCAAGTCATATAGTTCATTGTTGCAATAGCTATACCTAGACGCATGTTCCTTAGACCGTGATCTCATATTACTCACTATTTCCCGAGGCTGCTTTGACTGCATCAACCGTTATCTGGTAATACGGTGGCCATAAAGGTGTACGTTGGGTATTATGAAGGAACAGTTGATGACATGTGACTGGAAGACCGGGATTTGTTCACCCACATGACGGGTAAAGATACATACGGCCGGCTTGGTGAGATTATATCCATAAATGTTGCAACATGTGACTCGGTCACGGGGATGTAATATCACGGTAACAAGAAAACATAACTTGTTGTGAACGAGATTGAACAAGGTATGTGATGCCAATGATCGGATCTCAGACAAGTCGTATCAAGAAACAAAAGGAATTGGATGCTACATTTAGCGGTTCAAACGACATTGTCATTAGGAATGCATAGGGGTCACATGGATATCCCTGGTCCCTCTGTTGATCATTGATACAGATCATGTCTAGAGCATTCCTGAGCCGTGAGAGGATACACTTAAGGGTATAATGAGAGCGATCATTCGTAAGACGGAATCACAGTAGAGAAAGAGAAAGTTGGAATTGTTCTGCAGAGAGATCCGAAGTTGTTCGGAGAAAGAATAAAGGGCCCATGAGGGAAAACTGAAGGAGGGAAGGGCCAAGGGCCAAAGGGCCAAGGCCAGGTGCCTCAAGGGGGCCCACCCAGCCAGACTAGGGCTATGCACCGGGTGGGACCCACCCCTGGCCATCCGGCCCATGGTGCCCTAAGGGCCCATGCGCCTCCCCCCTCTCCCTTGAATAGTCCCATATGGGAAACCCAAAGGGGAGGGCACACCCCCCCCCTATATAAAGGGGTGCCCTTGGGTGGGATTAAACACGCTTTGGTTGACTTCCTCCTTCCCTCTCTCTCTAGCCCTTGTTACCATGGCCCCAAGTTTGGGCTGTGCGAACAAGGCACACCTGCAGTACGCTGTTGCGCTACAGGGATTCCTAGCCAGATATCAACTTCCGCACTCCTGGCGGGATCGGGGAGCCGAAGGTCTCATCGTGCACCGGATGTGTACGAATACACGAGGCACAACACTTGGGGCGCTTAAATGTCGTGAGACGGAGCTGCTGCACGATGAAGAAGGAGCAAGGGGTGACCTGTGAGGAGCTTCGCGACCTTGAGGTCGGCTACGAGTATGACTACATCAACCGCGTTCCCCTCAGAACGTTAACCGCGTATGGTCTACAAGGGTATGTATTCTCTACGCATTGGCCGTTACCGCATTACTACATAGATAGATCCTAGGCAGTTTTTGGGGTTCCATCGTAGGAATTTTTTTGTTTTCTGCTGTGGATCCCCTTCAGTGGTATTAGAGCCAATCTATATGTAGGAGTGTTGTACGGCCAGTACGCACATGTTTTGTTCGGGCATTGATCCCTTAGTTGTTACGCTCTAACGTGTACTTGTTTATATCGCGGTATTGTTTGATGAAGCGGCCCGGACCGACCTTACGCGTATTCGTACGTGAGACTGGTTCCACGCTCAACATACGGCTTGTACCGTATAAGTGGCTAGCAGGTGTTTGTCTCTCATTCGATAGTTGATATAGCATTTACAACGGAGGGCCCCGAAAGGGGTGTAGTAGAGACAACTGTCGGATCCGTGTTGTGGTTGGAAAGTTTAGAAACGGTTCTATTGCGAAAGCCCTAACAACCACGTAAAACTTGCAATAGATAAAGTAGAGGCGTCTAACTTTATTTTGCAAGGGGCATGTGATTATGATATGGCATTGGTCACTGCGAAGGTAAAGTGGTTTACTTTTCTGTTACTAAGTTGTATAGTAATAGTCACCGTTCCAATGGACGACCTGGTGGAGGCGTCGTGGACTTGGCATCAAACCAAGGGCAAGATGGAGATCATGTCGGAGCGCTCGATGGAGATCAAGGCGCAAGAAGAAGCACCATATCATATCACATTATACATATGATGTTGATACCTGTTTTTCATCTTATTGTGTGCTAGTATTTAGATACTCAACGGTAGCAAATAAGATAATCCCTATTTAATTCCAATGTTCCCTGTTCCCCTTGTGTGTGCACCACCAAGAAAGTTCTTCGTTATGAGACCGGCTATGATGATCGGGGGTCAGACATATCTATGTTCGCATACAGTAGGTGTAAGCCATGTTGCATAGTGAATACACACAAGTTAGATTTGGTGAGCCTAGCATGTATAGACATGGCCTCGGAACACAAGAGATCGAAAGATTGAGCATGAGTCACATGGATGATGTGATTGGCATTATTGAATGTATACCTTTGAGGCTGCACTGATGGCCGTGATGATCAGGGGAGGTGCAGAGGATAGGGATCATGTGATCACTAAAATCATCCAGGGGATGACAATTTTAGTGGAGACCAATTATAAATTGATCTCTTATTATGAACTTAGTCTAGATGTATGTTTGCAAATATCTTAGTAGATCTTGTCCTATCCCACTGAGGTCATTTGCGACCATGGGAATATATTGCTTAATTTAGAACTTAGCAAAAGAGTCCAACTTCATAGATTAATACCCACACCTGAGGGATATCCTCGTAAAAGGTAATCTTCTCTTCTTGATACAATAACTATTAGGAGATAATTCGATGACTCTGGAATGTTTCTGTTTTCTCCATAATCATCCAATAAGCCATTCTCCATTTGATGGATAGTTGGGCTACATTTTGTATTCTATAGAATAAGGCACATAGAGTATGAGCTGTTGGATGGTTTTCCTCCATCATGGATGAAAAGAGAATGTTTGGAAAAACACTTAGTGATCTTGCATTAGAATTGAGAACTCTTAGAACGGCTTGATTGTAATGGAGGTCATGAATGAAAAGGTATATATAAGATATACAAATTATAAATGTGGTTTTTGCAAAACTCGTTGTAGTTTGCAAAGTATTTGATACTTGTCCTGCTTTGTGAAAACAGGATGATCTGCTTGAGAATTGCTGGTTTTGAGGCAACATGACTTGATGATGGCAAGCAAAACAGTTGATGGCCGATATCCCCTCTTCCCTCAAAGTTTGTCATTTGGATTAGTGGACTTGAATATAATTTTGTAATCCTAGTTTGTGTGTCTTGCTTTTAGCGAGACGATTATTCATAAGAACAAGTTACAAGCCAGTTTGTACTATTCTTATGAACAATACATTATGGTCACATTATGATTATAAATAAGTTATTCTCATCACTATGTTAATGATAATGGTTTAAACATTTATAAAGGATTAGAATGCTAAAAGATATCCAATGTTTAATAATGAAATGACACTATAGTTTAAGTCATTTTGGTTATTGCATGTTCTTTATGAAGATCGGGGTCCTAGATGCTTAATCTAGAGACTTTGCAAAACCATGCCTCTTGGGCAGAATGACTAAAACTCCGCATTCTGGTAAAACGGTGATATGCGAAGAAATGTTGAATCTTATACATAGTGATGTATCGTATTTTCAACAAGTAGTGGAAATCATTTGTTAGTTGTGGACTTAAGTGAATAAGCGCATTTACTTAATGAAACATGAAGTTTGAATTGTTCAAATGAGTTCACAACAAAAGGAGGATATTGAAATTAACAAGAATACAAAGTCTCTTTGATTTGATCGACATGACTGACGTATTCAAGTTAAGTTTAGCATAAAAGTGACTTGTGAAAGATGTTTCACAAATTATGATAATTGGATGAATTCAAACTGTGTTGAAATATCTAAACATCATAATCATTATGTATGAAGATACATATGGTATAATATCATCTCTTATAGGGGTTATAGTTGTCGTTTAGAGTTAAAGATCAAAATAAGCAAACACTCATTTGAAATACAAAGGAACATCTAAAAGATTCGTGGAAACAACACCATAAGTGTTATGGAAAGTTCGAGTTTCTGAAGATTTTGACAAGTCGAAATCGTGGCGAATAAACAAGTCTTTGTAGAGCATTCTTAGGAAGCTATGAATGCATCTTCCACAAAAGGGGAAAACCTGTTGTTGACCAAAGTTGACGTGTCTTGATGAAGATACATGTGGAAGAAAGTAAAAGATCAAAACAAGGTATTTGACCTTACCTCCGGATTGTTGAGTGGCATAGCGGAATTTGTTTCGTGAATCCAAACTCTACATATAGAGGATAAACCAATGATAATGATCATAAAGTTTCAGTGAATACTTTTACTAAAGAAAGTAGGATTCAACTATATATTCTACAAGTTTGTGGAATTATATTATTGATTCACTTGTCATGTTTTGAACAAGACATACCTACAAATTACAAAGAAGCGTGATGGACCTGAGTGCGAGAAATGACTAGGAGTCATAAAATCCTATATTAAGTTACATTTAAGATTGCAAAGTAACATTTTACTTGATCTTGTTAAAGTAAAGAAGTTTACTTGATATTTCTGAATGACTGCAAAGCCATGAGAAGGAAATGAAACTTAATGAATGACAAAAATCTCGATTTGTCACAAGTTTGGACAAATTCAAGGAGTTGACTACAACAGTAGTGATGCTTAAAGTCTTTTGGATTTACACTAGAAATATATATGGATATTGAAGTCTCGTAATTGGAATTCTCAAATTGATGATGATCAAAGAATTTTGGAATGTCCAAGATTATCGAGAGGACCTAGATTTGAGTGGGAGCAAATCAGCTTGGCTAATTCATAATATGTAGCTAACATATTTTGAGTGGGAGCTAAGTGAAATCCCTGGATATCAAACATGAATGTCATATTTGAGTGGGAGCTAATTGAAATCCTTGGATCTCAAACATGAATGTCATATTTGAGTGGGAGCGTGAAATCATTCTGGGATATGTGGACGACATATGTGAATGATGTGATTGTTGTTAATAATATTTAAGTTATATAAATAAGGATGAAGTTGAAGTTATTAAACAATAAGATCTATCGAGATAGATTGGTGAGTTTAATAAACACTGAATGTCGAATGCTTCCTGGACTTGACTCTGAAAGATGTTCAGAATGTCCTAAGGCAAGATTCTGAAGAAGCTCGGAATGGAACAAGGTGAGAAAGTAGTTCTTACTATATGAAGCATTGAGTTATTATTGCAACTATGGTTGAAAGAAAGAGATGTGTTGCATCTCCTATGCCTCAGTCATAAGTTCTTCCACATAACCATATTGTATACTCGACATAATGTGACCCAAGGTTCTGGTTGGAAGGACAAAGTCTTAACTATAAGAGCATGTCTTTAAGTGATTCGTGAGTTGATCACAGAACCAGAATTAAGTTTGCACATAAATGGCAAGAAGCAATGTAAGTGGCATAGTTGCATTTCATGCACTAGGATCTACATAGATATAGAAGTATAAAGGCTCCATCTGATGTGATGTATAATGTTATGGCGGGGCTAGTTTGCTTTTAACGTAGAATGATGTGTCCCAGGGCCCAGTGCCCATGAGAAAGCCCTCAAGGTTGATCTAAAGTCACTGTAAGCTCCTGGAATCCAGCCTCGTTCTACTGCCATGACTACAGTATATACACAAAGGATAGCAAAGTGTGTTTCAAAATTTAGATGACAATAGTGAAAACAACCGTCATTATAAACACTAGAAACAAAGTCTCACTTTGTCGCCAAACAAATACTTCGACCCATTATATGATAATGGTGTGAATTTCAAAATTAGGAAGACATTAACAATTTGCAAAAGACATAATGATCTGGTAAAACAGAACATGGACATGACATTTCCCATGAGCATGCATGATCTATAAACGCATATGGTATATGGTTTATATGAGTAAAATGCGAGCTCGATTATTTGTACTCTAGTGCAAGTGGGAGACTGAAGGAGATATGCCCTAGAGGCAAATAATAAATAGGTTTTTATTGTCATATCTCAATTAGTTTATAATAGTTTCATATTGTGCTATAACTATGCCAAGTAGAAACATTGGTACAGGTGTGGTATGAAACAACCAAGTCCCTAGTAGCCTCTATTCATACTAGTTCGTTGGTCATGAGGATGATCTGGGTTTCAAGATCATGGGCATTTATGCCAATTGACAACGGGGTCATATCATTGGAGAATGATGTGATGGACATTCCTCGAAGGATTGCAACACGATCAAGTCATATAGTTCATTGTTGCAACAGCTATACCTAGACTCCTTTCCTTAGACTGTGAGCTCATATTACTCACTATTTCCCGAGGCTGCTTTGACTGCATCAACCGTCATTTGGTAATACGGTGGCCATAAAGGTGTACGCTGGGTATTCCGAAGGAACAGTTGATGACATGTGACTGCAAGATCGGGATTTGTTCACCCACATGACGGGTAAAGATACATACGACCAGCTTGGTGAGATTACATCCATATATGTTGCAACATGTGACTCGATCACAGGGTTGTAATATCACGGTAACAAGAAAATAGAACTTGTTGTGAACGAGATTGAACAAGGTATGTGATGCCAATGATTGGATCTCGGACAAGTCGTATCAAGAAACAAAAGGAATTGGATGCTACATTTAGCGGTTCAAACGACATTGTCATCAGGAATGCATAGGGGTCACATGGATATCCCTGCTCCCTCTGTTGATCATTGATACAGATCATGTCTAGAGCATTCCCGAGCCGTGAGAGGATACACTTAAGGGTACGATGAGAGCAATCATTTGTAAGACGGAATCACAGTAGAGAAAGAGAAAGCCGGAATTGTTCCACAGAGAGATCCGAAGTTATTCGGAGAAAGAATAAATGGCCCATGAGGGAAAACCGAAGGAGGGAAGGGCCAAGGCCCAGGCACCTCACGGGGGCCCACCCGGCCAGCCTAGGGCTGTGTGCAGGGTGGGGCCCACCTCTGGTCGGCCGGCCCATGGTGCCCTAAGGGCTCATGCGCCTCCCCCTCTCCCTTGAATAGTCACACATGTGAAACCCAAAGGGGAGGGCACACCCCCTCCCCCTATATAAAGGGGTACCCATGGGTGGGATTAAACACACCAATATTTGGAGAAGTCCTTTGGTTGACTTCCTCCTTCCCTCTCTCTCTAGCCCTTGTGACCATGGCCCCAAGTTTGGGATGTGCGAACAAGGCCACCTGCAGTACGCCGTTGTGCTGTAGGGATTCCTATCCGGATATCAACTTCCGCACTCCCGGCGGGATTGGGGAGCCGGAGGTGTCATCATGCACCGGATGTGTACGAAGACACGAGGCGCAACACTTGGGGCGCTTAAATGTCATGAGCCGGAGCTGCTGCACGATGAAGAAGGAGCAAGGGGTGACCTGCGAGGAGCTTCGCGACCTTGAGGTCGGCTATGAGTACGACTACATCAACCACGTTCCCCTCGGAACGTTAACCGCGTACGGTCTACAAGGGTATGTATTCTCTACGCATTGGGCGTTACCGCATTACTACATAGATAGATCCTAGGCAGTTTTGGGGGTTCCATTGTAGGAAATTTTTTGTTTTCTGCTGCGGATCCCCTTCAACCACTATGTTTTGAATTTGTTGTGCTAAAAATGACTCAATTAGGTAGCTAAAACCTATTTGTTGAATCTCTGTTGACCAGCCACCAGAGGGTAAAACAGAGTATATTGCACACGACAGTGTTAGTACTGGAGGGCAAAACTGAGTACAACCAAACTGCCAGTGTTATACTCGAGGGCAAAACTGAGTACAACTGAGTCACCAGGGTTAGACAAGAGGGAAAAAACGTGACTCACGGTACGCGTGTGCGGTGCATGGGGCGGTAGCGGACACGTGTGGCCATGCACGGTGCAGTAGCGTACGCGGTTACGTGGTTCACGGTAGTGCAACGAAACATCGCTTCCCTTCTTCTTTAATAGAGGCCTCCCCACTCTCACTCATCACTCACTCAACCGTCTCCACTGTCCCATCACCTTCTGCAAACCTCCAAGAAAACTTCAACCACGCCGGCGATGGAGAAGAACGGAGCGGTGGCCATCGTCACCTCCAAGGCCGCCGGCGAGGAGGTCCCCATCCCCGTACAGACCCCCCCCCCGTCTCCGTCCCCGCATCCTCTGTAGCCGCCGTCGAGGAGCCCCCGCCGGTCTCGGGTAGATCCCGCTCGGCTAGGACCCCTACGAGGAGGTTGATTATATAAGGCCAGAGAACCCCTACGACACCAACATCGCCGACCCATGGTCAGAGGTAACCAGGGTTTTCTCCCCTTCCCTTGTTCTTCCCCCATTCCCATCGTTGGATGCTAGATCGTATGTTATTAGGACTCGGTTGTTCGTATTTTTACAGTAGGCAATCCTCTTGTGTTAGATCTCGTATTTCGATGAATCCCCCTATTCGTATTTGAACCCCCTGTTCGTAGTTGGGATCGGTATTCGATTTGGTTTGAGATTTGGGGAATAATCAGGAGATCTCAATCGGTTAATTTATGCAAATAATCAATCCCGATAATCAAAATATCTCAATCATGTCCTTATTGCACTCTACTGTTTTTTCCAACAGGAGGATAGCAGCGACGTCCGCAGCGACGACGAGTCCAAGGACACCAAGCCTCGTCATGTGCTGAGGAGGCTGAAGTCCGGCCAGTACAACAACTTCTTCGCCGGCGACATGTACATGTGCGCCTTCTGCCCCACCAGGAGGCTCCGCGCCACGGACTTCAACTCCCTTGTGAAGCATGCCGAGGACGTGAGGACCTGCGACGAGTCCGTGAACGTCCACGGCTTTATAGCCAAGCACCAGGCACTCGGTCTTCACCTCCGCAACCTCCAGAAGGTGGCTATCGAGAAGGGTCGCATGTTCCCGATCAAGCCCAAGGTGCCCAAGGTCAAGGGAGTGGGCAGCAAGAACTGGAGGAGGCGCCAGAGGGAGCAGGCGGAGGCCCTCCTGGCAGAGTCCATGAGGGGCCACTGATCAGCTGCTGCTGCTGTAAAGTAGCTTCTTTTGTCTTGTCTGTGTTGAACTTGTCCGTTGTTGCTGCTGAGCAGCCTAATTGTTGAACCTCGTTAAGTATCGTACTATATAACCTATATTAGCTGCTTTATCTACATCTGCTCTGTTTACTAAATTTATTTATGGTGCTGGTTAGTTTTGCTGCTCTAGATTTGCTACCAGATTGGGGAAAAACGAGGGCAAAAGGAACAATGAATGAAGATAGAAGCTGCTCTAGATTAGCTATTTCTTTGGCAAAAAAACACAACTGTTAGCGAGAGAGAGGGGAAAAAGACGCTCTTAAAAATCATAAAAATAACAAAAAAAAGAAAACTTCCAATTTAGGCGACAGAGCGCACGTAACCACCAAACGCGCCCCACATGGTCCCACACCACTTTCCCATAATCAGCGAGAGATGGATGACTGGTCCGCTGTGTATCCTGGTCCCACCTGTCAGCATGTAACGCGTAACGTAACGCTCAACGCACGACCCACCCCAACGCGGTCCCATCGATCAGCATGTAACGGTCAAGTCTTTGACCTGACGACATCCCCCGTCCAAACGCATGTGAAGGTTTCAACTGAGTACAACTAACGAATCAAGGGCATATAAATAAAAATCCCTATTTTAAAACGGAGGAAGTACTCAGTAATTTTTATTATGGTCATTTGAAGTCGGGCTCAACCGAGCTTGTTTTCTAGGCCACTCGTTCCCGTTGAGGTTGGTTACACAATGCTATACTCGGCTTCTTATGCCTATTATTTACCGTGCAACCTGCAGCTACCTGGTTCGCACCTGTTCATTTTTTTGACCGTCTCACCACAGTTCAACCATTAATGCAGCCAGATCCCAGCTCCGAACGAACGGTCCACAAAAGGAGCTCATGTGTGTGTGAGCCCGTGTGGAAAATCACCATTCCTGTAATTTTTTCAACATAAAGTTCTCTAGTTGATTAAAAGTGTTATAAACTAGGGCCTACTTCTAGGTTTTCGCACGTGGCCTCCATTTTCAGGTACGGCCCTGTGTTTTTTTTAACGCAATACGGCCCTGTATTGGGGCACCTGAATCTTTGCTCCCCATTTGTTTTGGATGGCCTCCCAAACGGAAAAATGTGAGGGATAAATGGATAGTCCACTTGAAGATGCACTAAGCTAACAGGCATCCCATAATAAGCTCTCTAAACTTCTAAAAAAACATAAAATAATCATCCAAAAAGCTAGTTTCTTGTTGGCGTCACCCCTCTTGTCATCATCAGAGTCAAACGATGTTGTAGTACGTACATCAGAGATGATGAGCCGGAGATAAAAAAAAAGAGAGACGATGAGCCGATGATCCGAACAGCTAATTATGACTTGAGCACCACGGCGGCATAATACACTACCGAACAACAACGACGAGCTCAACTGCTTAATTAACAAACTAGACGTTTCTAATCAACCCAAAGTTTTGACTGGTGGAGCTGCTTGAGTTTAGTCCCACCTCGTCTACGAGAGGAGGCCACACCCAGCTTATAAAGGAGAGTTCTCCTCCTCCTTTCAGTCCGGGCTTTTGGGATGGAGTGGGCTCTCTTCTTATAGTTGAGCTGTGAGCGCATGAACATCCAGAACGTAGGCTGAGTGCTGGACTGGGCCAAGTGGACGCTAACATCTGGTATCAGAGCTAGCGATCGCCATGCCTTCATGAGGGGCTTCTCAGGGGGATAGGATGTTAGGCTGCTGTTGACCGGTGGAGGCTACACTAGTTTAGTTCCACCTCGCCTACGGAAGGAGGCCACACACACCTTATAAGGGAGAGATTCCTTCCTCCTTTTAGTTCGGGCTTTTGGGATGAAGTAGACTTTTTTTTTATAGTTGGACCGTGAGCGTATGAACATCCAAAATATAGGCTGAGTGCTGGGCTGGACGAAATATATGCTAACACAACGTCAGCAAATTAGAACCGTAGCTTGAGAAGGAATCTTCCTGGGTAATCGCCACACAGCCGTCGGGCTCACAAGGTATTGTTTATTGACCTGGTGTAGGCGGTTTGACTTGGAATCATCTTCTTTGGTCTTCAACCTCTGTCGTGTTTCTATTGCTGTTCGCGTCTTCCTCCCCATTTCCATCCGGTACTACTACTGGTTTTAGTTTACACATTCTTCTTGTGGCGGCATCGCCTCAGCTCAACGTATAAAGGTCGGTCGACGGGAGGTGGAAGTCAGAACTCACAAGTGCACCAAACAAGCAAATTCTCTCAAGAAAAAAGAAGCAAGTAATAAGCAAGTGACTCGATCGTTGAGCTTGGATTGATTCGATGGCACGCGGGAAGGTAGCAGAGTGGATACGGAAGCGGACGATGCCGAGGAAGTCTTCGACTTCGTCGTCCCGGCGCCGGAGCGGTACTCCCAGTGCGGCGTCGGAGGAGCCGATACTAAGAGATGTGGCGCCAGAGAGCTGGAGCGCGGCGCCGACGAAGGTCCGGTCGAGCGGATTATCGGCCATGCGGCGGTGGCGACCGCGCGTGAACGTGGTGGCCAAGCTGTACGAGAAGGTGGTGTACCACCTGATGTGGCTGGTAGAGTCCGTGGTGGTGGTGGGAAGGCTGGTCTTCTTCCTCGTGCGCTTCGGCTTCAAGCAGCTCTGAGTTCTACCAGTCTGGCCGCCGCTGGCTCTCAGTGATTCTTTGGTTTTATTTGTTCGTCATTTTTCAGCGGCTTTCTGACCGCAAGAAGTTGTAAATTCCCTCGGCCCATTTTGTGTGCAGTATATAAAAGAGATTCCTCTCTTAATCCCAAGTGGAAATGTCTAGCCCAACTTATTTCGGGAAAATAATTCTATGAGATCTGGTCTACAAAATCACTTATGTGGACCAACTTCTATGATTGACACTCCGCGGTAAGCAGTCCATTTTTTTTAAACAATATATTTTTAGTGAAGGATGACGTTTCGTCGATAGCGAGACACCTGTGCTGACTTCGTTAAGCTTAAGACCCATCGGACTAGTCTCAAGACTTAGTATTTCAAAAGTACTCATAGGCTTAGGGTATGCGTCCGTGCGTTCATAAGAGTGAGTGTATGTGCATACTTGTGAGCGTGTGAGATTGGACCGTGCGTTTTTCCAACATGTGACAAGTTGCTGAACCAAATTTGACTGCCCTAATCAGGTAAAAATAAAATTGACTGCCTAATCCGGCATCGTTGCTATGACTAGTCTACTATTTTTTTTTTTGTTTGGAGAACAATCCGGCATCGTTGCTACGACTAGTCTACTAGTAGGTGGAAGGCAGTCGCTCTCCGTTCCACACGGCTAGCCGTGTACTTGGAGTGCGGCACAAGACCACGTCTCGTGCCCCCAAAGGTTGCTCTGCTCGCCACTCGCGCGCCGATGGGTCCATGAGTTGATCGCCTAGCAAGCTCCAATCCTTGATCTTCAAAGGCACCGCAGCTGATCCAGTGGGCAGCGTTACGTGACGCCTACCTGCTCGTAGTGGCTCTGATGATTGATGCCTAATTGCCTATGATGGAGCAGGGGCATTGTTCGCGCTGGATAGCCTTCATGCAATGATCCTTGTCTGTATATAAAGCGCCCCCGGTAATCTGTTCAACGGCCTGCTCTGAGGTCTCTCTTAAATTGGAACCGCCTCTTCCAAGAGCAGGTCAGTACTCTGTCTCCAATTTGCCAAATGGTTCTCCAATTCGAGCATTTTACTCTCTCAGTGTGTTAGACTAGCCCTAATAGAAGTATCATAGGTAGTATCATGCATGTCATGTTGGCAAAATTTTAACATGATATGCTAATTAATGATAAAAGAGGTAGTGTTGGTATATGGTATCGTAGCACGTAGTACTAAAAAACTAATTCAAAATGAATCTTGTACACAATTTTGCATTGAGATTCTACAAAACAATAAATATACTAAGACCTTTCACAATAGATCATTTCTTAGCGCGCTATCATAGACAGTGTCATATTTTAAGAAATGATCTCTATAATGGGCTGTTTTTTAAGGATGTATCTTATGAGTTCATGCATTTAATGATTTGGAGCTCATGCATACATAGGATTGGACTAGCCAATTTTTCTGACTATGGTTGTGTGCAGGAGGTGTAGCTTAGCTAAGATACAACACCACTATTTTTCATCATTAACTATAGTGCCACATGAGCAAATTGTCTAGGATATAGAGCTAAAATACACCTATTGTGAAAGACCTAAGACTATGATACTATGATATGATACTATACATTGTGGAGATGGTATCATATATTAGTATCTACTAGTATATGATACTCCCCATTGTGACTAATCTTATGTAGTACATGACTTCGTTGGAAGGGTATCTGCACATATAAGATGGACGACTAGTGGTCGTTAGCTACTGGAGTTTTTCTTGCTGTACATTGCTGGTTTTCTTTTCTGAGAATTACTTTCCCCTTTCACTTTTGTGCTAGACTGCTTCCATTTTGGGCACAGGGTGCTCCATGTCTACCCATACAATATGGGCACTTTAGGTGCCCAATACCATTTCTGAAAGAAAGAAAAAATGCTCATACAATTCAGACCCAACTCACGTATTTGGTGGTGCGATTTCACACCATTTCTCTAGTATTCAGGCCAATTTATCCTGGGTTTGGCTCCTTAGAGTGGACCCCTAGACAATTTGGAACCGTTCCCCTCCTCGTCGCTCCCGTGGGCGACGGGAGGGTCCCCTAGCCGCCGCCTCTAGGGCCTCTCCTCCTCTCCCTCCCTCCCCTCGCCGCCATCGGAGGGCGTCGCCGGCCGAAGGCCGGGCGCTGGCGGCGGCGGGGCCCCATCTCCCCCTCGCGCGGGGCTCGGGGTGCGGGCCTGCAGTTTCGGTTTGGGCGGCGCGCTGGCCTAGGGGTGCGTCGGCACGGCTCCCCGGTGGCGGCGTGGCGACCTGTGGTGGCGGGGCGGATCCCTGTCGGCGGGTTCTGGAGGCGACTGGCAGCGGTGGTGAGGCCTGCGGCGGGGCTCGGGCAGGAGCTGGCGGCCAGGGTGGTGCGGCCCAGATCTAGGCCCATCCAGGCCCGATCTGGTCCTGTCATGCCTCGGCCTGCCTCCTGGGAGGGCCTACGTCGACGGAGGGCGAGCCAGCGCGGCGACGCGGACATGGGTGGCGGGGCAGCGCGGCGCATCTGTGGCAGGCAGCGCTAGGGGCGGACATGGCCATGGCCGCCTAGATCGGGCTCTTCTGGGCCTAGATCTGGGTTAGGCGGGTCGGTTGGCTTTGCGTCGTCTGTGCTGCAGATCTTGGCGGGCTAGGGTGGATGGGGGTCTCGGCGTCTTCGGTCGGCCTGTTGCAGCGCGGTGGCGGACTTTACGGGCTTGTCAGGGCCCGGCCGGACCGTCATGGGACTGGTTTGCCTCCGTCGAGGCTTTACGGGCCTGTTGGGCCCGGCCGGACCTATGGCGGACTGGTTTGTCTGCGGCCGCGTCCGGTCGACTACCGCCTCCGGCGGTGGAGGAAGTTCCCTCCCGCGCGACCGTGGTACTGAGGGCCCGTTTCATTTCTAGTTGCGCCGCGATGTTGTAGACCTCGCCTCGGCTTGCTCGGTGAGACGATGATGACGAAGTCGGAACCGGAGTGGTGCATGCTTGTGGACGGAAAGTTTGGGTGGTGGTGAGGCCTCGCCCTCACGGGTCTCCTATGCGCCAGCTCGTCCGGGGGTTATGGATAGGGTCTCGGGAGAAATCCTTGTCGGCTGGACCGACACTGACGCGATGCCGCCCGCGGGTGGCATCTTCCTTCCTGGAGGGCGTCGTGGCTTCCCTTCATCCATTTCCCTCCGTGTGCCGGGTGAAACCCTAGGGCCAGTCTCTGGTCCGGGCAACAACGGTCGCTTTCCCTCTTGAGGGTGCTGCTTGGTGCTTGGCGAGCCGGGGCTAGGAGCGTGGTGGACATTCCGTTTTGTTTTTCCGTGTTTGTTCGGACGTGTGTGTGTTGCTGCCCCAGCATCCTGTATCGTGCTGTGTCTCTGTCTTTGGGAGTTGTGCTGTCTGGCCCAACAACGGTCTCACTTATGTGCTTTATTTATAAAGCTGGACGTAAAGCCTGTTTCGAGGTTTGGCTCTTATTTCCCTACTTGGTATCTGAATTTCTTATCAGAATGGGGCGTCATAGAACATGTGGGGTCTGTATCATTCTCTCCACCATCTTCGTGTCGAGTATGCTCGTATCTGCTGGCGACGATGGGCTCATCCGTATTGCCTTAAAGAAGAAACCAGTAACAAGAAGCATCTATAATGAGATCAGACCAAAGAGTTCAACGGAGAACAAAGCCAAACTTGGCTATGCTAGCGTCAGGCTGAACAGCGCGTCAGGGAGAAAGGTCGATCCAGTAAGAGAAGCAGTCAACCAAGTTCGTGCCAATGAACAAAACATGTTCATGGAGGCAACGGCCATGGAACAGCGGCGCAAGCGTTACCGGAGTAGCAGAGGGGTCAGAGAAGATCAAAGCGTACGTGACGGTGATCAGGGGACAGTTATCGAGCTGAAGAACTACATGAACGCTCAATATGTTGAGCAGATTGGAGTCGGCAACCCGCCACAGAATTTCACGGTGGTCTTTGACACGGGGAGCTCAAACCTCTGGGTACCTTCTGCCGATTGCTACTTTTCGGTGAGAATCAGTTCAGGTTGATTTTGTCTTTTTTACCGTGGGATACTTTGCTTGGTTACTGACTCTAGATAGCGTGGGAATTACAGCTTGCTTGCTACTTCCATCCCAAGTATGTATCAGGACGGTCCAGCACTTACAAAGAAAACGGCATGCCTTGTTTATGCCTAGAGTATCCCAATTTCGCTTGATATATATTGGGAAACCCTCTAAATTTACATGTTCTCACAGGGAAAAAAATCAGAACCACCTCTCCTTTACTTAAACATCATGCCTAGACGGTGCTCTGACCTCTCCCTTCTTGCTGCTGTCCAGGAACACCTGCTGCCATGCACTATGGAATAGGAGCAATTTTTGGCTTTTACAGTGAAGATCAAGTTACTATTGGCGATCTCGTTGTCAAAAATCAGGTGCTTTTTCTACCAGCTCCTTACTATTGAATTTTATCTGACCAATCGATTGCCAAATGCTGATGCTACTGAACTCAATTGTGCTATCAGGAATTCATTGAAGCTACTTATGAGCATGGGTTTACATTTTTAGCAGCAAAATTTGATGGCATCCTTGGACTTGGATTTAAGGAAATTTCAGTTGAAGGCTCAGTTCCAGTCTGGTATAATAGTTCCATTGTTAATCCAATTATAGTGGTTCTGAAACTTCGTAGATTAAGGAGGAGCTGGTTCTTATTGTTCTTATCCTGAGTAGTGCTTATGTATCAATCTCTGTTGATCTTGGTTTTTTTTTGGCCATGGATTCATTTATAGCATGCACTAGATGCAGGAATGTGTTGTGCGGCAAGTAAACAATAATATGTTTGATCAGCAGATAGTTGTCAAGGGCACTTTGTTGCTCATTAAGTGTGAATGTCATCGCAGAGCATGTCATACATTGCTTTTAACTTGTCACGTGAGGGAATTGCTTTCGGTGGCATTTCACATCTTCATCTATCTACCAGGTACAATATGGTTGCACAAGGTCTTGTGAAAAACCAAACTTTCTCCTTTTGGTTAAATCGAAATGCAAATGATGGGGAAGGAGGTGAAATTGTTTTCGGAGGTGATGACCCCAAACATTACAAAGGCAGTCATACATACACCCGAGTGACCCCAAAAGCATTTTGGCAGGTAGTTATTGTAGTTTCACTCTAAATTAGAGTATGGTTCTTTCTCGAAAAAAAATTACAGTATGGTTAGACTGGTTCTGAAATTCCTTTGTTTCTTCTGTTTGTACTATTGATACCTGCAGTTTGAAATGGGAGACTTTCTTATTGGTGGGAGGAGCACTGGTAATGTTCTATCCCTATGTCTTGCTTAAACAGGCAAGTCTACTAGTTCCAGCAATTCCTTTCCCTGATGTATGATCTTTAATGTATGTCATGACAGGAATTTGTGTGGATGGTTGTGCGGCAATAGCACACTCGGGAATTTCGTTGATTGCTGGTCCAATAGTAAGCAATCCATAGTCTTGGACCAAATTTATGCAATATCCATGTTTGTAAGTGGAAAATGTTAGCTTTTGTATGCTGAACTATTGCCAAAATGTAACTGTGACCCTCAAAAACAATAGTACTAGACATCGTAGGTCCCCGGACCGTCAAAACCACCTAGAATTGATCTCTTGTATCAGTAAAGTAGTTCTGAAGATGACATGGTGCCATGGCAGCGGTTTCATGTGGTCCCCAGTCATCACAACATTTGGGAAAATATACTGGAAATTCTGAGGATTTGAGAAATTCATAATTCAGAAATTCCTCGAAATGAAGACCCTTTATATTGGTTGAATTTTATGTTTTTCTCCCCTCAAAACTTGAAGGTTATGCACTTTAAAGTCCCTAGAATCTTCACAAATATTTCTTTTCCCATTATGTTATGCACCTATTGTATTTCAAGTAAATATTATCCTAACAAGCATGGCAGTACATCCCTACGAGGTTTTCACTTTGGTATATTTTTGTATTGTTTAGTGTGCCGTCGCCCAGATCCATGAACAGATTGGAGCTACTGGAGTGGCTAACGAAGAGTGCAAACAAGTTGTTGCTGGGTATGGGGAAGAAATGATAGAATTGCTGAAATCTAAGGTTTGACGATCTCTATTTTTGACACTATTTAGTATTCATTGCTTTGTCAGAACCTTTTTGTTTTCCTAGTGCAGTTGCCTTACGATTCAAGGCTTGTGGTTAATTGCAGACACCAGCAGCACAAGTATGTTCCAGGATTGGACTCTGCACATCTGGTGGAGTTAGGTGTGTGCAATGGTCAAGAAAGCGTGCTTGTATCTCTGAGATTCTGAAGTTTATTACTCCAACAGGTCCTCCCGTTTTTCCGTGCTTAATTTGGATTTCCCTCATAGCCTCGTGTGCTTCCTTTGTGTTCGCGCAGTGCTGGTCTCGCGAGTGTAGTGGGAGAGGCAGAGACATCATCATCTGCAGATGGCATGTCTGAGGCTACATGTAACGCGTGCGAGATGGCAGTTACGTGGATGCAGAGTGAATTTGCTCAGAACCGTAGCAAGGAGGGCATGCTGGAGCATGTCAATCGGGTGAGACTATCTTGATTCCTGAATCACTAAGCATAGTATCATATTCGTGTACTAGTACATCAAACCTGTCTTACTAGTAGCTGGTTTAAACTCGACAGCTCTGCCACCATATGCCCAGTCCCGGTGGATCATATGTGGACTGCAGACGCATCGATTCCCTGCCAAGCATCTCATTCAGCATAGGTGGACGGATATTCGAGCTCAAACCAGAGCAGGTACTTCATTTAGCTAGTAGAGAATTTATACCATGATGACATACTCCTAGTTCTGGAGAATTTATCTCATTCAGCATAGGTGGACGGAGTACATTATCTGTATTTGCTTTACTAGTTCTGGAGCTTGTAGAAATCCTAACATTCATGACCGTTTTCAACTAATTTCAACCATGATCCTACCGATCGAGCAGTATATTCTCAAGGTTGGCCAAGGATTCATGACTCGGTGTATCAGCGGATTCACGGCCTTGGAAATTCCCCCTCCAGTAGGACCTTTCTGGTAAGAATAAGACGGATACACAAACTTGCACCTGCTGTTGTTGGTGAATTCTCTTCAGCTCGCTCCACGAGCTCTGAATTTCACTCCCTCTCTTTGATGCAGGATACTTGGCGAGGTTTTCATGGGAGCGTACCACACCGTCTTTGACTAGGGCAAGATTAAGGCTGCACTGGTGGAAAAATGGCCTCTAGTCCCGGTTCATAAGGGCCATCACTCGGGCTAATGCTAGTCCCGGTTCGCGCACGAACCGGGACCAATGGGTCTCCACGTGAGCGGGCGAGCTACGAGGGGGGTGGATCATTGGTCCCGGTTCGTGGGAAAACCGGGACCAGTGGGTCCCCACGTGGCAGCACCAGAGACGGGCGGGGGTGGATCATTGGTCCCGGTTCTGGGCACGAACCGGGATTGTTGGTCTCTGTGCCGCGGCAGGATTTTCGGGCTATTTTTCTGCCGCGACAGGATTTCGGGCTATTTTTCTGCCACGGCAGGATTTTTTTTATAAATTTAATGGCACTACATATATACAGCAATAATAAAATCACGATATATATATATATATTACACATCATGCATGATCACAAATATATACACCGTCTCATCCGTCTTCTTGGTCGAAACATATTATAATTACAAACGATACTCTCACACGAATTTAATCTAATTTACACTTCTTTTATACACTTCACCCTTCCAAATGAAGTGGGTAATAGTATTCTCCTTTCGGATCTATGACTTGTTCTAACAAGAATTCGGCAATTTCCTCTTGAATTGCTTGCACGCGTTCTTGTGATAGAAGACCGTCCCGCATTCGTTCGATCTAATATAAAGAAGAGAATCAATATATATGAATGAAACTAAACACAATTGGTGGTAATAAAATAAAGTTGTGATTATTGTTTATCTTACTTCAATTTTTTTGATGTTCCGGTCTGCCCCCTTCTCTTTGGTCGTCTGGCGAATGAACTCGCAGACATAGTATCCACATAAGTTATTCCCGGCTTCCTGCCTCAAGCACTTTACGAGAACGGAGTTCAATCAAAATAATAATCAAGTATAATAATGGTGGTATTGAAACTAGAATCAAAGAGATGCGTGGATCTAGCAAGTAGTACTTACAATCAATGGTTGAAATATAAGCTCTGGCTTCCAAACACCCCTAGTTTTGGCGGTGAACCGTTTCCAAGCCCTCTAGAGGCATTCCTGCATGTCCGTCCACTTTTCTAATGGTGTGCTTTTCGAGTCCAGGACTTTTACTACTCCGGTGTCAACATAAATGATTAAGAGAATATAGTGAAAGCTTGACACACTAACAAAATATAACACGAGTCAATTATACGCTTAACATCGAGTAATCGAAAATAGAATGTGTACAAGACAGTAACACTCATGCAGCGTTGTAAGGAAATAGTATTTCCCTTCTGTTGCTGAAATACTTCAACGCTTTGAACAAGTTATCCTCTGTCTCTTTGGGATTTATTTTTAAAGTAACTTCATGAACGAAATTACAGTCAACAAACTCAAGGTCAAAGATTTGTCCTTTGTTGCATTCTTGAATCTTCATTCTGCATATATAATTAGTATAGTGATTAGTAAGATTATACAAGCAATGAATGAGATGAGCTAGAAAGACTTAATTATATAAATTAATAATACTTACAAACAATAGGCACTGATGATAGCTTTGTCGAGGGCGTCTTGTTGGTAAAACTGAAATAATTCTAGAAATTCAATCAGTATGAAGCCATCTCCATGACCGTAATGGTGGTGTTTATATGCAGCATAGATCCAATTTTTGAAATCAGAACGGGCTTGGATATACCATTTATGCAATTTTCGCATTTTTGTTGGTAGATCTTTGACTAACTCGGGTTTGACGAGAGGAGCCCCGTACTGGTACACGTATGCTGTTTCTTGGTACCCCTCGAACTCATGCATACGGCTCATGTACTCAGTAATAGACGGTCCATATAATTGGGCTTTTTCTCCGTACAGTCGAACAAACTCCGGATCAATGTTCGGATCATGCCGCTCCTGGATCATCCACTCATTGGTATCGTACACTTTGAGCGGTTCGATCGATTGATTTTTCTATTGTCCGAGCTGGGTAACTTCTTTCTCGACTCTCCGCTCTTTTGCCTTAGCCGACTTGGTAATAGAGCGATTATAGTCTGATGTGAGCGCTATGGGTTGGTGAAGATGAATCTTAAGCGCGGCTGCTTTGGCTTTATCTTCTGCGGTGACCGGGAAAAATGCCTCTATCGGTTTTTTCTTGTTAGCCATGTCAATCTTCCACTTTTCATAATGGGCAGCTGCGGCTGCATCAGTTTCCTCATCTGTCTTCTCGCAAGGTAGCTTCTTCATATTCTGATGAGGTACTCTTGGGAGGGACGATTGCTTACGTTTTGGTGATCGGAACATGCTCTTGCTGTTGCTGGTGGTGCTACCCCCCTTAGTATACTTTCGCTTTTGTCTCTGAGGCTCAGGGGACGGAGATGGTTGACGTGGCAGTGGAGACGGCTGAGGCGGCGATGGAGACGGTTGCGATGAGCGGTGAGGCGGTGAAGGCGACGGTTGCGCTGGAGAATGGTGAGGTGGCGGTGAAGGTGGATTGCTGCTCTGAGGAGTGGGTGGCCTTGGCGGCACATAATTTGGAAGCATGATGCGCTCCTTTAGCCATAGAATAGTCCCCCTTTGGCTTCTCCTAGTTGAGTCAGCTCCATATCTTCCCCTGCAGGGTGGTCTAGCTTCAGCTCCTCAAAATCTTCCTTCACCTCATCCACCGTGACGACAGCGTACCCTTTTGGAACCGGTCTGCAATGCCAAGTTGGGTTAGGCCCAATTGGTACCGCCATGCCGATCGCTGTCGTCACCCTTAAGTTCATAACCTGCACCTTTAGCTCACAAGTTGTTGTCTCCGTGATATCATCCACTGGGTAGCGTTTAGGAGGAGATGTCGTCGATGCATCATCATCAATATCATGGAGCTGCGTGGAAGCGACGCTACTTTTCTTATTTGATGGGGCGCCGGTACCCTTGAATGCAGCTTCTACCACGTACCGCTGAGATTGGCCGCTAGTACCTTGCTGGCTAAGTATGTCGAGTTGATCCTGGTGCCGCTTTAATGCTTCTTCTACATTACGCAGCCGGTCTGCAGCGGCCGCTTTCTCAACTGCCTCCCTTTCCTTTCTCCTCTGATGGCTTTTATCGGGATATCTCTTCATTTCCAGGGGGAAGGAAACCTTCCACGGCTTGGAGCCTGGTGTGCCTCGTGCTCGTCCGTCGTGTTCAGGATTTTTAAGGGCCCGTGTGAGCTCGTCGTTCTCTCTATCAGGAACGAACCGTCCCGCTGCAACATCATCTACTGCATTTCTAATATCGTCGATGGGCAGTAGGGGATCATCTTTGTGTTTCTGATTATATATTGCCCTCCCTTCTTTGTCCAACGTGCCCCCATGGCCGTAAAACCAGTTTCTCGCCCGTGGTGTCCATGTTGCGGGCTCTGGTCTGATCTCGGCAGCTATGTAATTGACCTCAGGTGCATCTCACTTAGGCATGCAACCGGTGTAGCCAGCAGGCCCCATGTTATGATGGTATAGTTTCTTAGCAGCGTTCTCCGTATTTATCCTAGACCTTTCTGTAGCTTTCTCCGATGTCTTGTAGTTCACAAAATCCTCCCACTGGTGTCTTAACTTAACATAGCCGGCTTCATCGAAATTCGGAGTCTTCTCTACCTTGACAAAGTTATGGTACAGTTTCTTCTTCCAGTTCTTGAATGCATCGGCCATCTTGCTGAGAGCAAACTTCTTGACTCTTTGCACAAGCTCCCTTCTTGCTCTCTCCTTCTCATCTGGCGTCACATCTGGTTCCGGCAGGAGGAAATTAGTCATGAGCTTGTCAAAAAGCTTATCTTTGGCGTTGTCGCCGACATACGGGACTCCACCGCCGCTTGGCCGATTCCATTCTCGAACGGTGATCGGGATGTAGTCCCTCACAAGAACTCCGCATTGCTTGACAAATTTTCTTGCGACATCGACGGGAGCTTGCGGTTCGCCATCTACACCAACCACGTCGATCCTATACCTCACAGTGTCATCCAACTTTTTTGTTGGACCTCGTTTCGTTCTTATGGAAGAAGTTCTCGATCCAGAGGGCTAAAAGAAGAAAGAGTGTTAATATATGCATGTATATATAGACAACAACATTTTAATTACAAAAATACATATATACACCTCGCCGGTGTTTGCGAGATTTAAGGTTCCGCCGGAGCCGTCGCCTTCTTCCTTATCGGCTTCTCCCCTGTCCTAGGCTTCGGCTTCTACCTCACCGGAACCGTCTCCTCGGTTGAGAGACTCATCTCCCTGACCGGAATCGTTCAGAAACTCACTCGTGACATCGATATCGATATCGATATCTTCATTTTCGCAGATCATCCCTTGGAGGATGTTTTCCTGATATGTTGGATCCATAGTATCTGCAAGTTAAACAATCAACACATGGCATCGATAATGATATGACAAGTTAAACATAGTTGAAATTTAACCCTAAGGCATGCTTGGCAATTTAAGTGGGATCCGAAGGGTCCAAACCCTAGTACAGGAGAGACCCCGAAATCACCTACGAGAGGTTGATTTCAATCTCTTATTAAACTTGTAATTAAAGTTGTTGAACAATGCATGATTATGAGTCTATTGTGTAGATCTCATTTTTCTGAACATTTTGATATATTATACATATTTTTCCGACTTAGAAATAATTAGTTATTGAATTTATAAGATTAAACTTTTTTCTTAAATTATTTAAACAAATATTAAACTTTTACTGCGTCATTATGACGTCAGCTCTGGGTGGTTTTTTTTTCTCCACGGCTAAACTAGCCACAGAGACTGACGCGGGGGGCCCAAGCCACCTCAGATACCACGCTGGCAGGGCTTGGTCAGCGCCCACGTCACGCACACGCGACGCCACGTCGACGCCACCGTGGCGCCACGTAGGCTCGTCGGCGAACTGCCAGGCGGTGGTGGAAGACGGCGGAGAGAAGCGCGGGGGGTGACGCCACTGTCCCGGTTCGAACTAGCGCGTCGCGGGCTACCTAAAACGGGCGGCGCCGCTATGGGAGGTGCGCCGGAGCAAGCCGTTTGACGGTGGCCGGCGGCCGCCGGCGGCAGGTGCTCGTGGGGAGGACGATACAGTGAGGGAGGGAGACGTAGGAGTGGTGCTGGAGCACCAGTGGCTCACCAGGAGGCCGATGGAGGGTGCGGCGAGGCCGTAAGAGGCAGGGCGCTGTCGGAATCAGTGGAGAACGCGGTGGTCGGAGTCGGGGAAGGTGGGGTCGATTGCAGCGAGGCGTAGCTTCCTTGCCTGCTCGCGGCGGCGAATAGTGGCGCTCAGCGACGGGTGTCAACGACGTGAAGCGGCCGCTCTGGATTTGGGCAGCCTGCCGGCGTGATTTTGCTCCGCCGCAAATTTTCCTTAGCCGCGCGTCGATGTGCTCTGTGACTTGGGGGAGTTGGGGAGGAGGAAGGCCGAGGCTGTTAACTGTACAGACCATTGGTCCCGGGTCATCCCAATAACCGGGACCAAATGACCAACGGTCCTAGTTCGTGCCACCAACCGGGACCAAAGGTCTGGGGCATGAGCGTTGCTGTGCTGCCACGTGCACGGCTTTTGGTCCCGGTTAGTCAACAACCCGGGACCAAAGGATCAACGGTCCCGGCTCGTGCCAACAACTGGTACCAAAGGCATGTTAATGGCAGCGCGCGCATCCAGGATCATCGGTCCCGGTTCGTGGGACGAACCGGGATCTTTGACCCGTTTTTTCAGATTTTGGCAAACCTTTTGGTCTTCCCGCCATTTTCAAATTTGTTTCTTCTTTATTTAATAAGATGTTTCAATTTAAGATGATTATTTATTTGGAATTTCAAAAAACTTTTGACAGGAAAAGTGCTTCAATTTAAATAACTAATCAAAAACCATTTTCTGTTTTCAAATATTTTTATTTGGACTATACAATTTTACTATTTTCAACTAAAATTGCATTAACAAAATATTTATTGCATAATTTAGAATTTCAAAAAACTTTTAACAGGAAAAGTGCTTCAATTTAAATAACTAATCAAAAACCATTTTCTGTTTTCAAATATTTTTATTTGAACTATACAATTGTACTATTTACAATTAAAATTGCATTAACAAAATATTTATTGCATAATTTGGAATTTTAAAAAACTTTTAACAGGAAAAGTGCTTTAATTTAAATAACTAATCAAAAACCATTTTCTGTTTTCAAATATTTAACAGGAAAAGCTTCATGCCCGCCGTTTTGAATATAGTTTGAAACGGGCATAAGAAATTCAAAAATGATCCAAACAATGTGAAACCTTCGCGTGGTGTCATATTATGTGTCACAGTTGCAAGGAAAAATATTAAACTTGAAAAATTGCAAACATCATAAAAAATCATTCACAAAATGACCTATCATGTTCGAGGTTTCATGGCATTTAGGTTAAACCACCAATGTTATGGCTAGAATCGGGACATAGTTTGTGATAATGTGCCTATATTGTACACACATGTGCATCTTGGGATGGCTTACGATGTTGCAGGAGGAAGTTTTCCCTTTTGACACACGAAAAAGCCAACTTCCATTTTTGAGGTGCCGAAATCGGGGTGTTCTGTGAAGCAACCACCAAATTAAAGTTTGGCATTGGTACCAAACCATTTTTCAAAAATACTATACCACCTTATATGGACAATTTCCCAACCGGTGTATCTGGAACCTTTCTGTCCATCCCTCATGAAAAAGACAAATTCCTGCCGAATCGGTAGGAGGTTGCCAAGATTTGAACTACAAGTACATGATATAATGCTTGTGATTTAAAAAAAAAATCATTTATAGGTTCACAAAATGCTATTTCATCAGAGATCCACTTCAAGTTCAGCGAGGCTCAGCCCCGGGCTAAGAAGCTTCATGCCTGCCGTTTTGAATATAGTTTGAAACGGGCATAAGAAATTCAAAAATGATCCAAACAATGTGAAACCTTCGCGTGGTGTCATATTATGTGTCACAGTTGCAAGGAAAAATATTGAACTTGAAAAATTGCAAACATCATAAAAAATCCTTCACAACATGACCTATCATGTTCGAGGTTTCATGGCATTTAGGTCAAACCACCAATGTTATGGCTAGAATCAGGGCATAGTTTGTGATAATGTGCCCATATTGTGCACACATGTGCATCTTGGGATGGCTTACGATGTTGCAGGAGGAAGTTTTCCCTTTCGACACACGAAAAAGCCAATTTCCATTTTTGAGGTGCCGAAATCGGGGTGTTCTGTGATGCAACCACCAAATTAAAGTTTGGCATTCGTACCAAACCATTTTTCAAAAATACTATACCACCTTATATGGATAATTTCCCAACCGGTGTATCTGGAACCTTTCTGTCCATCCCTCATAAAAAGACAAATTCCTGCCGAATCGGTAGGAGGTTGCCAAGATTTGAACTATAAGTACATGATATAATGCTTGTGAATTTAAAAAAAATCATTTATAGGTTCACAACATGCTATTTCATTAGAGATCCACTTCAAGTTCAGCGAGGCTCAGCCCCGGGCTAAGAAGCTTCATGCCCGCCGTTTTGAATATAGTTTAAAACGGGCATAAGAAATTCAAAAATGATCCAAACAATGTGAAACCTTCGGGTGGTGTCATATTATGTGTCACAGTTGCAAGGAAAAATATTGAACTTGAAAAATTGCAAACATCATAAAAAATCCTTCACAAAATGACCTATCATGTTCGAGGTTTCATGGCATTTATGTCAAACCAACCATGTTATGGCTAGAATCAGGGCATAGTTTGTGATAATGTGCCCATATTGTGCACACATGTGCATCTTGAGATGGCTTACGATGTTGCAGGAGGAAGTTTTCCCTTTTGACACACGAAAAAGCCAATTTCCATTTTTTAGGTGCCGAAATCAGGGTGTTCTGTGAAGCAACCACCAAATTAAAGTTTGGCATTGGTACCAAACCATTTTTCAAAAATAATATGCCACCTTATATGGAAAATTTCCCAACCGGTGTATCTGGAACCTTTCTGTCCATCCCTCATGAAAAAGACAAATTCCTGCCGAATCGGTAGGAGGTTGCTAAGATTTAAACTACAAGTACATGATATAATGCTTGTGAATTTTTAAAAAAATCATTTATATGTTCACAACATGCTATTTTATCAGAGATCCACTTCAAGTTCAGCGAGGCTCAGCCCCGGGGTAAGAAGCTTCATGCCCGCCGTTTTGAATATAGTTTGAAACGGGCATAAGAAATTCAAAAATGATCCAAATAATGTGAAACCTTCGCGTGGTATCATATTATGTGTCACAGTTGCAAGGAAAAATATTGAACTTGAAAAATTGCAAACATCATAAAAAATCCTTCACAAAATGACCTATCATGTTCGAGGTTTCATGGCATTTAGGTCAAACCACCAATGTTATGGCTAGAATCAGGGCATAGTTTGTGATAATGTGCCCATATTATGCACACATGTGCATCTTGGGATGGCTTACGATGTTGCAGGAGGAAGTTTTCCCTTTTGACACACGAAAAAGCCAATTTCCATTTTTGAGGTGCCGAAATCAGGGTGTTCTGTGAAGCAACCACCAAATTAAAGTTTGGCATTCGTACCAAACCATTTTTCAAAAATACTATACCACCTTATATGGACAATTTCCCAACCGGTGTATCTGGAACCTTTCTGTCCATCCCTCATGAAAAAGACAAATTCCTGCCGAATCGGTAGGAGGTTGCCAAGATTTGAACTACAAGTACATGATATAATGCTTGTGAATTTTAAAAAAAATCATTTATAGGTTCACAACATGCTATTTTATTAGAGATCCACTTCAGGCTAAGAAGCTTCATGCCCGCCATTTTGAATATAGTTTGAAACGGGTGGGTGCAACCGAGACTAAAGATGCCGGTGGGATAAGGACGCGTGGGTAACCTTTAGTCCCGGCTGGTGGGTGCAACCGAGACTAAAGATGCCGGTGGGATAAGGACGTGTGGGTAACCTTTAGTCCCGGCTGGTGGGTGCAACCGAGACTAAAGCTGTCGGTGGGATAAGGACGCATGGGTAACCTTTAGTCCCGGCTGGTGGGTGCAACCGAGACTAAAGCTGTCGGTGGGATAAGGACGCGTGGGTAACCTTTAGTCCCGACTGGTGGGTGCAACCGAGACTAAAGTTGTCGGCGGGATAAGGACGCGTGGGTAACCTTTAGTCCCGGCTGGTGGGTGCAACCGAGACTAAAGCTATCGGCAGGATAAGGACGCGTGGGTGGACGCACTGCTCGATAAGATAAAGCATGTAGCGCACGACGCCCTGTCGGAGGAACAAGACAAAGTAGAAGTGGCGCCATGCCTATAAAAGGACCATCGATACGCCATGGCAAGCAGCTCAACAAGCCAACATAGGTAGAGAGAGTTTCATCCCCATGGATGGAGGGTTGGGAAATCTCCCGTGGTGGAGCTTCTCGAAGATGTCGTTGGTGCACACGCCCTACGGCATTTTCGGAAGCTCTGCCTCGGAAAAATTTCCCTGCAAGCCCGTGAAAGACTCCATCTCCTCTAACAGTGTTGGGAAAAGGGTTGAGAAATCTCCCGTGGTGGAGCTTCTCGAAGATGTCTTTGGTGCACACGCCCTACGGCATCTTCGGAAGCTCCGCCTCGGAAAAATTTCCCTGCAAGCCCGTGAAAGACTCCATCTCCTCTAACAGTGTTGGGGAAAGGGTTGAGAAATCCCTCGTGACGGAGCTTCTCGAAGATGTCGTTGGTGCACACGCCCTACGGCATCTTCGGAAGCTCCGCCTCGGAAAAATTTCCCTGCAAGCCCGTGAAAGACTCCATCTCCTCTAACAGTGTTAGGGAAAGGGTTGAGAAATCTCCCGTGGCGGAGCTTCTCGAAGATGTCGTTGGTGCACACGCCCTACGGCATCTTCCGAAGCTCCGCCTCGGAAAAATTTCCCTACAAGCCCGTGAAAGACTCCATTACATAAAGTTTCGATACATCACATAAAGTTTCCATACATCACATAAAATTTCCATACATTACATAGATTTACATAGGGTTTAGGGTTTAGGATATGAATCCTTCGTTGCGTATGTCGATCCCTTGACTATGATCGCTTCTTAGGCTGTAACCATGGAGCATCTTCTTTGCTTAACGGGATGCTTGGGTCAGTTTTCATGGTGAAGGGCGGAGTTTCATCAACTTATCATAATCTGCTGACATGTCTGTCTTGTCCTCGACTCCCGTGATGTTTCTTTTCCCTGAAAGAACTATGTGACGCCGGGGCTCATCGTATGATGTATTCGTTTCCTTTTTTTTTGCGGTCTAGAGGACATGTCCTTCGCATAAAAAACCTGAGCCACATCATTGGCTAGGACGAATGGTTCGTCTCTGTAACCAAGATTCTTGAGATCCACTGTTGTCATTCCGTACAGCTGGTCTACCTTTACCCCTTCTCCATTCATGTTGACCCAACTGCACCGAAACAATGGGACCTTAAAAGTAGGTCCATAGTCAAGTTCCCATATCTCCTCTATGTAACCATAGTATGTGTCCTTTTTCCCATTCTCGCATGTTGCATCAAAGCGGACACCACTGTTTTGGTTGGTGCTCTTTTTATCTTGGGCAATCGTGTAAAATATATTCCCATTTATCTCGTACCCTTGGAAAGTCAATACAGTCGCAGATGGTGTCGCAGCCAACATGTAGAGCTGATCTCCAATAGTGGTGTCATTCATGAGATGTAATTGCAACCAAGTGCCGAAAGTCTCCATGTGATTTTTTTTAATCCAGTAGTCATCCTTCCCCGGGAACTTGGAGTGTACAACATTCATGTGTTCCTCGATATACGGAGCCACGAAGGTAGAACTTTGGAAAACTATGTAGTGTGATTGATTCAAAGAATGTCCGTCCCTAAATAGCATTGCTTTCTTTCCTAGCGTGCCTTTTTCACTCAGTCTCCCCTCATACCGTGATTCAGGAACACCAATCGGCTTAAGGTCAGGAAGAAAGTCTATACAGAACCCAATGACCTCCTCTGTTCCATAGCCCTTAGAGATGCTTCCTTCTAGCCTATCACGGTTATGAACATATTTCTTTAAGACTCCCATGAACCTCTCGAAGGGGAACATATTGTGCAGAAATACAGGACCGAGAATGTAAATCTTATCGACTAGGTGAACTAAGAGATGCGTCATAATATTGAAGAAGGACGAGGGGAACACCAACTCAAAACTGACAAGACATTGGACCACATTCTTCTGTAGCCTTTCCAGACTTTCTCGATCGATTACCTTCTGAGATATTGCATTGAGGAATGCACATAGCTTCACAATGGATAATCGAACATTTTCCGGTAGAAGCCCTCTCAATGCAACCGGAAGCAACTGTGTCATAATCACGTGGCAATCATGAGACTTCAGGTTCTGAAATTTTTTCTCTGCCATATTTATTATTCCCTTTATATTTGACGAGAAGCCAGTCGGGACCTTGATACTGTAAAGGACTTCAAAAAATATTTCCTTCTCTGCTTTGGTAAGAGCGTAGATACTTAAGTATTTACGTCCTTTATCAATATGCTTGTTGTGTGGATCTTTGATACGTTGCTCATCCTCCCGTGCTTCTGGTGTATATTTTGTCTTCCCATACACGCCCAGGAAGCCTAGTAGGTTCACACAAAGATTCTTCGTCACGTGCATCACGTCGATTGAAGAACGGACCTCTAGGTCTTTCCAATACTCAAGCTCCCAAAATATAGATTTCTTTTTCCACATGGACGTGTGTCCGGTAATGGGGTCTTTCGGAACAGATTGACCGCCAGGACCCTTTCCAAAGATTACTTCTAGGTCCTTCACCATACCAAATACATCAGCACCTTTAGGGAGCTTAGGCTTCTTCCGGTAATCTGCCTCACCATTGAAATTCTTGCCTTTCTTTCTTACTTGACGATTGGTCGGAACAAATTTACTACACCACAGGTACACAACCTTCTTACATTTATCCAAATATGTACCTTTAGTATTATCTAAACAATGCGTGTATGCATTGTATCCCTTGTTTGACTGTCCTGAAATGTTACTAAGAGCAGGCCAATCATTGATGGTTACGAACAACAACGCTCGTAGGTCAAATGACTCCTGTTTGTGCTCATCCCACACCTTTACACCTGGTTCTGCCCACAACTGCAAAAGTTCATCGACTAATGGCCTTAGGTACACATCAATGTCGTTGCCGGGTTGCTTCGGTCCTTGGATGAGCACTGGCATCATAATGAACTTCCGCTTCATGCACAACCAAGGAGGAAGGTTGTAGATACATAGAGTCACTGGCCAGGTGCTGTGACTACAGCTCTGCTCCCTAAAAGGATTCATGCCGTCTGTACTTAGACCAAACCATAAGTTCCTTGCGTCACCTGCAAAGTTCGAGTACTTTCTCTCGATGTTTCTCCACTGCGACCCATCGGCAGGGTGTCTCAGTTTCTCGTCTTTCGTACGCTCTTCTTTGTGCCATCGCAATAACCTAGCATGCTCTTTATTTCTGAACAGACGTTTCAACCGTGGTATTATAGGAGCATACCACATAACCTTAGCATGGACCCTCTTCCTGGAGGGCTCGTCATCGCCCTCAACATCACCAGGGTCATCTTGTCTGATCTTGTATCGACATGCATTGCATACTGGGCATTTATCCATATTCTCGTACTTCTCACCGCGGTACAGGATACAGTCATTAATGCATGCATGTATCTTCTCCACATCTAATCCTAGAGGGCAGATAGTCTTCTTTGCTTCGTACGTTGTCTCGGGTAGCTCGTTATCCTTTGGAAGCTTTGGCTTCATTATTTTCAATAACTTCTCAAATCCCTTGTCAGATAAGCCAGTCTCTGCCTTCCATTTCAGCAGTTCAAGTGTGGTACCGAGCTTTGTGCTGCCATCTTCGCAATTTGGGTACAACAACTTTTTGTGATCCTTTTGCATGGCCTCCAACTTAAGCTTCTCCCTTTCTGTATCACATTGTTGCTTTGCATCAGAAATGACCCGACCAAGACCATCAGCGGTCTCACCTGATGCCCGTTGTTTTTCTTTATTGCCGCCTCCCTCTTCTTCATTGTCTTCCATTGCAGTATCACCGTATTCTTCAGGAGACATAGGATAGCTGTCATCATCCTCCTCTTCTTCATTTTCTTCCAGCCTAACCCCTCTTTCTCCGTGCATGGCTCAACAATAATATCCGGGCATGAAACCTCTCCGAAGCAGATGGCTTTGAAGGATTCTCGGGGCAGAGTGCTCCGCCACGTTCCGACAGTCGACGCAGGGACAAGGCATAAAATTATCCACTTTGTTTGCCTTAGCCAAATCGATAAATTTATGGAGGCCTGCAATAAAATCGGAATGGCGTCGGTTGCCATACATCCATCGCATCCGTGCATCGATCTGCGTCATAATAATTAACCATTACAATAACATCGTGAATAGTAAAATGACCACCCTACATGGACAGGTGCAATATTTTTGTATCAGTTACAGATAAAGAAGATAAGGTTGCTAACCTCAGCCGAGGATACCATGTTGTGCGAACTACAGTGTGGCTCAGACATTTCGTCGAACACCTTATGTGCAATCAAAGAAAAAAGAAGCTAGCACCCACTCCTCACACACAATTCAGCAAAATTTGGTGGGCAAAGGGCTAGGCTTATATATAGCCAGGGGAGGGTTTTTGGTCCCGGTTATTGCCACGACCCGGGACCAAAGCCCCTGCGCGACACGTGGTGGCCCAGCAGCTCGCACCCCACCCAGGTCATTGGTCCTGGTTGATGGCATGACCCGGGACCAATGACTTCGGTGGGGGGCGCGCTGCTGGGCCGCCACGTGTCGCGCGGGAGGGGCTTTGGTCCCGGGTCGTGGCAATAACCGGGACTAATGCCTCCGTCGCTTCGTCGTCCCCGTGCATAAATATCAGGCCACAACGCTCGCTTTCGCCATCGCCGCTGCCTCTCTGCAGTCCCTCTCCACCCCACCACTTTGCCTCTCCACCACGCCGTCGTTTCACCTCCCCTCCCTCTCCAATCTCCACCGCGCCGTCATGGAGGTGCCCACGCTCAACCACTATGAGGCGGCGCAGTTTGCGATCTACAGCATCCTCGCGCCGCTGCGCGCGACCCTTCCCGCCGGATTTCGCATCAGCGAGGGGGTGTGCCGGTGGCTCCGCTCCTCAACCCCCGCGGATACGAGATGGAGTACTTCATCGCGGAGCGTCGCCGCTAACTGCCCGCGTGTATTAGGGCGTTGCCCCGGTACGTGGCGGACAACGAGTATTGGCCCCGGCTGTTCAAGAAGGAGCGGAAGGCCAAACTTGGCAACCGTTTCATGGACAGGCGCCTGGTGCACCCGGATCGCCGCAACCAAGAAGGGCATGAGTTGTTCTGGTCCGTCCTTGGACGGACCATCTACACCGCCATCGACGCCGCTATGCGCGCAGACGAGCTCCGTCTCCCGAACAACGCCGAAATCGTGGAGATTTCGTCCGACGACGACGAGGAAGCCGGCGGCACGGAGGACAACGGCTCGGACGACAGCGGCAGCGGAAATGTTGTCGACTAAAAATTTATAAAGTCGCATCTTTATTTGTATGGAAAAATTTGTGGTCGAATAATAAAATGTCTCAATTTAGACATTTGTCTCGATTAATTCGTGAAAGATTTGTTCAAAAATAGTGATCAATTCAATTTCTATCTCGAATTAATTTTTGCGCCGAATTAATTTACATTAATTCCTTATCCGCAAAATTTTTTTTACATTAAATCCTGGACTGCTGACCGTCGCGGGGTTTTTGGTCCCGGTTCTTGGCATGAACCGGGACCAATGCCTCGCAGAGAGCCACGTGTGCGTCGCGGGTCATTGGTCCCGGTTCGTGCCACCAACCGGGACCAATGCTTACAGATGAACCGGGACCAATGCCCTGGCGGCATGAACCGGGACCGGTGCCTGCCATTGGTCCCGATTACAGAAACGAACTAGGATCAATGGAATTTGGGCGCTGGACCAAAGACCCTCTTTCTACTAGTGTTGGTTTCACAGATTCAGCGTGACACGGGCATTTCACTGCTAAGACTGAGCAAAACATGGTCATTTCTACACACACACGGGCGGGAAGAGGCCATAAAGCGCATGCGTCTGACGGAGAACATATACGACCATACTCCTGTCGGTCTCCAGGCTGTGCAAAGATGACATAACATCTGGCAAGTGCTTTGCCTCTACCTTGTGCACTACGTACTAATAAAGGTGTATGGTTTCTATTTTTTATTTACTGATATATATATAGGACCCGACTACGTCAAGGCCGATCTAGTTTTATGCTAATGCAAGGTCGCTTCGACCAGGCGCCGTACTTACCGATAAAAGGAACCGAACCGTGTTGAAAAACAGAAAATGACAAACACTACATGAATGGATAGCTTCGCCGACGGCCGCGAGCTACGCCGATGGCCAAACATCGGGACCGTTGGCGTAGCCATCGCCCAGACGAGCTCCGCTCGGTGGCCGTTGACGTACAATTGCCGTCGGCGTAGGCCCAGCTACGCCGAGGGCGGCCGTCTGTGTATAAACTCCCTCGAAACATCCCGGCCCAGCCTGGCCCACGTCCGTCGGCTCGTGATGGCGTTAGCTCTACACCGACGGCCACCCTCGGCGTAGTGCCTTCCATTTTCTTTCCCCTTTCCTAATTTTCTTGCTGGACCTACGCCGAGGTTGGCCATCGGCGTAGCTCCTTTTCATTTTTTTATTCCTACTTATTAACTTTGCATTTTATTTGTACTTATTTATTATAACCAATTATTTAAATATTGTCTATATTTTTCTTAATTGGACGGATTCGTATCCTCGGAATAGCTGTCTCCACGACCAGATGAATTGACGTTGCGAATCTTTATATTTAGCAACCACAATCAAGATATTAGTTATTTTATTCAAGTTCTCGACATAGTTTTCTACTACAAATTTGATAATATCACTAATACATCTCGCTCAATCAAACTGGACGCCGACGACCGGGTACTGAGCCGCGAGCGGTGGACACCCAGAGAGAAGGAACCATCACACGAGCATAGCTCGGGTGAGATCCCTGAAAAACCTGCCATGTATTGGAGAACCTAACCTCCAACACATACATATAGCGACGAACGTGCTCGTCCTCCTCCCTGACACGATTGCGTACCACCTCCTCGGGGGCCGACTCCCTCTGCACCGATAGTGGACCAATCGACCGCCACCAAAGAAGCTCCGGGTCGACGACGGGACCCGGATTCCTCACCAAGCTATGGTTCCCGGAAGGTAGCACCTCCCAGTGCCAGTCCGGCGGAGCCCAGGCTCAGACATCCTCGGCCCCGATGGATCCCAACAGTCCTCCGTCGTTGCCGCCGAGTTGAGGACGAGCACGCGGGTTGGGCATCCTAAGGTATGCATTTGATCGAAAGAACAAATTTCTAAGTGTGGTTGCTCTGAAATGCATCTAATTAACCAAAAAATGGGCTTGAAGATTACATGTGGGCGGCGACGGCGGGCGGCCTCGGGTGGCGGCGGCTTCGAGCCGGCGAGGGGCTCCGGGTGGCAGCGGCTTCGGGCAGGTGGTGGCTTTGGGTGGCGGCGGCTGCTTTGGGCAGGAGGAGGAGGCAACAGAGTAGAATGAGAGAGAGGAGGGGGTATTTAAGCTAAACAAACTTAACCCACCTGATATACATGGGCCGAGGCTATGTTTTCTTGGGCCGAGTCTTGGTTTTCTTGGGCCAAGACGGAGCGTCGGAACCAGGGTCTAGACTGTGAAAAAGTTGGCCCAACCTTTGCTCTCCATGTACATATGTCCTAAACAAACAAAAACAAGTAGAAAGGTCCACCGGGCTACCCTCATACGGAGATAGCCATAGGGGTAGTCGATCTGGGGCCCCCGGTCTAGTGTTTCGCCGGAGGAAGACCGTCGGAGCGTCGGAATCACATGAAAACTTGCATGTGCCCCTAGCATATGTGTGTGAGAGTGGTGCAACGTTGGTAGGTGCCATGTGTAGGCCCCATTTGTGACCCTCTTTCCAGACATGCGCTAACACTTGGTAAAATCCTGGATCTATACGTGGAAACTCTCGCTGCGGGACAACCGAGGCCTAGAATGTGGCAAAGTTGGCCCAACCTTTGCTCTCCATGTACATATGTCCTAAACAAACAAAAACCAGTAGAAAGGTCCACCGAGCTACCCTCGTACGGAGATAGCTATATGGGTAGACGATCTAGGGCCCCCGGTCTAGGGTTTCATCGGAGGAAGACCGCCAGAGCATCGGAATCACATGAAAATTTGCATGTATCCCTAGCATATGTGTGTGAGAGTGGTGCAAGGTTGGTAGGTGCCTTGTGTAGGCCCCAGGTGTGACCCCCCTTCCCGGACATGCGTTAACACTTCGTAAAATCCTGGAACTAAACGTGGAAACTCCCGCTGCGGGACAACCGGGGCCTAGAATGTGGCAAAGTTGGCTCAACCTTTGCTCTCCATATACATATGTCCTAAACAAACCAAAACAAGTAGAAAGGTCCATTGGACTACCCTCGTACGGAGATAGCTATAGGGGTAGACGATCCGGGGCCCCCGGTCTACGATTTCGCCAGAGGAAGACCGCTAGAGCATCGGAATCACATGAAAACTTGCATGTTCCCCTAACATATAACCAAACAATTTTAAAAAATTAATAAAAAAATTAATGGTGGTATGCCGACGGCAATGCCGTCGGCGTAGCTCTGTCAGTATTTAATAAAAAAATGGATGGTGTACACCGACGATGGTCGTCGGCATTGCCGAACCCTAGATCGAACTGCAAAGGGCTGGCCGGACCCGTTCCGACCAGCCCGTGACCACGCGTGCCCTCTCCTCCCCGAGCCCCTACCTCGCCCGCTGCCATCTCCCCTCCTCTCCACCACTGCCATCGCGTGCCCTAGCTCCGGCCGCCTCTCCTCCCTCGTCCCCGAGCCCCTACCTCGCCGCCTCTAAGCCGCGTGCCGCCTTGATCCCAAGCTAGCCAGGGCCTTGCTGCCCGTGGCCCTGCCACGCCCTCTCCTTCCTGACCGGCGGCCGTCCCTCACCTCGCTCATCCCCGAGCCCGTACCTCGCCGCCTTCGATCCACGTGCCGCCTCGAGCCCAAGCCAGCCAAGGCCTTGCTTCCCGTGGCCCTGCCGTGCCCTCTCCTCCCTGATCGGCAACCACCCCTCATCTTCCTCATCCCCGATACCCTCTCCCTCTCCCTGCACTGCCAAGTCCACCTCGAGCCCCTCTCCTCACCACCAAGTTAATCACCTGTCGCACCCTCTCCTCCCTGATCGAGGTAGTTCACATGACGATATAATCTTGTCGTTTGATTGTCAATAACTAGTTGTTTTTTTACATGTGATGATGTTGTAGTATAGTTACTTGATGCAACAATCTAAGGTGTTTGTTAATTGGACAGAAATTAGGTTTATTTAGTGTCAATAGTTCTTGGTTTTGGCACAAACAATTCCTAGGTCTAGGGTTCTTGGTTTTGGAGAGAAACAATTCTTAGGTTTAGGTTCCTAGGACATAAATTAGGTTTATTTAGTTTTCAATAGTTCTTGGTTTATTTAGTTGTCAATAGTTAATTTTCTTAGGTAGGTAGATATATATGAATGATTTGTTCATTATTTCTTAGGATTATGATTTAATTCCTGATTAAATTATTGTTGTCCTTAGATGATTGTTTGCTATAATTCTATTTATTAATGTGTTCTTGTTGTTCTTAGAGTATAATTAGGGTTATTGGGTGTTCTTGATTAGTTCTTAAGTATTCTAGATGATCACAAGATAAAGTGTTGTCTTTATGTAATTGTACAGATTTTATGGTGTTCCGGGAGTGACCGTCATTGCGGGAGTGAGTGTCGTCGCGGGAGATGGTGTAGGAGACACCTCGATCCCATCTTCAAGTTTAGTCGCCGGCCCCAACACTCGGCTGTTTGACTACTTCCTCTTCCACCGAGGGTGAGAATCCGTTCGCCTCTCTTGTACCTAGGTTTATTTTCGTGTCTAGATCACCAAGTCAAGTCGTGTTACCGTAAGCGTTATGCAGATTAATATGCATTAGTGGTCTCGCATATTAATAACCGTAACACTTACGGCTTTTATTGGCCAGTCGACGAATTCGTAGTTGGGTATGGTTCTTCCTAGCTCTACCTCGATCCGAGACAGGATTTTGGCGGCGTCTCCTCGTTGTTCTCTAGATGCACATCCTCTCGGCTTTTTGTCGAGACGTGTATCGGGAGAGAAGCGAGGAGGTGCTGCCGAAATTCTACTTGGATCGGGGTAGAGCCAGGGAGAACTTACCCAATCTATGGATCCGGCGGCTGGTTATGACCCTCTTTTCCTATTAGACATGTAGGTTGATGCATTCGTAAAAATATGAAGCATTTAATCTTCTGTTTGATACAAAATGCTATATTTGTTGTTTGGTTCCCAACAAAGCAGAAGAGGATGGCTGATAATTTGTGGATGTACAGTGGATGTATTAGTGCGACTAATAAAACAGAAGAGTGGACGCGGAACACTCATTTGTTAGTGAATGAGTTAGCGCGTGGTTCAAAGGCAATTGTTCGGGCACTTTTTCCCTGCGCTCGTTGCAATAAGCGTCATCGTCAGGGAAAGGATGAGATGTATAAATACCTTCTGCAAGATGGGTACATGCCTCACTATGTCACGCATGTCGACTTTGCTCGGTACGAACATGACATAAGTGAGGTTATATGGCAGCGGCTCAATGGCAATGAGCACGATGGGATTAGAAACTGGCTAGATGATCTCATCGAGGCTGACCAGCCGGATTCTCCACTTCCACGGGATGAACCACTAGAACCAGAGGAACCGCCAGAACTGCAGGAAACGGAGCCAACCGCGAAGACCTTCCTTGATATGATGGCAGCTGCTAAGAGGCCTCTATACGAGGGTGCAAAGATTTATAAGCTCAATGCCATCTCTTAATGTCTAGGCGACAAGTGCTAGCACTCCGCCACCCGTGCTCATTTTGAAGCTAACCTGAGAACATGTGGTAACATGTTGCCTGAAGGGCATTGTCTTCCTAAAACCTTTCACGAAACGAAGAGACTTATGAAGGATCTCAACATGGATTATGAAAAGATAGATTGCTGTCCAAAAGGTTGACTTTTGTTTTGGAAACAGTTTGCGGATGACAAGTACTACTCCATTTGTGGGGCCTCTAGGTATGATGAGGTAAAGGGAAAAGATGGTCAGATGAGGCAGTCGAATGTCGCTACAAAGATTCTTCGGTATCTCCCATTCATAAAAAGAATCCATCGGCTTTACTTCAGCGAGGAGACTGCCAAACAGATGACGTGGCACAAGAAGGGGAAGAGATATGGGGACGAGCACAGACAGAAGAAGATGGGACATCCATCTGATGGTAAGGGATGGAAGAACTTCGATGACAAATACCCTCGATGGGCAGAAGAGGCTCGGAATGTCAGAATTGTGATAGCAACAGATGGGTTCAACCCATATGGTTTGTCAACGGCCGCGTACAACTGCTGGTCGGTGTTTGTTATTCCGCTCAATCTCCCTCTCGGAGTATTAATGCAACGGAAGACCATGTTTCTGTTGCTGATCATTCCAGGGCCCAAGTACCCGGGGAAGAATTTGAGTGTCTACATGCAACCGATTGTGGATGATTTGAACCACTCCTGGATACATGGGACGTTGACATACGACCGAGCATCAAAGATAAACTTCTTGATGTTTGGTTGCAGTATACCATGCATGACATGCCTGGATACGCCCTAACGTGCAGATGGTGTACAACTGGTAAGTGGCCATGCCCAGGGTGCAGGCGGCGACTTGAGTTTCTTTGGCTAAAGTCGGGTCGCAAGTATGTTGCGTTTGACAAGAATCGACAGTACCTCAAAAGAAAGCATCCGTTCAGAGAAGACATGAAGAACTTCAAGAAGGGAAAAGTTGTGCATGAAGTAAAAGAGGTACCAAAGTTCAATGGTGCAACTGTTGATGCCGATCTACGTGCTCTCGTGCCTGCGGCACCGGGAACTGGCCATCAATTTGCGGGATATGGTGTAACGCACAACTAGACTCATGTGGCAGCCTTAACGAATCTCATGTATTACAAGGACCTCGAACTTCCCCATAACATCGATGTGATGCACACTGAAAAGAATGTCCGGGAGTCCCTTTTTCACACAATCCTGAACATTCCTAGGAAGTCAAAGGATAATTTCAAGGCTAGACTTGATGTTGAAAAGCTCTGTGATAGGAAGAGATTACACATGCAGCCTCCTACTGGCCGTCGAAAGAATTGGTTCAAGCCGCATGCCTACTTCTGCCTTGATAGTGTCCAAAAGAAGGAGTCATTCAGGTGGCTCAAATACGTCGTGATGTTCCCTGATGGTTATTGTTCGAATATAAGTAAGAGAGTCAATATTTCGATGGGACAAGTCACCGGACTCAAGAGTCACGACTATCATATATGGATAGAGCGACTGATGCCGATGATGGTTCGAGGGTATCTCCCCAAGAAAGTCTAGCGAGTGCTTGCGGAGTTGAGCCATTTCTTCCACACACTCTGTGCTAAGCACGTATGTCCCCTGGTTATTGAGAAGCTGCGTGTTCAAGTGTCGGAGTTGCTATGAAATTTGGAGATTAACTTTCCGCCAGACTTCTTTACTCTGATGGCACATCTCATTGTGCACCTCGCGAATGTGGTACTCTTGGGTGGCCCGGTGCAATTTTGTTGGCACTTTTGTATTGATAGAGAGTTTAAGTATATTCGAAGATAACTGGAAACAAAGCCAAGATTGAAGCATGCATAGCTGAGGCAACATGCCTTCAGGAGATGGCAGACGCCGCGACAACCTACTGGCCTAATAATGTTCCCACTATGCATAACTAGGTCTCTCGTTACAATGTTGACCAGCCCATGAATGACCCCAAGCTCGAACTATTCCAATTTCCCGGTGGCAAGGCCGGTAAAGGACTAAAATACCGCTTGTCGAAGGAAGAGAACGATTGCATAATGCTCTATGTGCTTATGAACATGAAGGAAGTGGTCAATTTCATAAGGTAAAATGGTGAATAATTTACTTCTCGGTCTCAGTCTCGGTCTAATGCTTATTTTCTCCTCCTTAGTGAATTCACTGATGAACAGTGGTCAAGAACGATGGATCCCTCTCCCTTGGATTGGACATTCTACTTAAAGAGGGTGCTCACGGAAATAAAAAAACTTCGTGTCCTGGTTCATGGAAAAAGTAATTTCTAACCTGTCCCTCTTACCTTGCAATGTGACCCTTATTATTCTACATAACTAATATAATGAACACAACAACTTTGAACTGTACTTGTAGGGAGTTGATCCCAATGTTGAGATGTCAGATGAGTTGAAATGTGTTTCCTAGGGTTTTAACCGTGACATCATGAAGTATGAGAAGTATGGTATGAATGGGTTTCGCTTCCATACAGAGACGCACCAGAAGGGCCGACCGAATGCAAAAACGGTAAATACAGGGGTCTTCACTAGAGGAGCCGATACCCTTGATTACTATGGAAGGTTAGAGAATGTATATGAGCTGACCTTCAATCATACGAACGTACAACTCAATCTCGTTGTGTTCAAGTGCCACTGGTTCAACCCAAGGGGTGGACTGAGAAGTACCCCTTCCATTGGTTAGTTGAAGTTAGGCCTTCAACCACCTATAGCGGAGCCGACGTATTTGTTGTGGCTCACCAAGCCAACCAAGTTTATTATTTGCCCTACCCATGCCAGAAAGCAGAACTCAAGGGCTGGGAAGTTGTGTTCCAGGTATCGCCACATGGTAACCTACCGATTCCCTCCGAGGATGATTACAACAACATGGACCCTATAACATACGAGGGAATTTTCTATCAAGATCAAGAGGACTTCAGGCACTTTGAGTTAGAACCTGTTGATCTTCAGGACCTCAAGAACGATGCAGAAACTCGGGGTGAGTCAGCGGTGGATCTACATGACATAAATATGCTTGAGAAGTTCCATGCGGAGAATGACAACGATGATGAGCCTCCACCCTTTGATGGAGCTCCAGCTTTCTACTCAAAAGATAGTGATAGTGAGAATGAGAATGAGAATGAGAATGATAGTGAGTATTTATTTTTCAATGCATTCTATTATGTCTTTGTGCTTGATTGTTTTCTTCATGCATTCTATTATTTTTCAATGCATTCTATTATTTTTCAATGCATTTTACGCTTAGTGTCTATATTTTATTATGCCTTTGTGCTTAATTATTTTCTCTTACTCAATGCAGATGATTTCACAATATGAGCAGCGGCAAGGCTAGCTCGTTGTCTTTGCTTAAGGAGCTACAACAACGCAAGAAAATGCTACACGGAGTGGGAGACAACCAACTCCCAATCTGCGTTACCCCGATCTTGGCGGTGCGGGAGGAGGACAAGGTCGAGGTCAAGGTCGAGGAGGACGAGATAGCAGGGAAGGAGGCGTGGATTTTGACCCACCACCCTCTGCTTCTGGCGACGTGGCTCCTGAGTTGTTCCTTACAGAGGAGGGGGAGGGGTCGTCTAGAGAGGAGGCGGAGCGTGAGGCAGAGTCTAGAGAGGAGGTGGACCCTAAACGCGAGTTGGTGGTGCAGGTGCCGCGGAAGAAATTGTGGAATCGTAGGGAATCGAAAGTCCCTGACAAGAGGTTTGAGCCTAGGACCCAGGAGGTGAAAGCCCTTATTATTCCAGATGGCAATGAGTAAGTGTACTAATTCGGAATTTTAAACATGTAATTTCTTGTTGGTGATAAATAATTTCGCATGTGTACTAATGTTTAATTAGCAATTGGACATTTCCTGTCGGGAGCAAGCCCCGCCTTCCTAATAGCATGATTGGAGCTCCGATTAGGAAGTTCTAGACGAGCTGGTACACTTCCCCCGAGGGCGTCAGGAGGCTAGCCACTACTTGGGTGGACTACCAGGCTACCATTATCCCAGGCTTTCCGACAGCTGCTGATGCTGTGATCACCAAATTTTGGGTAAGACATATTTCTCGAGTTTCGTTCATAGTTGATGACCCCAGCATGCTCTCTCACAATTGTTTTTGTGCATGATAGAAGTGCTTTTATCATGTGGATGAGGAGCAACAGGAGACGGTGAACAGGACTTTGCTTGGGGTTTGTGTGAAGTTGACACCGCAGGTGTGGTACAACCAAAAGGTCACGACCGCTAGTCACTTCTAGGCTGAAAGGGGCGTGAGGGTCAAGAAGGAGGAGATTGTCAGAAAAAACTTAATCCCGACTACTCTATGACTCCGGAAGAGTACATGTAGGTGAGTAAAATGTCATGAGATTCTACATTGCTGCTAAGTTACCATTGCATTATATGGAGTTGAGTATTGCATTTTCAGGTTGTCCTCGAATGGGCTGAGCCGCATCAAGATGCATGGGAGGAGCTGGTTAGGACGAGGTGGCTCAGAGTAGACGAGGAGTTTGCAGCCTTGTCAAGGCAAGATGCGGAGAACCGATGCGATGATGGAACACACTACGCGGGAAACCTAAACTTTGACTGCTTCAAGGGGAAGATGGTATGTATACACATGGAACACCCTACATTTATTTCTCGTCATGTTCCTACTTGATACGCATAACATTTCTTTTCGTGACGCAGGTGGCCGAGGCACTACCCGAGGAGGTGATTCATGACTTTTCCGTCTATGAGAAGATGCGGCTCAAGAAGCCCGATCTCTCGAAGCCTCAGCCCTCGCTCCCTGTGTTCTTCGGAAATGCCCAAGAACACTTGCAGAACTATAGCATGATGGTGAAGGCTCGTCACCCGCATGTGGATGACCCCATTAACACGGAAACTGATGAGGAGTTGGGTTGCTCCTGTCGTCGCACGAATTGGAGCATGGATGTCTCAATATTCTTAATAAAAATGTTAAGCCTACCCTCAACACGAGCTACACACGTATCAAGGCTACCCACCCGGCCGACGGCCCCCTATCCCGCCTCGTGGCCAGCCTCGTCGATCCACCTCCAGAGATGATGTAAGTTTCCTTATTTTTCCCATCTTTACAACTTTTGTTCCTGCATGGTTAAGTGTTGACGAGATTCATTGTATTTGAAATTGTAGCCTGAGTTCGAGGCAGCCAACAATGCCGCTCATGACGAATATGAGGTGGCCTTTCAGCAGCAAGGCGGCGAGTATGATCTACACGTAGTACGTAAATGTAAGTTTGAACCTTTACTTTTGCAAAACATACAAGTCCCACTTTCCCTAGTTTGGTGCTTTAGGGCCTGGCATCTAAACTATCTTATAGGTGGTGATTGTGGCTATGCAAGTATGACAAAGTGTTAATTTAGGGCCCATACCTCCCATTCCGGGGCCGGCGACATTCCTTCCATCGAGGGAAAGTTTCTGTTGGACATACTACGGATCATCACCGGTAAGTTTCTTTGCCAAACCACCGGTTACCGCTTTACTTTGCCTCGCAAGTTGCTAACATGTAGGAAACATATAGGGGACGGGATATTCCAAGAGCGAGCACTTTGGTCATGCCTCACCGTGTAGCCATCGTATGATCACACCCACCCACCCCAATGGTCCTTCGTCTGGTCGTTCTGCTGGTGGTGCTTCGTCGACAACTTCCTCGCCTGGTGGTTCTTCTGCTGCTTCTACTGGATGACAACCTCGTCAGGCATTGCATATTCTCACCAGGGGAGATCAGGGGTTCACCCCATCTCCTCCACAGTACCCGTCTCCTCCAGAGTAGTAGGGATGATGTCTATGGATGTTGGCTTGTATACATAAAGGATATGATGATGTTTGAATGATGTATGAATGATATGATGATGCTTGAATGATCTGATCATGCTTGAATGATGTTAATAATTATTGCTCTGAAATATTGATGCTTTGGATGAGTTAATTACTACTATGAAATAATATTGCTATGAAATTAAACAGAAAAAATAAAAAATCTGGGCTAGCACTACGTCGACAGCCAAGCCGTCGGCGTAGCTCCCTGCGTGTGACGGGTTACGCCGAGGGCCAGGCCGTCGGCACTTCAGGGGCGTACGCGTGGTAGGTGTATGCTGAGGGGGAGGCCGTTGGTGTAGCTCCACGACTATGGCGGCTCAGCACTAGCACGTGTCTAGCTACGCAGCCATCAGCGTAGCAGCACGCGCCGTTACCTCGTCGTGTGACGGCGTGGAGGCTCTCCGCCGACGGCTATGGCAAGGCCGTCGGTGTAGGCTACGCCGAGGGCTTTTGATCTATGCTGAGGGCCATGTCGTCTCCACCGGGGAGGGGCGTCGCCGAGGAGCTACGCCGACGGCTGCCGTTGGCGTAGCCTACGCTGATGATTTAGTAGGCTACGCCGACGGCTATTTGCCCTCCGCGTAGCATGCGATTCCTATAGTGAAACGCATAACACGCCGTCCACATGGTCCCATGGGTCCCTCTCCCACTAAACATGCCATCCCCGAACCCTAGATCTACCTGCCCCCTTCTTCTCTAGGCCTCCCAGCAAACGCAAGATTCATGGCTCTCATGGCTATCTTAGATCTGAACCATGGCTCCATGAAAGTTACATTGGATGTCTTCTTCTACCTCCAGAAGAACCAAACCGTGAACTTTTAAGTTACATCCACTCATCCCTCTCTGCAAAAAAAACCTCTCTGTAAGTACATATCCCCCACCTTCTACTCATCTTCCTCTCTCTTCCTCCTCTCTCTATCTTCTTCCTGTCCTCTCTCCCTTCCAACTATCATGAAAGAAGTAAAAACATCTACTGTTACATGTATTGTTTCTCCCTTAACTTACTCTATATGCCCTCCTCTTTCTGTTACATCTGTTGTTTGCATCATGTACATCATGGCATCTGTTGTGGTTTCATCCACATCACAACATCAGTGGTTTCAAAACCTATTATATCTGGTTGTAAAGAAACATAAGGGGGACAACTCATATATTGTACCAGGATGTACCAGGATGTGCCAGGAGATGGTTGTACCAGGATGTACCATGGGATAGTTGTACCAGGATGTTCTCCCAAACTAGATGTATCATGGTTGGATATACTTAGCATATTTTAGCATTAGAAACAAAAAAAGTAACTGCAGAATCAAAAGCACATAGAAAAAGTTGGACACATGGTGCAGATTAATTGTTCTTACTGTAAAACATAGATAACTTCCTGCATCCATGAGAAATTGCCTTGAAGTTCCATAACATATCCTTCCTTGTTTTCCATACCTTTGTTTGTTTGAAAGATAAGAAAAATGTATGTTTGTTAGATGAGAAAATGTATGGAAAATAAACTATGCAGAATCGCTAAATGTTCCTTCTTTTTCCCTTTTGTACTAACAAATTATTTAACATCCACAGAAAAACAGAAAATAAAATGTCGAGGGGCTTCGAGTATTGGTTTGGAGGCATCGATCTAAACAAGCCAGCTGTAGAATGTACTTCAGGCGGAGAAGGTCCTTCTACTAGGAAATCAGTGGATGTAAATGCTGGCAAAGAACCATCATATGTAGCTGGGGCTGGGCCTCCTAGTGGCCATAATAATGATTAAGGAACAAGTGGCGCAGCGACTTCAGACACTGGGCTTCATGCACATTCAGGTGTGCGAACAAGTGTTACATTGTCGAGTGAGGACAGTGGTGGTGAATGTGAGGTCCAGTCTACTCCGGAAGGGTTAACTACGAAAACTCCACATGTTGGCATGGTGTTTGAATCACTTGAAGCATCACTTGCGCATTACAATAGATATGCCAAGCATATAGGATTTTCTATGAAGATTGAGTCCTCTAAAAGATCAGGCAAATATGGTTAGAGAGACAAAAGTGTTTTTGCTTGCAATAAGTACGGTAAAAATCCAGAGTTAGAGACTGTGACTGTTAAGCAAAGGAACCGAAAAATAACTATACTAACTGATTGCAAGGCAAAAATGTGTGTGAAGAGGGCTGGTGCTGCCAGATGGATAGTGACCCAATTTGTTGAAGATCACACACATGAGGTTGTTGAGGAATTCACATTGAAAAAATACCTACGGTCTCATAATAGAATCCCTAAAGAGGAGAGGAAATTCATTGACCTACTGCATGAGGTCAACTTGAGTTCTGGTAGGATCATGGAAATCATGAGTGAGGTTTACGGTAGCAAGAAAAACATTCCATACAATAGTAAAGCAGTGAGCAATTACACTGCTTCAACTGATGATGCGAACAGAATCAAAGACATTACTGAGCTATTCAAGTATATTGAAGAAGTTAAGAAAGTAGACCCAAGATTTTCATTACATTTCAACTTGATGCAGACGATAGAGTAGAAAACCTGTATTGGATGGATGGCGCTGCACGAGACGCATACGGGCTCTACCACAACTGCATCTCATTTGATACTACGTTCATGTCCTATGCCCCCTTTATTGGCATCAACCGGTACGGGAAATCGATACAGTTGGGGTGTGGGTTTATAAGGAACGAGAGGATTGAAAATTTTGTATGGTTGTTTCAAGCATTTTTGGAAGCTATGGATGGGTTATACCCCCTGAATATTATTATTGACCAAGATGCATCAATAAGGTCTGCAATCCTACTGGTTTTCATAGGCATAATCCACAGATTTTGCAGGTGGCATATCATGCAAAAAGTTCAGGAGAAACTTGGTCCATTTGTCGCCCAGCATGAAGATTTGAGGCTAGAATTCAATGAGGTTATTGATTACAGTTTGAGTGCTAAGGAGTTGAGCAGAATTGGGCAGAGATGGTTCAGAGACATGGCGTTACAGATAACACACATTTTTTGGACCTCTGTGACCTACGAGAGTTCTTTGTACCAGCATATTTCCAACAATGTTTTTCCCTTTCCTCCAGAACTGCTTGGAGCGAGGGGTTCAATGATGTGCTTAAGAAGTATGTTAACCCACATGATAGTCTTCTACGTTTCTTCAAACAATACATGAAGTTACAAGAAAAATTGAGGTTGCTGAGGATGCACATGAGTTCTAGGGTGTAGATAAAACTGTTAGAGTCTGGTCAGACTACCCGATAGAGAAGCAGACTATAAGAACTTACACCCTCCCCATCTACGAAAAATTCCAGCTGGAGCTCCGTAAGATTACATCTTACAATGTTCGTGATTGTGGTGGGGGTGTGTACAAGGTTTTCCCAATACAAGGCTCTGTATTTGGTTATGGACGGAGAAGTTAAATTGTTGATGTTGACTTACCTAATGAGATACACAATTGACAGTGCTGCAAAATAACTAGGGATGAGCTTCTATGTTGTCATATGCTGTAATGTCCTACCTAGGCGCAGTGAAGAAAATTCCAGACCATTACATCCTCCCCAGGTGGTTGCTACCGCCCCCTTATCTAGTTCCATAACAAGTTGAACTTCCTGAGAACCATGCTGGACAGAAATTATCTAGGAAAGACATGAGACTGTTGCGCTATGGGACCATGTGCAATGATTTTGCTAAGCTTGTTGTTGGCTTGGAATCTTCGAACAAAGCAAAGGAAATTGCTGATAAACACATGAAAGCGATGGAGAAAGAACTGGCTCATTTGAAGAAAGCTACTGCCGATGCATCAAAGAAGAGGAAGAAATGTAAAAATCCAGCAAGTTCTGAACCTAGAGTAGTACACCAGAGAGCGCGCCTATGGAACAAGATTTTAATGTCACTGCATCCCAGAAAGCAAGAGACCCATCGGTGACAATTGCTAAGGGTAGGCCAAGTCAAATAAAAGAAGGGTGGTCTCGACAAAAGCCTAGGCCAACTACATGCAGTGTTTGTCGTACTGACCATGATGCACGACCTTTATTCAAAGAGATATCCACTGCTAGGCTAGCAAATCCAAAGAGATATCCACTGCTACCTTTATTCCAGTGATTACCCCTTTGTTCTAGAATTTAAATTTCAACAACTGTGTATTCTCTCAGACATTTGTTTGTAGAGAGGCATATGGTTCAAAAGGGAAAACTTGAAAACATTTTGGGGCTTATACTCTATTACATTCTGTTTTCCATCCGTAGAGAAAATAAGCATGCGTGATGTAATTCAAAAATAAAAAAATATTGACTGAACTTTGTTTATGCAGAATATTTTTTGCATACCTCATACACTTCTTTCTAAAGAAAGAGATTCCATTCAGCTTTATTCCGTGCATTATTTAACCACTTGTACGTGTAGACTTTCCTGATATTTGGCATATATTTATGAGTGAATGTTGGTGGTTTTGTTCCTTGCCTTTCTTCTAAAGTTTTAAGCATGAAGAATCCACAATCATACCTACATGGCAGACAAAAAAGGGAGACATATATGTGAAAACACCATAGGAAAAGGTAGGAGAAAAAAATAACACAAAATGCTTTTGAAAAGAAAAAATGTACCCACAAAAGAGAAATGCACTGAAAACTAAGAAAAATGCACTGAAACAATTTCTTACCCATTGTTTTGAGCTGGGGTACCAATTACATCAATTGGCCAATCACTGATCCGCACCTTTAATTTCCCATATTTTGCAGCCCAGATTTTTTTAATCGATACAATTAGGTAGTGGCATGCATCCATCAGCAGTGCTTCTCCGTTCGAAGCTAGGGTGTCATATATCTCAAATCGTTGGGCCTTTATATTTAGAACAACAAGCCAGCGGTGACCTGATGGTTCATTTGGGGAGCCTGGGAATCAAACCTGGTTTGTATGCACATATAGAATACTAAGTACTAAAAAGAAATGTAACATGTCCAAAAAAATAGAAAAAAACACACTGCGCATAACAGTAAAAAAAATGACAGAGTATGCGAAGATGAAAACTTACTTCTTCTTTACAGTCAAGCCTTTTTTTTGTCTGTTCTCAAAGCACCGTGTAACATCTTTTAAGTTGAAGCGACACTCAATTAGGTATCTCTAGACATGAACATATTGAAAACACACACAAAAACAGGGAAAAGTTAGACGCAAAAACAAGTTTTTGAGCACATGTAAAAACATTACATGAGTGGCGCATGGGAGATATACTTATAGATATGCGTAGAGGCATGATGTACTTCTTCGGGTTTTTATTCTCATCTCTGATTATGTTAATGGCAACCTCAGCAACTACATTTACTAGATTCTTCCTAGGCACCACAAAATCTGCTAGGTGCCCCAGATTAACAAAAAAATTCTATGTCGATGATAACTTTGTCATTGTTGCGATCCCTAGGAGAAGGAACCCAGCCATGCCTACACACCATTCTGTATACATCCTCCACTAGCTTGCTAACATAATATGTCTTCTGTGTTTCAAGGTTGACAGAAGGTGATTTTGAAAACCTTTTATCATGTTCATGCATGATTGCTGTAGCGCTATCAGGTTGTGGATCTTTGGGTGATTTGTTACATTCTACTTCTTGCACAGCTCGCGATTCTTCTTTCTCTATATCTGTGCTATGTTCCTCCACGATAACTTGTTCATTCTGGTCAAGGAATTCTGGAGGTGTATCGAGATAAAACGGAGGTGGATCTGGAGCCAACCTCAAAGCATATTTAAGTCTCCTACCCATCTCATCACTGTCGAAGTTGAGCTTCCTATTCATCGTCTCATGTTGTGTCGAGATAGGGGCATCACTTGACATTGGTTTTGCTCCGGAATCAATAAATCTGCCATTAGAATCCTGTGTTGTTTCAATACATCTGCTCCTTTTGTTATTTCTCTGTGCATGGTAGTATCATACATGCTTATATGCTCGTTAAATTCCCCCCAATGAATGTTTCCCTTCAACTATGTTTGTTCTTGCTGGACCTTGCCCGTCAGACATTACCGTGTCAGTGTTAGATGTTGATACATTGACTGTCTTCTTTGTACTATCAGACAGTTCTTGGCAAACTACAGACCGAGTTTTGTACCTACCAGGTGAGGGTGAGTCTGCAACCTTCTTTAATCTCTTATCTTTCTTGTTTGCAAATGAAACACCTTTCCTCTTATTCTGAATCGATTTAGGTTCCATTTCTGACAACAGTTTTTGGCACTCAGGCCATAATGCTACATCACTGATGCTTTGTAGTCCTTCCCCTACTAGTTATCTGGCTGGCAAAAACTGCATGACTTCATGCATATCAGCATCACCTGGCATTTCCTTATCCATATCAAAGGATTCATAGAGTTCAAGGCGAGGGATATTGAACTTTTGACCGCATGGGGAGCTACCCACGAGATCAATAAGTCCTTTCCTCTTTGTACTTTCGGAAATGTCTGACATGTTATCTCCATCTGCACTGTCAAGGCTCAGGCTCCTTGTTCGAGTTTCATGGTCTTGTGTTTCCCCCAAATCTGCACTATATTCAGCATTGTGTTATCTGGATACAAGCTTGCTACCCTCAATTTTCGGTGTAACTACATTTTCTTTGGTATCCATCACCAAAGGGGCATGCTCCCTCCTTGGCTCTCGCTGTTTTGCCGAGAATTCAATGACACGAGATTCACATATATCTGATCTAGCTTTGTTCAAGTGTGTGAACATCTTGGTAGCAGCATCAACCCCAGTAGTTACTTCTTGAATTGGAGAGTGGTTGTCCTTTTGTGCTTGTGTTATTTCTTTGGGTTTCATCTGTTTCATTGCCATTTTTCTCCCTGGCTTGACAATATCATCCTTGTCTATTATGCTTGCATCCCATGTGACTACCTTTTTCTTGCGAGGAGTTGTTCCTTGTGATGGTAGAGCTAAAACAGTTGACATATCTGAATCATCAACATTGTAGTTTGTTATCGCTTCTTCTTGCGTGATCTTATAATGTAGGTTGTTAGGTTCTAAATTTGCTCGCTTTGCTTTGACACTATTTTGTGCCAATGGTACATCTTCCAAAACTAGTGCTCCATTTTGTTCTGGTAATGTGTTCTCAAGATCAACTCCTTTATCTTCTGCAACCATGCTTTTTTGCTCCTGATCTACCTCTCTATCTTCACATGAATAATCTTCACCAGAAGAAAATGGTTTGTGCTTTTTTTCACCAATTGCAATGGCTACCACCCCCGGCTCTTTAGTCTTCGGCTCTTTATCCCTAGGCTCTTTAGCTTTACTTTCTTTACATCGCTTCACTTCTACTTCCTTGCACTTTGGAGAGCTGATAAGTGTGTATTCTTTAGATTTTGTTTCGTTGTGTAGAACCTTTGAGAAATTCCTCACTAACATATGTAGAGAAGCTTCAAATCTATGGAAGGCATACTCGATTGCTTCCTTGTAGCTGGCATCCCCTGATACATTTAAAAAAATGTTATATTCAAATTATAAACAATAGTGGATAATGAAAAACAAGGAAAAAATTGTACTAGTGTCTTGAACTTACATCTGCTGTTAGTTCGGTTGTTGCATGTTTTTTGATAAACTTTTCAATCTTCCCCGGGTCTGAAAACAGTATACTTTGCTCCCCTTGCTCTCTTGATGCTTCTGCTTTAGATTGAAAATCATTGCTCCTTTCCTCGTTTGTAGATTATTCCTTGGACACGCTCTCTTCATGAACATCACCTTGCTCATCTCCTTTGTCCCTTACACTTTTAGTATCAGCTTCAACATTTATCGTTCCCCCATTCATAGAGCATGGGTCATACATGGTTAGTTCATGACTGTCCCTAATACATCCCTCACTATGTAACCCTTGCTCAGCAAATTCAGCTTTAAGCTGTATAAAAAAACATGAAAAAAGACCACCACACTTTAAAAATCATAAGTAAAATGACTTGTGAAGGAGAGAAACCAAACGCAGAAGGAAAATAGGAAAAGACACTAGTGGAATGCACCGGTGCTGCGCCAAACGACCCGTTGCTCCTGATATCTTGTTTAAGAGCTTCCTTGATCATGGCATTTGTCCATATGGAAACTCTTGTTCCGTCATCACTAATGTCCATCCCTTGTAGATGCAATGAATCAACATAGTTCACCTACATGAGAAAGGAAAGACAGAACTGATATTACCACAAAAAAAGCTCTTTGTACAAAAAAGATAAAAAAAAGAAAGTTACCATGAGGTATAGCATGCAGGGCATGACTTGTTCCTTTCATGCATTGTTGTTTAATGATTTACGGATAATGGTGATCACAAATTTACAAATGTTCATATTCTTTGCTTCCTTTATGTTCACAAGTGATGGATACACCCTTGGACTGACACGAATCCATGTTGTTGGTGCCAGGACTGAGCACATTGCATATGTGATGTAGAGTCTCAAAAACTTGCTGTTTGCTTGCCGCATGGCTGCTATTTTGTCAGCCAAAGCAGTCATCGTGGGTTGTCCCATGCGAGCACTGCCGAATTTCTCCCTCATGAAAGCTGATGCGTTTTTCTCACGTCTAAAGGTCACTTCCAAATGACCCATTGGCACTCCAAAAACCTCATGGACAGACCCTTCTGTTAACGGGATTGATCCCTGCCTAGGGAAAACCAAGCTGCAAGTTTCTGGGTCGAAACTTTCCATCAAATACTGACATAACTTAGGATAGAGCTTTGAGCACTTGATTTCCAACAAGCCTCTGTACTTTGCCCGTCTTATAATCATATGGCATATAACTTCACAAGCGTCATAGGTGACGCCCTTTGAAACAGTTTCTTTGCCTTAGAATTCTGCAAAGCAAACAGAAAAAGGTTTCTGTCAATACACTTTTTATGGTTGTAGAACAAAAATGTTTCTCAACTAAGAAATTTGAAGAAGATAAATCACATGAAAATCTGATCTCATTGTTCTGGTTGTCAACATGTTCCTCTCCTTGTTCAGTAACATCCATTTCCAGAACTTCTTGTCCTCCTCTTTCCCCCAAATCATCGTCCATAGACAATGTTTGAGGCTTCAAAGTAAGCATGTCCCGCATGCGTCGAAGCTTTGAATGCTTCAACCCTGCCATGTTATTCTTGCTACTGTTTGATCTTGTCATTTAGGACTAAAAATAAAAATAATGTCAACAAGATTTTCAGGTTACTGTGTTGCAATTTGCTACTGCTACATTTATTCGATATAAAAACAAAATGGACATACATCCTTTTTTTGCCTCCTAGTTCACTAATTAATACAAAAAGGCAATGAAAAACACAAATCATAAACTAGCCCTGCCTACAGATTGGTTGTTACACCTATTTATTAATCAAAGGAAAAAACATAGAGGAGTCCCGCATATATGCTACAACAAAAAATGTCAGAAACATGATGTACTTGTTTTTTTAAAAAAATGACATGGGAAGGTTACATGTTTCAGATAAAAAAATACAAAAGCTACAATCCTATATTATTTTATTTGTTGTTCCTTGAACAAGATATCAGTTCCTTGTTTTCAAAAAAATCCTATAAGTGTGTTACAACAAATGAAAAGCAGGGATGTATTATTAAAACATGTTGATTCTTATAGGTTTTAGATGTAAAACTTGCTTGAACTCAACAAAAAGATTCTTATCAGTTCCACGCAACAAAAAATCCTTTTAAGTGTGTTACATTTCAGAAAATAACACTCAAAAAACCTATAAGTGTGTTACAACAAATGAAAAGTAGGGATGTACTATTAAAACATGTTGATTCTTACAGGTTTCAGATGTAAAAGTTGCTTGAACTCAACAAAAAGATTCTTATCAGTTCCACGCAACAAAAAATCCTTTTAAGTGTGTTACATTTCAGAAAACAACACTCAAAAAATCTGCAAGTCCTAGTTGTTTCCAGATCTACTGCTAGATACAAGGCAAAAGTAGAGTACACATAGAATATTTGCTGTTGCTACATTATAAAATGTAACAAGAAAAATGGCTAGAAAACTACCTAGATGTGTAGATCTGAAGAAGATATAGCGGAACAAAAGAAGATGTAACAGAAAAAATAGGAAGTTCTGGCGCATAGATGTGGGATGCGATGCGGGGATGGAGGACGTGGGCTCCGCAGTTGTAGTTGGTGATGCGGACGCGTGATGTGTATGGTGATGCGAGGATGTAGCCGGCTGCGGTCACGGAGGATGGACGGTGACAGGGTAGCTATTCCCTCCTAGAATCTAGCGACAAATCCCCCCAACAATCCACCCACCCGCCCCCTCGATGTAGCCGACTCTTAGGGGCGAAGGGACGAGCCGGCGATGCTCGACTATGAATGGAGACACGGGGATTTCACCGGAGACACGCGGATGGCTGACGATTCCACAGGAAACCAGCCGAAGTCACCGGTGAACTGCGTAGATGTAGTTGGGGATACGGCGCACTCGCTGGAAAAGGCTTGACCCACGAGCGATGAAGCAGCGGCGAGAGCTGGTGGCGTCGGCAAGAGAGGAAATCGCCGAGAGCTCCGCCACCTTGCTTCCATTCCTGAGCGGGGGCGGAGTAGGAGGGGAATGTATGACTCCAACTAGGTTGCGAGCACGGATCCCCAAATTCGAAAATGGAAAAAAGTCAGGAAAAGTCGTCCAAGTGCACGGCCCCTCGATCTCCCATCGCATGGTCGACATCCCGACCTCGCTGTAGCATAGAATGATGTCGACTTATGTAAATAAATTGTGATATATATATACATTTGTAAAGATGAAAAACATGCAATTTATGTCATCAGTTATGGTCATGTTTTTTTATAAATGCCGCTTTATTATTTGTGGGGATTTAGAAATATTAGATCATATCTCCATATTAGGAAAGTCTTGATTATATCTTCTATTAAAGGTATGAGATGATCTCATATTAATAAGGATATACCATATCTTGCAAAAGTGGAAGGCAATGATCCTGATTTGATCTAGGTGATCAATACCTGCCATAAAGGAGGGGGAGGTGCCATGTGGGGCAACCCTGGCCGTCGGCCACCATGGGGAAGCCCTAGGGCGCCCAGGCCCTCCCGTCCTCTTATATAAACCTCCAGGGACTCTCCTCTAGAGACACAACATAGCTCCCCATTGGTGGCTAGTTCTCTCTCTCCCTCGCAGAGCTTCTCCACAATACACAGTAAAGAGGTTGCGAGACAATACACAGGCTAGAGGCTACGAAATTATCACCGTAGGCACGACGCTATGGATAGCGGGATACTGCATGGATTGGGAGGCTGGATGCATTCAACATGCAGAGGGATCATACCTTCAATCCTCCATCGAGTGGAGATTCTTCTTGCTGCTAGGAGGGATACACCTAACTGCGAGGATTGACATCGTCATCATCAATGAACTACACTGAGTATCTTCCGCTGTATATGTTGGTGAGTTCATATGGATCTAGATCTGTTTTATTAGATCTATATCTCCTATTCTTGAATAGTCGATATTGGTGTGTTCGTAGTACCGGAAAATATTAACCCCCTATGCGAAATCCCAACATTTCTTATATCAAATGTTGCAAATGTAAGGTTTGGGAGATACTTGGTGTGACTGGGTTATGAAGGCAGTTAGAGAGGAGAGTATCTATTGAAGTAAATGACCAAATTGACCCCTACTTACCCACTTATTATAAGGTGATACTGGGTGATCCCTTGCCTCCTCTTCCTTTTGATATAGTGGGGGTGGTTTGGCTTTGCTGTATAAGAAAGCTTTGGAGCAAAGGATTGTCACGGGGCTTGTGCTTGACTTGGTGGATGATGGCATGTCAATTCTATAGTATGCATATGATACAATCCTACTCCTGAAAGATGATTTGGAAAATGCTAGGAATGCAAAGTTCATGATGTGCATGTTTGAGAAAATATATGTCCTCAAGATAAAATTTCACATGAGTGAGATTTTTTGTCTCGGTGGGGCAATTCATAGAAAGGATCATTATAGTGAAATTTTCACTTGTCTTGTTGCTCAACTCCCAATGAAATATCCGGGAAGGCCTATTGATAAAAAAAGATTCAGTAAGTCTCAATGGGATCCTATTGGGGAAAATCTAGCAAAGAAATTCATAGGGTGAAAAGGTAATATGTTCTCTTCAGGGGATAGGATTACTCTAGTAAATACATTTCTTAGTAGTGTAACACTATATATGCTTTTCTTTTTGGAAACACCAAAAGGGACCCTACACAAATGAGACATACATAGAAAGAGGATGATGTGGCATGAAAATGGATGATAGGAATAAATACCATTTGGTTAATTCGCAAATGGTTTGTTTACCAACATTTAAATGAGTTTCCACACATTTGCCGAAATTGATAAACATTATATTTTGAAGGCTTTCATACAAGATGATCAAGGTCATGGACATATCTATGCTATAGTTTATGATAGCATGTCCATATCTATTAGATCACTGCATCTTGGCATTTAAAAGAAGATTCTAGATTTGATGGATAATGCCCTACTTTCATGAATTTTTGATAATTTGAAGTAAGTATGTCTAATTTCGAACCACGAAGTGTATGATATAACTTCCTATTGACTTTTTAAAAAATAATTCAAAGGTATCAATTTGTCAAATACTGGAGAACCACCGAGAGTTCCGCAAGATTCAACTTTTTAATATGAATGGTAATGTCACCATATTTCGGCCATTTAAAAAAAATACAAAGACACAAAATATAAAACGAAATACAACCATTCTTTTCTCTCTTGGTGTCTCACTATGTGCACTTGATAGTTTCCATTAAACATATAATCTTAAAATTAGATAACTTTTGAAAAACTTGTTTCACAATATATGGAGTACCATGTATGAATATGCAAGGCTTTCAAACCACATGACCAAGGTCTTGATGGCCATATCTTTTCTATAGTTATAACCTCTACATATTTGGTAGGTAGTGTGTATTGGCATTTAAAATATTATTTACAAAGGAAGCTTCCAAATTTGAAGTTATTTCAAATTTCTAAGGCACAATAATGGCTTTGTCATGAAGCAACTAAAAAATATGGCTCAAAATCCCACTGCCCTAGTTTTCACACAAAGTATATATAGCCTAGGGTTTAGGGTCCGAGCTTTATTTTGGGTATAGGGTTTAGGGGTTCATATTTTAGGTCCCATTTGATTCATAATATAGGAAAAACTCAGGAATAGGAAAAATGCAGGATTAGAATGTCATGTCCACTTGAATCCTACAGGATTTAGAGACTATGGGATTTTTATTGAATGAGTGTTTGATTCTCATGAAAGTCAAAGGAATTGTAACATGAGGATTGGGTGTATGGAAATTTTCCTCCAAAACATAGTGCAATGAAATCCTATGAGAAAAAATCCTAAGGATCTAATCCTACAAATCAAACAATGCACAAAGGAAAAATTCCTAAGGATCAAAATCCTCCAAATTTCCTATGAGATTCCTTTGAATCAAACAAGACCTTAGGGTTTAGGCTTTAGGGTTTAGGTTTCATGATTTAGGGTTTAGGGTTCAGGATTTAGAGTTTAGGGTTATTCAGGATTTTAGGGCTTAGGGATTTTTCAATAATAATGTTCAATCTTTATATATATGCTTATATTCATGGAACAGAATGGCGTTGTCACAATTTAATGAAAGTAGCTCAAATTTTGATCTATAAGTGCATTATACATGCTTGGTAAGGGCTTAGGGTTCTAAGGTTAGGAGGTTAGGGGTTAGGGTTAAGGGTTTAGGGTTCTAGGGTTAGGAGGTTAGGGTTAAGGTTTAAGGTTTTTTGATTTTCAATAATGTTCAAGCTTTATGCTTATATTCGTGGAATAGAATGGTGTTACCACAATTTAAAGAAAGTATCTCAAATTTTGATCTATAAGTGCATGGTACCTGCTTGTTTAGGGTTTATGGGTCGAGGATTTAGGGTTTCACGGTTTTATGGTTTAGGTTTTATGGGTTGTTTGGGGTTTATGGTTTAGCGAATTTTCAATAATGCTCATGCTTATATTCGTCGAATAGAATGGTCTTACCTGATTTAATGAAAGTATATCGAATTTTGACCTACGAGTGCATGCCACCTGCTTGGTTAGGGTTTATGGGCAGACGGTTTTATGGTTTAGGTTTTAGTGTTTTTTTAGTGCTTAGGGTTTAGGGAATTTTCGATAATGCTCAAGATTTCTGCTTATATTTGTCAAATAGAATGGCATTACCCAATTTAACGAAAGTATCTCGAATTTTGATTTATAAGTGCATTCTACATGCTTGGTCAGGGTTCGGGGTTTAGGGTTTAGGGGTTTATGGGTTTAGGGTTTCGGGTTAATCAATAATGTTCAAGATTTATGCTTATATTCGTGGAATAGAATGGTGTTACCCAATTTAACGAAAGTATCTCAAATTTTGATCTATAGGTGCATGATACCTGCTTGGTCAGGGTTTAGGGGTTTAGAATTTATGTTAGAATTCCGTGAATTGTAAATAATAATGGCTTTAATTTTTTTCATATGATATATGGCGTACCATGTATGAATATGCATGGCTTTGAAACTGGATGACCAATGTCATGGCCATATCTTTTCTATAGTTTATAACAACATTTCCGTATTTGGTATATTGGTGCATATTGGCATTTAAAATATTATATACAAAGGAAGCTTCCAAATTTGAAGTTATTTTCAATTTTTCAAGCGACAACAGTGGCTTTTGTCATGAAGCAACTACTAATAAGTATGGATCAAAATTAAATCCCACTGCCCTAGTTTTAACACAAGATATATATAGCCTAGGGTTTAGGGTTCGGGGTTTGTGGGTTGAGGGTTTAGGTTTTATGGTATACGGTTTAGGATATTAAAGTTTAGGTTTTAGGAGTTTAAGGTTTAGTATTTAGGGTTTAGGATTGAGGGTTTAGGTTTTAGGAGTTTAAGGTTTATTGTTTTGGGTTTAGGATTGAGGGTTTAGGTTTTTAGGGTTAGGGTTGTCTAGGTTTTAGGGTTTAGCGAATTTTCAATAATAATGTTCAAGCTTTATATATACATGGTTATATATATTCGTGGAATAGAATGGTGTTATCACAATTTAATGAAAGTATCTCGGATTTTGATCTATAAGTGCATGATACTTGCTTGGTAAGGGGTTGAGGGGATGGGGGTTTAGGGTTCTAGGGTTTATGGTTTTTAGAGGTTTAGGGTTTAGGTTTTAGGGAATTTTCAATAATGTTCAAGCTGCTTTATGCTTATGTCATCCACATATGTATGTATGTTGCGTCCGATTTGATCGTGGAGGCAATGCTGCATAGTGCGTTGGTACATAGCTCCTACATTTTTAGCCCAAAAGGCATCATTACAAAGCAAAAGGTTCTGAAGAGGGTAATGAACAAAGTCTTCAGTTTGTCTGATTCCTTCATTAGGATTTGATGATACCCGGAATATGCATCGAGAAAACATAGGAGTTTCGAGCTTGCAGTAGAGTCGATTACTTGAGCGATCCTAGGTAGGGCAAACAGATCTTTGGGACAAGCCTTGTTCAAGGCCGTATAATCGATACATATCCTTAAATCAATAGTGTCCTTTTTAGGGACCATTACAGGATTGGCCGACGACTCTGTGTGGATGACCTCTTCTATGAATCTGGCTATCTCGAGCCGGGCTAGTTCTTTAGCTATTGCTTTTCGCTTCTCATCACCAAACCATCGTAAGGACTGTTTGACGAGTTTAGCGTTTGGGTATACATTTAAAGAGTGTTCGGCAAGTTCCCTAGGTACTCCGGTCATGTCAGATGGTTGCCGTATGAAGATATTGTTATTAGCTTTGAGGAACTCGACGAGCATGCTTTCCTATGCGTGGTCTAAACCTATGCCTATTTGTGTCACCTTGGAGGGGTCATCATCCTTCAAGTGTCGTCTTTGCCTCTTCTGATGCCTTGAACTCCATAGTCAGCTTTGTCACCTCCTTCTTCGTCGCAGGCATCTCGGACGGGTCGATGTTCTTCTTGATCTCCTGGTACTCCTCGGCATGTAGTATGGCTTCATCGAAGGCGGTAGCTCTGTCTTCACATTCTCGTGCTTTCTCCAGGTTTCTCCTGATGGTGATCACGCCTTTGGAACCTGGAATTTTCATCATATTGTAAATGTAACATGGATGAGCCATAAAGGCCCAGTAAGCTGGTCGTCCGAATATAGCATGGTACGCGCGCTCCACACCACTTCGAAAGATAGTGGTTACGTACGATAGTTGCTCGGTGTTCCAAAGGTAACATCCAGGGGGGTTTCTCCCAGAGAATTAGTTTGTCTTTCGGGGACAACTCCATGTCGGTGTTTCCACGCAACATCATCCGCCTCAAAGTATACCTCAGAAGTGACTTTCCTACTCCAGCATTGGCAAAGCTGGATCCGAAGCTGTTACTGCTTTGTTCCTCCTGAGGTTCGACCTTGCTAGGGAGATTGTCCTGAGATTCTACCTCGCTAGGGATATCCACTTCAGATTCGATGTGCACATGAAGATCTGCTTCAGGTTCAGATTTCTCCACTATCTCCGCATCAGGTGCGGGCTGGGTGGGATTAGGGTTTTCTGAGATCCGGAACTCTGCCGCCTCCACGGACAAAGTGGACCCAAAAACTTCTTCTGCCTCTGTGATCACCGCTAGGGTGGGTTAGGTAGGTTCAGTGAAACCGAGGTAAATGTTGTTCTCACCGAAAGGTGTAGCTAGTCAAGGCCTCCCTATCCGGAATCTAGGTCTCGTCGAGAAGAACGAGAGGAACGTCGCTGGTGTAGAGGACGCGGCCGATGACAATTGTCTCGCCGATTCTGATTCTTGCAGATTCCGCTCAGAACACAGATCCGAAGCTCACTTTCCCCATGGTGGGTGCCAACTGTAGTCAGATTGAGTACAAGTGCGCCATGAGGGGGTCCTCAGCGCATGCGGAAGAGAGGGGTGTGAGTCATACGGTGTTCCGGGATGGTGAGCACACATGCTTACCCAGGTTCAAATTCGTCGATGTTGGACGGATCCTATTCCTGCTATCCGAGCATGCTACGTTCTTGGTAAGGGTTTAGGATTTAAGGTTTTAGGGTTTATGGTTTGGGTTTAAGGGGTTTAGGGTTTCGGGAATTTTCAATAATGTTCAAGATTTATGCTTATATTTGTCGAATAGAATAGTGTCACATCAATTTATTGAAAGTATCTCAAATTTTGATCTATAAGTGCATGGTACCTACTTGGTTAGAGTTTATCGGTCGTGGGTTTAGGGTTATAGGGTTTTACAGATTAGTTTTATTGGTTGTTTAGGGTTTATGGTTTAGTGGTTTTTCAATAATTCTCAAGATTTATGCTTATATTCGTTGAATAGAATGGCATTACCTCATTTAATGAAAGTTTCTCAAATTTTGATATATGAGTGCATGGCACCTTCTTGTTTATGGTTTATTGGCTAAGGGTTTAGGGTTTTCGGGTTTAGGGGTTGTTTAGGGTTTAGGAAATTTTTGATAATGCTTAGGATTTATGCTTATATTCGTAAAATAGAATTGCATTACCTAATTTAACGAAAGTATCTCAAATTTTCATCTATAAGTGCATGCTACGTGCTTGGTCAAAGTTTAAGGTATTAGGGTTTAGGGGTGTATGGTTTGCGTTTTAGTGGTTTAGGGTTTCGGTAATTTTCAATAATGTTTAAGCTTTATTCTTATATTCGTGGAATAGAATGGTGTTATCCAATATAATGGAAATATCTCAATTTTTGATCTATAAGTGCAATGTACCTGCTTGGTCAAGGTTTAGAGGTTTAGAGTTTAAGATTTACAATTCCATGAATTCTCAATAATATGTTCAAACTTTATGGTTATATTTATGGAATAGAATGGTGTTACCGCAATTTAATGAAAGTGTCTAAAAATTTGATCTACAAGTCGATGATACCTGCTTGGTCATATTTATTTGTTAAATTCAATTGAAGGTACCCAAGTACAAGGCTTTCTAGAAGATGACCATCGTCCAAAAGAAAGGTGACCAAGGTCATGGTCATAGTTTATGATGATGTGTCCGCATTTGGTAGATCGATGCATCTTTACAAATCAACCAATATGTCTAGTTCCAAATTTGAAGTTTGTTTTTGAATTTCCTAGTAACAAAAATGTGTTTTTTGTGGAGCAACTACAAAGATGATGGCTCAAAATGCCACCGCCCCCATTTTTCACACAATGTATAACGTCCTTTCAAGCTTCCAAGCTAAATTTGTGCAATAAAATAATTTTTGGGCCTTGATGTTTGAATGGATGGGTGGAATATTTCGTTGCTCTGCCAAAATTTTGAAGTTCAAGCTTTTAAGGTACGCTACTCCCACTTGGGATGTTGTCCCCATCAGATAGACCCACGGGCCTGTATGCTTTCCAGCATTTAATGAGTTTATAGACATGTGCCAAAATTAATGAACATTAATTCAATGCTTTCAAACAAGATGACCAAGGTCACAGCCATAGGTTTTTGTACTGTGTCCATGTTTTTTATTACTCCGTATGTTGATGCATCTTCATCAATCAAGCTTACAAACATGTCCATATTTGGTAGATCGGTGCATCCTGGCATTTCAAGTAATATTTACAAAAGGAGATTTTAGATTTGATGGATAATGCCCCACTTTTATGAATTTTCAAGCTTCCCAGCTAAATATGTGCAATAAAATGACTTTTTGACAATTTAAAATAAGTATGTCTAATTACAAACTACAAAGTTTGTGATATAGCTTGCTCTTGAATTTTTAAAAATAATTTAAAGGTACCAAATTAGTCAAATATTGGAGAACCACTGAGAGTTTTGCAAGATTCATCTTTTTGATATGAATGTTTTTCTTTGAGATCAGATATGAATGGTAATGACACCAAATTTGGGCCATTTTAAAAAATAAAGAAAAAAACAAAATACAACCATAACCATTCTTTTCTCTGTTGGTGTCCCACTGTCTGCATTAGCTAATTTCCATGAAAAAAATATAATCTTAAAATTTGATAACTCTTAAAAAAACTTGTTTCACAAATGGTGTACCATGTATGAACATTCATGGCTTTCAAAAACTAGATGACCAACGTCAAGGCCTTATGTGTTACCATACTTTATGACAATGTAACCATGTTTGGTAGATTGGTGCATATTGGAATTTAAACATTGTTTACAAAAAGAGCTTTCATATTTGAAGTTATTTTAAAAGCCCAAATCGTTAATAATGGCTTTAATTTTTTCATACGATATACAAATGCGCGAGATATTTGAGTGGATGCGTGCGGTGTTTAGGCGCAGTACCAAAATTTTGAGGTCGAAGCTTCTAATGTACGCTGCTCCAACGTGGGGCTGCTCAGATGCGTTGTTACTGTCTAGACCCGCATGTCAATGAGAGTTGCTTTCCAGCATTTAAATGAGTTTATAGGGATTTACTGAAATTTTCGAACAATTCAAGGTTTTCAAAAAGATGACCATCGTCCCAAAAAAAGGTGACCAAGGTCAAGACCATAATTTATGACGATGTGTCTGCATTTGGTATATCAATGCATCTTGGCAAACCAATCAATATGTCTGGTTCCAAATTTGAGGTTTATTTTTGAATTTCCAAATTTGGCCCCTTTTTTGAAAAAATTAGGGGAGACATTAAATATATGTTAAAATAAAGCTATTCGTTCGTAAAGTGCAATGCTATATGCATTAGTTTCCATGGTAAAACATAAACTTGTATTTTGACAACTTTTGGATCAATTTTGATCTATGGTCATAAGCAGGTGGGCCACGTATATGGTGGTGCCCAAAGAAGGGCAGGTCAGAATTTCCAAAGTTATCCCTCCCCACCCCTTCGTGCCATGTAATAACTTCCACCCTCCGCCTCCTAGACCCTCACCCTTGCCCACAAAACAGGCGTGCTCACGGCCGCTCCTCATCACCACCACGCACGAAGAGTCCCTACCCGTCGGTCTTCTTGAGACGCTCTGATGGGCACGTCGATCCCACGGTAGTCCTTCTATCTCTAGCTCAATTTGGTTAGAATTTTATAGCCCTTTCACCCGATCCCTCTCCTTAAATACGTAGTTTAATTTGTCCTTAATCTGCATGGTCATAGTTTATTCTGTGCTCGATCTGTATTCTTAAATACCTTCGGCGATTTTTGCTGCCAATATGTTTGCTGAAATGCATAGGCATATATAGTTTTTGTACTCCATATTTATGTTTCCTGCTTTTCTTTTAATAAGAACCAACCTTGTATTTCATAATTAAACAGATGGATAGATTTTAGATAGAGGTTGCTCCATTAGGCAACGTGAAACATATTCTTGGTTTATATTAGGCACCTCCATGTGACAACTCAAAAGTACATTGCCCCTGCCGGTTGTGTGTGAATCATAGGATGCTGCCTCAAAGTATAGTGGAAGACCATATTTTTATATTTGGGATGCTAAGCACATATGTTAGATGGGTATTTCATGGTGAACCATATGATCCTCCATATGAACCGGGGGGAAGCACACCTTTATCATCAAGATCAAGTAGGGGAAGCAGATGTTTTCATCTACATCAACTGACAGAGGCAACTCCTAAGCATCTAGACCAACTCGGAGTAGGGGGAGAGAAAAAGTGAAAGCTGCATGAAACGGGTTTCATTTCTGGTACTTCTGCTATGCCAGATGACAAGGTATATCTATAGAATGACAATTGTTTAGGTTATGTGTCTTTGATGTTTCTCTATAAATGTATCTGTTAATCTACTAATCGCAGAAGCAGACAACCGAAGAGGACTTTGATGGTAAAGACAATGACTCGTTCATTGATGAGCCTACACCTGAGGCTGTGGATTGGGTACACTGCTTCTAGATGGAGTTGATGCAAGGATGCGGATCATCAGGGGTGTACTTTTGGTGATGTCTAGGTAGTCTCATGACCATTAGCCTAGCTGCAAAACTCTTGGGGTGTAGAGCTATCCCATGATTGGTTCGCTACTGTCTTAGTTCTATAATATGGAGCTAACTTATGATTTCTAGGCCTTTGTTAGCAGAACTATAATTGGAAACTATTCCATATATTAGTATATATGTGTGTTCGTGTGTGTTTCTAGTATGAAATCCGAGTTTATGCTTTTATCGGTTCCTAAACGGTTTTTGAGACCCCAGTGCAAGTACCCTATGCTGCAACTATCATCGTCTTGTCCTCTGCTAGACCTTCCCCTCCCTCAATGCTTTGTGAGCCAAATCAGCAAAAGGATATATAAGTTGGTATCAATTTGATTCGAAGAGGGGAGACTTTATCTCACCCCTTGATGTGGGACCCACTTTAACTCACCCCTTAACCTGGGTCCCGCTTTAACTTATCCCCTTAAACAGCTGTAGGCCACCACGTGATAGCTGGGATCAAAAATTCGGGAATCTAGCGGCAAAATGTTCCTGCCACTACCACTTAGAAATACTATTACTGTAGAAAACGTGTACTGCCCAGCCCTACTCTTACTACTAGTACTACTCCACTCTGCTGCCCATGCCTTTCTACCGACAAGATAAGAAACCACCACTAGCTAGCTCCCATCCAGCAAGCAACTATTGGAACTGGCCTCCAATTAGGGAGTTCTTGCTGAAATAGGTGGGTGTATTTTCTCACCTCGAAATCCGGCTTTGTTTAATTTTCTTCCGATTGGGCCATTGGGGGTACTATTAGTACTACTAGTAGTATTAGGTATGCTTTGATTATGGATTTCTTGCTTATTGCTCACCTCAGAATCACCTAATCAGGATATTTTCCCTCTATTCTGATCGATTGGGTCATTTGGGTGACGGTGGGGGTGGTGGTGGGGGTTGGGGGAGGGGAGGGGGTACTGATTTCTTATGGATTCGGGATCAGGGCATGATCACCGCTGTTCAGATTGGGGCATTTGGTCAGGTTAGATTTAGGTGTTCTTCATTTTTGTAACCTTTAGTTTCTACTCATAATGTGAAATAGATTTTGCGTCAGATTCTGTATGGAGAACTATGGGTCAATGGCGCGCACGACCACTATGGACTGGGATGGTCCCGTTAGTTCCTGTAAAAGTTGCCTAAAAGGTAATGTAGTAGTATATTCGTCACGTTCTTCCATTCTTTCCAATGCTAAAAGTGGTTGGCTGCAACTTGGATGTATCCCTGTGCTAAAAGTTGTCTCTCTCTGCATCATGTTTTTGTGGAAGCCTCTATGACACCATCTCTTCTTTATTTACTGTAGCACGGTGGTACATACCTGCGAACGTGTAATGCTCCAGGTGTGGCAAACAGGATGGTACCCCCACATGCCGCGGGATCTGGCCAGTACCACTACTCACCAAACAAGCACAAGACCACTAACTAGCTGGGAGGGCCCAGCTTAAAGAGAAAGGTATTTTCTCCTAATACCCTTATTACCATGGTGTAGTCTGATTTAATTATTATCCGCTTGGTGTCATGCATTCTTATCAGATGTTCAGAAACATATGTGTGATTTTATTAATTCTAGCACTGTGTTTATGTGAATCTAGATATGGATCTGTCTGACTGTCTCATATAGTTAGTATATGACTACTATGTATTGTATTGAACCATTGAGCTCTATTGCTATTTATGCAGATTGAAGGCCTTGCTGCGGAGGCTAAGGCTACTATAGAAGCTAGTAGATTCCTGATGCCCGCACCAAAAGCGGACATCATGAACACGATGAGGAACCACCAACACAGTACCTAGGTGGGCAACGACCTCTCTAAGAAGTGGGTATAATTTGGAAATCCATAATTTCACATGTTATGATTTTCCGTGTTATTGTTATCAACTAGTACTGTATTTTTACGCTCATCAGAAGTTCACAAACATAAAATTATTTTCTTTATTGGCAATGGTTTTGTCTTATATTATTAGATTTACTTACTTTTTACATAATTTAACCTTTCCACTTAATTTCAATTAGTACGATGCACCAGCTACTCAGCCTTTTATTCTACCATTCTCTTGTCAAGCTTGTGGATTAAAAGGGGCCCCTGTATGCCCTTCCAAAGGCAGAGGGAAGAAAAATGGTGCATGGACACCCTTCGCAAAGGGTACCCACGATATTAGGTATGGATTCCAAGTGGTTTAGACCGACTTGATGTAGGATCTTGTATCTCACTTTTTTTTGTCGCCTTACTTCTCTATCAATTTTCTCATGAAGGCTATCCCTTGTGTCGCTCGCCCATTATAAACAAGATGTTTAGAAACGACAAGTTTCTAACTCTATTTAGCGAGGGTCCTAAAGACATGCGGCAACTATATGATGTGGATTTCTGCCAGACGATGGCTACCACCTATTTGGGTGGCCGAGGTTGGTCCAAGTATGTCCGTGAGAATGGTCTGAAGCAGGGGACGAGCTAGCATTCGATTTTAGCAAGCCTAGGTAGATACTTGCACACCATCGTACACTTGTTGACCTAAGGACCAAGAACAGAGGTAATACTAATTAATTTGCTTATGTACTCATCACAACCTCTAATGATTTTCTTGCGACTAGCTGTTTTGCACCATTGTCTTTACTCATCATATGACCCTGACCACTTATGCAGTCCGCTTCCCCTTATGTACTCCTAGAAGGGTGCCAGCATCAAGCTGTTGGCACCGGCACCAGCCCCAGTTCCTACAACAACGCCTGTTGACCTAAGTAGGAGAAAGAATAGATGTAGTAACTTAATTCTCTTGTATACTCTCATGTCTATCTAGGAGTAACTGTTGTACTTATAAGGAACCATTTTTCTTGTACACATCTCATATGCCTCTTTAACCACTCCTGTAGTCCCCTTACCTACCCCTAGAAGGTAACCATCATCATCTGCTTGCAACCGCACCGGCACTAGCCCTAGTTCCTGCTCCGGCACTTGTTGACCTAAGGAGAAAGAATGGAGGTAGTAACTTAATTTGTTTGTATACTCATCATATCCTCTGATCACTTTCTTGTGGCTAACTGTTGTATAAGAGGTCATTTTGCTTGTACACATCTCATCTGTCTCTACCATCCCTGCAGTCATCTTAGCTACCCCTCAGAAAGAATCTAGCATCAAGTTTCTGGCGCTGACACTGGTTCTAGGCCTTCTGGCTCCTGCACCAGTCCCTCTACAATTAGTGGCACCATCTCCAGCACTAGCACCAGCTACCGCACCAGCTCCAGCATAGGCACCGGCACAAGCTCCTTTATCACCCCGGGTAGTACCTTGTCAGACCATATCCTACACATGTGTCATCACAAGGTCGGACTGGATTATGTTTGTGAGTATATGACAGCAGATAAAATGTTCTGAATGTCTTCTCAAGTTTCACATGATTCAGTGCATTGCTCTTAGTAATTATGCATCTACCTCTTGCTTTAACTCAGAAATTTCCTAAGTGTACCACAAAGCAACTCCAGGCCGGATGAAAGGGCACAATAGTCTTCAAGATGCAGAGTGAAGGAGTGCATCGAGGGACGCTACACCATTAACTCCAGTTATGGGCGCTTAGCAGCTAATTCTAGGTGGATCAAGTTCCGTAAAGTAGCCAAACTTACCATTGGAAGAACGGTCAAGGTCGATGTATCTGGCTGTCCTGAATGCCACATGCTGTTTAAGAACTTCCTAGATATCTAGCTCTTTGGTCGCATGCTATTGTAATTAATTATGTGGTTGTCTTATCTCCACTGATCATATATGGGTGGTAAAACTATGATAACCTTTTACTGTATTGGATCTATGACTAGTACGTACTGGTATGGTATATCTGTATCTATATGACGATTCCCTATATGACCAAATATTATGATAATGATTGTGTTCTAGTGATCGAGTGTGTTTTGAGAAATGGGCAAACTGATCATGTGACATGGTTTTAGAGCTAAAATAAGAACTGGCTCTCTCTGTATTGCTGTTGATTTTTAGTATTTGTATTGTTGAATCAGTCACTTTGAAATGCTGCTGAATTGGTCAAGTGCTGCTGAAAATGAACTAGGAATCTGTTGATAATTTTTATGTCTTATTATTCTATACTGCTTAATCTTTAAAATACTACTGAATTTGTAAAAAGTTCTGTCGTTGCTGCTGGGCTACTTGATCTAGAGCTTTTGCATGTGTGTCATTGGAACCGTTGGATGTGTTTTGGACAGAGATGAGAGGGTAAAGATATAGCATGATTTCACCAAGTGAAGTCATTGGATACTAACCCTGTTTTGACGCGCGAGGTGTGTGTCCCTGGTTCTTTAGATATTTTTACATAAATATCTATCAAAGGAATTATTGCTTTTTTTCCTCCCTCGGTGATGTCTGTGTTTGAATTCGACGATCCATAGCCTAGTGAAATTTGAGATATGAGCCAATTGACCATAGCCCCAAATCTCTTTAATTTGGCTTTTTTGGCATTGCCTCCACCACTAAAAAAACTCTGCCTACTCATGTTTTTAGGAAACTAATCCATTATGTGGTATTTTATAAACCGAGGTTCCAGTAGCACTAACCTTTTATTTTAAGAGAGATAAATATGGACACACAAAATATTTCTAAGAATACTAATACTCCCTCCGTATCAAAATAGATGTCGTAGATTTTTCAAAATTTAGATAAATCTGTATACTAAATAGTGTCTAGATTCATTTAATTTTTGACAAATCTAAGACATCTATTTTGAGACGGAGGGAGTACATAAGTTATAGGTACTATAAAGCTTTTCATGATAATTTTCATCCAATTTCTTTTGCGTAGTGGCAGCTCATACGGTTTATATTTGTTGATGTTTTGAGTTTGAATCCTGTGTGCTTAACATATATTTATTTGGGTTTATTTTTTTCATATAGAAATATTGTTTTATGAAGAGGCTGACATCGCGGACCCACCAGCCTGCAACGTCCCTCGAGTTTAATGGGCGGTTTTGAAAAAAAGAAGTTAAGTACTTGTACAGGGAGGCTGGCATCAGGGATCCATAAGCCAGAACATACCAGGTAGGATGACATGCACAAGAAAAAACATACCAGGGAGGCTGACATGTGGGCCCCATTAGCAAGACCACATGCGGCTGCCGCATCGAGCAATGTTTCCAAGGTCAAAACAACAGACGCAGCCGAAAAAAGTCCATCATACACACGTTTTATTTACAGAGAAACTGACATGTGGGACCTAGTAGCGAGACCTTATATAGGTGCTGTATTGAGCAACGTTGTTAAGTTCTAAACAGGGAGGCACGAGCGAGGAAAAGTCCAGCATGCACACGTTTCTTCTAACGAGAAGGACATGGGGGACTGGTTATTTTTGAGAGAACGACATGGTGGACTGATGAGCACAGCCCAGAGAAATTTGAGAAAGAAGCTCATCTAAAATAGGCTATGTAGTATAACCCATATAGAGCAGCCTATGTAGATAGCCAAACTCTCTTTTAGTTTGGCCTTTTGAGCATTGCCCCCACCTCTCAAAATAAAAAACTCTACCTACCCATGTTTGAAACTGCTCCATTATGTGGCATTTTATAAATTGAGATGCCTGAGTGCTGTCATTTATATTTTAAAAGAGAGAAACATAGACATACCAAATATTTTTCAGAAGACTGATACATAAGTTGTAGTACTAATACATGTTTAATGATATAATCTCTATAAATATTTTAGTGTACTGGCAAAACACTCAGTTTACGTATATTGATTTGAAGGTCTATATATATATATTGGGTTTACATTTTAATATCGCATTACAAACAGGCTGACATCATGGATCTACCAGCCTGCAGCATCCCTCGAGTTTAATGGTCGGGTTTGAAAAAAAGTTAAATACTTGTACATAGAGGCTGGTATCAGGAACCCACCCGCCATAAAATACAAGGCTGCATCGGGGAACCACAAGGTAGAACATACTAGAGAGGCTGATATGGGGGCCTCAGCAGCAAGACCATACACGGTTGTCGCATCGACCAACTTTGCCAAGGTCAAAACAGTGAACGCAGCCAAAAAAAGTCCATCATACGCAGGTTTCATTTACAGAGAGACCGACATGCGGGACACAGTAGTGAGACCTTATACAGGTGCTGCATCGAGCAACATTGCCAAGTTCGAACCAGGGAGGCGCGTGCGAGAAAAAGTCTAGCATGCACATGTTTCTTCTAATGAGAGGCTCACATGGGTGACCCAGCAGCCTGAAAAATGACTAATGCATCGAGCAACACTATCAAGTTCGAAACACGGAGGCGCGACCGAGGGCAAAAATTTCATCATACACATGTTTCTACTAATGGGTGGATGACATGTGGGGCCCAAGAGCGTGATTAAACGGTTGATGCAGCGAGCAACGCTATCAAGTTCAGAACACGGAGACACGACCGAGGGAAAAAATTCTATCATCCACATGTTTCTTCTAATGAGAGGATGATATGTGGGGTCCAGGAGTTTGATTAAACGGTAGATGCATCAAGCAGCACTATCAAGTTCGGAACAGGGTAGCGCGAGCAATGAAAAACATTCCATCTTACAAACGATTCTTCTAATATGAGACTGCCATGGGGGATCTAATAGCGTGACTAAACAGTAGATAGATCGAGAAACGTTATCGAGTTGAAATTAGGAAGGCAATAGCCAAAGGAAAAAAAATTCTATTGTGCGCACGTTTCTTTTAATGAGACGATGACATGTGGGACCCAGCAGACTGATTAAACGGCAGATACATCGAGCAACGCTATTAAGTTTAGAACAGGGTAGCACGAGTGAAGGAAAAAAATTCATCATACACATGATTCTTCTAATGAGAGGCTAACATGTGGGACCCAACAGTCTGACTAAACGACAAATGCACCAAGCAATGTTATCGAAGGCGTGACCGAAAAGTATGGTCCGCTAGGACACTGACATCTGGGACCCACACGCCACAAAATACTTCGGCGAGTCAACATCAGACGAGGAACCGAAAATCTTGCTTCTTTCACGCGTCGGCCGAGCTCCGTCCATGTTTCTAGCGGTTTCGTCGTACTAGAGGGCCGTGAAACTAGAAAAAAGTTCTCCATCGGCCACGGTCGAGCCGAGAAATTCTTCGCGGAAAATGTGCATTCTACGACGACCGACGGGCCAAGTCGTTGCAGATGGACACTTTTCATGTAGTTTGGGACAAAATTTAGTCCCACATTGCTAGTTGAGTGAAAGTTGGACCAGCTTATAAGGTGATCTCTTCCCCCCACTTGTCTGAGCTTGAGAAGAGAAGACATATACACGCGTGCTCCTCCTCCTTCTCGCTCTCCTCGCCACGCCTCACCTCGTCACGTCACGTAACGATGTGTGTCGCGGGTTGCGGGGATCTCTCTGAGCCTTATTTTGCCACGCATGAATGGTATATCAACAATTGTACAGAAGCTGAAACATTTTGCTCGAGTGGAATTTTAATATGAGCTAAGTAGAAATGAATGCAAACTTAGCGGAGGCTGTCCGGTTTTGGCTGTTGCCTTTTCGCTTCAGCTTCCGCCTCTTCATTTTATCTCCTGCGCAGCCTGTTTGCATTCCCTCTGTGCCTATAAGAGAGAGGTCGCGCCTCCTCTCAGAAACACCAACGCACACCCCTTTGCGCCAGAGCACTACGCTACCTAGATCTTCCTCATCCCATCTTATGGTGTGCACCGCGAGCTGGGACATGGACTATTGCCTCCACGCTGCTTCGAGTCCTGTATGAGAGAAGGGCGATAAGGTTTTTGGGGAGTGCTATTTGCACGACTATTGCCTTCATCACAGACTCCTTCACGGATAGAAGTTCCTCAGTGATTACAGCAGCAGTGCCGACGTCTTTCCCAACGACAACTTCTTCCCCGACATCAATAACCCCTTCCTCGACGACATGGCTGACGACGGTACCAACGTCAACACTGGTGTTTCCTCTACAGTGATGTACATCATATTTCTCAACCTTTTTCTGATCTTATCTCAAGTTCTTTTCCTTGCAATACTCTCGGGTATATGTCCTAATATTTATCTGCTAAATCACATGATTAGTTTATTTTCTATTATTCTATTCGTGTTTTATCTAGCGTTTATCTTGGTTAATTCTCTTGGTAAATTGCTCTTATATTCAACAACATCCTGAGCTGTGACTGTGATACATACAGAATGACAATTATGGTGATTGTTCTGCATGGGGCTTAAGGTCCGATACACCTCGACACCTCAATTATCGAGGTTTAAGAACAACACATACAGTTAGAAATACAAACAACACGATTATTGTTAGTTAACCATATGCAATGCAGTGAATCACACAGATTTACGTCGGTGATGCATAATCCATAGTTCATTCAGCCGAACAATGTGCGTTGCATTGTGCATGGTTAGGAATTTTGATCCATGTGTGATCTTTGTCACGTTGCACACAGTTTATGTTTTCAACTGTACGATTGCATTCATCACATGATTCCTTTGCTCCGTGTGAGATTTTTGGTGGTCGGTGTTAAAACCCTGGTATGTAGTAGTGACACATGAGAGTAGAAAGATATATTGAAGCATTTTCTTTCCTCCTCATATTCCACTAGAATCATACATTTTTTATAAAGACTAGAATCATACATGGAGCCATTTTATTAGAAGACTAATAAAAACATCAAAATGAAGAGAAACTTAAGTGATGTGGAATAGTAAAATGAACAGATTAGAAAGATGTGTAGGCTCCCGTTCTAGTTTGTCCAAAAGAAAACAAAATTTAATGGTATCCTCCATTACCGGATCAGAATCTGGTGCCTCCACCGCTGCCTTTCCCGCCATTGTTGCTACTGCCCACGCCACCACCATTGTCGGCACCGATTTCAAAAGCATAGCCTGAACCAGCAGAGCCGCTGCTACCGGTATGTGCAGCTCCCTTGCGAGAACCACTCCCAAACTCCTATGCTTGGACCTTGAGCGACACTTTTAACAATGCCACCACCATCGCCGCTACCCTGTGCACTAGCGCTGCCACCAGAAGTGTCGTCGCTGCCGGCCTGTCCAGCTCCAGCTCCTTTACCACCTCCCTTTCCGTTGTTCTCGCTGCCACCACCGGTACCACTGCCGCCAACATCAGATTGGCTGACACCATCAGTAGCACCCGGTGCTAGTGCTACACCACTCTCACCGCCTCCTATACAACTTCTCTGCCCATCTCCTTGTCCGTTAGACCCATTGGCACCAGAATCTTGGCCTTCACCCCCACCATTACCAATAGTATTAGTGTTCTTTTTACTATTTATATAACCTGTTTTTATGTAACTCTACTTTCTGTTATATGGTCTAACGAGATTTTTTTAATTCTTCTCAATATATGTATTTGTTATTTTCTCAATAATTCTGTTAACCAAACAACAACAAAATTTGACACTAACATTTCACATTTAGGTTTCAGATTGTCCTTCGAAAAGGTTCCAAATCTTTCCAAGAAGCACATGTAGCTGGTTTCACTGAAGAATCTGGGACACAAGGTGATATATGGGAGATTGTCTCATGGAGTGTTCTTCTTTTGTTACTGATATCAGATCTACGAAGGTTTTCCTCTTTTGTTTAACATGCTCACATGTTGGATATGTGCTATGACCTCCTGTCGCCGGTGCCATGTCCAACAATCTGTGATCAACTAATAACTTTTCAGTTTGATGAACCATTGTTTGTTGTTCCAGGTCAGGCGTTTGACAAGGTGATTCTTTGGCAGAGTGTTGTTGCATGGGTTGCTATGGATCTACCTAGGTTTGTTGATGGATTTTGTAGTTAGTAACTAATAATGTAATATCACGATCTATGCAATATTACGATTTCGTTGGCGCATCATACCTCCATTGCATCAATTGGTGCCTGCAATACATGGGGAGAAATTGAGAGGTATTGTCTGGCCTCCGACGCTTTGTTGGAGCCATGGCGTTAATTCGAGCAACGAGATGGCTTAGCCTGGCAACGCGGAGTTGATAAGATCACATAGTTTTTTTCCTTGGCCGCACACCTTGGCATCATGGCGACTAGCTTAGTCACTAGTAGAAAAAGGTTTATAGCAGTTATTTTTCTAATAACGTCCAAATAAAATGGACGTCACCACTACAAGGCGAAATAGTCGCGGCGTTCGGAAAAGGTATGCTAGCACTATAACGTAGTCATGGCGTTTGGGAAACAGAGAACGCTGATACTAAGTGGGGACCACAAGGTGAGCCAGGACCAATATAGCCAGGTGTTCGGCAGTTTGGAACGTCGCAACTACAGAGTAGTGGTGGCGTTCCATAAATTGGAGACGCCATCACTGTGCCATCTAAAATTTCGCTAAAAGGCGCCACCCACCCTTACGCCTCCCTTTCTTCATTCCGCACCACTTCCGGCCCGCTCGTCCCCCCCTCCCCCAATCGTTGTGCCCGCGCTGCCCCGCCCGCCCCAGTCCAGCCCTCTCCGACCTCGTGTGGCCGCGCCTCTCTGGCCCACGCCTCCCCGACCCTCACCATCGCGCCTCTCCAATCCACCCTCGCACGCGCCTCTCCGACCTGGGCCCGTCCTCTCCGCCTTGCCCACGCCTCTCCGACCAGCACCTCTCCGACCTCGCGCCGCCGCGCCTCTCTGCCCTCGCCGTCGTGCCTCCACCGACCCACGCCTCCCCGACCTCGCGCCGTGGCAGGTAGACTCCCTCGCCCCCTCTCTTAATTAGTGTATTTAGTTTAGTGATTTTTGTGTAGTGTAGTGATTTTAGGGATTTTAGATGTATAGCAAATTAAGATAAGTGTAGGATACAAAACCTAGATGATTTTAGATGTATAGCAAATTTAGATAATTGTAGGGCTACAAAATCTATATGATTTTGCTTTTCTACTTTCATATGGCCGATGATTAAAAATGGTAGGATGCGATCTTAGGGGTGGTGTGAGCGAGCCTTGTGAGGTGCACAAATAAATAATTTGTGCTTCCTACTTCGCTCACTTACGCCATCCCTATAATTATTTTGCGTCCAATGCAAGTATGAGGCCCTACTTTTAGGTTGACTTTCATATGATTATGCTTTCGATTAATTTTGGTTTTCTACTTTTATATGGCCGATGATTAAAATATGAGGATGCAATGTCAGGGGTGGTGCGAGCGAGCATTGTGATATATACAAATAAATAATTTGTGCATTCTACTTGGCTCACTCACTCCATCCGTAAAATTATTTTGCGTCCAATACAAATATGAGATCCTATTTGATCTTAGAGTGTGAGACATGCATATGTGCAGTTGATTAATTACTGATTGCTTTATATTAGATATGGCAATGTGTGAAACATGCATGTATAAAATAACTACATTTTCCTTGTAGAGGACATGGCAATGTGTCAAGTTTGTTTCACGGACCATAGCGATGATACTATGTCAGGCTCACTATTCCAAGTCTGTCTCATACGGGGTCAATTTGAGCGTTATTTGGTATGTATAATTTTTCCTATTTAAATTCATTGAATTTTATTTCCATACTATTAGCATTTATTTACTTATTTTTTTCATGTTTAGACTATCTCCTGCAAAGGAGGGACTTCAATAGAATAACAGGAGAAAGTATGAAGTTCCAAGCTCTTGGGCTAACATATGTTGTTGACGTGTGCAAAGAGCAAGCAATGTCTCACCTTGTAGGTTCTTCATCGAGAAGGTTCATTTCCCAAAACCAAATCCCTGCTAATGTGTACCTATTTTTTTGCAATGGGAGTTCCTAGGCCAAGAATCACTATTGTATATATGAACGACGATGAGGATGAGGGAGACGGCGAGGATGAGGGTGATGAGGACCAAGCAGGACCATTGGATTATATAATTTTCGCTCAGAGATACAAGCTTACCCATAGTGAAGAGTGATATTTTCTCGACAACATTCCTTTAAAAGATTCCTACATCGGCCTAGCACTTATCACTCGCTTGACCAAGATGCATATTCAGCTACATGATATGGTATATTTTCACTTATCATTCTTTCTTTAGTTCTTATTATATTTGTATTGTATGATAGTTATAAGATTTCTAACTTCTGTATCTTAATTAGAAACTACCGTCGAGAATGATATTTTCTCTTCAAATTTCTGAAGAAGGCTTAGCTATAATACGCGTTGGTTGGAGCAACAGGTGTCGTCAGCGCCTATAACATTCCAATTGTCTAACAATTGCAATGATACTTGCCTAGCATATAAATTGTTACTTCCTACATATTATTTATTGAATCATCATTATATCATGCTCATGTCTCCATGCCACATTGTATTTGAGAATCTTATAAAACCTTCTTCATTTGGTTCTTCCCATCATTATGCATTTGCCTTATTAGTTGTATTGCTCTTGATATAATGTAATTGCTTCTTGATATATGATAAATGCCCAATATGAGTTGAGGACATATCTCTTTATATCATTCTCTTTACTAACATGATATGGTCTGTTGTCACTCCCTCGTGTTCCTTTCCACCATGCATGGATATATATGGGCTCCATTTGTTTTTGCATGTTTTAATCCATGCCCATGTATAATTATGTATGGATCCATCCCAATATGTTGTTCATGATCTTGATATATTTTACCTTGTCACCATCTTTCTATTTTACCTTAAGTTCATGTGTCACCCTTTTATTTATTTTCTTCTAGTGGGCACATGCAATATAACCCTCCACCCTATAGTCACATAAAATAACAAGCCCCTATATGTGTATATCCTCTTTTGAATTCTAGTTGAGTTTGTGTTTAATTTGAAATTGTGTTCAAACACTAATCAACTAACCATATACCCCAAATCCAATCTCTCTCTCTACACACCTAACTCCTCTAAATACCTAAACCTTTCTACCCTAGCTAATCCTCTTCTTTTAAACCTAGCCGTGAGCATCCTCTTGATCTATCTAAAACCACCAAACTAAAAATATATATCCTAGCTTAGCCCAAGCCCTAGTCGTGACTAGCTTCTAGGTGCACCGACCTGCCCTTCCCCATCTGATCCGGCTCGACCAAGCCCATCACACTGGCGCGCACAGCTCTTATGGATCTTCCCTCCTCTTCACGTGCCCAACACCTAGACCAGGTTGCGACCAGGTGCCACCCTCCCTGGCTCCTGCTTGGCGTGACCGACAGCAGCGCCAGCCGCTCCTGCTCCTGGGCTCCACTGTGACGCACGCCTCCTGTCCCCCTTTTCCCCGTGGCCTCACGTGCCCAGCAGCGACGCCAACCTCGCCCATGCCTGGCTCTTGACCCTCCTCTCTCTCTCTTCTTTCCTCTTGGCAAGAAAGCAAAGAGAGAGATAGACACCTTGTGTTGCCCTCTTTGACCAGCTTCCACATCGCCCTGACCAGATCGAGATCCCCAGGCACCTTCTCTTGTTCTCCAAAACCCTAGCCACTCCATGGCCATCTAACACCCGCCATCGTTGGTTCACCGTCTCCAGTAGAAGCACAAGGAGCGGTGCCGTTCTAGGAGAGATGAGGAGAAGGCGTAGCTCACCGTGTCATCGCCGTCCCAGCGCACGCCGATGCCCGCTGCCACTCCGCGCAGTCACCGCCCCCGGCTTCTTCCTGTTCTGCCCTGGCTCGGCTAGGCCAGGCCCGAGGTGAGCATCGCCTTCCCTCACCCTGGCTTACCTTCATTTGCTCAGCATCACCCGCACCCCGCCCTAGGCCCCGTTCGCTGCAACCCCACGCTTGCCGCCGCCGCGTCGCTCGCTTTCTGCCACGCCAGCGCGCACCCAACACCCGCATGCGCCAATAGCAGAGCAGCAACACCTGGCCGCATACGCTCTATTCCCGACAAGTTTCCAACCGCCTCCGTCATTCTCCGGCGCCCACTTTTACATATATCCCTTCCCGATGTCCCAACAACACAGAGGAGCAAACCACGTTGTAATCGAAGCTCCACCGATGAAGAAATCTTCGCGAGAAGATCAACCGAGAAATGTCTCTGAATCTGTCTGACGGTGATGTCTGAACCCGGCCTGTTCATCAAGGTTTTCTGGAGGCTACACTACCCCTTCGGCGATTCTTCCTTCATGAGAGTTGAAGAGCTTGACCTCCTCTATATCTTATCCTTTTACATCATCTTCAAATTCGCAAAGCGTTGCTTGGCCTCGTCGCTCAAAGATCGAGCTGGCTAGCAGGATTTGCATCGTCATCTTCAGTTTTGACAGATAGTGCCGGAAGGTTTTGCTCATAGGCCCCCAGGTTTTCCAAAAAGTCACCCCGCAGTCCCTGTCCCAGCCACATGTCGCTACTTCTCTGGCCGCGCGCGAGGTGGTCCCGCGAAGCCCTGTCCCCACCATCTCATCGACTGTAGGTACGATCCTCCCGAGTAAGAAAAGTTCAGTTGTGTTTTCTAAAAAATAAAAATTCCAGAAATTGCTTTAATCTAAATAAATTCATATCTTTTTATATATTTGAATTTGATTTTTTTCAAAATTAAATATTAATTAGATTCAAATATGAATCTAACCCTATTTTCAAATTTGCTTAGATTTGACTCTAACTAGTCAAATCTTTGATTTTTGCCTAATTTAAATTGTTTTGCATTTAATAATAAATTGAAATCCATATTTTCAAATAATATATATAATAGTATATGTTTCTGATCAGAAAATTGCCAGGAATCCAAATACGCCATCCAAAATAATTTTTGAATAATTTAAAATTTCTAAATTATTTAAATGCTAATAAATGCCTTTCCTTAATAAATTCATAACTTTAATTACATAATTCTAAATTTGACTAATGTCTAAATCGATCAGCGCGACGAGCCTGTTCTGTTTATGCATTCCATGATATCATTTGAAGCATGCATAATATAAATATTAAAGGGGCGGTTTGGTTTATGGGAGCAAAATATGACTACACAACAAATATAAATGCTTATGCCTTGTTTTTACACCTCACCCATGCCATGCTATGTTATACCATGTAATTGTGCATCATTCCATCATGGCATACCTTGTTTGCTTGTTGCATATATTCATATGATTGCGTACTTTATTTATTATGGTCCTTTGTGTGTTTGGATTTTATTCCGGATAGATGCCGAGCAAGGGAATTATCAGGAGAACCAATAGTACTACCTGGATTCCGGTTACCCAACTGCTACTTCGGCAGGCAAGCAATTCCCCATTCTTGCATACATATAGCACCTATGCCTCTATCTTATTCTTACATCATTGAGTCACGATTGCATTAAATTGAATTCAAAGTATTGCATAGCCTTTAGTTTTAAACCTCACCGAAGCTTGTATCCTCAAGCCCATGAGCCATTACTACAGGAGTTTTTTGAGCCATGCGAGTTGTAGAACTGCATGTGTAGGGTTTGCGCGAGTCTTTGGATAATGAGGTACCTAAACAACTTAAACCATGTAGTAATGGGATAACTAAACAAAGAAGCACCGGTGGGCAATAGTGTAACTACCTCGGTGAATTACGCTCTTAGTTACAAGCCTGGATGACCGGAAATGGTTAAAATAGTACGGTGGGGCCAAATGCCACTCACAGGTAGACCTTTCGGCCGTCCTAACCATTTCCAAAACATCGGGACAAGAACGAGCGGCGTAATCAGCAGGCGAAGGGATCAACTACATACACAAATGAGTATGTATGCAAGCCACCATACAACAGTCCTCAGAGCCATTCCATCTAAAAGAAATAGAAATATTTCAACGCCATACGGCAAGATCCAAATATCCTAGATAGATATAATAGTTTAGGATATCTCCTCATACATCAAACATCAGAGTATCAGGCGGAAGCAGAAATCAAGATCCGAGTACGGATAAGAAGCAAATCGGCATAAGATGCCCCATAAATAAACACATCCCGCCGACAGATCTCACGGATCCCCGTTCCCGGAATCTCTACACCGAATGATCGTTGCCCACATCGTCCGTCTCCTCCATCCAGTATCCATCTTGCGAGATTACCTGTTCATCTGAATCAAACAATTTATCGTGTGAGACCCTAGGGGTACTCAGCAAGTCTTTATGCCTCTAAAGGGGACACAACCTAGGGTGACGCAATTGCAGCAAAAGATAATACCTAACAATTCTATAGATACTCGCTAACCATCCGCCTAACCAAAGATAGACGGATGTCCGTGAATTAATAACAACAGTTATAACAGTAATATTAACAGATCCATCCTCCTCCTCGCTTACCAACGAGGAAGTGGACGAACAGCCCCCCCATCCGTTGGCAGTTTTATTATCCATTCCATGAGTGTTGCACTATTTACTAGTCAGGTACTTAGCCAAATTAAAAGCGGTACTTTAGTTATAGTTGTCTATGATCGAGAAACTGTGCTCCAAGTCGTTCATAACCGCGGACACGGCTTTCAGAAAGTTTTACCCTGCAGGGGTGCACAAATAGCAACACACACTCGATCAACCTCGGAAAAACCAAATCAAAACCCAACGAGGCATTCACGACAAAGCGATCACAGGATTCAGAAATGTTTCAGGGGGCCACCCCATTAAGCTACCCGCAACGAAGTTGGCCGGCTCCTAGACGGACTCAAGGTTTGTGTGGACGGCTGTAAACGACTGGGAACCCGAAAGTGTGACTGGGCTTGTCGATACAGTGAAAACGTGTCACGGTCCTAAACAGTACAGGTGCTCCACGCACAATCGTAAATAAAGTAGTAAAGCATGGCATAAGTACAAGATAGTAATAAATCCCCAAACTACTTTGTGGCCCCAAGAAATAAGAATGAATCAAGATCTGGCTCAGGGGGGTTCATAAGCCTCCCGGATGTGGATAGCGCGAATATTCAAGGAACAGGAATCAAGTACTCGGGGTCCTACGGGACACAAGTGAGCATGAAAAACCAAATAGAAGATATTGCTCACCGGTGCCACTTTCATTAGTTATCCCATTACTACTCAGGTTAAGTTGTTTAGGTACCTCGTTATCCATCAGACACTCACATACCCTACACATGCTGTTCTACGACCCGCATGGCTCAATCAACTCCTGTAGTAATGGCTCATGGGATGGAGGAACAAGCTTCGGTGGGGTTTAAAAGTAAAGGCTATGCAGTACTTGGGATTCAGTTTAATGCAATCGCGACTCAATGATGCAAGAATAAGATAGAGGCAATAGGTACTATATGTATGCAAGCATGTGGTAGTGCTTGCCTGGCAGCTCAGTTGAAGCGAGAGAAGGATCTGGGTAGTGCTTCTGGGTTTCTTGATATATCCCCTGCTCAGCGTCTATTCGAGGAAGAACCAAACAAACAAGGGCCAACATAAATAGAGTGCACAAGCATATGAATTAAAATGCGACAAGCAAACAATCATGCCATGATGAATGATGCACAATTTGCATGGCAATAATGTAGCATGGCATAGGTGAGGTGTGGAATACAAGAATAAAGCATTTTATGGTGTTTTAGACACCTTTTATCCTCAAATAAGTTGCTGTATACTTTATATTTACATGATGCATGCTGCAAATCAGAACATGGAATGCATAAACAGAAAGGTCTTGTCGCGCTGATCATTTTAGACATATTATTTGTCAAATTTGGAGTTATAAGACTAAAGTTATTAATTAATTAAGGCAAAGGGTATTTTATTTGTAATTTTAATCAACTCGAAATTTAAAGTGTCCAAAATATATTTTGAAGGGCATATTTGAATTCCTCACATTTTTCTGATTTCAAAACATATATCATATGTTGAATTTGGAATTATATTTTAAAACCCAGATCTAGCCACAGCCACAGACAGGTGGGGCCAGGCTGACTAGGCGACACAGCGCGCAATAGCTTTTCTCACCGCGCGGAAGGCTAGCCGCAACAACTGACAGGCGGACCCGGTGCTAGAGCGGGCCCACGCGCCAGCGGGGGCAAGGGTGTTTGCCACGCAGCGAGGATGGGGAGCGCGGGTTAAGGTCCTGGAAACAGGGGTGCTTTTCTGCAAAACTCCCGCGGAGGCAGACAGGTGGGACCGAGAGGAGCGCGGGTTGAGGAATCAAAAAGGTGGGGGGGGGAATTTGCAAAGTGCACCTCACACTGTTGTTCTTCTACGCGTTTACTGTCGACAGATCGATGCCCGACCGCGTCAGAGCACGGCGCGGGGTTCGATCACGCGACGCGAGGCGTGCGTGCTGCGGACCGGAACCAACGTGGATGGCTAACGGATGGTGGTAGGAGGGCGGACGGGGCCTAGGTGAGGTTCTGCGCGACGCGGGAGCAAGCAGGCGCGGTGGCCAACGGCGCGCGCAGTCTGTTCGACGAAACGAACGGCGACACAAGGCGGCGACAACGAGCGAGAGGGTGTCGGCTAGGCAGAGGGGCTCACCGAGGAGTGGTTGGTGACGACGGATCGGTGCGGGCAACGACGGGACGGCGAGGAAGCAGAGGCCGGGGTTCTAGGGTTTCAGCAGAGTGGCGAGGATGCTGGCGGTCCTAGGAATCCCTTCTCCACGTCGGCGTGTCCGGGGCGAAGCAGGGGACTGCTCCTGGTCTTCCAGGCCACCTCCGCGACGCGCTCGCGGGCCGGATCGACGAGGAGCAGGGGGTAGACGACGGTGTCTGGCAGCGGGGTCTGGCGATGGTGAAGAGAGAGGGGAGGTGCGGCAGGGCTTGGGGTGGATCTGGGGGAGGCAGAGAAGCCATGGGGAAGGAGGAAACGAGAGGGAGAGAGGCGAGGCAGCCGTGGCAGGGGTAGATAAGGTGGCCTCGGTGCCACCTTTTTCCTCTCCTCCTCGGCACGTGCTCGGGCCGGCTGGGCTGGCTGGGGCTGGTCCAGGGCGAGGCAGAGAGGCTGCAGGTGGGCCAGGAAGAGGGGGAGGTAGGTCAGGTTCGGTGGGACAAGCGCGGCAGAGAGAAGAGAAAAAGAGAGGAGAGGAGCTCGGGTTAGCTATGGCTAGGGTTAGGAGAGGTGGTCTCAGGTTAGGGTGAGCTAGGTTAGGTGGAGCCAGGTAGATGGGTTAGGGGGGTGGCTCGGTTTTTGGCTAGAGGGGGGTGGTATGGTAGATGTTGATAGTGGGGTAGGTGATTAGGGTTAGGGTTTTGGATAGAGAGGAGGGATTAGAGAGAGAGGGTGATGTGGTGGTGGCTTTTTAGCAAGATCAAACAAGATCAAGCAAAAGGAGGGAGAGAGAGATGAGAGATGATCCACTCAAAAAAATCAAATAAGAACAAAGGAGGACAAAAGATGGAGATGGAAAGGATTTTACATGACCATGCATGGCATACACATGTGAGAAAAGCTTGATGAGCACTAGGCAAAAAGAAATAAACCAAACAAGGTGAAAGATTTGAGAGAGAAGGGAGAGCTCCAAGAGACATACACCACTCAAAAATTCATATAAAATCCCAAAGGACTAGAATGTGGTGGTGCTTGCATGGCCCATGCAAAAGAATTTGTAGAAGTAGATCCATCCTATCTCCCATGAGCTAGATTAAATACCAAGAGAAAATAAAATACAAGCTCATGGATAATGGGATGGTGGAATTATAAGGTGGTGAAAGAAAGGGTGGTGGAGTGGAATAAAAGATATGCCCCCAACTCAACTTGGGCATCAAACAAGATATCAATAACCAAATACAATATCAAGAGGCAAAATACAATTTACAATGCATATGAGAGAAGAACCAAATCAAAAGGGTTTTATATGATGCTCAAATGCAAGGTGGCATGATGACATGAGCATGATATAATTATGATGCAACAATTATATGTAGGAAGTAGCATTTATATAGACTAGGCTAGTAGCATTGCAATTGTTAGACAATTGGGATGCTACAAATAGCTGTTATTTGGTTCTTCCATGCTCACTTGTGTCCCTTAGGACCCCACTAGTTGATTCATATTCCTTGACTATCGAAATATCCGCATGTGGGACCATGAATGCCCTTATCCGGAGCTTGATTCATATTTTATTTCTTAGGGCCACAAACTAGTTTGGGGCGTTATTGCTATCCTGTACTTATGCCATGCTTTACTGCTTTATTTACTATTGCACGTGGAGCACCTGTACTATTTTGGAGCATGGCACGATTTCACGGCATCGACAAGCCCCATCACACTTTCGGGTTCCCAGTCGTTTATAGACGTTCTTGCAAACCCTAGGTCTGTCTCGGAGCCGGCCAACTTCATTGCGGGTAGGTTAGTGGGCTGACCCCCTAAAATAATTTTTGAATCATGTGAATGCATTGTCATAATGCCTTGTTGCTTTTTATTTGGTTCTTTCCGAGGTTGATCGTGCGTGTGTTGATATTTGTGCACCCCTGCAGGGTAAATCTTTCTGAAAGCCGCGCCCGTGGTTATGGACGAATTGGAGCAAAGTTTCTCGATCATAGACAAGTATAACTAAAGTACCATGTTTAATATGACTAAGACATGACTAGTAAAATAGTGCAACACTCATGGAATGGTTAATAAAATTGCCAACAGATGGGATGTTCTTTCGTATTCTCGTTCGGTAAGCAAGAAGGAGGGAGAGCGATGTTTATTTAAGTTATCTATATAACTATTGTTTCTAATTAACGAGTGTATGTTCATATCTGGTTGGGCGGATGCTGTAGCGTGTCTCTATAGAACTGTTTAGATATTATTTTTGCTACAATTGCATCACCTCTAGGTTGTTCCCTTTAGATGCATAAAGACTTGCTGAGTACCCCTAGGGTCTCACACCAATTATTGATTAGGTTGTCTGGTACATCCATATGGAGGCTACTACGTCGATGAGATTGATGATGGTGGCAACGACTATCAGGTGTAGAGATTCCAGGGATAGAGATCCATGAGATCTGTGGGTAGAATGTGCTTATTTCTATGGCATATTATGCTGATTTGTTTATTAATCCGTACTCGGATCTTATTTTATGCTTCCGCTTGATACTCTGATGTGTGATGTATGAGGATGTATCCTAAACTATTATCTCTATTTAGGATATTTGGATCTTGCCGTATGGCGTTGAATATTTCAGTTTCTATTGTTTTTAGATGGTGCGGCTCTGATGTACTATTGTAAGTCGCTGACATACATACTCATTTGTGTATGTTTTTGATCGTTTTACCTGTCGACTACGCCGCTCGCATGTGAAGCTATGACCATAAAAGTAGGTGGGATGGTTGGCCGGTATCGTGCCCTGCTCCACGAGGTGGGCCTACTATGTGTGGCTGCAAGGCACCATGGTAGTACGTCCTATCCACTTTTGGCTCATATCGGCTTGTTGCTTAGAGCATAGTGTCCGAGGTATTACAATTGGTATCATATCCATTCTGCCCTTCAGGGTCTCAGCCAAGATGGTCGTTGTCGGTCTAGAAAATATTTTGGTAGCTATGTATATTAGGGAAAAACTAAACGTGAGAGTAGGATTGCTTCCACTTTTATTCTTACACACCCACCCACCCTATTCTGGTAAGGAAGTGTAACGTTGGTCTATTATCTTCTAAAAATTCAAACTAGGATTCACATGTTTGGGGTTTTCGTAATACCATAGGATGTGTTAAACCCTTGTCTATCTGTTGCTTCTAACCTTGCTTCGCAATCTGTCTTTGGTTATCAAATGTTGGTACATTCCATGCCGACAAGCTTTTGTGTAAACCGACATGATCTATCCGACTCTTTATCAACTGACACAGTCTTGTTAAGGGTGTTCGTTCTTTAGTAAGCTTTCACATAATATGGAGTTGCTAATCTCTATCCGATAAGTGGTTTTGCGCATCTAGTTGGTATTCTAATGCCAAAAATGCGGAAAAAATTTCTTTGATACATCTGTGTTTCCACACTCCTTTCAGTCGTGTGTGACACGCTATTTACCTTGTTTTTGCCGGCATGTTCATGCTAACTCGTTCTTTTGCCACCGGCACATAATGTGAAGTTTTTTACTTCATCTTCAAATTCTTTTGGGAGAAGCACATAACTTGTGTCGATCCAATGCTTGCGATTGTAATTTGGTTTTCTGTTTAGCTATATGACACTTATCATGAGTGTAATATGGCCAATGCTATCAATCTAATTCTCCAACTAATTGTGGTTATCTCTTGTGAATTTGAATTGTACCGTGATCTTATCTATATCATCTCCAAGTATCTTTGGCAATCCGGAGGTTTCTTAAGGCAATATAGTGGATTATCATTTGTTACCATGCTCCACATCTTTTTGAACTCCATATCCGCAAAGGTTCCTTTTGATATAGGAGACTCTCATCCTTTCATATATGATAGCTTTGCTTAATGTATGAGTTATCATCAGTTCTTATCCAAAATATCTTCTCTTTTTCAACTGGTGATCCGATCAACAAAGTGAACAAGGCGGTATCCTTTCTCTTCTGAAGGGCCAGATAATCTATTCTTTTAATGCATCTTTTCTAACACAAACCATTGCTCCTAATATTGATCTTTCAAAGAGCGTTGAGCTTAGAAAGTGTTTCGAGTATTCATTCGTTTCTTCTGCCTTTTGAACTTAGTATTCTTGAAATATCTCGTTAATTCATGATGGTATATCTTGGCGATATGCTTCCTATTCTATATCAATGGAAGAACATGAAGAACATCTTCTTATCATCCTCTGAAGCTTCGTGAACGCCGCCTACATGCAAAGTTCTCAAAGTGTGAATTCCAAATTTTTGAAGTCACCTATCTCGGAGAATATCATTTTGCGGCCCGAAAGTTGAGGCGCCCAGGCAACACGGTACCCAAGTTGCTTGTAATCAGCCGCGATGACCATAGTTGGCATGCCAAATACTCAGAGTGTCTTTTTCGGCATGAATTCAACTTTATGTGTAACATCCCAAAACTTTAATCCAAGGTTATTAAGATCCAAATCATCAAAATTGGGGTTAACAAAAACTTTTCCAATTAAAATTATTAAAGCATTCATGTGTATGTTCATTTAAAATAGGAGTTGATTTGAATTGCCATGATTAAGTGATCCATTGCTTGTAAAATGATTCTTAGGTGAAATAAACATAATCTAAATCATTGCCAAACAAACCCCAAAGAAAAACAACTCAAAATGAATAAATGAAGTGAATGGTCATTTGTGCCATTTTAATCAACATGCCTACTTTGGCTATTCCTAGAACTCAAAACCTAACAGAAACAATTGTGGATCTTTGAACCCCTTGCTAGTACACATAATGATGTACCAATGCCCACTTTGTGATCTGCTAAAAACATTCAAACACTAATTTTAAATGGCAGTTTAAAATTGAATCTATTTCATATGGGAATATCCCACTATTTCAAAAACCACTCAAACAAGCTCAATTTTCAAAACCCAAGCACCCACAGAGTCTCAAGCTTAGTACTAGCACACCCACCAAAAATCTTTTCAAAATTCAAAAAGAAAGTTCTTGCAGCCATTTCATCAAACACTTGGCAGGCAGAGTTTAAACTCTAAACATAGCTCACTATTTGCAAAAGGGTTTTGCACCCAATTTTCCTCCAAACACTCCCTCTGTCCCCAAATGATCTAACCATGCCATTTAAACCCCATCTCCTACCCCCTAGTGGCAATGCCAAGCCATGCCGAGCACATGCTCGCCGGCCAACTTGGTCACCGCCGCAGCAAACCATCTCCCCCTCTCTCACCATGTCTACTAGCTAGCCCTCACCTCACCACCACTCTCTGTCCCCTCCCCGAGCCAGGCCAAGCAATGGACCACCCACAGCGCGCCGCGCACTGCCTGTCTGCGCCATGCCGAGCACGCGTGCACAAGCCGCCGCTCGACCACAACCCGTGCCCACCGCTTCTCCACGACCCAGGGAGCATGCCGGACATGCCCGTTCGCCGCCCAACGCACCACATCCACCGCTCACCGTGGACACCGCCGCCTCTGCCGCTCAGAGCGCCAGCACCACCCGACCGCATACCACCGCCCCTAGTCCCGCATTGATCACGTAGAGCACCGCCAGGAGACCAGCGACCGCCCCCTACCTTGAGCCACGCCGCTAGCGCATTGTGCAGCCCTTGCCGGAGTCGCCCGCCCATGCCTCTCGGTCACGTCGTCGTCCTATAAATAGAGGCCACCCCTAGCCCCATTCGGCACACCACTCACCTCCCCTCCCCTCACTGACCATTCCCCACCTCTAGCCGGAGCAAGGCGAGCAGCCGTTCGCCGGAATTACACCGGAGCAGGCCGCCTCTAGAGGAGAAGGGCGCCGCTGATTGCGACCACCCCCAGAGCTGCCTCGACCGTCCCTGAGCTCTCTACCAGTCCGTTTGCCCGCCTCGCCGTCGTCGCTGGAGCCCTGGTACGCCCCCTGAGCACTCCCACCGAGCCGTTAGGGTTAGAGTTCATCGGCGACCAGTTCGTCATCGACGATGATCCCCAGCCGTTGATCCCTGTTCTAATCCAACGACCCATATCGCCCCGTACCACTTCGCGCGTTATGAGCCGCTGACCGGTGGACCCCCTATCAGCTAAGCCCCGCGCCGTGTAGTGTCACTAGGCCGGCCCGTTAGCTTTCCCGCGCGACCCATTTAGTTTGAATTAGGATTTTTTCCATTTAGTTTAAACCTAGTTCTGTCCCCTAGTTTGAAAATCAATTCAGAGAGATTTATAAATCCAAATGGAGCGATTCCAATTTTGTTAGAAAGCTACTGAAAAGATCTACCCAAGCCCGTTGGATTTAATTCAATTAGAGTTAGAGATCTCTCCTAGTAAAAATAATAAAACAGAAGCATTTGCACCTTGCAACATTTTTATAAAATCAACCATGATAGCTTTGGAGTTGATTCCAACTATCAAAAATCACATTTAATCATATCTATCTGAATATGTAAAAATATTAAGGTTTACATGTAGTGACTTTGGACTAGTACCAAAATAATGCTATATAGGCATTTCTAGTCACTTTAAATCATTAAATAATGAACTTAAACCAAAGTAATTATGATCCAATCCTTAAATCCCATTCCCACATGTTAGAGTATGTGGTGATGACATGTGTCCACATGATCCCATATTTTAAGTTGTGAATATTAAATCTTAGTTAATTTTTCAATGAGTAGAAATTACTTTTCTAAAATAAAAAGGATGAAACTATTGAATAAAACTTGTGATGCTTGTGATGATATTAGATCATCAACTATATGCCTTAGAGTGCTAATTAGACTAGTTAAGTATTGTTTGGTGATTGTGTACTCCGTATGTATTTATAGACGATAGTACCGACTAAGTCTACGATGAGGAGGAGTTCTACCAAGAAGAAGAAGAAAACTTCAACCACTACACCAACCAAGGCAAGCCACCATTAACAATGCAAGCTAAGACATGCAAGTATAATGCTTAGCAAGATAGGACTAAACTAGATGATTTAGCAAAGATGCTTTAGGCATGCTTTAGTTACACTACCTTGACTCGTAATTACCCCAAGTATTATTTTTCCAAGCTTTACTTCCTTTACTTTACACAAAGTTCTTTACTTGTTTAGAAGGTAGCATAAAGAGTATAAAACTTGGCCTATATAGAACCCTTTAGATGTCATTCTATGGCATGAGATTGATCCCATCTTTTCCACCTTAGTGAACACTCTTAACTTAGTAGTTCAGAGTAGATAAAAACTTGAGTCACTTTAGATGGGAAAACTTGGTGAAAATGAATTATGAACACCTTAGAATGATGAGTCATTATATTGAGATGTTTTGACATGTGTTGAGAAACACAAATGGTTTATGATGATGAAAATGTTGAGGCATGAGCTTTAACCCTTTCATAAAACTGATGGTTGGATTCAGATGCGATACCATTCCAAATTTATCGTACAACCACGTTACCTGAATTGGGTAGGGCTTAGCCTGAAGTTTATATGCATTAGTATTAGTTCCCTCGCGGGAGAGGTTTGAGCTAAGGCTACCTCTCAATGTTGTCCACCTATGAAGTGCCCAAGATGACAGATGGTCATGGTTGGGAGGCCATGCTCATAGGAGAGGTGCTTATACTAGGGTGTGTAAAGGAAAGGTTATGTTTGATTATCTGCATACTAAGTATGATGATTCAGGGTTATCCCTGACAGATGTATCGAATCTTGTGGTGAAAGTGTACCACCCCTGCACAGTGTCAAACTATTCGAATAGCCGCGTCCGCGGTTATGGACAGTTGGAATGGCCATACTATTTCGTTGTCAGATGTTTTCAAAATAACTTATGAAATGAATGATGAATCTTGACTTGACCACAACAGGGTTGTGTTTATGACAATAGCTTCCCACCTTAAGTGATTCTAGAACTTTATTTTATCTTTCTTTGCTTCTGAACTCAGCTTAGGTTTCAAATTTAACTTTATAGTTAAACTTAGAGTTAGCACTTTACTTTAGAACTATCCTACTTGTTAGTGGTAGTTTGCGAGTACTTAAAGAGTACTCATGGCTTTTGTCCCTGGCTATTCTCATGGCCAGACTATGAAGGAGACTACCAAGATGATGGCCAGCAGGACGGCTATGGTAACTAGAACTATCTGCCTTCGTCAGCATTGCATGTGCCCCTGAAGATGGACCCCACCGCTACGCTTATCTTTTATTCCGCTGCTTGTTATATTAAGACTAGATCATGAGATCCTTATTTGTGTAAGACCTTATGTATGGTTTGTAATGGATGATGTACTGTGATATCCAATCTATTATGTCTCGCAAAAATGGTAATCCTGGGATTGCGATGAATGACATAAGATGCATCTGGGATTAAAAATCCAGGTGTTGACAAGTTGGTATCAGAGCCATCTTGCCATAGGAGACCCTAGTTAGAATGGACGTCCAAACAAAAAACTTAGTTTCAAAACCAAAGTGAGTATTTATGAAAAACTATTTCCTCTCTTATCCTTGTGAATTCATTATTTCTCAAAAATTCACGTTCCTCAAAATTCTTACACTACTACTTAAAATTTGACACACTTGATCACTTCACTAACTTCCTCATCCTTAATTCTTATAGATGGAGACTGAGTTTAGCAAGTTCTACCAGTTGGGAAAAGGAGGCCAGCTGATCTTCGAGAGGGATCTGGATTCACTATCGGAGTTACTAGGATGCCCACATCCGGAGTTTCTTGGAGCTCAACTTCCAGGACCCCCAGGAGGAGACTTACAGTGGCTAGTCACCACTAACCTTAGAGGAAGCATCAAAGCACCAACGTCTAGGAGAATCCAGTTCTCCGTGAGAGAGAACAACTGGCTAGATGGATTAGCCAGGGCAATGCATGAAGCTCTAGCATGTCTATGTGCCCTCAGCGTCAACAAAATCCAAGGAACCCGTTTTGCCCACTATGCAAGACGTGACTTCATGGGAATGCCAATGGAGATGCCAAGTCACCCAGAGTTGAGGCATTAAGTGGAGAATCTTGACTTCTTGCTACACGATAGACAGCAGGAACTGGACAATGCGAGAGAGTTAGCCAACCAGAATCGTGCCATTGCTGACCAGAAGGCCCAGACTTTCGCACTGCTCGTCCAGGATCGCTAGTCTCTTTGCCGTCAGCGTGCAAAGAAGGATCGCACCATCGCCCGTCTTTGCAAGAAGGTGGCTGACCTCGAGAAGACTGTCAAGGAGCAAGAAGCTCAGCTTGCAGCAAAGGAGGAAGAAGAGGAGGGTGAAGACATCCTGGGAGACATGGATTCTTACCTCAGCAATGATGATAACTTTCTGGAGGAGGATGCTGTGGACTTCTACACTGACGATGAGGACTCCGACTTCATCTACGATGAGTAGATGCACTAGAGCACTGTCGTAGCACGAGATGTATCAGTCCCACAGTATCGTAGCTTGTAGAATGGTTCTTCAAACCATCTGTTTTCCTTTCATTGTTGTGGTGTGTGTTGTATCGTGTGTTTGCTTGCATGAATGAAATGAAGTTAGTTGCAAAACCTGAGTCAAACTCAAAGTTTTAGCTTGAAACCAAAACCATGAACCTTAGAACTTTCCCTCTTACCCCTGTATCTATCTCAATCTTCAGATGACTTGTGGAAACCAAGGAGGGAGCAGCTCGTCGCAAGACCCAATGCTGCAGATTATGCAGATGTTAGTTGCAGACCGTGAAGCAAGCAGGACAGAACGCCAAGCCAATTTAGCGACATTGCAACAGATAGCCCAGATGGCCCAAAACAACCAAGGACATGGAAACCGGGATCACCATGGATCCAAACTCAAAAACTTTCAGAACAACAATCCCCCAATCTTCAACCAAGCTGAAAACCCATTAGATGCTGATGACTGGTTGCAGACAATGGAAAACAACTTAGAAGTTGCAGGAGTTGATGACAACGAGAAAGTTCTCTTCGCCACCCACTATCTGGCAGGAGATGCAAGAGCTTGGTGGACTAGTATCCGTAACATGAACCATGGTCAAGTGATGACATGGGAAGCATTCAAAGTCAAGTTCAGCTGCACCCACGTGCCGCAAGGTCTAGTCAACAGGATGCGAGATGAATTTCGCGACTTGAAGCAAGGCAGAATGACTGTGGTGGAGTACCGTGATAGATTCCTATCACTTGCTAGATATGCACCTGATGAGATCAACACGGAGGCCAATAAGAAGGAGAGATTCTTGAACGGACTGCATGATGAGATGCAGACTATCCTCGTCAACATCCGTTTCCAGGATCTCGAAGAGCTAGTCGACTCTGCCATTTATATGGAAGGGAAGATTAACCAGGCAAACGACAACCGCAAACATCATATGATGCAGCAATCTGGATCCAGCAGCCACCAGAAGTACCGTCCCAACCCCTTACCAGGATATGCACCAAGGAACAATCGACCCCCAATGTCTCGCCCAAGCTACCCCAACCGTAGCGGAGGCAATGTGAAGTCCGGAGGAAACAATCACAACTCCGGCAATGCCAACAATTTCAACCGTGCACCTCCCAAGAACAACAACAACAACACTGCACCCAGAACTGGCAGCAATATTGTGCCTGTCGCAGCAAAGGACAAGTCCAGATCACTTGTTTTGAGTGTGGAGTGAAGGGTCACTATTCCAATGAGTGTCCCAAGAAGACTCCCGCCAATGCCAATGTGAATGCCCCAGCTCAACAGCAGCGTCGTGTTCAACTAGGGAGAAGATTTGCTCCAGGGAACCCTCACAACAGCAACGGTCGTCTCTTCCACATGAACGCAGCAGAAGCCCAAGAAGCGTCAGATGTAGTGCTAGGTATGTTTTCTGTCAACTCAGTTTTAGCAAGAGTATTGTTTGATTCGAGAGCATCGCATTCATTTATCACCAAAGAATTTGCATGCACTATTAAGATTCACCCAACCAACTTGAAGCATGTCATGATAGTTCAAATCCCTGGTTCAACAACCAAAGCTAGAAACATTTGCAAAGCTGTGCCTATCAGAATACATGGGATAGATTTTTATGCCAACCTAATTGTACTTGGAACCAAAGTATTGGAAGTAGTACTAGGTATGGACTGGATGTCAAGGCATAAAGGACTGATAGATTGTGCTAAGAAAGATATCACCATGACCAGTAGCTCTGGAGTAACAGTAGAGCATATCTTTGAAACCTTACCTCGTCAATTCAAGTGCAACAAGAGTCTAGGCCTACCTACCATAGACCAAGTAAGAGTAGTCTGTGCATACCCCGACGTATTCCCAGATGAATTGCCAGGTATGCCCCCGGATAGGGATATTGAGTTCATTATCGAACTAACCCCGGAACCGGACCCATAGCCCAGAGACCCTATAACATGAACCCCTCAGAGTTAGTGGAACTGAAGAAGCAGTTGGATGCCATGTTAGAAAAAGGCTTGATTCAACCAAGTGCATCACCATGGAGATCACCGGTGTTATTCATCGACAAGAAAGATGGAGGCAGCCGTTTGTGCACAGATTACAGAAAGTTGAATGACGTCACCATCAAGAACAAGTACCCCTTGCCAAAGATAGAGGATCTATTTGATCAGTTGACTGGAGCCCAGGTATTCTCAAAGATTGATCTTAGGACTGGTTATCACCAACTTAAGATTCGTGCAACAGATATTCCAAAGACCGCCTTTACTACTCGCTATGGTTTATACAAGTATACAATTATGTCTTTTGGGTTAAGCAATGCCCCTGCTTATTTCATGAATCTCATGAATAAGATCTTTATGAATTTCCTAGATAATTTTGTAGTTGTGTTTATCGATGACATCCTTATCTACTCCAAGTCAGAAGAAGAGCATGAGCAACATTTGAGAATCATCCTAGAAATCCTGAGAGAGCATCAGTTATATGCCAAGTTCAACAAGTGTGAGTTTCGGCTGAAAGAAGTAGGATTCCTAGGACATATTGTGTCTGCCGGAGGAGTCTCTGTTGATCCCGCCAAGACCAAAGATGTCGAAGAATGGGAAGCCCCAACCACTCAAACCCAAGTCCGTGCATTTCTCGGATTAGCGGGATATTACTGCAAGTTCGTAGAAGGATTTTCGAGCATCGCCAGACGCATGACCCAATTGTTGAAGAAGGACAAGAAGTTTGAGTGGACAGACAAATGCGAAGCTAGTTTCCAGGAGCTAAAGAAGAGATTTATATCAGCCCCAATATTGATCATGCCAGACATCAAGAAGCCGTTTGATGTATACTGTGATGCATCCAAGATTGGTCTCGGATGTGTATTGATGCAAGAAGGCAAAGTTATCGCCTATATGTCTCGACAACTGAAGCAGCATGAGCAGAACTATCCGACCCATGATCTTGAACTCGCAGCCGTAGTTTTGGCATTGAAGACATGGCGTCATTATCTGATGGGTAATCGCTGTGAGATTTACTTAGATCATAAGAGCTTGAAATATATTTTCACTCAGAAAGAGCTGAATATGAGGCAAAGGAGATGGATAGAGTTAATCAAGGATTATGACCTTGACATTCACTATCACCCCGGCAAAGACAATGTGGTAGAGATGCTCTTAGCATATTGCCGTGTAGGCTAAACACCATGATTAAGGAGAAGTAGCCAAGTTTGTATGAAGAGTTGGAGCAGTTCAGAACTGAGTTAGTTAGCAAAGGATTCTTAGCTAGCATTGAACTTCAACCCACTTTGATTAGCCAAATCAAGGAAGCCCAGAAGGGGAATGAAAGTATCGACGACATCAAATGTCGTATTGGTACAGGAAAGGTACCTGGATTCACTGAAGAAGAAGAAGGAGTGCTGTGGTACAAAGGACGTATTTGTGTGCCAGCAGATTCGGAGCTGAAGCAAGTTATCATGCAGGAAGCTCATGATACTCTTTATTCTATCCACCCCGGAGGAACAAAGATGTATTAGGATTTGAAAGAGCAATTTTGGTGGTACAAGATGAAGAGAGAAATCGGAAGCTACATTGCCAAGTGTGACATCTGTCAAAGAGTGAAAGCAGAGCATCAAAGACCTGCAGGACTATTGCAACCATTGCAGATTCCGGAATGGAAATGGGATTCCGTCGGGATGGACTTTATCATCGATTTGCCTACTTCCAGTAGGGGGAATGACTCAATCTGGGTCATAGTTGTTAGACTGTCCAAAGTAGCTCACTTTATCCCAGTCAAGACAACCTACCAAAGTTCGAAGCTAGCAGAGCTATATATAGCTAGGATTGTTAGTCTACATGGAACCCCCAAGACCATAGTATCGGATCGAGGAACCCAGTTTACCTCGAGATTTTGGCAGAAAGTTCAGGAAGGATTGGGAACCAAGTTGAATTTCAGCACAACTTATCACCCGCAAACTGATGGACAGACTGAGAGAGTCAACCAGATCTTAGAGGATATGTAGCTTGTGTGTTAGAGTACGGATCAAAATGGGAAGACTGCCTGCCTTTCGCAGAATTCTCATATAACAACAGTTACCAAGCTAGTTTGCAGATGGCACCATTTGAGTTCCTATACGGAAGGAAGTGTCGTACCCCTGTGAATTGGTCACAAGTAGGAGAGAGTCAGATCTTTGGACCCGACATTCTCTGAGAAGCCAAAGAGAAGGTTCACAAAGTCCATGAGCACCTCAAGACCTCCTAATCTAGACAGAAGAGTTATGCTAACAAGAGAAGGAGAGACCTGACTTTCAATGTCGGAGATTTTGTGTATCTCAAAGTTTCACCATTGAAGGGAACACAACGCTTTAGTCTGAAAGGAAAGTTAGCCCCCAGATATATCGGGCCCTTCAAAATTCTGAACCGTCGAGGAGAAGTATCGTATCAATTGGACCCGCCTGAAGAGATGTCAGCCATCCACAATGTGTTCCATATCTCGTTACTTCGCAAATGCTTAGAAGTGCCAGGGAAGACTGAAGTATTCAAGAACATCGATCACAGAGTTGTTGAGATCAACAATGACCTGACATATCGTGAAGTGCCCATCCGTATCCTAGAGGAAGCTTACAGAACCACCAGGACCAGGAGTATCAAGTTTCTCAAGATTCAGTGGAGCAACCATACCGAGGAGGAAGCCACTTGGGAGCGCGAAGATTACATTAGGACAGAGTTCCTAGATCTCTTTAGTTCCTAGTTTTCTTTGTAAATCTCGGGACAAGATTTTGTTTAAGGGGGGAAGGTTTGTAACATCCCAAAACTTTAATCCAAGGTTATTAAGATCCAAATCATAAAAATTGGGGTTAACAAAAACTTTTCCAATTAAAATTATTAAAGCATTCATGTGTATGTGCATTTAAAATAGGAGTTGATTTGAATTGCCATGATTAAGTGATCCATTGCTTGTAAAATGATTCTTAGGTGAAATAAACACCACCTAAATCATTGCCAAACAAACCCCAAAGAAAAACAACTCAAAATGAATAAATGAAGTGAATGGTCATTTGTGCCATTTTAATCAACATGCCTACTTTGGCTATTCCTAGAACTCAAAACCTAACAGAAACAATTGTGGATCTTTGAACCCCTTGCTAGTACACATAATGATGTACCAAGGCCCACTTTGTGATCTACAAAAAACATTCAAACACTAATTTTAAATGGCAGTTTAAAATTGAATCTATTTCATATGGGAAGATCCCACTATTTCAAAAACCACTCAAACAAGCTCAATTTTCAAAACCCAAGAACCCACAGAGTCTCAAGCTTATTAATAGCACACCCACCAAAAATCTTTTAAAAATTCAAAAAGAAAGTTCTTGCGGCCATTTCATCAAATACTTGGCAGGCAGTGTTTAAACTCTAAACATAGCTCACTATTTGCAACAGGGTTTTGCACCCAATTTTCCTCCAAACACTCCTTCTGTCCCCAAATGATCTAACCATGCCATTTAAACCTGATCTCCTACCCCCTAGTGGCAATGCCAAGCCATGCCGAGCACATGCTCGCTGGCCAACTTGGTCACCGCCGCAGTAGACCATCTCCCCCTCTCTCACCATGTCTACTAGCTAGCCCTTACCTCACCGCCACTCTCTGTCCCCTCCCTGAGCCATGCCAAGCCATGGACCACCCACAGCGCGCCGCGCACTGCCTGTTCGCGCCAGTCTGAGCACGCGCCAGAGCGCCACGCCCGACACGCATGCACAAGCCGCCGCTCGACCACAACCCGCGCCCACCGCTTCTCCACGACCCAGGGAGCATGCCGGACATGCCCGTTCGTCGCCCAACGCACCACAGCCACCGCTCGCCGTGGACACCACCGCCTCTGCCGCTCAGAGCGCCAGCACCGCCCGACCGCATACCACCACCCCTAGTCCCTCATTGATCATGTAGAGCACCGCCAGGAGACCAGCGACCGCCCCTACCTCGAGCCACGCCGCTAGCACGCTATGCAGCCCTCGTCGGAGCCGCCTGCCCATGCCTCTCGGTCATGTCGTCGTCCTATAAATAGATGCCACCCCCATCTCCATTCGGCACACCACACACCTCCCCTCACCTCATTGACTGTTCCCCACCTCTAGCCGGAGAAAGGCGAGTAGCCATTCGCTGGAATTGCACCAGAGCAGGCCGCCTCTAGAGGAGAAGGGCGCCGCTGATTGCGACCATCCCTGGAGCTGCCTCGACCGTCCCTGAGCTCACCGTCGTCTAGCAATCCGTTTGCCCGCCTCGCCGTCATCGCTGGAGCCTTGGTACGCCCCCTGAGCACCCCCACCGAGCCGCTAGGGTTAGAGTTCGCCGGCGACCAGTTCGTCGTCGATGACGATCCCTAGCCGTTGATCCCCGTTCTAATCCAACGACCCATATCGTCCCGTAGCGCTTCGCGCGTTATGAGCCGCTGACCGGTGGACCCCCCTGTCAGCTGAGCCCCATGCCACGTAGTGTCACTGGGCCGACCCGTTAGCTTTCCCGCGCGACCCATTTAGTTTGAATTAGGATTTTTCCATTTAGTTTAAACCTAGTTCTGTCCCCTAGTTTGAAAATAAATTTAGAGAGATTTATAAATCCAAATGGAGTGATTCTAATTTTGTTAGAAAGCTACTGAAAATATCTACCCAAGCCCGTTGGATTTAATTCAATTAGAGTTAGAGATCTCTCCTAGTAAAAATAATAAAACAGAAGCATTTGCACCTTGCAACATTTTTATAAAATCAACCATGTTAGCTTTGGAGTTGATTCCAACTCTCAAAAATCACATTTAACCATATCTATCTAAATATGTAATAATATTAAGGTTTACATGCAGTGACTTTGGACTAGTACCAAAATAATGCTATATAGGCCTTTCCAGCCACTTTAAATCATTAAATAATGAACTTAAACCAAAGTAATTATGATCCAACCCTTAAATCTCATTCCCCACATGTTAGAGTATGTGGTGATGACATGTGTCCACATGATCCCATATTTTAAGTGGTGAATATTAAATCTTAGTTAATTTTCCAATGAGTAGAAATTACTTTTCTAAAATAAAAAGGATGAAACTATTGAATAAAACTTGTGATGCTTGTGATGATATTAGATCATCAACTATATGCCTTAGAGTGCTAATTAGACTAGTTAAGTATTGTTTGGTGATTGTGTACTCCGTATGTATTTATAGACGATAATACCGACCAAGTCTACGAGGAGGAGGAGTTCTACCAAGAAGAAGAAGAAGAAAACTTCAACCACTGCACCAACCAAGGAAAGCCACCATTAACAATGCAAGCTAACACTTGCAAGTATAATGATTAACAAGCTAGGACTAAACTAGATGGTTTAGCAAAGATGCTTTAGGCATGCTTTAGTTACACTACCTTGACTAGTAATTACCCCAAGTATTATTTTTCCAAGCTTTACTTCCTTTACTTTACACAAAGTTCTTTACTTGTTTAGAAGGTAGCATAAAGAGTATAAAACTTGGCCTATATAGAACCCTTTAGATGTCATCCTATGGCATGAGATGGATCCCATCTTTTCCACCTTAGTGAACACTCTTAACTTAGTAGTTTAGAGTAGATAAAAACTTGAGTCACTTTAGATGGGAAAACTTGGTGAAAATGAATTATGAAAACCTTAGAATGATGAGTCATTCTATTGAGATGTTTTGACATGTGTTGAGAAACACAAATGGTTTATGATGATGAAAATGTTGAGGCATGATATTTAACCCTTTTATAAAACTAATGGTTGGATTCGGATGCGATACCATTCCAAATTTATCGTACAACCACATTACCTGAATTGGGTAAGGCTTAGCCGGAAGTTTATATGCATTAGTATTAGTTCCCTCACGGGAGAGGTTTGAGCTGAGGCTATCTCTCAATGTTGTCCACCTATGTAGTGCCCAAGATGACAGATGGTCATGGTTGGGAGGCCATGCTCATAGGAGAGGTGCTTATACTAGGGTGTGTAAAGGAAAGGTTATGTTTTATTATCTGCATACTAAGTATGATGATTCAGGGTTATCCCTGACAGATGTATCGAATCTTGTGGTGAAAGTGTACCACCTCTGTAGAGTGTCAAACTATTCGAATAGCCGCGTCCGCGGTTATGGACAGTTGGAATGACCATACTGTTTCGTTGTCACATGTTTTCAAAATAACTTATGAAATGAATGATGAATCTTGACTTGACCACAACAGGGTTGTGTTTATGACAATAGCTTCCCACCTTAAGTGATTCTAGAACTTTATTTTATCTTTCTTTGCTTCTGAACTTAGCTTAAGTTTCAAATTTAACTTTATAGTTAAACTTAGAGTTAGCACTTTACTTTAGAACTATCCTACTTGTTAGTGGTAGTTTGCGAGTACTTAAAGAGTACTCATGGCTTTTGTCCCTGGCTATTCTCATGGCCATACTATGAAGGAGACTACCAAGATGATGGCCAGCAGAGCGGCTATGATAACTAGTACTATCTGCCTTCGTTAGCATTGCCTGTGCCCCTGAAGATGGACCCCACCGCTACGCTTATCTTTTATTCCGCTGCTTGTTGTATTAAGACTGGATTATGAGATTCTTATTTGTGTAAGACCTTATATATGGTTTGTAATAGATGATGTACTGTGATATCCAATCTGTTATGTCTCGCAAAAATGGTAATCCTGGGATTGCGATGAATGACATAACAGGCATCTGGGATTAAAAATCCGGGTGTTGACATTATGTTTCAAAATATCAGGCTAACGGTTATCAAGTTGGGCCCCCTGTCAGTGTTCGCTGTTATGTCGATCCCATCGCTTAGGCGTCAATTAGGCGAGCGGCAATCCGTGGGGCGTCGTGGCCATGGCGCGGAGCTGGGACGTGGACGAACCTGCTCGGCCCTGCTCTCCTTCCTGTAGGCTTGCAGCATTGGCGCCTACATCCATTACATGTCTTCTTCTTCCTCGGAGCGGAAATCTATGGTCGCGACCATGGAGTGGTGCTGGGACGTGATGAACCTGCTCGGCCCCGCTCTCCTGCCCATCCCGAGTCGGAGCTCACCCTCACCAAGGCCGCAAACATGCACGTTGTAGGGACAAGAATTGGTTCCTGATGAGATCTGTCACCATGTCAACCATGCTCGGTCCTGTTTTCCTCCTCCAGAATCCGAGCTTGTCGTCGCCGTGGTCACACCCGCACCAATTCTGCCACCTCTGTCGAGGTCTCTGTGGTAGCTCAAGTTCTTCCATGTTGAACCTGTAAGCGAATTCGGAGATGGGAGGCAGCAACCCGTTGTTGAACCTATAAGGAATTAGCTGAAGACTACGTGCCGCTCCAAGGTCTTCGGCTGATGCCTTCGGCTTCTTCCAACGTCCACCACCAATGTGAGATTATTTAGTTACTTCAATACAAAATTTTGACCAATTTAACTTGTTTATGTATTCCTTGACAATTATAATATAATTGAGCACTAGAAATATTTTGTAGTGTGCATGAGCATGATTAGTAATATAATTGAACACTAGAAATTTTAAGAAACTCCATATAAAGGAGTAGATTAATATATAATATAGAAGGTTTACCAGAGACACCACGGTTATATTGTCTTACATGCCACACACAAGTAATAATTAACTAAAACAAAATAAAAGCAGGGCAGCAGTAGGAGGCTGGGACACAGAGATGCCTAGTAGGGCAGGGCATCAGTAGGAGGCAGGGACATCCTAGTCGAGGGGATACATGCCAGCCTTGACATAATCCCGGAGGAATTTGCCGAAGGCTGAATGCCGCGCCAAGGTAATCGGCCTATCACTACAAGGAATGTGCTAACTTGTGACCGAAATATTGGTCATAGAAAGGTCATAGTAGTGCATCTATGACCTTTCTATGACCAAAAACAGTAGGTCATATAGCGAGCGTCACTATAGACAGCTCACGACCTTTTTTTGTATTGGTCATGGACTACTATGACCAAAATAGATGGTCATAGTGTTCATGACCAAAATTTTTGTCATGGCATTCTGGTCTATCCACGTAAGTCAATCTGACATGGAATCTGACGTGACAGCAAATTTAGCCCGGTCCAGTTTAGTGCTTTACATGGGCCAAGTCCAACAATTCTTGCCTTTTGGTTTATAAACCAAGCTTTTCCCGTCCAGTTTTTCATGGGCCAAGCCCAAAACTTTAACCCATATATTTTTGGTCCGTGGTATTTTATTTGGCCCAATATTTCCCATTTATATTTACAGTAGGTCCCACATGTCAAATGGGTCCTACGTGACAGTATTAGTTTCCTATTACAGGTCCCACATGTCAGTTGCCACACTCGTCATATTTAAATTCCATATAGATAGTGTTCGCACAGACATACTGCCAGGTTATAGCTTCCAACGATTTGATAAACAACAATTATTTACAATACATAACACATCCAATTACAGTGCCCCACTCATTAAGCACTATGATTTCACAAATAAACACTTCCAATTACAACAGTAAACTAAACCCCTCCAGATCGCCAAGTTCGCTCTTCCTCGTCCACTACCTACAGTTCGATTGCCTCCCCTACACTACAGATCACCATGCTGCTGGCTGTACCTCAAGGTCGCTGGAAGAGCAGCACCTCCAGGAACACCTCCACAAACTCGCTGCTTCTACTCCTAGCTCCTCCTCCATCCAGAAGCACCTCCAGGACTTCCAGGAACTCTCTCTCCTCAGTGCCTCCGTCCAGCTCCTTCTCCACGCCTCTATGCCATTGATGGATACATCAAGAGCCACTACACCTTCTTCCTCTGCCTCCGTTTCTTCGTCCTTCTACAAATCATCATCGAATACTCCTGTACAAGAAATTCTACTCCATGAAACTTTCTTATGTCCTATATGAAACTTGCACACGACGCAGAAGCCAATTTGCAGATGGACACATGTATATATGTTAGTTGTTTACAAAGTTTTACCAGAGTATATCGACAGGAGTAATAATATTCGATGCACAAGATGCAAAAGCTATTTTGAAGATGGATATGAGTAATTGCAGTGACCAACATAACTACAATATTAAACCAACAGAAGCATATCTCAACATTTTTCATTTATAAACTACAGAATTTATGTTATCAGAAACAAAGCCAGTTATGTTAGGTAAGTGGAGAATCCAAACTACAACATGAAATAACCGGTCCAATATACTCCCAGTACATAATAGATAACAATGGTAATAGATAACAGTACATTAGGAGAGTTTTACAAAAACTCCATGCCATAAAAATTAGTAGTGTTTTGGTATAGAAGTAGTATTGCAGACAAATCAAACAAAAGACAAGTACGTAGTCATAGTATTGTTTGTAGAAGAGAAACTGAATACTTAATATTTGAGCAGTAGTACTAAATAAACATCTGTTATAACTATATATGATTACTAATAAGATGTGTCCAGATGAGGAAGAAGTGAAGAGCACACATATGCAATGCTTGGGACATATAAAAGCAAATAGCCTAGAATAGCATCTTGGCTACTAGCAGCCTAGAGAGAGAACAACAAGATGAAAATAAAACTCCAGAGAGAGAGATAAACAGAGAAGGGCATCTTGCCTACTAGAAGCATATATCTCTAGTAATTCTAGTAATTTCATCCCAGAATGATAAGTGTGGAGAATGCATTTGTGAACAGAACAACAAAGAAGGTTGCGGTAGACAAAAAAGAAGGTCTCCAAATTTTATTTGGTGTTGTTGCGCTCCTTCGGGTCCAAGTAGATCTAAAAGAACAGAACAAATAGATCAATACCTGCATTGAGAGCCTAGCAAGCTGAAAGTGTTCTAGGTGCAATATGTTGCTAAACTAGACTAAGAAATGGGAGATGATCAGAGTTTGTAATTGTCAACAAAGGCACCATATCAAATAAAGCTACAACAAGAACACCCACACAGTATAGGTCCATTAAGCTACAACAAAGATGTGCAAGTTATGTTTGCCTTTAGGTCATCCACTGAAAATATCCTTTTAACAGTGTACACTAGCCACAATAATCAATATATGTCCATTAAGCTACAACAAAGATGTGCAAAATTAATTTGATCTTCTATCCAAAAGAGAGGAGTGGCTACAGTCAAATAGTTGATGTTATCTAGTTCATATACCCAGTCTATCAGTGGTAGCTTGATAGGCAGCGACTAATCTGTGAGATATTACCATCATGGAGGTTGGATAGAGAGGGGAATTACCTCGTGGCCGTGGTTGAAGGTGATGCTGGCGGCAAGCTATATGTAGCTGTCTTGGATGCGACATGCTGAGGAAGGAAGGTCCACAGGCAGACGAGCATCAGCGCGTGAGGACGGCGACCACGTCCTTCTTGGCGACGACCATGAGCTTCTCGAGTCAAACAGATCGACGAGCAGCCAAGAAAGCCCTTGACGCACGCGAGGTGATTCCTTGGATGACGACAGCGATCCCTGCACGAGACAAGAGGACACGGTGGTGATGAGGAAAAAGTTCAGATCAAATCTGGACTGATTCGGATTTTGACCTCGCGCAAACGTGACCTAAGCATGAGAGGAAATGGAGATCTTGTCGTTGGGTGCATCTTCATCGGTTGGCGAAGCTGTTTCTAGAGGAGGTAGGCGAGGTCGTCGAGATGCTTCTAGTGGAGGTTGGTGAAGCCGCGCGGGCTGACGCAGGGGACCGCCTCTGGGTCGATCACCGGGAACATCTCGTTCAGGTCCTTGGCCAGTAGCGCCTCCGTAGAACACAAACTCCGTCAGATCAGATCATGGAGGAATCGAGCAGCGGGCATCCGTACCTCGTGTGGCTGGAGGACGTAGGGGAGGAACATGTGGGGTGGTGCATGGGCATAGGCGAGGCTTTGGGGAGTAGGGGTGGCCGGCGATATGGCGTAAGATCCGGGTCGCCAGACGAGGGGTCGTTGGGGATATAGAGAGAGGCGGCGGGGTCGGGGAGACGAGGTCTCACGCCTAAGGGTTAGGGTTTGGGAGTGCTGTTGTGGTGAGGTGGCGTGGAGGATTTTACGCAATTACCCTTGATCATTTTTGTGGTGCAAGTAGGAACTATAGGACATTTCAGACTTTCGACAAGGGGCGGGGGTGGGGGGCTATGGAAATTTTGGGCGTTGGATGGAGGCAATGTGGACGGCTGGGATCTATTTTAGTGGGGTGATCTATGGGTACTCTTGTTCTCTTTCCTTATTGGCTGCCTCTATTTTCTATTTTTCGAGTGGCAAAAATTGGACGTTTTGTGAAGCGACTACCAAATAAAAGTTTCAAAATAATACCATCCTATTTTTTCAATAATAATAGACCACCTAACTTGGACAATGTCCCAACTGGGGTATCTAAAAATCTTTTCGTCCACTCCTCGCAAAAAAGACAAATGTGTGCCGAATCAGCAGGAAGTGGGTCCAATTTAAACTATAGGTATAAGATCTAACGCTCTCGATTTTTTGCAAAAATCATTTTTAGGTTCACAATATTCTATTTTATCAGAGATCCACTGAAAGATTAGTGAGGCTCAGCCCCTAGCTAAGAACCTTCATGCTCGCCGTTTTGACCATAGTTTGAAACGGGCATAAGAAATTCAAAAACGGTCTAAACAATGTAAATCCTTCACGTGGTATCATATTGTGTGACATAGTTATAATGAAAAATACCAAACTTGGTATATCGATTGCATCTCGAAAAAACCTTCACAAAAATGACCTATCATGTCCGAGGTTTCATGGCTTTCAGGTCAAACGACCAATGTTATGGCCAGAATCGTGGCATAGTTTGTAATATTGTATCCATATTGTGCACACATGTGCATATTGGGATGGCGAACGATGTTGCAGGAGGAAGTTCTCCTTATTGTACCATGGAAAAAGCATTTTTCATTTTCGGAATGCCAAAATCGGGGCGTTTTATGAAGCAACCACCAAATTAAAGTTTCAAAATGGCACCACCCCATTTTTCAAATATAATAGACCACCTTACTTGGAAAATGTCCCAACTGGGGTATCAAAAAATCTTTTCGTCCACCCCTCGCAAAAAAGACAAATGTCTGCTGAATTGGTAGGAAGTGGGTCCGACTTGAACTATAGGTATAAGATCAAACGCTCCTGATTTTTTGCAAAAATTATTTTTAGGTTCACAATATTCTATTTTATCAGAGATCCACTAAAAGATTAGCGAGGCTTAGCCCCTAGCTAAGAACCTTCATGCTCGCCATTTTGACTATAGTTTGAAACGGGCATAAGAAATTCAAAAACGGTCCAAACAATATAAATCCTTCGCGTGGTATCATATTGTGTGACATAGTTACAATGAAAATACCAAACTTGGTATATCGATTGCATCTCGAAAAAACCTTCACAGAAATGACCTATCATGTCCGAGGTTTCATGGCTTTTAGGTCAAACGACCAATGTTATGGCCAGAATCGTGGCATAGTTTGTAATATTGTACTCATATTGTGCACGCATGTGCATATTAGGCTGGCGAATGATGTTGTACGAGGAAGTTTTCCTTTTCGTACAATGGAAAAAGCATTTCTCATTTTCGGAATGCCAAAATCGGGGCGTTTTGTGACGCAACCACCAAATTAAAGTTTAAAAATGGCACCACCCCATTTTTCAAAAATAATAGACCACCTTCTTGGACAATGTCCCAACTGGGGTATCAAAAAATCTTTTCGTCCACCCCTCACGAAAAAGACAAATGTCTGCTGAATCTGTAGGAAGTGGGTCCGACTTGAACTATAGGTATAAGATCTAACGCTCCTAATTTTTTGCAAAAATCATTTTTAGGTTCACAATATTCTATTTTATCAGAAAACCACTGAAAGATTAGCGAGGCTCAACCCCTAGCTAAGAACCTTCATGCTCGCCGTTTTGACCATAGTTTGAAATGGGCATGTGAAATTAAAAAATGGTCCAAACAATGTAAATCCTTCACGTGGTATCATATTGTGTGACATTGTTACAATCAAAAATACCAAACTTGGTATATGGATTGCATCTCAAAAAAACCTTCACAGAAATGACCTATCATGTCCGAGGTTTCATGGCTTTCAGGTCAAACGACCAATGTTATGGCCAGAATCGTGGCATAGTTTGTAATATTGTATCCATATTGTGCACGCATGTGCATATTGGGATGGCGAACGATGTTGCAGGAGGAAGTTTTCCTTATCGTACCATGGAAAAAGCATTTTTCATTTTCGGAATGCCAAAATCAGGGCGTTTTGTGAAGCAACCACCAAATTAAAGTTTTAAAATGGCACCACCCCATTTTTTGAAAACTAATAGACCACCTTACTTGGAAAATGTCCCAACTGGGGTATCAAACAATATTTTCATCCACCCCTCGCAAAAAAGACAAATGTCTGCTGAATTGGCAAGAAGTGGGTCTGACTTGAACTATAGGTATAAGATCTAACGCTCCTGATTTTTTGCAAAAATCATTTTAGGTTCACAATATTCTATTTTATCAGAGATCCACTGAAAGATTAGCGAGGCTCAGCCCCTAGCTAAGAACCTTCATGCTCGCCATTTTGACCATAGTTTGAAACGGGCATAAGAAATTCAAAAACGGTCCAAACAATGTAAATCCTTCACGTGGTATCATATTGTGTGACATAGTTACAATGGAAAATACCAAACTCGGTATATCGATTGCATCTCGAAAAAACCTTCACAGAAATGACCTATCATGTCCGAGGTTTCATGGCTTTCAGGTCAAACGACCAATGTTATGGTCAGAATCACGGCATAGTTTGTAGTATTGTACCTATATTGTGCACGCATGTGCATATTAGGCTGGTAAATGATGTTGTAGGAGGAAGTTTTCCTTTTCGTACCATAGAAAAAGCATTTTTCATTTTCAGAATGCCAAAATCGGGGCGTTTTGTGACGCAACCACCAAATTAAAGTTTAAAAATGGCATCACCCCATTTTTCAAAAATAATAGACCACCTTACTTGGACAATGTCCCAACTGTGGTATCAAAAAATCTTTTCGTCCACCCCTCACGAAAAAGACAAATGTCTGCTGAATCGGTAGGAAGTGGGTCCGACTTGAACTATAGGCATAAGATCTAACGCTCCTGATTTTCTGCAAAAATCATTTTTAGGTTCACAATATTCTATTTTATCAGAGAACCACTGAAAGATTAGCGAGGCTCAGCCCCTAGCTAAGAACCTTCATGTTCGCCGTTTTAACCATAGTTTGAAACAGGCATAAGAAATTCAAAAAACGGTCCAAACAATATAAATCCTTCGCGTGGTATCATATTGTGTGACATAGTTACAATGAAAAATACCAAACTTGGTATATTGATTGCATCTCGAAAAAACCTTCACAGAAATGACCTATCATGTCCGAGGTTTCATGGCTTTCAGGTCAAACGACCAATGTTATGGCCAGAATCGTGGCATAGTTTGTAATATTGTACCCATATTGTGCATGCATGTCATATTGGGATGGAGAACGATGTTGTAGGAGGAAGTTTTCCTTTTCGTACCACGAAAAATGAATTTTTCATTTTCGGAATGCCAAAATCAGGGCGGTTTGTGAAGCAACCACCAAATGAAAGTTTAAAAATGGCACCACCCCATTTTTCAAAAATAATAGACCACCTTACTTGGACAATATCCTAACTGAGGTATCTAAAAATCTTTCCGTCCACCCCTCGCGAAAAAGACAAATGTCTCCCGAATCGGTAGGAAGTGTGTCTGATTTGAACTATAGGTACATGATTTAATGCTCCTGATTTTTTGCAAAAATTATTTTTAGGTTCATAATATGATGTTTCTTCAAGGATCCAATATAAGTTTAGCGAGGCTCAACGAAAAATTTCAATTTCAAACCCTATTGTCAAAACCATGATTCAAAAATCTCTATTAACACCTATAAAGGTTTTATATATGAAATATGTACTTTTGTTTTTCCTGGAAAGTAAAAGTATTCCATAATGTTCTAACAATATTCTCTGAAATTTTACAAGTTCTATGCATTTTATTTGACTCAATTTGGAGTTATGAATAAAAAGATACAAACTAATTCAATCAACAAAGAAAACAAAGAGAACAAAAGAGCTAGAGCTGGCCGGCTGGAAAACGGGCCAACCCAGCAGGAAATACATTCCTCTGTGCTACTGTCGGCCCAAGACGAGCCCAGCTAGAAGCCCACGCAACCACAAGTCGGAGGCCATATCAGCATTAGGCCCAACCCCGCTAGCGACGTTTCACACATATACATGTCATGTGCAATAGTTGCAAATAAAATTGATGTGGTGCGGTGGTATAGTGCGTAACTGAGATGGTGGAGGGTGGGGGTTCAAGTCCCCCCGGCACCTTATTTTTGCCCGATTTAATCCGCGATGGGCAGGGCCTGTCGAGCGGGGCCTATGTGGGTCCTGCCTTGTAGTTCGTGGTGAGGCCTGCATGGGTCCCATCTCCATTTCTTCGTGGGGCCTGCATGTCAGTCTAAGTGTTCTTTCTTGGTCAACATAAATACGTGGGTCCCATACGTAAGTGGTAGGTTTCAAATTTAGCTAGACATGACACGTGGAGGAAAACTGACACTTGGATATGACACATATTAAAAAATTAACACGTGGACTTGACACGTAGGTGAAACTGGTTACTTGGTAGTCTAGTCATTTCAAATAATCATGTACTAGTGGTAACGACTATTTAAATTGGTCGTAGTCACGTAAAACTAAGGTCATAGACTAGTGCTGTCTATGTTATGACCAATTGGTGTAATCAAATTATGACCTTCTTAAGAAAAAAGGTCATTGTTCTTTAAGGTTTGACCCTCCGAAATGGTCTATGGCCATTTGGTTTGAAATGGTCATAGTTCTATGACCAAAAAACCATGGTCGTTAAGAAAAGGTCACTAGTTGACACATTTCTTGTAGTGTATGTTGTCTGCCTCCACCTCTACCAATGCCCACCGCGTGCTGGATCATGCTGTCGAGGTCCACGTTGATTGCTCTGCCACAGAATGGGCAAAACCGTCCCTCCCTATGGTAGAAACGGATTAGCCCACACCGTAACCGCCTCAGCACGTAGTGGCTCTTGTTGTCCCTGGATTCCTTGCTAGCGTCCACGTCATCATCATCCTCCTGTTGATTTTTAAGAACATAACTTAGAACTCATACATATGATTGAATTATATTATAACTTAAGAATTGACAATATGTAAGACAATATATCCGTGGATATCAAAGAGAAAGCATCTCAGCAACAGTTTGATCAGTTCATATATCATTTCATCTCAACACAATGACAATTAAATGCATCCGTGTGTATGTAGAATAAAGATTGCGGCCTCATAAGTTTCTTCAAGGATGGCGTGAGTGAACCAAGTAACGATTGCACAACCCATATTATTCTTGTACATCGCCACAGGTTCGCTAACTCATCCCTAAAAAAATCTGACACCAATGTGTCCGCCTCTCTTTTGGGGCAAATTTGAATCATTGGCCACAATAAGAAATTGAAATGTAATCCTACGAAACAATATTCAGGGATATACATAGTCAGGTACAAAAACAATCCTAAATATTATAATTATAAATAAAAAACCAAACAATTAGTCTTCAGGTACATGTTAAAAATACTTATGATCAAAACTATGCATATACATATGCATCATACCAATCATTCAAAGATCAGAAACAATTCCAGGATCATATATGTAGTTCTATATGAGAATAAATCAAGAGCCTCATAATTTATTTTCAGAGATGGAGTTGGAGAACCAAAGTACCAACATCACAACCTATATTGTTTGTGTGTATTGCTGCCTCAGGTTCACCAACCCATCCCTAAAACATGACAACATCATATGTGTCTCCCCTTGAACTCTTTTGGGGAAAATTTTAAAACATCATATGTGTCTCCCCTTGAACTCTTTTGGGGCAAATTTTAATAATTAGCCTCGATGACAAACTGTAATGTAATTCTTATACACTATGAATGCAAGCAATACATAATTCAAATATCATAGTTCTATGGATGTAGAATAAAGATTGCAGCCTTATAAGTTTCCTCAGGGATGGCATAAGAGAACCAAGTAACAATTGCACAACCTATATTATTCTTGTACATCGCCCCCGGTTCGCTAACTCATCCCTGAAAAATCTGACACCATTGTGTCTGCCTCTCTTTTGGGGCAAATTTGAATCATTAGCCATAATAAGAAATTGAAATGTAATCGTACAAAACAATATTCAGGATATACATATGCATCATACGACTCATTCAAAGATCAGAAATAATACAAATATTATATATATAGGTTCCATATGAGAATAAATTAAGGGCCTCATTATTTTTTCAGAGATGGAGTTGGAGAACGAAGATACCAACAGCACAACCTATATTGTTTATGTACATTGCTGCCTCAGGTTCACTAACCATCCCTAAGAAAACGACACCATCAGATGTGTCTCCCTTGCACTATTTTGGAGAAAATTGAATCATTGGGCTCAGTAAGGAATAGAAATATAATGTTATAGGCATGATGTGTATCGAATTCAACACTCAACTAGAAAACCCTAAAACCCTTAAGTCAAATGTTAATCGATTAAATTTACAGCACAAGAAGAAACGTATGAACAACAACGAGTTGAGCAAATGTAAATTTACTAGATGGCAGATGAGCAGATTGGGGTTTTGTGACTAGAAGGATTAGGGTTTTGTGACTAGATGGCAGATGCATCAGTTGACCATTCGAACCATATATATACTATCCTAATTCAAGAGCAAAAGAATATATACACGATTGAGCAAATCCCATGTATGAACAGTGAAATATGTGGCTGCGACTAGAGAATATAGCAATCTAGTACCTCAGACTCCTCATTAGGGACCTCCTCCTCGAACTCGTCATTCTCTGCGATTGCGTCGAAGATTTCTTGGACGGTGATGGGGTCATTGATGTAGAGCACCGGATTGGCTCCACCTGCCCCCATCTAGATCTGCCGCTGGCACCATGACGTTGTCGGCCACCTGCTGCTCGACGGCAACGGCTACTGGCTGGACGGATGAGCTCAAACCCTCGACAGCGCGGCGACGAGAGGCATTCATTCCTGGAGAAGATGCCTCCGTCTGCTTGGCGATGACCGAGCCATCTCCACACGTACGCTTCATGGCGCACCTAGGGAAGGAGGTGGTGCAAATGGCGGTAGGTGCAGTTTGGGGTTTTGGGACTAGGCAGATTGGGGAAAATGACACGAGCTTAGGGAAGAAGAAGGTCAAGTGGGTTTATAAACACTGGACCATTCGTAGTCCTCGAGTGGCCACGTGTGGTGGGCAGGGGGATGAGGCTACCATGATCTCCACTTTTTTTGGGTTCCCTTTTTTTGAAACAACCACGATCTCCACTTTAGAACTGCATTGAAAACACGCTCACGGCATACCTCGATTCCACTGCATGCAAGTGGCGCAGAACCAATTTCTAGCAATGTTAGGTCTACTCGAGGGCCCCCTTGACGCATGGAAGTTACTTGTAGTAGGGCCCAGTTGGAAGTGAGATTTAGAGCGCTGCGTAAAAATGGGATATGTCTTATTAAAATCAAGTGGTAATAAATAGCAGTGTCCCGTCAACAACCATGCACTCGATGACCCCGTTGCCCTGTGCATGTGTTGTAGTAGCAGTAGTAGGCTTTTCAGACTTGAATAAACATGACATGACCACTCGACGACTTTTTCCATGGACGGCTTCGTGTTCCTTCTTGTAGAAGTCTCACTGAGGGAGACATCCGTGTTGTCTCACGTTGTACTGTGAAGGGCATGATGTGTGCAATGATCCTCGTTGGATCACACAGGATCAATGGTAGGTGTGAACGATCCGCGTGACAACTGTGTCAACCAATCAGGACATAGCAGACAGAGCGAGCACATGTTTGGGCTTCTACGAAAGAGAGAGAGAGGGGGCAAAACTGAGTAGTATCAAAAACCCAAGGGCAAAACTGAATAGTACAAAAATGGAAAGTGAGTGTCTTGTACAATGAAACACATCGTCGTAAACATCAAATTATGCCAAGATAGATCCACTAGAGTTCATTGGATGTGTGTTCTTCTCATAAACCACATGGATCCACTAGAGTTCATTGGATGTGTGCTCTTCTCATAAACCACATGGATCCACTAGAGTTCATTGGATGTGTGTTATTGTCATAAACCACATGGATCCACTAGAGTACATTAGATGTGTGTTCTTGTAATAAACCACATGGATCCACTAGAGTCATTGCATGTGTGTTCTTTTCACAAACCACATATGGATCCACCAGAGTCATTGCATGTCTGTTCTTTTCACAAAGCGCATATGGATCCACTAGAGTCATTGCATGTATGTTCTTCTCATAAACCACATATGGATCCACCCGAGTCATTGCATGTTTGTTCTTTTCATAAACCACAGCTAGAGTCATTGGATGTGTGTTCTTTTCACAAACCATATGGATCCACCAGAGTCATTGCATGTTTGATCTTTTCGCAAACCACATATGGATCCACCAGTGTCATTGCATGCCTGCTCTTTTCATAAACCACAACTAGAGTCATTGCATGTCTGTTCTTTTCACAAACCACACAAGGATCCACCAGAGTCATTGCATGCCTGTTCTTTTCATAGACCACATATGGATCCACCAGATTTCATTGCATGTGTGTTCTTTCAACAAACCACATATGGATCCACCAGTGTCATTGCATGTGTGTTCCTTTCACAAACCACATATGGATCCACTAGGGTCATTGCATGTGTGTTCTTTTCATTAAACACATATGGATACCCTAGTGTCATTCCATGTGTGTTCTTTTCATTAACCACAACTAGAGTCATTGGATGTGTGTTCTTTTCATAGACCACATATGGATCCACCAGAGTTCATTGCATGTCTGTTCTTTTCACAAACCACATATGGATCCACCAGAGTCATTGCATGTGTGTTCTTTTCACAAACCACATATGGATCCACCAGTGTCATTCCATGTGTTTTGTTTTCATTAACAACATATGGATCCCTAGTGTCATTGCATGTGTGTTCTTTTCACAAACCACATATGGATCCACCAGTGTCATTGCATGTGTGTTCTTTTCATAAACCATATATGGATCCACTAGAGTTCATCATGTGTGTTCTTTTCATTAACCACAGCAAGAGTCATTGCATGTATGTTCTTTTCACAAACCACACAAGGATCAAACAAAGTCATTGCATGTCTGTTCTTTTCATAGACCACATATGGATCCACCAGAGTTCATTGCACGTGTGTTCTTTCAAGAAACCACATATGGATCCACCAGTGTCATTGCATGTGTGTTCTTTTCACAAACCACATAGGGATCCACCAGTGTCATTACATGTGTGTTCTTTTCATTAACCACATATGGATCCCCTAGTGTCATTGCATGTGTGTTCTTTTCATTAACCACAACTAGTGTCATTGCATGTCTGTTCTTTTCACATTCCACATATGGATCCACAAGTGTCATTGCATGTGTGTTCTTTTCACAAACCACATATGGATCCACCAGTGTCATTGCATGTGTGTTCTTTTCATTAACCACAACTAGAGTCATTGCATGTGTGTTCTTTTCATAGACCACATATGGATCCACTAGAGTTCATTCCATGTCTGTTCTTTTCACAAACCACATAAGCATCCACTAGAGTCATTGCATGTCTGTTCTTTTCATAGACCACATATGGATCCACCAGAGTTCATTACATGTGTGTTCTTTCAACAAACCACATATGGATCCACCCGTGTCATTGCATGTGTTATTTTCACAAACCACATATGGATCCACCAGAGTCATTGCATGTGTGTTCTTTTCACAAATCACACATGGATCCACGAGTGTCATTGCATGTGTGTTCTTTTCACAAACCACATATGGATCCACCGGTGTCATTGCATGTGTGTTATTTTCATAAACCACACATGGATCCACTAGAGTTTATTGCATGTGTGTTCTTTTCATTAACCACAGCTAGAGTTATTGCATGTTTGTTCTTTTCACAAACCACACAAGGATCCACCAGAGTCATTGCATGTCTGTTCTTTTCATAGACCACATATGGATCCACCAGAGTTCATTGCATGTGTGTTCATTCAACAAACCACATATGGATCCACCCGTGTCATTGCATGTGTTCTTTTCACAAACAACATATGGATCCACTAGTGTCATTGCATGTGTGTTCTTTTCATTAACCACATATGGATCCCCTAGTGTTATTCCATGTGTGTTCTTTTCACAAACCACATATGGATCCACCGGTGTCATTGCATGTGTGTTCTTTTCATAAACCACACATGGATCCACCAAAGTTTATTGCATGTGTGTTCTTTTCATTAACCACAGCTAGAGTCATTGCATGTCTATTCTTTTCACATACCACATAAGCATCCACCAGAGTCATTGCAAGTCTGTTCTTTTCATAGACCACATATGGATCCACCAGAGTTCATTGCATGTGTGTTCTTTCAACAAACCACATATGGATCCACCCGTGTCATTGCATGTGTTCTTTTCACAAATAACATATGGATCCACCAGTGTCATTGCATGTGTGTTCTTTTCATTAACCACATATAGATCCCCTAGTGTCATTGCATGTGTGTTCTTTTCATTAACCACAACTAGTGTCATTGCATGTCTGTTCTTTTCATTGACCACATATGGATCCACCAGAGTTCATTGCATGTGTGTTCTTTTCACAAACCACATATGGATCCACCAGTGTCATTGAAATGTGTGTTCTTTTCATGAACCACAACTAGAATCATTGCATTTCTGTTCTTTTCACAAACCACATTGATCCACCAGTGTCATTGCTTGTGTGTTCTTTCAATAAACCACAGCTAGATTCATTGCATGTGTGTTCTTTTCATTAACCACATATGGACCTGAAGGAGTTATGCCCTAGAGGCAAATAATAAAGTGTATTATTTGATATATCTCCTATATGTTCATAATACGTTTCATACTGTGCTATAATTGTGTTAATAGGAAACATTAATACACGTGTGGTATGGAAAACAAATCGTGTCTCTAGTTACCTCTAGCGAACTAGTTCATTGGTCATGAGGATGGTTTGGGTTTCAAGATCATGGGCATTTATGCCAATTGACAATGGGGTCATGTTATTAGTTGAATAACATGATAGACAAACATCCGACCATTATATCTTGAATGAGATCTAGTTACAAAGTTCACCATTGAAGATAAAACACAGAGAACCTTGCAACCTGATCCTTTGACTGTGAGGTAATGCAAATCACCATTCCGGAGGAAGCTTAGATGGTTATCAAGAGTCATCTCGTAAAAGGCTGATCAAAAAGGTGCCACATAGGTTTTCTAATGGGATGCGTAGAGGAGTACATAGCAAGACCAGGATTTGTCTAGTCCATATAACAGACAGATACATGTGGCCATCTCAGTGACATTGCATTAATGAAGCTTGCGAGCATGTGATTTGGTCATGGAATGCAACGACCTGAGAACGAGTAAACATGTTCATTGGTAACGAGACCGAACTAAGGTATGGGGATACCAAAGATCAAGTCTCGAATGAATTAGGTATCGTATGACAAAGGGAACGGGAAACGACTATCTCATGGTTCGAGCGATTCGATTCATGAAACGCACGGGGGTCACATGGCCATCCAGGTCCCTCTATTGATCATTGATGTGAGAGTAGTCTCAATCTTGTCCTGAGTGTTTCTAAACCGAAGGATGTCACGCTTAAGGGTAGGGATGCTTATGGTAGATGAGGTATCGTATGAGAAATAGAGTAAGAGAAACTGGAATAGTTTCGGGTAACATCCGTTGGAGATCGGAAGGGGTCCAGAAGGTGTCCGGAGTGAAGGAATAATACAATATGTGTATTTGAATATTAATTGGAGAATTAATATTAAATATATATTTTATTTTATTATTAAAGGCATGATAATGCTAATGGGCCTCACCCGAAGGGAGCCCAATAGGGCATGGCGCCTGGGGAGAGGGGGCCAGCCGGCCTAGGCTTGGTGGGCTGCCCCAATGGGGCCCACCTAGGGCCGGCGGCTGCCCTAGGTGGCCGGCAGGTGTGGGGTTAGTCACACACCACCTGGCCCTAGGGTGGTGCGCCCCCTCCCACTATATATAGGGGTCTCCCCTCCCCCTTTGGAATCATCCCATTCCCCCTCATTCTCTCTCTCATCCATTGATGACTTCTCCGTAATATTGGGGAGGACCTCGTGGGTGAGTTCTCCACCTTCACAGCACCGTCGTGTGATCTGTGATCCGCCGTCTACTTCTTCCGCTGCTCGGCTGGATCGGAGTCCGGTTGACGTCTCCTACACCGGACGTGTGACGAACTTCGGAGGCACCACACTTGGGGTGCTGCTCGTCTTCATCAATATACGCCTTCCTGCATAAGGGCGTGCCTCGGTTTTCAAAGTTATGGATATCGTTTCCCTTCTCCATTACTTATGTCTACCTAGTATAGATCCTGGTATTAGTGTTCGAGTAGATAGAATTTTTTTGTTTTCTACTACGGAACCCTTTCAGTGGTATCAGAGCGGGTCTATGGGTAGACAGGTCGTATGGATAGAACACATAGCGATATGTGGGCATTGATTCTCTAGTTGCTACCCTCTTTAATGTTATTGTTCATATTGCGGCACTGTTTGATGAAGCAGCCCCCAACCGACCTCACGTGGTGATTCACGAGACTGGTCCACGAATCAAAGTGTCTTAGGAGGGTGTATGTCTCTCTACAGTAGTTGATATGGCATTGACAGAGTGCCTTGAAAAGGGAAGAAGAACGACAATCATTGAATCCATTTTGTGGCTCCACGTTCGTAGGTGGGAAGGGGTTCTATTGCGAAAGCCCTAAAGCCGCGTAAAACTTGCAATAGATAATATAGAAGCATCTATTTTTATTATTGCATAGGGGTAAGTATTATAATGTGGCAATGAAAAGTTTATGAAACTTTCATTGAAGCTATTGATGATGATCATAATGCTATATCCACATCATAACACTTTACTTTTGAAGTATTACTTATTGTGCTGGTATATTCATATTCGACAGTAGCACAATAAGATAATCCCTCATAGTATTCCAGTTATCGTATTCCCCTTGTGTGTGCACCACCAAGAAAGTTCTTCGGTATGAGGCGCCCTGCGGTGAGTAGGGGTCAAACATATCTAGGTTCGCATACAGTGGGTGTAAGCCATGTTGCACTGCGAATACACACAAGTTAGAACTGGCGAGCCTAGCATGTTACAGAGATGTGGCCTTGGAATACAGGAGACCGAATGGTCGAGCATGAATCACATAGTTGATGTGATCGACATTAGGGAATGTCCACCCTTGATACTGCACTGATGGATGTGTTTAACCGGGGGAGGTGCAGGGGATTGGGATCATGTGATCACTAAACGAGTAGAGGGATGTTCGTTTAAGTGGGAGTTCTTTTAATTAAAACTTGAACTCATTATTATGAACATGGTCTAAACACTTTGCAAATCCATTATAGATGTCTCGCCCACCCACCTTCAACCTTAGCACTTTCCTCGAGAAGGACAAGCTAAAAACTGATGGAACCAACTTCACCGCATGGTTCCGCAATCTTAGGATCCTCCTAGTCCCCTACAAGTTGACTTATGTCATCGAGGCTGAGCTTGCAACTAAGCCTGCAGATTCCACCTCCCAGGACGAAAATAATGTCCGGCAGTCCAAGGCGAACGATTTCTCCCTCATCCAGAGTGGAATGCTCTATGCCATGGAGCCAGAGCTTCAAAAATGTTTTGAGAAGATGAATGTTTTTGAGATCATTGAAGATCTCATGGCTGTCTTTGCTCCACAGGCCCATGCAGAGAGGTATGATGCTTCCAAGCTCTTCTTCTCTGCTAAAATGGAAGAGCACAATATTATTAGTGAGCACGTGGTCAAAATGTCTGGCTACGTTAAGCGTTTCCACGCCCTAGATTGCAATATCCTAGAGGAGCTCGCAATTGATAGGGTGCTACACTCGTTGCCCTCTAGCTATAAGAGCTTTGTGATGAACTACAACATGCAATGGATGACTAAGACCCTTGCTGAGGTGTTCGCCATGCTCAAAACTGTTGAGGTTGAAATCAAGAAGGAGCACACGGTGTTGATGGTCAATAAGACCACCAATTTTAAGAAGCCAGGGCAAAATGGAAAGGGCAAGGGCAAGACGTCCAATAAGGATGGCAAGATCGTTGCTAGTACCTCAAACACTACCAAGTCCGGCCCTAAGCCTGGAACTACGTGCTACTACTGCAACGGGGATGGGCACTAGAAACGCAACTTCCCCAGGTACCTTGAAGACAAGCGAGCCAGCAAGATAGCCGCCAAGGACAAAGGTATATATGATATACATGTTATTGATGTATTCCTTACAAGCGCTAGGAGTAACACCTGTGTATTTTATACCGGATCTGTTGCTCACATTTGTAACTCTCAGCAGGATCTGCAGAGTAACGCCTGAGGAAGGACGAGGTGACGATGCACGTCGGCAATGGTTCGAGAGTCGAAGTGATGGCCGTCGGCACCCTGCATCTCCGTCTACCGTCAGGATTACTATTGGTTTTGAATAAATGCTACAATGTACCCACATTGAGTATGAATATTGTGAGTGGGTCTTGCTTGTTGCAAGACCATTACTCATTTAAATCAGGAACAAATGATTGTTCAATTTATATGAATGATATTTTCTATGTTCATGCTCCTGTGTGTGATGGTTTATTCTTACTTGATCTTGATTGTAATACACACATCCATAGTGTTGATGCTAAACGTTGTAAGCATAATGATGATAATTCCATGTTTATGTGGCATTGCCATCTTGGTCACATTAGCATAAAACGCATGAAGAAGCTTCATTCAGAAGGGCTTCTTGGATCATTGGATTTCGAATACCTTGATACATGTGAGCCATGCCACATGGGCAAGATAACTAGGACACCGTTCTCCGGGGCAGTGGAGAGAGCTGCAGACCTACTAGGAATCATACATGCGGATGTATGTGGACCAATGAGCGTCTCAACGCGCAATGGTTATTGTTACTTTGTTACCTTTACTAACGACTTAAGCAGATATGGATATATCTCCTTAATGAAGCACAAGTATGAAACTTTTGAAAAGTTCAAGGAATTTCAGAAAGAAGTAGAGAATCAACTTAACAAGAGAATCAAGCATCTTCGATCAGATCGGGGAGGGGAGTATTTGAGTTATGAGTTTAACATGCACTTGAAGGACTGTGGGATTATCCCGCAGCTTATGCCAGCCGAAACACCACAGTGTAATGGTGTGTCGGAACGTAGTAACCGAACCCTATTAGATAGTGTGGAATCCATGATGTCTTTAACTTATTTGTCTATGTCTTTTTGGGGATACGCGTTAGAAACCGCCGCTTTTATTTTAAACCAAGCACCATCCAAATCCGTGGAGACAACCCCATATGAGATATGGTTTGGACAAAAGCCAAAGTTATCATTTCTGAAAGTCTGGGGTTATGAGGCTTACGTTAAGAAACTGCAGCCTGACAAACTCGAACCCAAATCGGAAAAATGTATCTTTGTGGGATATCCAAGGGAAATCGTTGGGTATACTTTCTACAACCAAGCCGAAGGCAAAACATTTGTCGCAAGAACCGACACCTTTCTCGAGAAAGAGTTTCTTGCTAAAGGAGTTAGTGGAAGGAAAATTGAGTTAGATGAATTTGTTGACCCTTCTCTCTAAATTCCGAGGAGCACAATGAAGTTGTTCCGAAACCGCTCTCCAACATGGAGGAAGAGCCCAATGATGATGATCAAAACAACGACGTCGAGACTCCTGAGGTCCGCAGGTCTACAAGAGTACATGCCACTCCTGATTGGTGCAGTAGCCTTGTAATTTCTGTCATCCTAAATGACCAGGAAGAACCTGCAAACTACAAAGAAGCTATGGATAGTGCTGACTCCGAGAAATGGCTAGAAGCCATGAAATCCAAAATAGGATCCATGCATGAGAACCAAGTTTGGACCTTGGTAGATCTTCCAGAAGGCCGCAAGGCCGTGGAAAATAAATGGATCTTTAATAAGAAGACATATGCGAATGGTAATGTGGCTGTTCACAAATCTCGACTTGTCGCAAAGGGGTTTGGAAAAATTCAAGGAGTTGATTACGACGAGACTTACTCTCCCGTAGTGACGCTTAAGGCTGTCCGGATTTTAATAGCAATTGCTGCACATTTCGACTATGAAATTTGGCAGATGGATGTCAAGACCGCATTCCTCAATGGTCACATTGATGAAGAGTTGTATATGATGCAACCAGAAGGTTTTGTTGATCCTAAGGATGCTGGAAAGGTATGCAAGCTTCAACGGTCCATTTATGGATTGAAGCAAGCATATCGGAGCTGGAACCAGTGTTTTGATCAAGTGATCAAGAGTTTTGGATTTGTCCAAAATCAACAAGAGTTCTGTGTTTACAAGAAAGCGAGTGGGAGCTCAGTTGTTTTCTTAGTAATATATGTGGATGACATATTACCCATGGGAAACGATGTGGATCTTATGAAAAGCGTGAAATCATATTTGAGTAACCAATTTTCCATGAAGGATCTAGGTGAAGCTGCATACATATTAGGAATCAAGATCTATAGATATAGATCAAGGCACCTAATTGCATTAAGTCAGAGTACTTACATCGAAAAGATTTTGAAGAGGTTCAAAATGGAAAACACCAAAAGGGGTTTTACACCCATGATGAAGAATTGCAAAATGAGTAGGACTCAATGTCCTGTAACAGATGATGATAGAGAGAACATGTCTTACATCCCTTATGCCTCAGCCATAGGGTCTATCATGTATGCAATGTTAAGTACGCGGCCTGATGTGGCATTGGCTCTTAGTTTGACGAGCCGATACCAAAGTAATCCAGGATCGGATCACTGGACAGCTGTAAAGAATATCCTAAAGTATCTGAAAATAACAAAGGATATGTTCCTAATCTATGGAGGAAGTGATGAAGCTCTAAACGTAACGGGTTACGTGGATTCGAGCTGGAACTCAGATCATGATGACTCGAAGTCTCAAATAGGATTTGTGTTCCTACTGAATGGTGGGGCGGTAAGCTGGAAGAGTAAGAAGCAGTCGGTGGTGGCGCAATCTTCGATGGAGTCTGAATACATTGCTGCAGCTGAATCAGCAAATGAAGCTATTTGGCTAAGGAATTTCGTCATCGAACTAGGAGTTTTTCCAAATGCGCAAGACTCCGTGACGATCTATTGTGATAACACGGGAGTTATTGCAAACACAAAGGAACCAAGGACTCATTCCACAGCCAAACACATCAAGCTTAGATTTCACGTCATCCGGCAGAACATTGACGAATGTGAAGTCAAGATTTGCAAAGTAGATACAAAACTGAATATGGCAGATCCTTTGACTAAAGCTCTCCATCAGGAAAAGCACGAACAACACCGAGATTCCATTGGTGTTAGGTTCCTGCCTATTGTAAACTAGTTTTATTTGTACTCTAGTGCAAGTGGGAGACTAAAGGAGTTATGCCCTAGAGGCAAATAATAAAGTGTATTATTTGATATATCTCCTATATGTTCATAATACGTTTCATACTGTCCTATAACTGTGTTAATACGAAACGTTAATACACGTGTGATATGTAAACAAACTGTGTCCCTAGTTACCTCTAGCCAACTAGTTCATTGGTCATGAGGATGCTCTGGGTTTCAAGATCATGGGCATTTATGCCAATTGACAATGGGGTCATGTTATTAGTTGAATAACATGATAGACAAACATTATACCATTATATCTTGAATGAGATCTAGTTACAAAGTTCACCATTGATGATAAAACACAGAGAACCTCGCAACCTGATCCTTTGACTGTGAGGTAATGCAAATCACCATTCCGGAGGAAGCTTAGATGGTTATCAAGAGTCATCTCATAAAAGGCTGATCAAAAAGGTGCCACTTAGGTTTTCTAAAGGGATGCGTAGAGGAGTACATAGCAAGACCAGGATTTGTCTAGTCCATATAACAGACAGATACATGTGGCCATCTCAGTGACATTGCATTAATGAAGCTTGCAAGCATGTGATTTGGTCATGGAATGCAACGACCTGAGAACGAGTAAACACGTTCATTGGTAACGAGACCGAACTAAGGTATGGGGATACCAAAGATCAAGTCTCGAATGAATTAGGTATCGTATGACAAAGGGAACGGGAAATGACTATCTCACGGTTCGAGCGATTCGATTCATGAAACGCACGGGGGTCACATGGCCATCCAGGTCCCTCTATTGATCATTGATGTGAGAGCAGTCTCAATCATGTCATGAGTGTTTCCGAACCGAAGGATGTCACACTTAAGGGTAGGGACGCTTAGGGTAGATGAGGTATCGTATGAGAAATAGAGAAAGAGAAACCGGAATAGTTCCGGGTAACATCCGATGGAGATCAGAAGGGGTACGGAAGGTGTTCCGGAGTGAAGGAATAATACAATATGTGTATTAGAATATTAATTGGATAATTAATATTAAATATATATTTTATTTTATTATTAAAGGCATCATAATGCTAATGGGCCTCACCCGAAGGGAGGCCCAATAGGGCATGGTGCCTGGGGAGAGGGGCCAGCCGGCCTAGGCTTGGTGGGCCGCCCCAATGGGGCCCACCAGGGCTGGCGGCTGCCCCTAGATGGCCAGCGGGTGTGGGGTTAGTCCTACACCGCCTGGCCCTAGGATGGTGCGCCCCCTCCCACTATATATAGGGGTCTCCCCTCCCCCTTTGGAATCATCCCATTCCCTCTCATTCTCTCTCTCATCCATTGAGGACTTTTCCGTAATATTGGGGAGAACCTCGTGGGTGAGTTCTCCACCTTCACACCACCGTCATGTGATCTGTGATCCCGCATCTACTTCTTCCGCTGCTCGGCTGGATCGGAGTCCGGTTGACGTCTCCTGCACCGAACGTGTGACGAACTTCGGAGGCACCACACTTGGGGTGCTGCTCGTCTTCATCAATATACGCCATCCTGCATAAGGCTTGCCTCGGTTTTCAAAAGTATGGATATCGTATCCCTTCTCTGTTACTTATGTTTACATAGTATAGACCCTGGTATTAGTGTTTGAGTAGATAGAATTTTTTTGTTTTCTGCTGCGGAACCCTTTAGGATCCACCTATGTCATTTGTTGTCTGTTCTTTTCACAAACAACACAAGGATCCACCAGAGTCATTGCATGTATATTCTTTTCATAGACCACATATGGATCCACCAGTGTCATTTCATGTGTGTTCTGTGCACAAACCACATGTGGATCCACTAGTGTCATTGCATGTGTGTTCTTTTCACAAACCACATATGGATTCACAGTGTCATTGCGTGTGTGTTCTTTTCACAAACCACATATGGATCCACCAGTGTCATTGCATGTGTGTTCTTTTCAATAACCACATATGGATCCCCTAGTGTCATTGCATGTGTGTTATTTTCATTAACCACAACTAGAGTCATTACATGTGTGTTATTTTCACAAACCACATATGGATCCACAAGAGTTCATTGCATGTCTATTCTTTTCACAAACCATATATGGATCCACCAGTGTCATTGAAATGTGTGTTCTTTTCATAAACCACAACTAGAGTCATTGCATGTCTGTTCTTTTCACAAACCACACAAGGATCCACCAGATTCATTGCATGTTTGTTCTTTTCATAGACCATATATGGATCCACAAGTGTCATCGCATGTGTGTTCTTTTCATTAACCACATACGGATCCCCTAGTGTCATCGCATGTGTGTTCTTTTCATTAACCACAACTAGAGCCATTGCATGTGTGTTCTTTTCATAGATCACATATGGATCCACCAGAGTTCATTGCATGTTTGTTCTTTTCACAAACTACAAATGGATCCACCAGAGTCATTGCATGTGTGTTCTTTTTACAAACCACATATGGATCCACCAGTGTCATTGCATGTGTGTTCTTTTCATTAACCACATATGGATCCCTAGTGTCATTGCATGTGTGTTCTTTTCACAAACCACATACGGATCCACCGGTGTCATTGCATGTGTGTTATTTTCATAAACCACATATGGATCCACCAGAGTTCATTGCATGTGTGTTCCTTTCATTAACCACAACTAGAGTCATTGCATGTCTGTTCTGTTTACAAACCACACAAGAATCCACCAGAGTCATTGCATGTCTGTTCATTTCATAGACCACATATGGATCCACCAGAGTTCATTGCATGTGTGTTCTTTCAACAAACCACATATGGATCCACCAGTGTCATTGCATGTGTGTTCTTTTCACAGACCACATATGGATCCACAAGTGTCATTGCATGTGTGTTCTTTTCATTAACCACATATGGATCCCCTAGTGTAATTGCATGTGTGTTCTTTTTATTAACCCCAACTAGTGTAATTGCATGCCTATTCTTTTCATAGACCACATATGGATCCACCAGAGTTCATTGCATGTGCCTTCTTTTCACAAACCACATATGGATCTACCAGAGTTCATTGCATGTCTATTCTTTTCATTAACCACATATGGATCCACCAGTGTCATTGAAATGTGTTATTTTCATAAACCACAGATGGATCCACCAGAGTTCATTGCATGTGTGTTCTTTTCATGAACCATAACTAGAGTCATTGCATGTCTGTTCTTTTCACAAACCACATATGGATGCACCAGAGTTCATTGCATGTCTGGTCTTTTCACAAACCATATATGGATCAACCAGTGTCATTGAAATGTGTGTTCGTTTCATAAACCACATATGGATCCACGAGAGTTCATTGCATGTGTGTTCTTTTCATTAACCACAACTACAGTCATTGCATGTATGTTCTTTTCACAAACCACACAAGGATCCACCAGAGTCATTGCATGTCTGTTCTTTTCATAGACCACATATGGATCCACAAGTGTCATTTCATGTGTGTTCTTTCAACAAACCACATGTGGATCCACTAGTGTCATTGCATGTGTGTTCTTTTCACAAACCACATATGGATCCACCAGTGTCATTGCATGTGTGTTCTTTTCATTAACCACATATGGATCCCCTAGTGTCATTGCATGTGTGTTCTTTTCATTAACCACAACTAGAGTCATTGCATGTGTGTTCTTTTCATAGACCACCTATGGATCCACCAGAGTTCATTGCATGTCTGTTCTTTTCAAATACCACATATGGATGCACTAGAGTAATTGCATGTGTGTTCTTTTCACAAGCCACATATGGATCCAACAGTGTCATTGCATATGTGTTCTTTTCATTAACCAAATATTGATCCCCAGAGTTCATTGCATGTCCGTTCTTTTGACAAACCATATATGGATCCACCGGTGTCATTGAAATGTGTTTTCTTTTCATAAACCACATATGGATTCACCAGAGTTCATTGCATGTGTGTTCTTTTCATTAACCACAGCTAGAGTCATTGCATGTCAGTTCTTTTCACAAACTACACAAGGATCCACCAGAGTCATTGCATGTATGTTCTTTTCATAGACCACATATGGATCCACTAGAGTAAATTGCATATGTGTTCTTTGAACAAACCACATATGGATCCACCAGTGTCATTGCATGTGTGTTCTTCTAACAAACCCCATATGGATCCGCTAGTGTGATTGCATGTGTGTTATTTTCATTAACCACATATGGATCCCCTAGTGTTATTGCATGTGTGCTATTTTGATTAACCACAACTAGTGTCATTGCATGTCTGTTCTTTTCATAGACCACATATGGATCCACCAGTGTCATTGCATGTGATTTCTTTTCATAAACCACATATGGATCCACCAGTGTCATTGCATGCCTGTTCTTTTCATTAACCACAACTAGAGTCATTGCATGTGTGTTCTTTCCATAGACCACATATGGATCCACCAGAGTTCATTGCATGTATATTCTTTTCACAAAAGACATATGGATCCACCAGTGTCATTGCATGTGTGTTCTTTTCACAAACCACATATGGATCCACCAGTGTCATTGCATGTGTGTTATTTTCATAGACCACATATGGATCCACAAGAGTTCATTGCATGTCTTATCTTTTCACAAACCACATATGGATCCACCAGGGTCATTGCATGTGTGTTCTTTTCACAAACCACATATGGATCCACGAGTGTCATTGCATGTGTGTTCTTTTCATTAACCACATATGGATCCCCCAGTGTCATTGCATGTGTGTTCTTTTCACAAACCACATACGGATCCACCGGTGTCAATGCATGTGTGTTATTTTCATAAACCACATATGGATCCACCAGAGTTCAGTGCATGTGTGTTATTTTCATTAACCACAGCTAGAGTGATTGCATGTCTGTTCTTTTCATAGACCACATATGGATCCACCAGAGTTCATTGCATGTGTGTTCTTTTCATAGACCACATATGGATCCACCAGAGTTAATTGCATGTGTGTTCTTTCAACAAAACACATATGGATCGACCAGTGTCATTGCATGTGTGCTCTTTTCACAAACCACATATGGATCCACCACTGTCATTGCATTTGTGTTCTTTTCATTAACCACATATGGAACCCCTAGTGTCTTTGCATCTGTGTTCTTTTCATTAACCGCAACTAGTGTCATTGCATGTCTGTTCTTTTTATAGACCACATATGGATTCGCCAGAGTTCATTGCATGTGTGTTGTTTTCACAAACCACATATGGATCCACCAGTATCATTGAATTTGTGTTCTTTTGATTAACCACAGCTAGAGTCATTGCATGTCTGTTCTTTTCACAAAACACATGGATCCACCAGTGTCACTGCATGTGTGTTCTTTCAATAAACCACATCAAGAGTCATTGCATGTGTGCTCTTTTCATTAACCACATATGGATACACTAGTGTCATTGCATGTCTGTTCTTTTCACAAACCACACAAGGATCCACTACAGTCATTGCATGTCTGTTCTTTTCATAGACCACATATGGATCCACCAGTGTCATTTCATGTGTGTTCTTTGCACAAACCACATATGGATCCACCAGTGTCATTGCATGTGTGTTCTTTTAACAAACCCCATATGGATCCACCAGTGTCAATGCACGTGTGTTGTTTTCACAAACCACATCTGGATCCACCAATGTCATTGCATGTGTGTTCTTTTCAATAACCACATATGGATCCCCTAGTGTCATTGCATGTGTGTTCTTTTCATTAACCACAAATAGAGTCATTGCATGTATGTTCTTTTCACAAACCACACAAGGATCCACCAGAGTCATTACATGTCTGTTCTTTTCATAGACCACATATGGATCTACCAGTGTCATTTCATGTGTGTTCTTTCAACAAACCACATATGGATCCACTAGTGTCATTGCATGTGTGTTCTTTTCACAAACCACATATGGATCCACCAGTGTCATTGCATGTGTGTTCTTTTCATTAACCACATATGGATCCCCTAGTGTCATTGCATGTGTGTTCTTTTCATTAACCACAACTAGAGTCATTGCATGTGTGTTCTTTTCATAGACCACCTATGGATCCACCATAGCTGATTGCATGTCTGTTCTTTTCACAAACCACATATGGATGCACTAGAGTAATAGCATGTGTGTTCTTTTCACAAACCACATATGGATCCACCAGTGTCATTGCATGTGTGTTATTTTCTTTAACCAAATATTGATCCCTAGAGTTCACTGCATGTCCGTTCTTTTGACAAACCATATATGGATCCACCGGTGTCATTGAAATGTGTTTTCTTTTCATAAAACACATATGGATTCACCAGAGTTCATTGCATGTGTGTTCTTTTCATAAACCATAGCTAGAGTCATTGCATGTCAGTTTTTTTCACAAACTACACAAGGATCCACCAGATTAATTGCATGTATGTTCTTTTCATAGACCACATATGGATCCCCTAGAGTTAATTGCATGTGTGTTCTTTCAACAAACCACATATGGATTCACCAGTGTCATTGCATGTGTGTTCTTTTAACAAACCACATATGGATCCACTAGTGTCATTGCATGTGTGTTATTTTCATTAACTACATATGGATCCCCTAGTATTATTGCATGTGTGTTATTTTCATTAACCACAACTAGTGTCATTTCATGTCTGTTCTTTTCATAGACCACATATGGATCCACCAGTGTCATTGCATGTGTGTTCTTTTCATAAACCACATATGGATCCACCAGTGTCATTGCATGCGTGTTCTTTTCGTTAACCACAACTAGAGTCAATGCATGTGTGTTCTTTCCATAGACCACATATGTTTCCACCAGAGTTCATTGCATGTATATTCTTTTCACAAAAGACATATGGATCCACCAGTGTCATTGCATGTGTGTTCTTTTCACAAACCACATATGGATCCACCAGTGTCATTGCATGTGTGTTCTTTTCATTAACCACAACTAGAGTCATTGCATGTGTGTTATTTTCATAGACCACATATGGATCCACAAGAGTTCATTGCATGTCTTATCTTTTCACAAACCACATATGGATCCACCAGGGTCATTGCATGTGTGTTCTTTTCACAAACCACATATGGATCCACGAGTGTCATTGCATGTGTGTTCTTTTCATTAACCACATATGGATCCTCCAGTGTCATTGCATGTGTGTTATTTTCAGAAACCACATATGGATCCATTGGTGTCATTGCATGTGTGTTCTTTTCATAAACAACACATGGATCCACCAGAGTTCAGTGCATGTGTGTTCTTTTCATTAACCACAGCTAGAGTCATTGCATGTCTGTTCTTTTCATAGACCACATATGGATCCACCAGAGTTCAGTGCATGTGTGTTCTTTTCACAAACCACATATGGATCCACCACTGTCATTGCATGTGTGTTCTTTTCATTAACCACAAATGGATCCCCTAGTGTCATTGCATGTGTGTTCTTTTCATTAACCGCAACTAGTGTCATTGCATGTCTGTTCTTTTCATAGACCACATATGGATCCACCAGAGTTCATTGCATGTGCGTTCTTTTCACAAACCACATATGGAACCACCAGTATCATTGAATGTGTGTTCTTTTGATTAACCACAGCTAGAGTCATTGCATGTCTGTTCTTTTCACAAAACACATGGATCCACCAGTGTCATTGCATGTGTGTTCTTTCAATAAACCACATCAAGAGTCATTGCATGTGTATTCTTTTCATTAACCACATATGGATACACTAGTGTCATTGCATGTCTGTTCTTTTGACAAACCACACAAGGATCCACTAGAGTCATTGCATGTCTGTTCTTTTCATAGACCACATGTGGATCCACCAGTGTCATTTCTGTGTGTTCTTTGCACAAACCACATATGGATCCACCAGTGCATTGCATGTGTGTTCTTTTAACAAACCACATATGGATCCACCAGTGTCAATGCATGTGTGTTGTTTTCACAAACCACATCTGGATCCACCAGTGTCATTGCATGTGTGTTCTTTTCAATAACCACATGTGGATCCCCTAGTGTCATTGCATGTGTGTTCTTTTCATTAACCACAAATAGAGTCATTGCATGTGTGTTCTTTTCACAAACCACATATGGATCAACCAGAGTTCATTGCATGTCTGTTCTTTTCACAAACCATATATGGATCCACCAGTGTCATTGAAATGTGTGTTCTTTTCATAAACCACATATTGATCCACCAGAGTTCATTGCATGCGTGTTCTTTTAATTAACAGCAGCTAGAGTCATTGCATGTTAGTTCTTTTCACAAACCACACAAGGATCCACCAGAGTCATTGCATGTTTGTTCTTTTCATAGACCACATATGGATCCACCAGTGTCATTTCATGTGTGTTCTTTTCATAAACCACATATGGATCCACCAGAGTTCATTGCATGTATGTTCTTTTCGCAAATGACATATGGATCCACAAGTGTCATTGCATGTGTGTTCTTTTCACAAACCACATATGGATCCACCAGTGTAATCGCATGTGTGTTCTTTTCATTAACCACATATGAATCCCCTAGTGTCATTGCATGTGTGTTCTTTTTATTAACCACAACTAGAGTCATTGCATGTGTGTTCTTTTCATAGACCACATATAGTCCACCAGATTTTATTGCATGTTTATTCTTTTCACTAACCACATATGTATCCACCAGAGTCATTGCACGTGTGTTCTTTTCACAAACCACATATGGATCCACCAGTGTCATTGCATGTGTGTTCTTTTCATTAACCACATATGGATCACCTAGTGTCATTGCATGTGTGTTCTTTTCACAAACCACATATGGATCCACAGGTCTCATTGCATGTGTGTTCTTTTCATAAACCACGTATGGATCCACCAGAGTTCATCATGTGTGTTCTTTTCATTAACCACAGCCAGAGACATTGCATGTCTGTTCTTTTCACAGACCACACGAGGATCCACCAGAGTTATTGCATGTCTATTCTTTTCATAGACCACATATGGATCCACCAGAGTTCATTGCATGTGTGTTCTTTTAACAAACCACATATGGATCCACCAGTGTCATTGCATGTGTTTTTTCCACCAACCACATATGGATCCACCAGGGTCAATGCATGTGTGTTCTTTTCACAAACCACATATGGATCCACCAGAGTCATTGCATGTGTGTTCTTTTCAACAAACCACATATGGATCCACCAGTGTCATTGCATGTGTGTTCTATTAACAAACCACATATGGATCCACTAGTGTCATTGCATTGTGTTAGTTTCATTAACCACATATGGATCCCCTAGCGTTATTGCATGTGTGTTCTTTTCATTAACCACAACTAGTGTCATTGCATGTCTGTTCTTTTCATAGACCACATATGGATCCACCAGTGTCATTGCATGTGTGTTCTTTTCATAAACCACATATGGATCCACCAGTGTCATTGCATGCGTGTTCTTTTCATTAACCACAACTATAGTCATTGCATGTGTGTTCTTTTTCATAGACCACATATGGATCCACCAGATTTCATTGCATGTATATTCTTTTCACAAACGACATATGGATCCACCAGTGTCATTGCATGTGTGTTCTTTTCATTAACCACAACTAGAGTCATTGCATGTGTGTTATTTTCATAGACCACATATGGATCCACCAGAGTTCATTGCATGTGTGTTCTTTTCATAGACCACATATGGATCCAGCAGAGTGCATTGCATGTGTGTTCTTTCAACAAAACACATATGGATCCACCAGTGTCATTGCATGTGTGTTCTTTTCACAAACCACATACGGATCCACCGGTGTCATTGCATGTGTGTTATTTTCATAAACCACATATGGATCCACCAGAGTTCATTGCATGTGTGTTCTTTTCATTAACCACAGCTAGAGTCATTGCATGTCTGTTCTGTTTAGAAACCACACAAGAATCCACCAGAGTCATTGCATGTCTGTTCTTTTCATAGACCACATATGGATCCACCAGAGTTAATTGCATGTCTGTTCTTTCAACAAACCACATATGGATCCCCTAGTGTCATTGCATGTGTGTTGTTTTCACAAACCACATATGGATCCACCGGTGTCATTGCATGTGTGTTATTTTCATAAACCACATATGGATCCACCGGAGTTCCGCATGTGTGTTCTTTTCATGAACCATAGCTAGACACGTTGCATGTTTGTTCTTTTCACAAACCACACAAGGATCCACCAGAGTCATTGCATGTCTATTGTTTTCATAGACCCCATATGGATCCACCAGAGTTCATTGCATGTGTGTTCTTTCAACAAACCACATATGGATCCACAAGTGTCATTGAATGTGTTTTTTTCCACCAACCACATATGGATCCACCAGGGTCATTACATGTGTGTTCTTTTCACAAACGACATATGGATCCACCAGAGTCATTGCATGTGTGTTCTTTTCACAAACCACATATGGATCCACCAGTGTCATTGCATGTGTGTTCTTTTCATTAACCACATATGGATCCCCAATGTCATTGCATGTGTGTTCTTTTCACAAACCACATACGGATCCACCGGTGTCATTGCATGTGTGTTATTTTCATAAACCACATATGGATCCACCAGAGTTTATTGCATGTGTGTTCTTTTCATTAACCATAGCTAGAGTCATTGCATGTCTGTTCTATTTACAAACCACACAAGAATCCACCAGAGTCATTGCATGTCTGTTCTTTTCATAGACCACATATGGATCCACCAGAGTTCATTGAATGTGTGTTCTTTTCATTAACCACAACTAGTGTCATTGAATGTCTGTTATTTTCACAAACCACACAAGGATCCACCAGAGTCATTGCATGTATGTTCTTTTCATAGACATCATATGGATTCACTAGAGTTCATTGCATGTGTGTTCTTTCAACAAACCACATATGGATCCACCAGTGTCATTGCATGTGTGTTCTTTTCACAGACCGCATATGGATCCACAAGTGTCATTGCATGTGTGTTCTTTTCATTAACCACATATGGATCCCCTAGTGTAATTGCATGTGTGTTATTTTCATTAACCCCAACTAGTGTAATTGCATGTCTGTTCTTTTCATTGACCACATAGGGATCCACCAGAGTTCATTGCATATGTGTTCTTTTCACAAACCTTATATGGATCCACCAGAGTTCATTGCATGTGCATTCTTTTCACAAACAAGATATGGATCCACCAGTGACATTAAAATGTGTGATCTTTTCATTAACTACAGCTAGAGTCATTGCATGTCTAATCTTTTCACAAACCACATGGATCCACCAGTGTCATTGCATGTCTGTTCTTCCAATAAACCACAGCTAGAGTCATTGCATGTGTGTTCTTCTCATTAACCACATATGGATCCACCGGTGTCATTGCATGTCTGTTCTTTTCACAAACCACACAAAGATCCACCAGAGTCATGTCATGTATGTTCTTTTCATAGACCACATATGGATCCACAAGTGTCATTTCATGTGTGTTCTTTTCACAAACCACATAAGGATCCACAAGTGTCATTGCAGGTGTGCTCTTTTCACAAACCACATATGGATCTACCAGAGTTCATTGCATGTCTGTTCTTTTCATTAACCACATATGGATCCACCAGTGTCATTGAAATGTGTGTTTTTTCATAAACCATAGATGGATCCAACAGAGTTCATTGCATGTGTGTTCTTTTCATTAACCACAACTAGAGTCATTGCATGTCTGTTCTTTTCACAAACCACATATGGATGCACCAGAGTTCATTGCATGTCTGTTCTTTTCACAAACCATATATAGATCCACCAGTGTCATTGAAATGTGGGTTCTTTTCATTAACCACATATGGATCCACGAGAGTTCATTGCATGTGTGTTCTTTTCATTAACCACAGCTAGAGTCATTGCATGTATGTTCTTTTCACAAACCACACAAGGATCCACCGGAGTTATTGCATGTCTGTTCTTTTCATAGACCACATATGGATCCACCAGTGTCATTTCATGTGTGTTCTTTCAACAAACCACATATGGATCCACTAGTGTCATTGCATGTGTGTTCTTTTCACAAACCACATATGGATCCACCAGTGTCATTTCATGTGTGTTCTTTTCATTAACCACATATGGATCCCCTAGTGTCATTGCATGTGTGTTCTTTTCATTAACCACAACTAGAGTCATTGCATGTGTGTTCTTTTCATAGACCACCTATGGATCCACCAGAGTTCATTGCATGTATGTTCTTTTCACAAACCACATATGGATGCACTAGAGTAATTGCATTTGTGTTCTTTTCACAAACCACATATGGATCAACTAGTGCCATTGCATGTGTATTATTTTCATTAACCAAATATTGATCCCAGAGTTCATTGCATGTCTGTTCTTTTCACAATACATATATGGATCCACCGGTGTCATTGAAATGTGATTTCTTTTCATAAACCACATATGGATTCACCAGAGTTCATTGCATGTGTGTTCTTTTCATTAACCATAGCTAGAGTCATTGCATGTCTGTTCTGTTTACAAACCACACAAGAATCCACCAGAGTCATTGCATGTATGTTCTTTTCATAGACATCATATGGATCCACTAGAGTTCATTGCATGTGTGTTCTTTCAACAAACCACATATGGATCCACCAGTGTCATTGCATGTGTGTTATTTTAACAAGCCACATATGGATCCACTAGTGTCATTGCATGTGTGTTATTTTCAATAACCACATATGGATCCCCTAGTGTTATTGCATGTGTGTTCTTTTCATTAACCACAACTAGTGTCATTGCATGTCTGTTCTTTTCATAGACCACATATGGATCCACCAGCGTCATTGCATGTGTGTTCTTTTCATAAACCACATATGGATCCACAAGTGTCATTGCATGCGTGTTCTTTTCATTAACCACAACTAGAGTCATTGCATGTGTGTTCTTTTCATAGACCACATATGGATCCACCAGAGTTCATTGCATGTATATTCTTTTCACAAACGACATATGGATCCACCAGTGTCATTGCATGTGTGTACTTTTCACAAACCACACATGGATCCACCAGTGTCATTGCATGTGTGTTCTTTTCATTAACCACAACTAGAGTCATTGCATGTGTGTTATTTTTATAGACCACATATGGATCCACCAGAGTTCATTGCATGTGTGTTCTTTTCATAGACCACATATGGATCCACCAGATTTCATTGCATGTGTGTTCTTTCAACAAAACACATATGGATCCACCAGTGTCATTGCATGTGTGTTCTTTTCACAAACCACATACGGATCCACCGGTGTCAGTGCATGTGTGTTATTTTCATAAACCACATATGGATCCACCAGAGTTCATTGCATGTGTCTTCTTTTCATTAACCACAACTAGAGTCATTGCATGTCTGTTATGTTTACAAACCACACAAGAATCCACGAGAGTAATTGCATGTCTGTTCTTTTCATAGACCAGATATGGATCCACCACAGTTCATTGCAGGTGTGTTCTTTCAACAAACCACAAATGGATCCCCAGTGTCATTGCATGTGTGTTCTTTTCACAGACCACATATGGATCCACCGGTGTCATTGCATGTGTGTTCTTTTCATAAACTGTAGGGGTTCGTAGCATGGAAAACAAAAATTTTCTATCGCATACAAACAAACAAGCCAAGATCTATCTACTAGATTGTAGCAACGAGTCGATGGAATAACTCACCCTCGAAGATTCCAAAGTGTTTAACGAGAGCAGATTCTCGTGGGTGATGTAGTCGTACTCTTTCCGATCTCAAGATCGCGTAGACGATCCTTCCGGCGCCGCGTTCCCGCAGCGCTCCCGCAGTCGGTCACACGTTCGGTACTCGACGAAGACCTTCCTCTCCCTTGTTCCAGCAGGCAGCGGAGGTTGTAGCACTCTCCTCGCGATTCCGGCAGCACAACGGCGTGGTACCGGAGGTAGAGGGGAAATCCCGCAGGGCTTCGCCTTAAGCCGGTGCGAGTATGGTGGAGCTTATGAGAGAGGCTATTAGTGGTCTAGTAATTAGACACACCAATTAGAGGGCTCTAAACCAATTAGAAGGCTCTAAACCGAATAGCTCTAAACCGGGGTCTAGATCTAGGGTTTAGTTTAGAGGATAGGAAACTTGTGTGTAGGAGGGGAGCCCTGCCCCTCCTTATATAGGTGGGAGGGGTGGGCGCGCCAGGGGAGGGAGGGAGTCCCTCCCCAACTCGGCCTAGGCTGGCCGCCGGCTTGGAGGAGAGAAACTCCTCCTCCAAGTCGACTCCAACTCCTCTTGCTTGTTTCCCACAGTTTCTTGTTTTTGGCAGTTTGACTTTTCTGTTTTAGGATTCAATTTAATCCTATATTTGGGACAGCAAGAACACTTAGTACATGATGCAATCATTCTAATATGTAATGACACATTCATGTACCCCTTCCCCCCCGGAGTGCCGGACAATCCGGAACCTTCTAGAATATCCCCGATGAAAACACCGGAATCATTCCCGAACTCCGAAACGGGACTTTCCTTATATGAATCTTATTCTCCGGACCATTCCGGATCACCTCGTGATATCCCGGATCCCATCCGAGACTCCGAACAACATTCGGTCTCTTTCTCATAATACCATAACTACTCAAACAACGTCGAATCCTTAAGTGTGTCTCCCTACGGTTCGTGAATTATGCGGACATGATCGAGACACTTCTCCGAACAATAACCAATAGAGGAATCTGGAAATTCATATGGCTCCCACATATTTCTACGATTATTTTGCGATCGAATGAACCACTTACGATACCAATTTCCCTTTGTCTCACGATATGTTACTTATCCGAGGTTATGATCGTCGGTATCTCTGCATACCTAGTTCATCCTCGTTACCGATAAGTACTCTTTTCTCGTTCCCGTGATATGTGATCCCTTGTGACCAAGTCACATGCTTGCAAGCTAATTGAATGACATTTCACCGAGAGGGCCCAGAGAATATCTATCCGTCATGTGGATGGACAAATCCCACTCTTGATCCATGTGTTTCAACCAATACTTTCCGAACACTCAATGCCACCTTTATAGCCACCCTGTTACGGTGTGGTGTTTGATGACATCAAAGCATCCATCCAGTAAAGGTGATATGCATGATCTCATGGTCGAAGGAGTTAGGTTACTATGTATCAGAAAGCATATAGCAATTGAACTATTAAAATGACTTGATCTTTATGCTACGCTTGTCTATAGGAGTATGTCCACCATATCATTCTCCTAACGATATGATCTTGTTGTTGATAACATCTCAATGTTCATGACAAAGAAACCACATCATCAATCAACCAACAAGCTAGTGAAGTATAGAGGCTATACTAGGGACTTCAAATTAAGTTTACAAATCACACAAGTATTAATGGTTTCCTTGTTAATACTATTATAGCATGAATGCAAACATTTATCATAAACACAAAGATATATAATAATAACTATATTTATTATTGCCTCTAGGGCATATCTCCAACAGTCTCCCACTTGCACTAGAGTCATCTAATCTAGATTACATGGTAATATACCGAACACCCATGGCAGTTTGGTGTTGGTCATGTTTTGCCCTCGGGAGAGGTTTAGTCAACGGATCCGCCACATTCAGATCTGTGTGTACTTTGCAAATCTTTATATCCCCATCCTGGATATGTTCTCGAATAGCGTGAAAACGTAGCTTGATATGCTTCAGCTTCTTGTGTGACCTTGGTTCTTGCGCATTGGCTATGGCGCCCATGTTATCACAGTAGATAGACATTGGGTCCAGCGCACTAGGAACCACACCCAGCTCTGTAATGAACTCTTTCATCCATATCGCTTCTTGTGAAGCCTCCGAAGCAGCCATGTATTCCGATTCAGTTGAAGATCTCGCCACAACGCTTTGCTTTGCACTCCTCCAGCTAACTGCTGCACCATTCAAAATAAATACGTATCCAGATTGTGATTTAGAATCATCCGGATCGGTGTTCCAACTAGCATCGGTGTAACCATTAACAACGAGCTGTTCATCACCTCCATAAGAAAGAACCATATCCTTAGTTCTTCTCAAGTACTTAAGGATGTTTTTGACCGCTGTCCAATGATCCACTCCTGGATCACTTTGATATCTGCTAGTTAAACTAACAGCATATGCGATGTCGGGTCTAGTACATAGCATGGCATACATTAGAGATCCTATGGCTGAGGCATAGGGAGTCTTACTCATCCTTTCTCTATCTTCTGCCGATGTCGGACTTTGAGTTTTACTCAAGTTCGTATTGGGCAACATGGGCAAGAACCCTTTCTTGCTTTCTTCCATTCCAAACTTCTTTAGAACTTTGTCCAAATATGTACTCTGTGACAATGATATTTGGCGTTTCGATCTATCTCTATAAATCTTTATGCCTAATATGTAAGCTGCTTCGCCAAGATCTTTCATTGAAAAACTATTATTCAAATATTCCTTGACACTATTAAGAAGGTCTACATCATTCCCAATCAACAATATGTCATCCACATACAGTATTAAGAATGCTACAGAGCTCCCACTCACTTTCTTGTAAATACAAGCTTCTCCATAAGTTTGTATAAAACCAAAACTTTTGATTACCTTATCAAAACGTTGATTCCAACTTCGGGATGCTTGCTTCAATCCATAGATGGACCGTTGAAGCTTGCATACCTTGTTAGCATCTTTAGGATCGACAAAACCTTTGGGTTGTATCATATACAACTCTTCATCAATGTCTCCATTGAGGAATGCTGTTTTGACATCCATCTGCCATATCTCATAATCATAATATGCAGCGATTGCTAACATTATCCTCACAGACTTTAGCTTCGCTACCGGTGAGAAAGTCTCATCGTAGTCAACTCCTTGAATTTGTCGAAACCCTTTTGCGACAAGTCGAGCTTTATAGACAGTAACATTACCATCAGCATCTGTTTTCTTCTTGAAAATCCATTTGTTCTCGACAGCCTTCCGGCCATCCGGTAAGTCCACCAAAGTCCATACTTGGTTTTCGTACATGGATCCAATCTCGGATTTCATGGCTTCTTGCCATTTATTGGAATCTGGGCTTATCATCGCTTCCTCATATGTCTCGGGGTCATCGGTGTTGTCCACCAACATGACATTCATAACGGAATCATACCAATCTGGAGTGGTACGAGTTCTCGTTGACCTCCGAGGCTCTGTAGCAACTTCAACCGAAGTTTCATGATCACTATCATTAGCTTCCTCTCTTATTGGTGCAGGCACCACAGGAACTTCTTCCGGTGCTGCGCTACTCGCAATTTCGAGAGAAGGTTCGACAACCTCGTCGAGTTCTACTTTCCTTCCAGTCACTTCTTTCGAGAGAAATTCCTTCTCTAGAAAGGATCCACTCTTGGCAACGAAGATTTTGCCTTCGGATATATGATAGAAGGTATACCCAATAGTTTCCTTCGGGTATCCTATGAAGACGCATTTTTCCGCTTTGGGTTCAAGCTTGTCCGGCTGTAACTTCTTTACATAGGCTTCGCATCCCCAAACTTTAAGGAACGACAATTTAGGTTTCTTCCCAAACCATAATTCATACGGTGTCGTTTCAACGGATTTAGATGGTGCCCTATTTAAAGTGAATGCGGCTGTTTCTAATGCATAACCCCAAAATGATAGCGGTAAATCTGTAAGTGACATCATAGAACGAACCATATCTAAGAGAGTTCGATTACGACGTTCAGACACACCATTACGCTGTGGTGTTCCCGGCGGTGTCAATTGTGAAAGTATTCCGCATTTCTTCAAATGCTCGCCAAACTCGTAACTTAGATATTCACCTCCACGATCAGAACGTAGAAATTTAATCTTCTTGTTACGTTGATTCTCTACCTCACTTTGAAACTCCTTAAACTTCTCGAAAGTTTCGGACTTATGTTTCATGAAATAGATATACCCATATCTACTCAAGTCATCCGTGAAGGTAAGAACATAACGATAACCACTGCGCGATGCTACACTCATTGGACCACACACATCGGTATGTATGATTTCCAGTAAGTCCGTAGCTCGCTCCATTATACCAGAAAATGGAGTCTTAGTCATTTTACCCATCAGACATGCTTCGCATCTTTCAAGTGATTCAAAATCAAGTGATTCAAGAAGTCCATCGGAATGGAGTTTCTTCATACGTTTCACTCCAATGTGACCAAGACGACAGTGCCACATATAGGTCAAATTATCGCTTGATTTCAAACGTTTAGCCTCAATGTTATTAATATGTGTATTTCTACTATCGAGATTCAATATGAATAGACCATCTATCAAAGGTGCATGTGCATAAAACACATTACTCATATAAATCGAACAACCATTATTCTCGGATTTAAACAAGTAACTGTCTCGCAATAAACAAGATCCTGATATAATGTTCATGCTTAATGCAGGCACCAAATAACAATTATTTAAGTATAAAACTAATCCCGATGGTAGATGAAGAGGTAGCGTGCCGACCGCGATCACATCAACCTTTGATCCGTTTCCTACGCGCATCGTCACCTCGTTCTTCACTAGCTTCCGTTTATTCTGCAGCTCCTGTTTCGAGTTACAAATATGAGCAACCGAACCAGTATCAAATACCCAGGCACTACTACGAGTACTAGTGAGATACACATCAATAACATGTATATCAGATATACCTTTCTTCTTGATGTTGCCGTTCTTCAAATCCGCCAAGTACCTTGGGCAATTCCGCTTCCAGTGACCTTCTCCCTTGCAGTAAAAGCACTCAGTTTCAGGTTTAGGTCCAGCCTTGGTCTTCTTCGTCGGCGTGGTAACTTTCTTACCACCCTTCTTGAAGTGTCCCTTTTGCTTAGACTTGCCTTTCTTGAATTTGGTGGTCTTATTGACCATCAACACTTGGTGCTCTTTCTTGATCTCCACTTCTGCAGATTTTAACATAGCAAATAGTTCTGGCAACTCTTTGTTCATGTTCTGCATGTTGTAGTTCATCACAAAGTTCTTGTAACTTGGTGGTAGTGATTGGAGGATGCGGTAAACTCCCAAAGTATTAGGAATCACTATACCCAAACTTTGAAGTTTATTTGCGTGCCCAGACATCTTAAGCACATGCTCACTGACGGAGCTACCCTCTTCCATCTTGCAGTTAAAGAACTTTTCAGAAGCTTCATAACTTTCAATTGCCGCATGAGTCTCAAAGATTAATTTGAGATCCTCGACAATATCATATGGATCTGACTCTTCAAACCTTTTCTGAAGCTCCGATTCTAAACCATACAAGATAGCACACTGAACTATGGAGTACTGATTCTTCCGAGCAAGGTAAACATTCTTTACTTCATCGGTAGCATCAGCTGCAGGTGGGTCACCTAGCGGTGCATCCAGCACATAGGTCAAATTACCAGCTGTGAGGACAATCCTCAAATTGCGGAACCAATCCGCGAAGTTGCTTCCATTGTTTTTCAACTTTTCTTTCTCTAGGAACGCATTAAAATTGATGGTAGGGGCTGCCATTGATCTACAACATATTTGCAATAGTTTAGACTAAGTTTATGACAAATTGAGTTCAAATTAATTAATGAAATTAAACTAGGTGAACTCCCACTCAAAACAACATCCCTCACATTGTTTTAGTGATCACACGAACCAAATCCACTACATCAACACCGATCATCACGAGAGCTGATATAGTTTTAATGGCGAACAATCATCATGTTCATCATATCTACTATATGATTCATGCTTTGCCTTTCGGCGATCCGTGTTCCTGAGGCCATGTCTGTACATGCTAGGCTCGTCAAGATCAAACCTTAGCTTCCGCATAAGCAAATCTGGCTTGCTTACGTTGTATTCACCCGCGGAATCAAAGACACCCGATCATCACGTGGTGCTTCGAAGCAGCAAGCTTTGGCAACGGTGCATACTAAGGGTGAACACTCTAGAACTTGAAATTTATGTGCATGAGGGATCATCTTATAATGCTACCGTCGTCTACTAAGCAATACAAGATGCATAAAGGATTAACATCACATGCAATTCATAATATGTGATATGATATGGCCTTTCTTCTTTGTGCTTCCGATCTCCATCTTCAAGCACGAATATGATCTCCATCATCACCGGCATAGCATCAAGGTCAATGACGCTTCTCCATGGTTGTCGTCCACCAGCTTCAACTATTACAACTATTTTGAATAGACACGCAGGTCTTAACAGAAATTAAAGACAACCATATGGCTCCTGCCGGTTGCCAACTTACAATAAGGAACATTGCATACATCAAATATAATCACAATCATGGCCATATCACATCACTGCACACCCCTGCAAAACAAAGTTAGACGCTTCTACTTTCTTTGCATATTTTACGTGGTTTGGGGCTTTCCATAAGTGTCGTTCTAACTTACGAACAAGAACCACAACATTGATACTAGCATTGTTGATCACCCGTTGTAAATTGGATCTTTACTATGCTAGGAGAAACAGGCACCCGCAAAGCCACTTATGCAAAACGAGTTGCATGTCAAGCGTGGAGCAAGTCTCATGAACGATGTCATGTAAGGTTAGCCCGGGCCGCTTCATCCCAACATACCGCAAGATGCAAAGTACACAAAAAGCAATCTACAATAAAAGCATCAACGCCCACAATGACCATTGTGTTCTACTCGTGCAACAGATCTACATATAGACACGGCTCTGATACCACTGTAGGGGTTCGTAGCATGGAAAACAAAAATTTTCTATCGCATACAAACAAACAAGCCAAGATCTATCTACTAGATTGTAGCAACGAGTCGATGGAATAACTCACCCTCGAAGATTCCAAAGTGTTTAACGAGAGCAGATTCTCGTGGGTGATGTAGTCGTACTCTTTCCGATCTCAAGATCGCGTAGACGATCCTTCCGGCGCCGCGTTCCCGCAGTGCTCCCGCAGTCGGTCACACGTTCGGTACTCGACGAAGACCTTCCTCTCCCTTGTTCCAGCAGGCAGCGGAGGTTGTAGCACTCTCCTCGCGATTCCGGCAGCACAACGGCGTGGTACCGGAGGTAGAGGGGAAATCCCGCAGGGCTTCGCCTTAAGCCGGTGCGAGTATGGTGGAGCTTATGAGAGAGGCTATTAGTGGTCTAGTAATTAGACACACCAATTAGAGGGCTCTAAACCAATTAGAAGGCTCTAAACCGAATAGCTCTAAACCGGGGTCTAGATCTAGGGTTTAGTTTAGAGGATAGGAAACTTGTGTGTAGGAGGGGAGCCCTGCCCCTCCTTATATAGGTGGGAGGGGTGGGCGCGCCAGGGGAGGGAGGGAGTCCCTCCCCAACTCGGCCTAGGCTGGCCGCCGGCTTGGAGGAGAGAAACTCCTCCTCCAAGTCGACTCCAACTCCTCTTGCTTGTTTCCCACAGTTTCTTGTTTTTGGCAGTTTGACTTTTCTGTTTTAGGATTCAATTTAATCCTATATTTGGGACAGCAAGAACACTTAGTACATGATGCAATCATTCTAATATGTAATGACACATTCATGTACCCCTTCCCCCCCGGAGTGCCGGACAATCCGGAACCTTCTAGAATATCCCCGATGAAAACACCGGAATCATTCCCGAACTCCGAAACGGGACTTTCCTTATATGAATCTTATTCTCCGGACCATTCCGGATCACCTCGTGATATCCCGGATCCCATCCGAGACTCCGAACAACATTCGGTCTCTTTCTCATAATACCATAACTACTCAAACAACGTCGAATCCTTAAGTGTGTCTCCCTACGGTTCGTGAATTATGCGGACATGATCGAGACACTTCTCCGAACAATAACCAATAGAGGAATCTGGAAATTCATATGGCTCCCACATATTTCTACGATTATTTTGCGATCGAATGAACCACTTACGATACCAATTTCCCTTTGTCTCACGATATGTTACTTATCCGAGGTTATGATCGTCGGTATCTCTGCATACCTAGTTCATCCTCGTTACCGATAAGTACTCTTTTCTCGTTCCCGTGATATGTGATCCCTTGTGACCAAGTCACATGCTTGCAAGCTAATTGAATGACATTTCACCGAGAGGGCCCAGAGAATATCTATCCGTCATGTGGATGGACAAATCCCACTCTTGATCCATGTGTTTCAACCAATACTTTCCGAACACTCAATGCCACCTTTATAGCCACCCTGTTACGGTGTGGTGTTTGATGACATCAAAGCATCCATCCAGTAAAGGTGATATGCATGATCTCATGGTCGAAGGAGTTAGGTTACTATGTATCAGAAAGCATATAGCAATTGAACTATTAAAATGACTTGATCTTTATGCTACGCTTGTCTATAGGAGTATGTCCACCATATCATTCTCCTAACGATATGATCTTGTTGTTGATAACATCTCAATGTTCATGACAAAGAAACCACATCATCAATCAACCAACAAGCTAGTGAAGTATAGAGGCTATACTAGGGACTTCAAATTAAGTTTACAAATCACACAAGTATTAATGGTTTCCTTGTTAATACTATTATAGCATGAATGCAAACATTTATCATAAACACAAAGATATATAATAATAACTATATTTATTATTGCCTCTAGGGCATATCTCCAACAGTCTCCCACTTGCACTAGAGTCATCTAATCTAGATTACATGGTAATATACCGAACACCCATGGCAGTTTGGTGTTGGTCATGTTTTGCCCTCGGGAGAGGTTTAGTCAACGGATCCGCCACATTCAGATCTGTGTGTACTTTGCAAATCTTTATATCCCCATCCTGGATATGTTCTCGAATAGCGTGAAAACGTAGCTTGATATGCTTCAGCTTCTTGTGTGACCTTGGTTCTTGCGCATTGGCTATGGCGCCCATGTTATCACAGTAGATAGACATTGGGTCCAGCGCACTAGGAACCACACCCAGCTCTGTAATGAACTCTTTCATCCATATCGCTTCTTGTGAAGCCTCCGAAGCAGCCATGTATTCCGATTCAGTTGAAGATCTCGCCACAACGCTTTGCTTTGCACTCCTCCAGCTAACTGCTGCACCATTCAAAATAAATACGTATCCAGATTGTGATTTAGAATCATCCGGATCGGTGTTCCAACTAGCATCGGTGTAACCATTAACAACGAGCTGTTCATCACCTCCATAAGAAAGAACCATATCCTTAGTTCTTCTCAAGTACTTAAGGATGTTTTTGACCGCTGTCCAATGATCCACTCCTGGATCACTTTGATATCTGCTAGTTAAACTAACAGCATATGCGATGTCGGGTCTAGTACATAGCATGGCATACATTAGAGATCCTATGGCTGAGGCATAGGGAGTCTTACTCATCCTTTCTCTATCTTCTGCCGATGTCGGACTTTGAGTTTTACTCAAGTTCGTATTGGGCAACATGGGCAAGAACCCTTTCTTGCTTTCTTCCATTCCAAACTTCTTTAGAACTTTGTCCAAATATGTACTCTGTGACAATGATATTTGGCGTTTCGATCTATCTCTATAAATCTTTATGCCTAATATGTAAGCTGCTTCGCCAAGATCTTTCATTGAAAAACTATTATTCAAATATTCCTTGACACTATTAAGAAGGTCTACATCATTCCCAATCAACAATATGTCATCCACATACAGTATTAAGAATGCTACAGAGCTCCCACTCACTTTCTTGTAAATACAAGCTTCTCCATAAGTTTGTATAAAACCAAAACTTTTGATTACCTTATCAAAACGTTGATTCCAACTTCGGGATGCTTGCTTCAATCCATAGATGGACCGTTGAAGCTTGCATACCTTGTTAGCATCTTTAGGATCGACAAAACCTTTGGGTTGTATCATATACAACTCTTCATCAATGTCTCCATTGAGGAATGCTGTTTTGACATCCATCTGCCATATCTCATAATCATAATATGCAGCGATTGCTAACATTATCCTCACAGACTTTAGCTTCGCTACCGGTGAGAAAGTCTCATCGTAGTCAACTCCTTGAATTTGTCGAAACCCTTTTGCGACAAGTCGAGCTTTATAGACAGTAACATTACCATCAGCATCTGTTTTCTTCTTGAAAATCCATTTGTTCTCGACAGCCTTCCGGCCATCCGGTAAGTCCACCAAAGTCCATACTTGGTTTTCGTACATGGATCCAATCTCGGATTTCATGGCTTCTTGCCATTTATTGGAATCTGGGCTTATCATCGCTTCCTCATATGTCTCGGGGTCATCGGTGTTGTCCACCAACATGACATTCATAACGGAATCATACCAATCTGGAGTGGTACGAGTTCTCGTTGACCTCCGAGGCTCTGTAGCAACTTCAACCGAAGTTTCATGATCACTATCATTAGCTTCCTCTCTTATTGGTGCAGGCACCACAGGAACTTCTTCCGGTGCTGCGCTACTCGCAATTTCGAGAGAAGGTTCGACAACCTCGTCGAGTTCTACTTTCCTTCCAGTCACTTCTTTCGAGAGAAATTCCTTCTCTAGAAAGGATCCACTCTTGGCAACGAAGATTTTGCCTTCGGATATATGATAGAAGGTATACCCAATAGTTTCCTTCGGGTATCCTATGAAGACGCATTTTTCCGCTTTGGGTTCAAGCTTGTCCGGCTGTAACTTCTTTACATAGGCTTCGCATCCCCAAACTTTAAGGAACGACAATTTAGGTTTCTTCCCAAACCATAATTCATACGGTGTCGTTTCAACGGATTTAGATGGTGCCCTATTTAAAGTGAATGCGGCTGTTTCTAATGCATAACCCCAAAATGATAGCGGTAAATCTGTAAGTGACATCATAGAACGAACCATATCTAAGAGAGTTCGATTACGACGTTCAGACACACCATTACGCTGTGGTGTTCCCGGCGGTGTCAATTGTGAAAGTATTCCGCATTTCTTCAAATGCTCGCCAAACTCGTAACTTAGATATTCACCTCCACGATCAGAACGTAGAAATTTAATCTTCTTGTTACGTTGATTCTCTACCTCACTTTGAAACTCCTTAAACTTCTCGAAAGTTTCGGACTTATGTTTCATGAAATAGATATACCCATATCTACTCAAGTCATCCGTGAAGGTAAGAACATAACGATAACCACTGCGCGATGCTACACTCATTGGACCACACACATCGGTATGTATGATTTCCAGTAAGTCCGTAGCTCGCTCCATTATACCAGAAAATGGAGTCTTAGTCATTTTACCCATCAGACATGCTTCGCATCTTTCAAGTGATTCAAAATCAAGTGATTCAAGAAGTCCATCGGAATGGAGTTTCTTCATACGTTTCACTCCAATGTGACCAAGACGACAGTGCCACATATAGGTCAAATTATCGCTTGATTTCAAACGTTTAGCCTCAATGTTATTAATATGTGTATTTCTACTATCGAGATTCAATATGAATAGACCATCTATCAAAGGTGCATGTGCATAAAACACATTACTCATATAAATCGAACAACCATTATTCTCGGATTTAAACAAGTAACTGTCTCGCAATAAACAAGATCCTGATATAATGTTCATGCTTAATGCAGGCACCAAATAACAATTATTTAAGTATAAAACTAATCCCGATGGTAGATGAAGAGGTAGCGTGCCGACCGCGATCACATCAACCTTTGATCCGTTTCCTACGCGCATCGTCACCTCGTTCTTCACTAGCTTCCGTTTATTCTGCAGCTCCTGTTTCGAGTTACAAATATGAGCAACCGAACCAGTATCAAATACCCAGGCACTACTACGAGTACTAGTGAGATACACATCAATAACATGTATATCAGATATACCTTTCTTCTTGATGTTGCCGTTCTTCAAATCCGCCAAGTACCTTGGGCAATTCCGCTTCCAGTGACCTTCTCCCTTGCAGTAAAAGCACTCAGTTTCAGGTTTAGGTCCAGCCTTGGTCTTCTTCGTCGGCGTGGTAACTTTCTTACCACCCTTCTTGAAGTGTCCCTTTTGCTTAGACTTGCCTTTCTTGAATTTGGTGGTCTTATTGACCATCAACACTTGGTGCTCTTTCTTGATCTCCACTTCTGCAGATTTTAACATAGCAAATAGTTCTGGCAACTCTTTGTTCATGTTCTGCATGTTGTAGTTCATCACAAAGTTCTTGTAACTTGGTGGTAGTGATTGGAGGATGCGGTAAACTCCCAAAGTATTAGGAATCACTATACCCAAACTTTGAAGTTTATTTGCGTGCCCAGACATCTTAAGCACATGCTCACTGACGGAGCTACCCTCTTCCATCTTGCAGTTAAAGAACTTTTCAGAAGCTTCATAACTTTCAATTGCCGCATGAGTCTCAAAGATTAATTTGAGATCCTCGACAATATCATATGGATCTGACTCTTCAAACCTTTTCTGAAGCTCCGATTCTAAACCATACAAGATAGCACACTGAACTATGGAGTACTGATTCTTCCGAGCAAGGTAAACATTCTTTACTTCATCGGTAGCATCAGCTGCAGGTGGGTCACCTAGCGGTGCATCCAGCACATAGGTCAAATTACCAGCTGTGAGGACAATCCTCAAATTGCGGAACCAATCCGCGAAGTTGCTTCCATTGTTTTTCAACTTTTCTTTCTCTAGGAACGCATTAAAATTGATGGTAGGGGCTGCCATTGATCTACAACATATTTGCAATAGTTTAGACTAAGTTTATGACAAATTGAGTTCAAATTAATTAATGAAATTAAACTAGGTGAACTCCCACTCAAAACAACATCCCTCACATTGTTTTAGTGATCACACGAACCAAATCCACTACATCAACACCGATCATCACGAGAGCTGATATAGTTTTAATGGCGAACAATCATCATGTTCATCATATCTACTATATGATTCATGCTTTGCCTTTCGGCGATCCGTGTTCCTGAGGCCATGTCTGTACATGCTAGGCTCGTCAAGATCAAACCTTAGCTTCCGCATAAGCAAATCTGGCTTGCTTACGTTGTATTCACCCGCGGAATCAAAGACACCCGATCATCACGTGGTGCTTCGAAGCAGCAAGCTTTGGCAACGGTGCATACTAAGGGTGAACACTCTAGAACTTGAAATTTATGTGCATGAGGGATCATCTTATAATGCTACCGTCGTCTACTAAGCAATACAAGATGCATAAAGGATTAACATCACATGCAATTCATAATATGTGATATGATATGGCCTTTCTTCTTTGTGCTTCCGATCTCCATCTTCAAGCACGAATATGATCTCCATCATCACCGGCATAGCATCAAGGTCAATGACGCTTCTCCATGGTTGTCGTCCACCAGCTTCAACTATTACAACTATTTTGAATAGACACGCAGGTCTTAACAGAAATTAAAGACAACCATATGGCTCCTGCCGGTTGCCAACTTACAATAAGGAACATTGCATACATCAAATATAATCACAATCATGGCCATATCACATCACTGCACACCCCTGCAAAACAAAGTTAGACGCTTCTACTTTCTTTGCATATTTTACGTGGTTTGGGGCTTTCCATAAGTGTCGTTCTAACTTACGAACAAGAACCACAACATTGATACTAGCATTGTTGATCACCCGTTGTAAATTGGATCTTTACTATGCTAGGAGAAACAGGCACCCGCAAAGCCACTTATGCAAAACGAGTTGCATGTCAAGCGTGGAGCAAGTCTCATGAACGATGTCATGTAAGGTTAGCCCGGGCCGCTTCATCCCAACATACCGCAAGATGCAAAGTACACAAAAAGCAATCTACAATAAAAGCATCAACGCCCACAATGACCATTGTGTTCTACTCGTGCAACAGATCTACATATAGACACGGCTCTGATACCACTGTAGGGGTTCGTAGCATGGAAAACAAAAATTTTCTATCGCATACAAACAAACAAGCCAAGATCTATCTACTAGATTGTAGCAACGAGTCGATGGAATAACTCACCCTCGAAGATTCCAAAGTGTTTAACGAGAGCAGATTCTCGTGGGTGATGTAGTCGTACTCTTTCCGATCTCAAGATCGCGTAGACGATCCTTCCGGCGCCGCGTTCCCGCAGTGCTCCCGCAGTCGGTCACACGTTCGGTACTCGACGAAGACCTTCCTCTCCCTTGTTCCAGCAGGCAGCGGAGGTTGTAGCACTCTCCTCGCGATTCCGGCAGCACAACGGCGTGGTACCGGAGGTAGAGGGGAAATCCCGCAGGGCTTCGCCTTAAGCCGGTGCGAGTATGGTGGAGCTTATGAGAGAGGCTATTAGTGGTCTAGTAATTAGACACACCAATTAGAGGGCTCTAAACCAATTAGAAGGCTCTAAACCGAATAGCTCTAAACCGGGGTCTAGATCTAGGGTTTAGTTTAGAGGATAGGAAACTTGTGTGTAGGAGGGGAGCCCTGCCCCTCCTTATATAGGTGGGAGGGGTGGGCGCGCCAGGGGAGGGAGGGAGTCCCTCCCCAACTCGGCCTAGGCTGGCCGCCGGCTTGGAGGAGAGAAACTCCTCCTCCAAGTCGACTCCAACTCCTCTTGCTTGTTTCCCACAGTTTCTTGTTTTTGGCAGTTTGACTTTTCTGTTTTAGGATTCAATTTAATCCTATATTTGGGACAGCAAGAACACTTAGTACATGATGCAATCATTCTAATATGTAATGACACATTCATGTACCCCTTCCCCCCCGGAGTGCCGGACAATCCGGAACCTTCTAGAATATCCCCGATGAAAACACCGGAATCATTCCCGAACTCCGAAACGGGACTTTCCTTATATGAATCTTATTCTCCGGACCATTCCGGATCACCTCGTGATATCCCGGATCCCATCCGAGACTCCGAACAACATTCGGTCTCTTTCTCATAATACCATAACTACTCAAACAACGTCGAATCCTTAAGTGTGTCTCCCTACGGTTCGTGAATTATGCGGACATGATCGAGACACTTCTCCGAACAATAACCAATAGAGGAATCTGGAAATTCATATGGCTCCCACATATTTCTACGATTATTTTGCGATCGAATGAACCACTTACGATACCAATTTCCCTTTGTCTCACGATATGTTACTTATCCGAGGTTATGATCGTCGGTATCTCTGCATACCTAGTTCATCCTCGTTACCGATAAGTACTCTTTTCTCGTTCCCGTGATATGTGATCCCTTGTGACCAAGTCACATGCTTGCAAGCTAATTGAATGACATTTCACCGAGAGGGCCCAGAGAATATCTATCCGTCATGTGGATGGACAAATCCCACTCTTGATCCATGTGTTTCAACCAATACTTTCCGAACACTCAATGCCACCTTTATAGCCACCCTGTTACGGTGTGGTGTTTGATGACATCAAAGCATCCATCCAGTAAAGGTGATATGCATGATCTCATGGTCGAAGGAGTTAGGTTACTATGTATCAGAAAGCATATAGCAATTGAACTATTAAAATGACTTGATCTTTATGCTACGCTTGTCTATAGGAGTATGTCCACCATATCATTCTCCTAACGATATGATCTTGTTGTTGATAACATCTCAATGTTCATGACAAAGAAACCACATCATCAATCAACCAACAAGCTAGTGAAGTATAGAGGCTATACTAGGGACTTCAAATTAAGTTTACAAATCACACAAGTATTAATGGTTTCCTTGTTAATACTATTATAGCATGAATGCAAACATTTATCATAAACACAAAGATATATAATAATAACTATATTTATTATTGCCTCTAGGGCATATCTCCAACATAAACCACATATGGATCCACCAGAGTTCATCATGTGTGTTCTTGTCATTAAGCAGAGCTAGAGACATTGGATGTCTGTTCTTTTCACAAACCACAGAAGGATCCACCGGAGTCATTGTATGTCTATTCTTTTCATAGAGCACATATGGATCCACCAGAGTTCATTGCATGTGTGTTCTTTCAACAAACCACATATGGATCCACCAGTGTCATTGAATGTGTTTTTTCCACCAACCACATATGGATGCACCAGGGTCATTGCATGTGTGTTCTTTTCACAAACTACATATGGATCCACTAGAGTCATTGCATGTGTGTTCTTTTCACAAACCACATATGGATTCACCAGTGTCATTGCATGTGTGTTCTTTTCATTAACCACATATGGATCCCCAATGTCATTGCATGTGTGTTATTTTCACAAACCACATACGGATGCACCGGTGTCATTGCATGTGTGTTATTTTCATAAACCACATATGGATCCACTAGAGTTAATTCCATGTGTGTTCTTTTCATTAACCATAGGTAGAGTCATTGCATGTCTGTTCTGTTTACAAACCACACAAGAATCCACCAGAGTCATTACATGTCTGTTCTTTTCATAGAGCACATATGGATCCACCAGAGTTCATTGCATGTTTGTTCTTTCAACAAACCACATATGGATCCACCAGGGTCATTGCATGTGTGTTCTTTCAACAAACCACATATGGATCCACAAGTGTCATTGGATGTGTTTTTTTCCACCAACCACATATGGATCCACCAGGGTCATTGCATGTGTGTTCTTTTCACAAACGACATATGGATCCACCAGAGTCATTGCATGTGTGTTCTTTTCACAAACCACATATGGATCCACCAGTGTCATTGCATGTGTGTTCTTTTCATTAACCACATATGGATCCCCAATGTCATTGCATGTGTGTTCTTTTCACAAACCACATACGGATCCACCGGTGTCATTGCATGTGTGTTATTTTCATAAACCACATATGGATCCACCAGAGTTCATTGCATGTGTGTTCTTTTCATTAACCATAGCTAGAGTCATTGCATGTCTGTTCTGTTTACAAACCACACAAGAATCCACCAGAGTCATTGCATGTCTGTTCTTTTCATAGACCACATATGGATCCACCAGAGTTCATTGAATGTGTGTTCTTTCAACAAACCACATATGGATCCACCAGTGTCATTGCATGTGTGTTCTTTTCACAGACCGCATATGGATCCACAAGTGTCATTGCATGTGTGTTCTTTTCATTAACCACATATGGATCCCCTAGTGTAATTGCATGTGTGTTATTTTCATTAACCCCAACTAGTGTAATTGCATGTCTGTTCTTTTCATTGACCACATAGGGATCCACCAGAGTTCATTGCATGTGTGTTCTTTTCACAAACCTCATATGGATCCACCAGAGTTCATTGCATGTGCGTTCTTTTCACAAACAAGATATGGATCCACCAGTGACATTAAAATGTGTGATCTTTTCATTAACTACAGCTAGAGTCATTGCATGTCTGTTCTTTTCACAAACCACATGGATCCACCAGTGTCATTGCGTGTCTGTTCTTCCAATAAACCACAGCTAGAGTCATTGCATGTGTGTTCTTCTCATTAACCACATATGGATCCACCGGTGTCATTGCATGTCTGTTCTTTTCACAAACCACACAAAGATCCACCAGAGTCATTACATGTATGTTCTTTTCATAGACCACATATGGATCCACAAGTGTCATTTCATGTGTGTTCTTTTCACAAACCACATAAGGATCCACAAGTGTCATTGCAGGTGTGCTCTTTTCACAAACCACATATGGATCTACCAGAGTTCATTGCATGTCTGTTCTTTTCATTAACCACATATGGATCCACCAGTGTCATTGAAATGTGTGTTTTTTCATAAACCATAGATGGATCCAACAGAGTTCATTGCATGTGTGTTCTTTTCATTAACCACAACTAGAGTCATTGCATGTCTGTTCTTTTCACAAACCACATATGGATGCACCAGAGTTCATTGCATGTCTGTTCTTTTCACAAACCATATATAGATCCACCAGTGTCATTGAAATGTGGGTTCTTTTCATTAACCACATATGGATCCACGAGAGTTCATTGCATGTGTGTTCTTTTCATTAACCACATCTAGAGTCATTGCATGTATGTTCTTTTCACAAACCACACAAGGATCCACCGGAGTTATTGCATGTCTGTTCTTTTCATAGACCACATATGGATCCACCAGTGTCATTTCATGTGTGTTCTTTCAACAAACCACATATGGATCCACTAGTGTCATTGCATGTGTGTTCTTTTCACAAACCACATATGGATCCACCAGTGTCATTTCATGTGTGTTCTTTTCATTAACCACATATGGATCCCCTAGTGTCATTGCATGTGTGTTCTTTTCATTAACCACAACTAGAGTCATTGCATGTGTGTTCTTTTCATAGACCACCTATGGATCCACCAGAGTTCATTGCATGTATGTTCTTTTCACAAACCACATATGGATGCACTAGAGTAATTGCATTTGTGTTCTTTTCACAAACCACATATGGATCAACTAGTGCCATTGCATGTGTATTATTTTCATTAACCAAATATTGATCCCAGAGTTCATTGCATGTCTGTTCTTTTCACAATACATATATGGATCCACCGGTGTCATTGAAATGTGATTTCTTTTCATAAACCACATATGGATTCACCAGAGTTCATTGCATGTGTGTTCTTTTCATTAACCACAACTAGTGTCATTGAATGTCTGTTATTTTCACAAACCACACAAGGATCCACCAGAGTCATTGCATGTATGTTCTTTTCATAGACATCATATGGATCCACTAGAGTTCATTGCATGTGTGTTCTTTCAACAAACCACATATGGATCCACCAGTGTCATTGCATGTGTGTTATTTTAACAAGCCACATATGGATCCACTAGTGTCATTGCATGTGTGTTATTTTCAATAACCACATATGGATCCCCTAGTGTTATTGCATGTGTGTTCTTTTCATTAACCACAACTAGTGTCATTGCATGTCTGTTCTTTTCATAGACCACATATGGATCCACCAGCGTCATTGCATGTGTGTTCTTTTCATAAACCACATATGGATCCACAAGTGTCATTGCATGCGTGTTCTTTTCATTAACCACAACTAGAGTCATTGCATGTGTGTTCTTTTCATAGACCACATATGGATCCACCAGAGTTCATTGCATGTATATTCTTTTCACAAACGACATATGGATCCACCAGTGTCATTGCATGTGTGTACTTTTCACAAACCACACATGGATCCACCAGTGTCATTGCATGTGTGTTCTTTTCATTAACCACAACTAGAGTCATTGCATGTGTGTTATTTTTATAGACCACATATGGATCCACCAGAGTTCATTGCATGTGTGTTCTTTTCATAGACCACATATGGATCCACCAGATTTCATTGCATGTGTGTTCTTTCAACAAAACACATATGGATCCACCAGTGTCATTGCATGTGTGTTCTTTTCACAAACCACATACGGATCCACCGGTGTCAGTGCATGTGTGTTATTTTCATAAACCACATATGGATCCACCAGAGTTCATTGCATGTGTCTTCTTTTCATTAACCACAACTAGAGTCATTGCATGTCTGTTATGTTTACAAACCACACAAGAATCCACGAGAGTCATTGCATGTCTGTTCTTTTCATAGACCAGATATGGATCCACCACAGTTCATTGCAGGTGTGTTCTTTCAACAAACCACAAATGGATCCCCAGTGTCATTGCATGTGTGTTCTTTTCACAGACCACATATGGATCCACCGGTGTCATTGCATGTGTGTTCTTTTCATAAACCACATATGGATCCACCAGAGTTCATCATGTGTGTTCTTGTCATTAAGCAGAGCTAGAGACATTGGATGTCTGTTCTTTTCACAAACCACACAAGGATCCACCGGAGTCATTGCATGTCTATTATTTTCATAGAGCACATATGGATCCACCAGAGTTCATTGCATGTGTGTTCTTTCAACAAACCACATATGGATCCACCAGTGTCATTGAATGTGTTTTTTCCACCAACCACATATGGATGCACCAGGGTCATTGCATGTGTGTTCTTTTCACAAACTACATATGGATCCACTAGAGTCATTGCATGTGTGTTCTTTTCACAAACCACATATGGATTCACCAGTGTCATTGCATGTGTGTTCTTTTCATTAACCACATATGGATCCCCAATGTCATTGCATGTGTGTTCTTTTCACAAACCACATACGGATGCACCGGTGTCATTGCATGTGTGTTATTTTCATAAACCACATATGGATCCACTAGAGTTAATTCCATGTGTGTTCTTTTCATTAACCATAGGTAGAGTCATTGCATGTCTGTTCTGTTTACAAACCACACAAGAATCCACCAGAGTCATTGCATGTCTGTTCTTTTCATAGAGCACATATGGATCCACCAGAGTTCATTGCATGTTTGTTCTTTCAACAAACCACATATGGATCCACCAGGGTCATTGCATGTGTGTTCTTTTCACAGACCACATATGGATCCACAAGTGTCATTGCATGTGTGTTTTTTCATTAACCACATATGGATCCCCTAGTGTAATTGCATGTGTGTCATTTTCATTAACCCCAACTAGTGTAATTGCATGCCTGTTCTTTTCATAGACCACATATGGATCCACCAGAGTTCATTACATGTGCGTTCTTTTCACAAACCACATATGGATCCACCAGTGTCATTAAAATGTGTGATCTTTTCATTAACTATAGCTAAAGTCATTGCATGTCTGTTCTTTTCACAAACCACATGGATCCACCAGTGTCATTGCATGTGTGTTCTTTCAATAAACCACATCTAGAGTCATTGCATGTGTGTTCTTGTCATTAACCACATATGGATCCACCGGTATCATTGCATGTCTATTCTTTTCACAAAGCACACAAAGATCCACCAGAGTCATTACATGTATGTTCTTTTCATAGACCACATATGGATCCACAAGTGTCATTTCATGTGTGTTCTTTTCACAAAAACATAAGGATCCACAAGTGTCATTGCAGGTGTGTTCTTTTCACAAACCACATATGGATCTACCAGAGTTCATTGCATGTCTGTTCTTTTCATTAACCACATATGGATCCACCTGTGTCATTGAAATGTGATTTCTTTTCATAAACCACATATGGATTCACCAGAGTTCATTGCATGTGTGTTCTTTTCATTAACCACAACTAGTGTCATTGAATGTCTGTTATTTTCACAAACCACACAAGGATCCACCAGGGTCATTGCATGTATGTTCTTTTCATAGACATCATATGGATCCACTAGAGTTCATTGCATGTGTGTTCTTTCAACAAACCACATATGGATCCACCAGTGTCATTGCATGTGTGTTATTTTAACAAGCCACATATGGATCCACTAGTGTCATTGCATGTGTGTTATTTTCATTAACCACATATGGATCCCCTAGTGTTATTGCATGTGTGTTCTTTTCATTAACCACAACTAGTGTCATTGCATGTCTGTTCTTTTCATAGACCACATATGGATCCACCAGTGTCATTGCATGTGTGTTCTTTTTCATAAACCACATATGGATCCACAAGTGTCATTGCATACGTGTTCTTTTCATTAACCACAACTAGAGTCATTGCATGTGTGTTCTTTTCATAGACCACATATGGATCCACCAGAGTTCATTGCATGTATATTCTTTTCACAAACGACATATGGATCCACCAGTGTCATTGCATGTGTGTACTTTTCACAAACCACACATGGATCCACCAGTGTCATTGCATGTGTGTTCTTTTCATTAACCACAACTAGAGTCATTTCATGTGTGTTATTTTTATAGACCACATATGGATCCACCAGAGTTCATTGCATGTGTGTTCTTTTCATAGACCACATATGGATCCACCAGATTTCATTGCATGTGTGTTCTTTCAACAAAACACATATGGATCCACCAGTGTCATTGCATGTGTGTTCTTTTCACAAACCACATACGGATCCACCGGTGTCAGTGCATGTGTGTTATTTTCATAAACCACATATGGATCCACCAGAGTTCATTGCATGTGTGTTCTTTTCACAAACCTCATATGGATCCACCAGAGTTCATTGCATGTGCGTTCTTTTCACAAACAAGATATGGATCCACCAGTGACATTAAAATGTGTGATCTTTTCATTAACTACAGCTAGAGTCATTGCATGTCTGTTCTTTTCACAAACCACATGGATCCACCAGTGTCATTGCATGTCTGTTCTTCCAATAAACCACAGCTAGAGTCATTGCATGTGTGTTCTTCTCATTAACCACATATGGATCCACCGGTGTCATTGCATGTCTGTTCTTTTCACAAACCACATAAGGATCCACAAGTGTCATTGCAGGTGTGCTCTTTTCACAAACCACATATGGATCTACCAGAGTTCATTGCATGTCTGTTCTTTTCATTAACCACATATGGATCCACCAGTGTCATTGAAATGTGTGTTTTTTCATAAACCATAGATGGATCCAACAGAGTTCATTGCATGTGTGTTCTTTTCATTAACCACAACTAGAGTCATTGCATGTCTGTTCTTTTCACAAACCACATATGGATGCACCAGAGTTCATTGCATGTCTGTTCTTTTCACAAACCATATATAGATCCACCAGTGTCATTGAAATGTGGGTTCTTTTCATTAACCACATATGGATCCACGAGAGTTCATTGCATGTGTGTTCTTTTCATTAACCACAGCTAGAGTCATTGCATGTATGTTCTTTTCACAAACCACACAAGGATCCACCGGAGTTATTGCATGTCTGTTCTTTTCATAGACCACATATGGATCCACCAGTGTCATTTCATGTGTGTTCTTTCAACAAACCACATATGGATCCACTAGTGTCATTGCATGTGTGTTCTTTTCACAAACCACATATGGATCCACTAGTGTCATTTCATGTGTGTTCTTTTCATTAACCACATATGGATCCCCTAGTGTCAATGCATGTGTGTTCTTTTCATTAACCACAACTAGAGTCATTGCATGTGTGTTCTTTTCATAGACCACCTATGGATCCACCAGAGTTCATTGCATGTATGTTCTTTTCACAAACCACATATGGATGCACTAGAGTAATTGCATTTGTGTTCTTTTCACAAACCACATATGGATCAACTAGTGCCATTGCATGTGTATTATTTTCATGAACCAAATATTGATCCTAGAGTTCATTGCATGTCTGTTCTTTTCACAATACATATATGGATCCACCGGTGTCATTGAACTGTGATTTCTTTTCATAAACCACATATGGATTCACCAGAGTTCATTGCATATGTGTTCTTTTCATTAACCACAACTAGTGTCATTGAATGTCTGTTATTTTCACAAACCACACAAGGATCCACCAGAGTCATTGCATGTATGTTCTTTTCATAGACATCATATGGATCCACTAGAGTTCATTGCATGTGTGTTCTTTCAACAAACCACATATGGATCCACCAGTGTCATTGCATGTGTGTTATTTTAACAAGCCACATATGGATCCACTAGTGTCATTGCATGTGTGTTATTTTCATTACCCACATATGGATCCCCTAGTGTTATTGCATGTGTGTTCTTTTCATTAACCACAACTAGTGTCATTGCATGTCTGTTCTTTTCATAGACCACATATGGATCCACCAGTGTCATTGCATGTGTGTTCTTTTCATAAACCACATATGGATCCACAAGTGTCATTGCATGCGTGTTCTTTTCATTAACCACAACTAGAGTCATTGCATGTGTGTTCTTTTCATAGACCACATATGGATCCACCAGAGTTCATTGCATGTATATTCTTTTCACAAACGACATATGGATCCACCAGTGTCATTGCATGTGTGTACTTTTCACAAACCACACATGGATCCACCAGTGTCATTGCATGTGTGTTCTTTTCATTAACCACAACTAGAGTCATTGCATGTGTGTTATTTTTATAGACCACATATGGATCCACCAGAGTTCATTGCATGTGTGTTCTTTTCATAGACCACATATGGATCCACCAGATTTCATTGCATGTGTGTTCTTTCAACAAAACACATATGGATCCACCAGTGTCATTGCATGTGTGTTCTTTTCACAAACCACATACGGATCCACCGGTGTCAGTGCATGTGTGTTATTTTCATAAACCACATATGGATCCACCAGAGTTCATTGCATGTGTCTTCTTTTCATTAACCACAACTAGAGTCATTGCATGTCTGTTATGTTTACAAACCACACAAGAATCCACGAGAGTCATTGCATGTCTGTTCTTTTCATAGACCAGATATGGATCCACCACAGTTCATTGCAGGTGTGTTCTTTCAACAAACCACAAATGGATCCCCAGTGTCATTGCATGTGTGTTCTTTGCACAGACCACATATGGATCCACCGGTGTCATTGCATGTGTGTTCTTTTCATAAACCACATATGGATCCACCAGAGTTCATCATGTGTGTTCTTGTCATTAAGCAGAGCTAGAGACATTGGATGTCTGTTCTTTTCACAAACCACACAAGGATCCACCGGAGTCATTGCATGTCTATTCTTTTCATAGAGCACATATGGATCCACCAGAGTTCATTGCATGTGTGTTCTTTCAACAAACCACATATGGATCCACCAGTGTCATTGAATGTGTTTTTTCCACCAACCACATATGGATGCACCAGGGTCATTGCATGTGTGTTCTTTTCACAAACTACATATGGATCCACTAGAGTCATTGCATGTGTGTTCTTTTCACAAACCACATACGGATGCACCGGTGTCATTGCATGTGTGTTATTTTCATAAACCACATATGGATCCACTAGAGTTAATTCCATGTGTGTTCTTTTCATTAACCATAGGTAGAGTCATTGCATGTCTGTTCTGTTTACAAACCACACAAGAATCCACCAGAGTCATTGCATGTCTGTTCTTTTCATAGAGCACATATGGATCCACCAGAGTTCATTGCATGTTTGTTCTTTCAACAAACCACATATGGATCCACCAGGGTCATTGCATGTGTGTTCTTTTCACAGACCACATATGGATCCACAAGTGTCATTGCATGTGTGTTTTTTCATTAACCACATATGGATCCCCTAGTGTAATTGCATGTGTGTTATTTTCATTAACCCCAACTAGTGTAATTGCATGCCTGTTCTTTTCATAGACCACATATGGATCCACCAGAGTTCATTACATGTGCGTTCTTTTCACAAACCACATATGGATCCACCAGTGTCATTAAAATGTGTGATCTTTTCATTAACTATAGCTAGAGTCATTGCATGTCTGTTCTTTTCACAAACCACATGGATCCACCAGTGTCATTGCATGTGTGTTCTTTCAATAAACCACAGCTAGAGTCATTGCATGTGTGTTCTTGTCATTAACCACATATGGATCCACCGGTGTCATTGCATGTCTATTCTTTTCACAAAGCACACAAAGATCCACCAGAGTCATTACATGTATGTTCTTTTCATAGACCACATATGGATCCACAAGTGTCATTTCATGTGTGTTCTTTTCACAAAAACATAAGGATCCACAAGTGTCATTGTAGGTGTGTTCTTTTCACAAACCACATATGGATCTACCAGAGTTCATTGCATGTCTGTTCTTTTCATTAACCACATATGGATCCACCGGTGTCATTGAAATGTGATTTCTTTTCATAAACCACATATGGATTCACCAGAGTTCATTGCATGTGTGTTCTTTTCATTAACCACAACTAGTGTCATTGAATGTCTGTTATTTTCACAAACCACACAAGGATCCACCAGAGTCATTGCATGTATGTTCTTTTCATAGACATCATATGGATCCACTAGAGTTCATTGCATGTGTGTTCTTTCAACAAACCACATATGGATCCACCAGTGTCATTGCATATGTGTTATTTTAACAAGCCACATATGGATCCACTAGTGTCATTGCATGTGTGTTATTTTCATTAACCACATATGGATCCCCTAGTGTTATTGCATGTGTGTTCTTTTCATTAACCACAACTAGTGTCATTGCATGTCTGTTCTTTTCATAGACCACATATGGATCCACCGGTGTCATTGCATGTGTGTTCTTTTTCATAAACCACATATGGATCCACAAGTGTCATTGCATGCGTTTTCTTTTCATTAACCACAACTAGAGTCATTGCATGTGTGTTCTTTTCATAGACCACATATGGATCCACCAGAGTTCATTGCATGTATATTCTTTTCACAAACGACATATGGATCCACTAGTGTCATTGCATGTGTGTACTTTTCACAAACCACACATGGATCCACCAGTGTCATTGCATGTGTGTTCTTTTCATTAACCACAACTAGAGTCATTGCATGTGTGTTATTTTTATAGACCACATATGGATCCACCAGAGTTCATTGCATGTGTGTTCTTTTCATAGACCACATATGGATCCACCAGATTTCATTGCATGTGTGTTCTTTCAACAAAACACATATGGATCCACTAGTGTCATTGCATGTGTGTTCTTTTCACAAACCACATACGGATCCACCGGTGTCAGTGCATGTGTGTTATTTTCATAAACCACATATGGATCCACCAGAGTTCATTGCATGTGTGTTCTTTTCATTAACCACAACTAGAGTCATTGCATGTCTGTTATGTTTACAAACCACACAAGAATCCACGAGAGTCATTGCATGTCTGTTCTTTTCATAGACCAGATATGGATCCACCACAGTTCATTGCAGGTGTGTTCTTTCAACAAACCACAAATGGATCCCAGTGTCATTGCATGTGTGTTCTTTTCACAGACCACATATGGATCCACCGGTGTCATTGCATGTGTGTTCTTTTCATAAACCACATATGGATCCACCAGAGTTCATCATGTGTGTTCTTGTCATTAAGCAGAGCTAGAGACATTGGATGTCTGTTCTTTTCACAAACCACACAAGGATCCACCGGAGTCATTGCATGTCTATTCTTTTCATAGAGCACATATGGATCCACCAGAGTTCATTGCATGTGTGTTCTTTCAAGAAACCACATATGGATCCACCAGTGTCATTGAATGTGTTTTTTCCACCAACCACATATGGATGCACCAGGGTCATTGCATGTGTGTTCTTTTCACAAACTACATATGGATCCACTAGAGTCATTGCATGTGTGTTCTTTTCACAAACCACATATGGATTCACAAGTGTCATTGCATGTGTGTTCTTTTCATTAACCACATATGGATCCCCAATGTCATTGCATGTGTGTTCTTTTCACAAACCACATACGGATGCACCGGTGTCATTGCATGTGTGTTATTTTCATAAACCACATATGGATCCACTAGAGTTAATTCCATGTGTGTTCTTTTCATTAACCATAGGTAGAGTCATTGCATGTCTGTTCTGTTTACAAACCACACAAGAATCCACCAGAGTCATTGCATGTCTGTTCTTTTCATAGAGCACATATGGATCCACCAGAGTTCATTGCATGTTTGTTCTTTCAACAAACCACATATGGATCCACCAGGGTCATTGCATGTGTGTTCTTTTCACAGACCACATATGGATCCACAAGTGTCATTGCATGTGTGTTTTTTCATTAACCACATATGGATCCCCTAGTGTAATTGCATGTGTGTTATTTTCATTAACCCCAACTAGTGTAATTGCATGCCTGTTCTTTTCATAGACCACATATGGATCCACCAGAGTTCATTACATGTGCGTTCTTTTCACAAACCACATATGGATCCACCAGTGTCATTAAAATGTGTGATCTTTTCATTAACTATAGCTAGAGTCATTGCATGTCTGTTCTTTTCACAAACCACATGGATCCACCAGTGTCATTGCATGTCTATTCTTTTCACAAAGCACACAAAGATCCACCAGAGTCATTACATGTATGTTCTTTTCATAGACCACATATGGATCCACAAGTGTCATTTCATGTGTGTTCTTTTCACAAAAACATAAGGATCCACAAGTGTCATTGTAGGTGTGTTCTTTTCACAAACCACATATGGATCTACCAGAGTTCATTGCATGTCTGTTCTTTTCATTAACCACATATGGATCCACCGGTGTCATTGAAATGTGATTTCTTTTCATAAACCACATATGGATTCACCAGAGTTCATTGCATGTGTGTTCTTTTCATTAACCACAACTAGTGTCATTGAATGTCTGTTATTTTCACAAACCACACAAGGATCCACCAGAGTCATTGCATGTATGTTCTTTTCATAGACATCATATGGATCCACTAGAGTTCATTGCATGTGTGTTCTTTCAACAAACCACATATGGATCCACCAGTGTCATTGCATATGTGTTATTTTAACAAGCCACATATGGATCCACTAGTGTCATTGCATGTGTGTTATTTTCATTAACCACATATGGATCCCCTAGTGTTATTGCATCTGTGTTCTTTTCATTAACCACAACTAGTGTCATTGCATGTCTGTTCTTTTCATAGACCACATATGGATCCACCAGTGTCATTGCATGTGTGTTCTTTTTCATAAACCACATATGGATCCACAAGTGTCATTGCATGCATTTTCTTTTCATTAACCACAACTAGAGTCATTGCATGTGTGTTCTTTTCATAGACCACATATGGATCCACCAGAGTTCATTGCATGTATATTCTTTTCACAAACGACATATGGATCCACTAGTGTCATTGCATGTGTGTACTTTTCACAAACCACACATGGATCCACCAGTGTCATTGCATGTGTGTTCTTTTCATTAACCACAACTAGAGTCATTGCATGTGTGTTATTTTTATAGACCACATATGGATCCACCAGAGTTCATTGCATGTGTGTTCTTTTCATAGACCACATATGGATCCACCAGATTTCATTGCATGTGTGTTCTTTCAACAAAACACATATGGATCCACCAGTGTCATTGCATGTGTGTTCTTTTCACAAACCACATACGGATCCACCGGTGTCAGTGCATGTGTGTTATTTTCATAAACCACATATGGATCCACCAGAGTTCATTGCATGTGTGTTCTTTTCATTAACCACAACTAGAGTCATTGCATGTCTGTTATGTTTACAAACCACACTAGAATCCACGAGAGTCATTGCATGTCTGTTCTTTTCATAGACCAGATATGGATCCACCACAGTTCATTGCATGTGTGTTCCTTCAACAAACCACAAATGGATCCCCAGTGTCATTGCATGTGTGTTCTTTTCACAGACCACATATATATCCACCGGTGTCATTGCATGTGTGTTCTTTTCATAAACCACATATGGATCCACCAGAGTTCATCATGTGTGTTCTTGTCATTAAGCAGAGCTAGAGACATTGGATGTCTGTTCTTTTCACAAACCACACAAGGATCCACCGGAGTCATTGCATGTCTATTCTTTTCATAGAGCACATATGGATCCACCAGAGTTCATTGCATGTGTGTTCTTTCAAGAAACCACATATGGATCCACCAGTGTCATTGAATGTGTTTTTTCCACCAACCACATATGGATGCACCAGGGTCATTGCATGTGTGTTCTTTTCACAAACTACATATGGATCCACTAGAGTCATTGCATGTGTGTTCTTTTCACAAACCACATATGGATTCACAAGTGTCATTGCATGTGTGTTCTTTTCATTAACCACATATGGATCCCCAATGTCATTGCATGTGTGTTCTTTTCACAAACCACATACGGATGCACCGGTGTCATTGCATGTGTGTTATTTTCATAAACCACATATGGATCCACTAGAGTTAATTCCATGTGTGTTCTTTTCATTAACCATAGGTAGAGTCATTGCATGTCTGTTCTGTTTACAAACCACACAAGAATCCACCAGAGTCATTGCATGTCTGTTCTTTTCATAGAGCACATATGGATCCACCAGAGTTCATTGCATGTTTGTTCTTTCAACAAACCACATATGGATCCACCAGGGTCATTACATGTGTGTTCTTTTCACAGACCACATATGGATCCACAAGTGTCATTGCATGTGTGTTTTTTCATTAACCACATATGGATCCCCTAGTGTAATTGCATGTGTGTTATTTTCATTAACCCCAACTAGTGTAATTGCATGCCTGTTCTTTTCATAGACCACATATGGATCCACCAGAGTTCATTACATGTGCGTTCTTTTCACAAACCACATATGGATCCACCAGTGTCATTAAAATGTGTGATATTTTCATTAACTATAGCTAGAGTCATTGCATGTCTGTTCTTTTCACAAACCACATGGATCCACCAGTGTCATTGCATGTGTGTTCTTTCAATAAACCACAGCTAGAGTCATTGCATGTGTGTTCTTGTCATTAACCACATATGGATCCACCGGTGTCATTGCATGTCTATTCTTTTCACAAAGCACACAAAGATCCACCAGAGTCATTACATGTATGTTCTTTTCATAGACCACATATGGATCCACAAGTGTCATTTCATGTGTGTTCTTTTCACAAAAACATAAGGATCCACAAGTGTCATTGCAGGTGTGTTCTTTTCACAAACCACATATGGATCTACCAGAGTTCATTGCATGTCTGTTCTTTTCATTAACCACATATGGATCCACCTGTGTCATTGAAATGTGATTTCTTTTCATAAACCACATATGGATTCACCAGAGTTCATTGCATGTGTGTTCTTTTCATTAACCACAACTAGTGTCATTGAATGTCTGTTATTTTCGCAAACCACACAAGGATCCACCAGAGTCATTGCATGTATGTTCTTTTCATAGACATCATATGGATCCACTAGAGTTCATTGCATGTGTGTTCTTTCAACAAACCACATATGGATCCACCAGTGTCATTGCATGTGTGTTATTTTAACAAGCCACATATGGATCCACTATTGTCATTGCATGTGTGTTATTTTCATTAACCACATATGGATCCCCTAGTGTTATTGCATGTGTGTTCTTTTCATTAACCACAACTAGTGTCATTGCATGTCTGTTCTTTTCATAGACCACATATGGATCCACCAGTGTCATTGCATGTGTGTTCTTTTTCATAAACCACATATGGATCCACAAGTGTCATTGCATGCGTGTTCTTTTCATTAACCACAACTAGAGTCATTGCATGTGTGTTCTTTTCATAGACCACATATGGATCCACCAGAGTTCATTGCATGTATATTCTTTTCACAAACGACATATGGATCCACCAGTGTCATTGCATGTGTGTACTTTTCACAAACCACACATGGATCCACCAGTGTCATTGCATGTGTGTTCTTTTCATTAACCACAACTAGAGTCATTGCATGTGTGTTATTTTTATAGACCACATATGGATCCACCAGAGTTCATTGCATGTGTGTTCTTTTCATAGACCACATATGGATCCACCAGATTTCATTGCATGTGTGTTCTTTCAACAAAACACATATGGATCCACCAGTGTCATTGCATGTGTGTTCTTTTCACAAACCACATACGGATCCACCGGTGTCAGTGCATGTGTGTTATTTTCATAAACCACATATGGATCCACCAGAGTTCATTGCATGTGTGTTCTTTTCATTAACCACAACTAGAGTCATTGCATGTATGTTATGTTTACAAACCACACAAGAATCCACGAGAGTCATTGCATGTCTGTTCTTTTCATAGACCAGATATGGATCCACTACAGTTCATTGCATGTGTGTTCTTTCAACAAACCACAAATGGATCCCCAGTGTCATTGCATGTGTGTTCTTTTCACAGACCACATATATATCCACCGGTGTCATTGCATGTGTGTTCTTTTCATAAACCACATATGGATCCACCAGAGTTCATCATGTGTGTTCTTGTCATTAAGCAGAGCTAGAGACATTGGATGTCTGTTCTTTTCACAAACCACACAAGGATCCACCGGAGTCATTGCATGTCTATTCTTTTCATAGAGCACATATGGATCCACCAGAGTTCATTGCATGTGTGTTCTTTCAACAAACCACATATGGATCCACCAGTGTCATTGAATGTGTTTTTTCCACCAACCACATATGGATGCACCAGGGTCATTGCATGTGTGTTCTTTTCACAAACTACATATGGATCCACCAGAGTCATTGCATGTGTGTTCTTTTCACAAACCACATATGGATTCACAAGTGTCATTGCATGTGTGTTCTTTTCATTAACCACATATGGATCCCCAATGTCATTGCATGTGTGTTCTTTTCACAAACCACATACGGATGCACCGGTGTCATTGCATGTGTGTTATTTTCATAAACCACATATGGATCCACTAGAGTTAATTCCATGTGTGTTCTTTTCATTAACCATAGGTAGAGTCATTGCATGCCTGTTCTGTTTACAAACCACACAAGAATCCACCAGAGTCATTGCATGTCTGTTCTTTTCATAGAGCACATATGGATCCACCAGAGTTCATTGCATGTTTGTTCTTTCAACAAACCACATATGGATCCACCAGGGTCATTGCATGTGTGTTCTTTTCACAGACCACATATGGATCCACAAGTGTCATTGCATGTGTGTTTTTTCATTAACCACATATGGATCCCCTAGTGTAATTGCATGTGTGTTATTTTCATTAACCCCAACTAGTGTAATTGCATGCCTGTTCTTTTCATAGACCACATATGGATCCACCAGAGTTCATTACATGTGCGTTCTTTTCACAAACCACATATGGATCCACCAGTGTCATTAAAATGTGTGATCTTTTCATTAACTATAGCTAGAGTCATTGCATGTCTGTTCTTTTCACAAACCACATGGATCCACCAGTGTCATTGCATGTGTGTTCTTTCAATAAACCACAGCTAGAGTCATTGCATGTGTGTTCTTGTCATTAACCACATATGGATCCACCGGTGTCATTGCATGTCTATTCTTTTCACAAAGCACACAAAGATCCACCAGAGTCATTACATGTATGTTCTTTTCATAGACCACATATGGATCCACAAGTGTCATTTCATGTGTGTTCTTTTCACAAAAACATAAGGATCCACAAGTGTCATTGCAGGTGTGTTCTTTTCACAAACCACATATGGATCTACCAGAGTTCATTGCATGTCTGTTCTTTTCATTAACCACATATGGATCCACCGGTGTCATTGAAATGTGATTTCTTTTCATAAACCACATATGGATTCACCAGAGTTCATTGCATGTGTGTTCTTTTCATTAACCACAACTAGTGTCATTGAATGTCTGTTATTTTCGCAAACCACACAAGGATCCACCAGAGTCATTGCATGTATGTTCTTTTCATAGACATCATATGGATCCACTAGAGTTCATTGCATGTGTGTTCTTTCAACAAACCACATATGGATCCACCAGTGTCATTGCATGTGTGTTATTTTAACAAGCCACATATGGATCCACTAGTGTCATTGCATGTGTGTTATTTTCATTAACCACATATGGATCCCCTAGTGTTATTGCATGTGTGTTCTTTTCATTAACCACAACTAGTGTCATTGCATGTCTGTTCTTTTCATAGACCACATATGGATCCACCAGTGTCATTGCATGTGTGTTCTTTTCATAAACCACATATGGATCCACAAGTGTCATTGCATGCGTGTTCTTTTCATTAACCATAACTAGAGTCATTGCATGTGTGTTCTTTTCATAGACCACATATGGATCCACCAGAGTTCATTGCATGTATATTCTTTTCACAAATGACATATGGATCCACCAATGTCATTGCATGTGTGTACTTTTCACAAACCACACATGGATCCACCAGTGTCATTGCATGTGTGTTCTTTTCATTAACCACAACTAGAGTCATTGCATGTGTGTTATTTTTATAGACCACATATGGATCCACCAGAGTTCATTGCATGTGTGTTCTTTTCATAGACCACATATGGATCCACCAGATTTCATTGCATGTGTGTTCTTTCAACAAAACACATATGGATCCACCAGTGTCATTGCATGTGTGTTCTTTTCACAAACCACATACGGATCCACCGGTATCAGTGCATGTGTGTTATTTTCATAAACCACATATGGATCCACCAGAGTTCATTGCATGTGTGTTCTTTTCATTAACCACAACTAGAGTCATTGCATGTCTGTTATGTTTACAAACCACACTAGAATCCACGAGAGTCATTGCATGTCTGTTCTTTTCATAGACCAGATATGGATCCACCACAGTTCATTGCATGTGTGTTCTTTCAACAAACCACATACGGATGCACCGGTGTCATTGCATGTGTGTTATTTTCATAAACCACATATGGATCCACTAGAGTTAATTCCATGTGTGTTCTTTTCATTAACCATAGGTAGAGTCATTGCATGTCTGTTCTGTTTACAAACCACACAAGAATCCACCAGAGTCATTGCATGTCTGTTCTTTTCATAGAGCACATATGGATCCACCAGAGTTCATTGCATGTTTGTTCTTTCAACAAACCACATATGGATCCACCAGGGTCATTGCATGTGTGTTCTTTTCACAGACCACATATGGATCCACAAGTGTCATTGCATGTGTGTTTTTTCATTAACCACATATGGATCCCCTAGTGTAATTGCATGTGTGTTATTTTCATTAACCCCAACTAGTGTAATTGCATGCCTGTTCTTTTCATAGACCACATATGGATCCACCAGAGTTCATTACATGTGCGTTCTTTTCACAAACCACATATGGATCCACCAGTGTCATTAAAATGTGTGATCTTTTCATTAACTATAGCTAGAGTCATTGCATGTCTGTTCTTTTCACAAACCACATGGATCCACCAGTGTCATTGCATGTGTGTTCTTTCAATAAACCACAGCTAGAGTCATTGCATGTGTGTTCTTGTCATTAACCACATATGGATCCACCGGTGTCATTGCATGTCTATTCTTTTCACAAAGCACACAAAGATCCACCATAGTCATTACATGTATGTTATTTTCATAGACCACATATGGATCCCACAAGTGTCATTTCATGTGTGTTCTTTTCACAAAAACATAAGGATCCACAAGTGTCATTGCATGTGTGTTCTTTTCACAAACCACATATGGATCTACCAGAGTTCATTGCATGTCTGTTCTTTTCATTAACCACATATGGATCCACCAGTGTCATTGAAATGTGTGTTTTTTCATAAACCATAGATGGATCCACCAGAGTTCATTGCATGTGTGTTCTTTTCATTAACCACAGCTAGAGTCATTGCATGTCTGTTCTTTTCACAAACCACATATGGATGCACCAGAGTTCATTCCATGTCTGTTCTTTTCACAAACCATATATAGATCCACCAGTGTCATTGAAATGTGTGTTCTTTTCATAAACCACATATGGATCCACGAGAGTTCATTGCATGTGTGTTCTTTTCATTAACCACAGCTAGAGTCATTGCATGTATGTTCTTTTCACAAACCACACAAGGATCCACCAGAGTCATTGCATGTCTATTCTTTTCATAGACCACATATGGATCCACCGGTGTCATTTCATGTGTGTTCTTTCAACAAACCACATATGGATCCACTAGTGTCATTGCATGTGTGTTCTTTTCACAAACCACACATGGATCCACCAGTGTCATTGCATGTGAGTTCTTTTCATTAACCACATATGGATCCCCTAGTGTCATTGCATGTGTGTTCTTTTCATTAACAACAACTAGAGTCATTGCATGTGTGTTCTTTTCATAGACCACCTATGGATCCACCAGAGTTCATTGCATGTATGTTCTTTTCGCAAACCACATATGGATGCACTAGAGTAATTGCATGTGTGTTGTTTTCACAAACCACATATGGATCCACAATTGTCATTGCATGTGTGTCCTTTTCTTTAACCAAATATTGATCCTAGAGTTCATTGCATGTCTGTTCTTTTCATAATACATATATGGATCCACCGGTGTCATTGAAATGTGATTTCAATTCATAAACCACATATGGATTCACCAGAGTTCATTGCATGTGTGTTCTTTTCATTAACCACAGCTAGTGTCATTGAATGTCTCTTCTTTTCGTAAACCACACAAGGATCCACCAGAGTCATTGCATGTATATTCTTTTCATAGACCACATATGGATCCACTAGAGTTCATTGCATGTGTGTTCTTTCAACAAACAACATATGGATCCACCAGTGTCATTGCATGTGTGTTCTTTTAACAAGCCACATATGGATCCACTAGTGTCATTGCATGTGTGTTATTTTCATTAACCACATATGGATCCCCTAGTGTTATTGCATGTGTGTTCTTTTCATTAACCACAACTAGTGTCATTGCATGTCTGTTCTTTTCATAGACCACATATGGATCCACCAGTGTCATTGCATGTGTGTTCTTTTCATAAACCACATATGGATCCACCAGTGTCATTGCATGCGTGTTCTTTTCATTATCCACAACTAGAGTCATTGCATGTGTGTTCTGTTCATAGACCACACATGGATCCACCAGGGTTCATTGGATGTATATTCTTTTCACAAACGACATATGGATCCACCAGTGTCATTGCATGCGTGTTCTTTTCACAAACTACTCATGGATCCACCAGTGTCATTGCATGTGTGTTCTTTTCATTAACCACAACTAGAATCATTGCATGTGTGTTCTTTTCATAGACCACATATGGATCCACCAGAGTTCATTGCATGTGTGTTCTTTCAACAAAACACGTATGGATCCACCAATGTCATTGCATGTTTGTTCTTTTCACAAACCACATATGGATCCACCACTGTCATTGCATTTGTGTTCTTTTCATTAACCACATATGGATACCCTAGTGTCATTGCATGTGTGTTCTTTTCATTAACCGCAACTAGTGTCATTGCATGTCTGTTCTTTTCATAGACCACTTATGGATCCACCAGAGTTCATTGCATGTGTGTTCTTTTCACAAACCACATACGGATCCACCAGTATCATTGAATGTGTGTTCTTTTGATTAACCATAGCTAGAGTCATTGCATGTCTGTTCTTTTCACAAAACACATAGATCCACCAGTGTCATTGCATGTGTGTTCTTTCAATAAACCACAGCTAGAGTCATTGCATGTGCGTTCTTTTCATTAACCACATATGGATACACGAGTGTCATTGCATGTCTATTCTTTTCACAAACCACACAAGGATCCACTAGAGTCATTGCATGTCTGTTCTTTTCATAGACCACATATGGATCGAGTAGTGTCATTTAATGTGTGTTCTTTGCACAAACCACATATGGATCCACCAGTGTCATTGCATGTGTGTTCTTTTAACAAACCACATATGGATCCACCAGTGTCCATGCATGTGTGTTGTTTTCACAAACCACATCTGGATCCACCAGTGTCATTGCATGTGTGTTCTTTTCAATAAGCACATATGGATCCCCTTGTGTCATTGCATGTGTGTTCTTTTCATTAACCACAAATAGAGTCATTGCATGTGTGTTGGTTTCACAAACCACATATGGATCCACCAGAGTTCATTGCATGTCTGTTCTTTTCACAAACCATATATGGATCCACCAGTGTCATTGAAATGTGTGTTTTTTCATAAACCACATATGGATCCACCAGAGTTCATTGCATGTGTGCTCTTTTCATTAACCACAGCTAGAGTCATTACATGTTTGTTCTTTTCACAAACCACACAAGGATCCACCAGAGTCATTGCATGTTTGTTCTTTTCATAGACCACATATGGATCCACCACTGTCATTTCATGTGTGTTCTTTCAACAAACCACATATGGATCCACTAGTGTCATTGCATGTGTGTTCTTTTCACAAACCACATAAGGATCCACTAGTGTAATCGCATGTGTGTTCTTTTCATTAACCACATATGGATCCCCTAGTGTCATTGCATGTGTGTTCTTTTCATTAACAACAACTAGAGTCATTGCATGTGTGTTCTTTTCATAGACCACATATGGTCCACCAGAGTTCATTCCATGTTTATTCTTTTCACAAACCACATATGTATCCACCAGAGTCATTGCACGTGTGTTCTTTTCACAAACCACATATGGATCCACCAGTGTCATTGCATGTGTGTTCTTTTCAGTAACCACATATGGATCCCCCAGTGTCATTGCATGTGTGTTCTTTTCACAAACCACATATGGATCCACCAGTGTCATTGTATGTGTGTTCTTTTCATAAACCACATATGGATCCACCAGTGTCATTGCATGTGTGTTCTTTTCATTAACCACATATGGATCCATTTGTGTCATTGCATGTGTGTTCTTTTGATAAACCACAAATGGATCCACCAGAGTTCAGTGCATGTGTGTTCTTTTCATTAACCACAGATAGAGTCATTGCATGTCTGTTCTTTTCATAGACCACATATGGATCCACCAGAGTTCATTGCATGTGTGCTCTTTTAATGGACCACATATGGATCCACCAGAGTTCATTGCATGTGTGTTCTTTCAACAAAACACATATGGATCCACCAGTGTCACTGCATGTGTGTTCTTTTCAGAAACCACATATGGATCCACCACTGTCTTTGCATTTCTGTTCTTTTCATTAACCACATATGGATCCCCTAGTGTCATTGCATGTGTGTTATTTTCCTTAACCGCAATAGTATCATTGCATGTATGTTCTTTTCATAGACCACATATGGATCCACCAGAGTTCATTGCACGTGTCTTCTTTTCACAAACCACATATGGATCCACCAATATCGGCGAATGTGTGTTCGTTTGATTAACCATAGCTAGAGTCATTGCATGTCCGTTCTTTTAACAAAACACATGGATCCACCAGTGTCATTGCATGTGTGTTCTTTCAATAAACCACAGCTAGAATCATTGCATGTGTGTTCTTTTCATTAACCACAAGTAGAGTCATTGCATGACTGTTCTTTTCACGAACCACATATGGATCCACCAGAGTCATTGCATGTGTGTTGTTTTACAAACCACATATGGATCCACCAGTGTCATTGCATGTGTATTCTTTTCACAAACCACATATGGATCCACCATTGTCATTTGACGTGTGTTCTTTTCATTAACCACATATGGATCCCCTAGTGTCATTGCATGTGTGTTCTTTTCATTAACCATGACTAGAGTCATTGCATGTGTGTTCTTTTCACAAACCACATATGGATCCACCATTGTTCATTGCATATATGTTCTTTTCATTAACCACATATGGATCCACCAGTGTCATTGAAATGTGTGTTCTTTTCATAAACCACATATGGATCCACCAGAGTTCATTGCATGTGTGTTCTTTTCATTAACCACAGCTAGAGTCATTGCATGTCTGTTCTTTTCACAAACCACACAAGGATCCACTAGTGTCATTTTATGTGTGTGCTTTTCAGAGACCACATATGGATCCACCAGTGTCATTTCATGTGTGTTCTTTTCACAAACCACAAATGGATCCACCAGAGTCATTGCATGTGTGTTCTTTTCATAGAAAACATATGGATCCACCAAAGTTCATTGCATGTGTGTTCTTTCAACAAACCACATATGGATCTACCATTGTCATTGCATGTGTGTTCTTTTTCACAAACCACATATGGATCCACCATTGTCATTGCATGTGTGTTCGTTTTCAGTAACCACATATGGATCCCCTAGTGTCACTTGATAAGTGTTATTTCCATTAACCACACGTTGAGTCATTGCATGTGTGTTCTTTTCACAAACCACATTTTGATCCAGCAGAGTTCATTGCATGTCTGTTCTTTTCACAAACCAAATATGGATCCACCAGTGTCATTGAAATCAGTTTTATTTTCATAAACAACATATGGGTTCATCAGAGTTCATTTCATGTGTGTTCTTTTCATTAATCACAGCTAGAGTCATTGCATGTTTATTATTTTCACAAACCACACAATGATCCACCAGAGTCATTGCATGCATTTTCTTTTCACAAACCACACAAGGATCCACCAGAGTCATTGCATGCATTTTCTTTTCATAGACCACATATGGATCCATCAGTGTCATTTCATGTGTGTTATTTCAACAAACCACATATGGATCCACCAGTGTCATTGCCTGTGTGTTCTTTTCACAAACCACATATGGATCCACCAGTGTCATTGCTTGTGTGTTCTTTTCATTAACAACATATGGATCCCCTAGTGCTATTGCATGTGTGTTCTTTTCATTAACCACCACTAGAGTCATTGCATGTGTTTTTTTCATAGACCACATATGGATCCACCAGAGTTCATTGCATGTCTGTTCTTTTCACAATCCACATATGGATCCACCAGAGTCATTGCATGTGTGTTCTTTTCACAAACTACATATGGATCCAACAGTGTCATTGCATGTGTGTTCTTTTCACAAACCACACATGGAGCCACTGGTGTCATTGCATGTGTGTTCTTTTTATAAACCACATGTGGATCCACCAGAGTTCTTTGCATGTGTGTTCTTTTCATTAACCACAGCTAGAGTCATTGAATGTCTGTTCTTTTCACGAATCACACAAGGATCCACCAGAGTCATTCAATGTCTATTCTTTTCATAGACCACATATGGATCCACTAGAGTTTATTTCGTGTGTGTTCTTTCAACAAACCACATATGGATCCACTAGTATCATTGCATGTGTGTTCTTTTGACAAACCACATAAGGATCCACTAGTGTCATTGCATGTGTGTTCTTTTCATTAACCACATATGGATCCCCTAGTGTCATTGCATGTGTGTTCTTTTCATTAACCACAACTAGAGTCATTGCATGTGTGTTCTTTTCACAAACCACATATGGATCCACCAGAGTTCAATTGATGTCTATTCTTTTCAATAACCATATATGGATCCACTAGTGTCATTAAAATGTGTGTTCTTTTCATAAACCACATATGGATCCACAAGAGTTCATTTTCACGTGTGTTCTTTTCATTAACCACAGCTACAGTCATTGCATGTCTGTTCTTTTCACAAACCACACAAGGATCCACCATACTCATTGCATGTCTATTCTTTTCATAGATAACATATGGATCCAGCAGTGTCATTTCATGTGTGTTCTTTCAACAGACCACATATGTATCCACCAGTGTCATTGCATGTGTGTTCTTTCCACAAACCACATATGGATCCACCAATGTCATTGCATGTGTGTTCTTTTCATTAACCACATATGGATCCCCTAGTGTCATTGCATGTGTGTTCTTTTCATTAACCACAACTGGAGTCATAGCATGTGTGTTCTTTTCATAGACCACATATGGATCGACCAGAGTTCATTGCATGTCTGTTCTTCTCACAAACCACATATGGATCCACCTTGAGTCATTGCATGTGTGTTCTTTTCAAAAACCACATATGGATCCACCAGTGTCATTGCATGTGTGTCCTTTTCATTAACCACATGTGGATCCCCCAGTGTCATTGCATGTGTGTTCTTTTCACAAACCACATATGGATCCACCGGTGTCATTGCATTTGTGTTATTTTCGTAAACCGCATATGGATCCACCAGAGTTCATTGCATGTGTGGTCGTTTCATTAACCACAGCTAGAGTCATTACTTGTATGTTATTTTCACAAACCACACAAGGATCCACCAGAGTCATTGCATGTCTGTTCTTTTCATAGACCACATATGGATCCACCAGAGTTCATTGCATGTGTGTTCTTTCAACAAACCACATATGGATCCACTAGTGTCATTGTATGGGTGTTCTTTTCACAAACCACATATGGATCCACCAGTGTCATTGCATCTGTGTTGTTTTCATTAACCACGTATGGATCCCCTAGTGTCACTGCATGCGTGTTATTTTCATTAACCACAACTAGTGTCATTGCATGTCTGTTCTTTTCATAGACCACATATGGATCAACCAGAGTTCATTGCATGTGTGTTCTTTTCACAAACCACATATGGATCCACCAGTGTCATTGAAATGTGTGTTCTTTTATTAACCACAGCTAGAGTCGTTGCATGTCTGTTCTTTTCACAAACCACATGGATCCATGAGTGTCATTGCCTGTGTTCTTTCAACAAACCACAACTAGAGTCATTGCATGTGTGTTCTTTTCATTAACCACAACTAGAGTCATTGCATGTTTGTTCTTTTCACAAACCACATATTGATCCACCAGAGTCATTGCATGTGTGTTGTTTTCACAAACCACATATGGATCCACCAGTGCGCCACGACTATGCTTTTCGAAAAACAAAAAATGCAAAAAACACCCTTGTTTTGAATTTTAAAAGCGATCGGGTCCCCACCGTCATGTCGCCTGGCCAGAGCATGGTGGTCGTGGCGCGGCCACTGATGACCCACAAGTATAGGGGGTGTATCGCAGTATTTTCGAGGGAAGTGAAACCCAATTTATTGATTCGACACAAGGGGAGCCAAAGAATATTTATAAGCCTGAACAACTGAGTTGTCAATTCAGCTGCACCTAGAAACAATCTTGCTTATAGCAGTTTATCAGTAGCAACAGTTTTATAGTAGGAATAGTAAAGTAATAACAGCAGTAAAGTAAAGATAGTAGTAACAATAGCAGTAAACAATAGGATTCGAGTGCGGCAGGCATATGGATGGATGGACGGGCGTTGCATGGACAAGACAATTCACATAGCAATCAAAACATAGGGCAATTGCAGATAAATAAGATAAAGCATCCAAGTACTAGATAATCCTAGGCATGTGTTCCATATATAGTCATACGTGATCACAATGAGAACTTGCACAACATCTTTTGTCCTGCCAGCCCGTTTGCAGCGGGGCCTCAAGGGAACTACTGGCAATTAAGGTGCTCCTTTTAATAGAGCACCGGAGCAAAGCATTAACACTCCATGAACACATGTGATCCTCACATCAAAGCCATTCCCTCCGGTTATCCCGATTTCTGTCACTTCGGGGCCATTGGTTTCAGACAACAACATGTGTATACAAATTGTAGATAAGACAAAAACAATACTATCATAATGAATCAATAACATGTTCAGATCTGAAATCATGGCACTTGGGCCCTAGTGACAAGCATTAAGCACAACAAGTCGCAACAAAGTCATAAAGCACTAATAAAAGATACTAGGCACCATGCCCTAACAATCTGATTCCATTACATGAATGATCTCATCCAATCCCTACCATCCCCATAGCCTACAGCGGGGGATTACTCACTGGTAGATGGGGGGGAACATGGATGGTCGATGGAGAAGCGATGGTGATGATGATGGCGATGATCTCCTCCAATTCCCCGTCCCGGCAGGGTGCCAGAACGGAGTTTCTGGTGCTGTTTCGTGGAATCTGGTGGTGGCAGCGAAGCGGAACTCCTTCTGGAAAAACGTCAAACCCCCAGAGTTTTTAGGTCAGAAGGCAACTTATAGGCAAAGAGGGAGACCGAGGGGGTGCCTGGGGGGCCCACACCACCCCCTGGCGCGGCCTGGCCCGCGCCACCAGGTGGTGTGGCCACCCCCTGGCCCTTCTCCGTCTCGTATTCTCGCTCCTGGAGTCTTCGGGTGAAATAGGATTTTCTGCAATTTTTCCTGATAGTTGATTTTCTGCACAAAAAGTAGACACCAAGGCAATTCTGCTGAAAACAACGTCAGTCCGTGTTAGTTGTATCCAAATCACACAAGTTTAGAGGAGAAACAATATCAAAAGTGTTCGGGAAAGTAGATACGTTTTGGACGTATCAACTCCCCCCAAGCTCAGCTTATTGCTTGTCCTCAAGCAATTCAGTTGAAAACTGAGTGCGATAAAAGAACTTTCACGAACACATTTGCTTCATATGATGTATATATTCTCAGCATGTGACCAACTACTTAGGCAATTCATAATAAAGAGTATGCTACTAAGTCTACTTAATAGTCAATGCAAGCTAATAGATTCCAACTCAAAAGTAATAAGTAGCATGAAGCATAAACATAAGCAACATTACAATGCTCATAAAAAGGTATGATAGGGTGGTATCTCGCTTGCCTCGATTGTGAATGTCAAGGAACCTCTGAAGTTCAAGTGATGACTAGAAGTAAAGATATCAAAGATACAAGCATCAAAGTCATAACACAAATAATCAGGTAATGAGACAAGCACAAAGAATGACAACTATGCTCTCAAGAAAGTGCTCGGAGAATGTGTGGAGACTCAACAAGTAAAAGAAAAGGTTTTGAATAATTTGAAAGGCTTCCAAATGCTGAAAGTATGGTACTTGTTAGCTTTGATCTCTCATTGCCCCTATCATAAGCATCTTTAAATGGTTAAGGTTAAAGTGACACAACTAAGAGGATATGCTTGACAAGTTATAAATCGATGTCTCATGCCCCTTACTTACGAAGACCGATCCTCATGCTACTCAACTTCAGTGACAAGTAAGCTCTTTTCATTGTAAGTATATACGTATCATAGAGAACCACCAACGGGGTACCCCTTGCACATGACACGGGAGCTGTCCCATAATCAAAATAACAAGGCAAGCAGACAATGAGCATCTCGGCGATCTTTTTATTTACTATGTGCATAGATTTTTATTGAGGATCCTTCATAGAATGCTCATTATGGTTATGCTGCAAGTTTCCACCATGATTAGGCATGGCTTAGGCTAGCGGCCCAGGCATTTCTCTAACATACATACAAACTCCATGATCTTACAAGTTCCACTTTTATTTCACACCGCCGGGATCCATAAGCAAAAGAACATGATATCAAGTAGGTACAAAGTACCAATGAAGTGTTGAAAGCGGTCCCCATGATACATGGTTCTGCTAACTTCAACTCATAAAGCGCAAGCATATATGCAACAAAGAAGGACGCAATGGTTCAGGTTTATTAAGTGCAAGAAAATAAAGTGTGCCATCAAGTTCGTGAGAGCTTTACTAACTAACTTTCTCATAACAAGCAAACATTTTATCTGGAAGACAACAAGGCATAATGAATATGCACGGGAGTAGAAAATGATGCTAATAGGTAGGTATGGTGGATACTTTGGAAATATTTGGTTTAGGGAGTTGGAAACATGAGTAAAACACTCAGTGGAAGTGAAGGCTAGCAATAGTGAGGGAGCGACCAACGAGAGAGCAATAGCTGTCATAATCATACTTGCAACAAAACAGGACTAATCATGGCATGAAAGTGATTCAAGATCCTCAAGGCAAAATAATTCATCAAGGCTTAACTGATTATCACAGTCATGTGCATGCGTGAGCATGTGCCAAGTCAATTCAAACGAAACATTCAGAGGAGGATACCACGGTGTCATACCAATTTATGAATAGAGTAATGCCAGCAAGCATTCATAAGACATGCTACAAACTATTAACAAGCTGGAGCTAATCATAAGAAAGCAGGAACTACTAAGCATCCAAAGAAAACATACACTCTACATGAACGGACTAAGCATGCCCACAGTGATGAGTATACGTACAAAAATGAAAACAAATAGAGTTCGTTACCAGCCTCTTACCACGCCTCAAGTTGTCATTAATCCTCATTATTGCTCTTCACTTGTGTGGCTTGAATAATAATATGAGACCAATAATCCACTGAGGACCGCCGAACCCTGTAGCAAACTCACAAAAACCAAAGAAGAGCGACAAATATTTTTGTTGTTTTTGATTTTTAAAACAAGAACAAAAAGAGGAACAACAAGCAAAGCAAAATCTTTTTGGGTTTTTCAAATAGTTCAAACAAAGCAAAAATGGAAAACCAAACCAAGGCAAAAAGAAGAAGCAAACCAAAGAGAAACAACAGAAATATTTTTGGTATTTTTCTGTTTTAGGAAGCAAAAGCAAAGAAGAACGAAAACTAAAAAGAGAATGAAAACATGAATATACAAAGTACGGACGCAACATGATATGGAGATGAGTGCGGTGTTGGCGTACCTCCCCCCAAGCTTAGGCTTTTGGCCTAAGTGGGTATCAATCCCAAGCTGGCCAGGATGAAGTATCACCATGGTATGACGAGGAGGTACCCTCGTCCTGGTGCGAGCTCGAGTACGTCCCTCCGTAATGTGCGAAGTAATCATAGGAGGGCACATCCTCCTGATGCTACTCGTGGAAACCCAGCAAGAAAAGCTGCTCGTCCACCTCCTCCTTGGAGCGCGACCACGGTCTCCTGTGAACACTAAACAAAGAAGGTTGTGGCAAAAGTATCTCCCTTTCATCCCCGTCAGTGAAAAGCATCCTATATACTAGATTGTTCAAATCAGAAGTAGCAGTGACAAAGTGATGAGTTTTCATAGCAACAAGGTCAAGCCTCTATGGTGCCAACATAGCATCATTAGGGTCCACTAAAAGACCTAATGCATTGACTATACGCGAGGCAATGATGCCCCCATAGATAGGCCCCTAGCAGCTAGGCGGCAAGCAATAAGAGAGCCAAGATTGTACTGAGTATCATTGTTAAGCGCAGCAGCAAGGAAGGCTAAATGATAGTCGGAGATATTACTTGTGTTCTCCCTACCCAATACACTAGTAGCAAGATAATATGCAAAGTATCTAAGAGCAGGGAGTTGGATATTTCTTATCTTTCTGCGCTGCGCCACACGATCATCATCATTGGTCACCCCTCGGTAAAGCTCCAACAAATCAGCGGGTCGCCCTTGAATTTTCTTCATGGTCCCTGTCATGCGTACACCTACAATACTGCAAAATCTCTCCAAAGTCATGGTGAAGGGAAAATTATAGATTTTAAAAGAGACAGTCGAATGATAGGATGTGTTAGTAAACGTGAAACTCTTAACAAAGGTTTTGGTGAGCATAGCATATTGCGCACTCTCATCTTGCATATATAAGGTCAAACCAACCCTCTCAATCAGTAGCAAGAAATTATTAAGAATACCTGCAGCTTGTAAGAAAGTAAAACAAGGAAAAGAGGATGGGTGAGCATCCCCATCATCCCTTTCACTACCAATACGAGTTGCAATGAGATCTTCGTTGTGTGATGGTCTAGCCTGAGAGGCTGATCTTGAGGGCCTCGACCTCCTAGGTGCATCACTCTCAAATATCTCTCCAAAAGTATGGTTGATCATGCTTGGTATTCTGAAATTTAAACACCTATTAAACAAGTGATTGTAAAGTAAATATACTGAAGGATTCTACTCATAGGGACTTTCAAGAGGCCTAAACATGCATCAAAACTATATCTCTAAGCATTAAACAAGCTTACAAGCTCTCATAACCAGTCGCCTATAGCAGCAAAATACTCAATATATAATCCACTAAACACAAATCTACTTGGACAAGGGGAGGAGTCACATACCAGGGAACAAATGCTCCAAATTTCAGCAAGAAAGAAGGGCTAAGCAAGGAGATCAAAAAAATTGAGAGCAAGCACAGCAAAACGCGATTTTGAGCAATGAACTGGAGCTTACTCGGGAGATAGAAGAAAGTGGCAGGTGAGAGAGTTAGTGGGGGGCCAGGGGTGGCCCACACCAGGGCATGGCGCCACCCAGGGCAGGTCGTGCCACCAGGTGGTGTGCCTGCCTGGTGGGTCCCCCTGGTACCTCTCAGGTACTCCTTTGCCCCTTTTTTCATGCAAAAATTTAAAATGAATTTTCTGGAATTTTTCGAGACACCTTATTTTTGGGCAATTTTCAGAAATAGAAGAATGATTTTTCTGACAGACAGATTTTTTTTGGAAGATGCAAGGACGAAACAAGGCTAGAACTACAAAAGTTCTAAGACACTCTAACATGCAAGCAACTAACAACAAAAAGAAAACTAAACGAAAGCAAAAACTAAAATGCATAGGATAGAAATAAATGGAGATAATCATAATGAAAACATTAGTTTGTTCAATGAAATCCTTTTGTTAACAAGGTTGATCAAGTCTTGCTACCAAAACAATTCCATATGAAACAAAACTTTGTATTCCACTAATGATTATGTTACCTCAACCTTGACAGCAATGGTCCCAATCATAACAGTTTCAAATTTTTCTTTTGGTATGAGACAATATATTTCTCCAACTCAAATGCCTTCAACATGTTCAATTGAATTCAAACCATAAGTCCTTTCAATCTTCTTGGGGAAATAGACAGTATGTTCCTTGTCATTAACATTGAAAGTCACCTTTCCTTGATTACAATTAATAATAGCTCCTGCAGTATTAAGAAAAGGTCTCCCAAGAATAATAGACATATTATCATCTTCAAGCATCTCAAGCACAACAAAATCAGTTAATATCAAGCAATTATGAGCCACTTGAGGAGGTACATCCTCACATATACCCACAGGAATAGTGGTAGATTTATCAGCCATTTGCAAAGATATATCAGTTGGTATTAATTTTTCTAGTTGAAGCCTCTTATAGAGAGAGAAAGGCATAACACTAACTCCAGCTCCCAAATTACACAAAGCAGTTCTAACATAACAATTCTTAATAGAGCAAGGGATAGTTGGAATCCCTGGGTCTCCAAGTTTCTTAGGAACCTTACCATTGAAGGAATAATTAGCAAGCAAAGTAGAAATTTCTTCATTAGGGATCTTCCTTTTATTCGAGACAATATCCTTCATATACTTTGAGTAAGGAGGCAATTTAATAGCATCAGTCAAAGGGATTTGCAAGAATAAAGGCTTCATCCACTCACAAAACTTATTATAGTGTTCATCTTCCTTTGACTTGTGTTTCTTATCAGGGAAAGGCATAGGTTTTTGGACCCAAGGTTCTCTTTCACTACCATGTTTCTTATCAATAAAATCTTCTTTGGTGTATTTAGTATTCTTAGTGTGGTTTTCAGGTTTCTTCTTCAACTTTTTCTTCATTAGGAACTTCATTTTCTTCATTACCACTTTCATTTTCAGCATCAGAGATAGATATACTATTAGGATCTATAACAAGTTCAGAGGGTTCTACAACAGTTTTATGCTTCTTTTTCCTTTTCTTACGAGTAGAACCACTATTTTCAGCTTGTTGAGAATCTTGCTCAATTCTTTTGGGATGCCCCTCAGAATATAGAGGATCCTGGGTAGCAGCACCACTTCTAGTTCTAATTTCATAAGCATGTTTTTCTTTAGAAGCATTAACTAACAAGTCTTTTTGCACTTTAACGAGTTGATCTATTTGAGTTTGAACCATTTAAAAGTGTTTAACAATCATTTTAACATCATTAGAGGTTCTTTCCACAATATCTTTCAACTCAACAATAGCTCTAGTGTTTTCCATTAGATGATTTTGCACCCTTTTATTAAAGTTATCTTTCTTAACAATAAAGATATCGAATTCTTCTAAGAATTGATCAGGAGGTTTAGAGTAAGGGATATCACCTTCATCAAAGTGTTGGAGAGAGTGTACCTCAATAGTGGATGAGTAGGGAATATGCTTACATAATTCTTCTATAGGAGGTAAATTCTTGACATCTGCAGCTTTAATTCCCTTCTCCTTAAGACACTTCTTAGCTTCCTTCATCACTTCATCATTTAATTCAATAACTCCCCTCTTCTTTGATGTTGGAATAGGCACCGGAATAGATGGTTCAGGTACAATTACTTCAGGTATAGCTTGTTTAGGAGGAGTCCAATCTTCATAATTCTTGCTTATTTTAGCCATTAATTCCTCAGCTTCCTTAGGAGTCATATTGCCGAAAACACAATCAGCACAACTATCTAGGTATGTCCTAGATTCTTCAGTTAGTCCATTATAAAATATATCAAGAAGCTCATTCTTAGGTAATGGACTTCCAGCCTGTGCATGAATCAAAGCACAAAACCTCCCCCAAGATTCTGGTAATACCTCTTTTTCTCCCTGTTTAAAATCAAAAAGTTCCTGCAAAATAGCATGTCTAGCACTAGGAGGACAATATTTCTGCAGGAAAGTACTAATCAAGCATTCAGGGCTATCAATAGATCCAAGAGGTAAGTTACTAAACCAAGTTTTAGCTTCTCCTTTCAGTGAAAAGGGGAAAATCTTAGCAACAAAGTAAGTACGCATCTTAATATCATCAGAAAACAAACCACTCATGGTAGAAAGTTTATTCGTATGTGCTACCGCACTTTCATTCTTAGTCCTACAAAAAGGTTCTTTCTCGACAATAGCTATGTAAGATAGGTCGAGAGAGAAAACATAATCTTTATCTGTAATGTTTATGGGAGAAGCAGCAAAGTTAGCAATAGGAGACAATTTGGGTCTAATAGTACGCCTCTCAAGGAGACTCTTAGCAGCGCTCTATCATGGGTGTTTTTACATTCTTTAATAAATTCATCGGTCATCTCAACATAACCATCTTCAATATCATAACTTTCACTAGACTCAGGTGAACTAACAGGTGTGGTATTGTCTTCATTAGGAGTTTCGATATTTCCAGCTATAGTTCTAGCAATCGTAGCATCTAGGAAAGGACCTAATGAACCACTCTTATCAAGCACAGTAGAAGCAGCATCATAAGCATCAGAAGTTTCAGATTCAGCAGTAGTAGCAGTGTGTGTAGCATGTGTATGTGGTGGTGTAACGAGCTTACTTATAACAGATGGTGAATCAAGAGCAGTAGAGGTGTTCAGAACTGTACCTCTTCTTGTAGTGGATGGTAAAATAGGAAACTTGCCATCACGAGACTTACCCATGATGGATGGATAGCAGCGAACAATAGAGAATCCAAGTGAACTTGATAAATAAAGCTATGCTCCCCGGCAACGGCGCTAGAAAATAGTCTTGATGACCCACAAGTATAGGGAGTGTATCACAATATTTTCGAGGGAAGTGAAACTCAATTGATTGATTCGACACAAGGGGATCCAAAGAATATTTATAAGCCTTAACAACTGAGTTGTCAATTCAGCTGCACCTGGAAACAATCTTGCTCACAGCAGTTTATCAGTAGCAACAGTTTTGTAGTAGGAATAGTAAAGTAATAGCAGCAGTAGAGTAAAGACAGTAGTAACAATAGCGGTAAACAATAGGATTCGAGTGCGGTAGGCATAGGGATGGATGGACGGGTGTTGCATGGACAAGACAATTCGCATAGCAATCAGAACATAGGGCAATTGCAGATAAATAAGATAAAGCATCCAAGTACTAGATAATCCTAGGCATGTGTTCCATATATAGTCATACGTGCTTGCAATAAGAACTTGCACAACATCTTTTGTCCTGCTAGCCCATTTGCAGTGGGGCCTTAAGGGAACTACTGGCAATTAAGGTGCTCTTTTTAATAGAGCACCGGAGCAAAGCATTAACACTCCGTGAACACATGTGATCCTCACATCAAAGCCATTCCCTCCGGTTATCCCGATTTCTGTCACTTCAGGGCCATTGGTTCCGGACAATAACATGTGTATACAACTTGAAGATAAGACCAAAAACAATACTATCACAATGAATCAATAACATGTTTAGATCTGAAATCATGGCACTCGGGCCCTAGTGACAAGCATTAAGCATAACAAGTCGCAACAAAGTCATAAATCACTAATAAAAGATACTAGGCACCATGCCCTAACAATCTGATGCCATTACATGAATGATCTCATCCAATCCCTACCATCCCCATAGCCTACAGCGAGGGATTACTCACTCATAGATGGGGGAAAGATGGGTCGATGGAGAAGCGATGGAGATGATCTCCTCCAATTCCCCGTCCCGGCAGGGTGCCAGAACGGAGTTTCTGGTGCTGTTTCATGGAATCTGGTGGTGGCGGCGGAGCGGAACTCCTTTTGGAAAAACGTCGACCCCCCCGAGTTTTTAGGTCAGAAGGCAACTTATAGGCGAAGAGGGAGACCGAGGGGGTGCCTGGGGGGCCCACACCACCCCCTGGCGCGGCCTAGCCTGGCCCGCGCCACCAGGTGGTGTGGCCACCCCTGGCTCTTCTCCGTCTCGTATTCTGGCTCCTGGAGTCTTCGGGTGAAATAGGATTTTCTGCATATTTTCCGGGATTTTTCCTGATAGTTGTTTTTCTGCACAAAAAGTAGACACCAAGGCAATTCTGCTAAAAACAACATCAGTCCGTGTTAGTTGTATCCAAATCACACAAGTTTAGAGGAGAAACAATAGCAAAAGTGTTCAGGAAAGTAGATACGTTTTGGACGTATCAACCACAACCTACCACCACCGGAGGTGCGGGAGGCCGTGGCCGCGCTAGTTCTCGGGCGGGAGGTGTCGGGCCGAGGAGGAGGTGGCGGCCGGAGGAGGAGGAGGAGGTGGCAGACAGAGGAGAAGGTGGCAGCAGCGGCCAGAGGAGGAGGTGGTGGCGGCGGGAGGAGGTGGTAGCCGGAGGAGGAGCAGGTGGCAACCGAAGGAGAAGGTGGTGGTGGCGGCCGGAGGAGGAGGAGGAGGTGGCGGTGGCGGTGGGAGGAGGTGGCGGCGGCTGAAAGAGGAGGTGGCGGTGGCGGCTGGAGGAGCATCGTTGTCACTGCAAGGAGAAGGAGGCCAGAGAGAAAGGACCCGAAGAAGAAGGAGAAGAGGAGGAGAGGAGGAGAAGGGGAAGAAGGAGAAGGAAAAGGGAGGAGAATGAGAGGGAAAAGGAGAGGGGTAGGTGGCCGGGGTGGTGATTCGAATTTTAAATCCTACCCAACTTACTCGTAGCGCACTACATGGTGGTGCGCTACGGGTAAGTGGCCTCTATTTTTCTGCAGGAAAAATGATATTTTGACCATAACGTGTTATTCTTTTCGAATTTTGAAAATCCAAAAAATCTCTAAACGACCAGATGTCGTTGTGAGCAGATGCGAAATTTCGCTCTCGTCATTTTGGTATATTAAATGTTTTTTTCCGACTTTGTATGCAAAAGATATGGCCGTTTTACCATGGCATGGCCTTTTTTTGCAGAAAAAGTCAAAAATTTTGGTTGTTAATTTTTCTACAAACTAGACCACATTACCTACCTAGATGTCAAAGGATTTTTAAATTTGAAATGTTTTTCATTTTCTTTTATTTTTTGTAAGTCTAAAAAGGCGATCCACAGGGGGGTGGAGTTGGGAAAAATAGGCAACATACTTACCCGTAGGGCACCACATCTGGTGCCCTACGGGTATGATTCATACCCGTGGCGCACCACTATATGGTGCCCTATAGGTAAGTGGCCTGCGTCCACCTCTGCCCTGGCCCACACATAGTCGTGGAGCACCACCTCCATGTGCGCCACTATTATGCTAGTTAGCTGTAGGGCACTTGTTGGCAGTGCGCCACGGCTATTTTACCCGTGGGGCACCATTGGCATGTGCGCCACGGATGTGTGGATTACCTATAGCCGTTTTCCTAATAGTGTTGGGGGGATACCCCCGGGTAGGGTCACTCCGGGGTATAAAGGCCGAGTTAGCCGAGGTTCGGCAAGGCCAAAGCAGATGCTGGCCAGGTCACCTCAGGGCAGGCCGGATCACGGAGTAACCCGGGCCAGGGGGGTCGCCTAACCTTGTGTCTGCCGACTTAAGGAGTAAGTCGGAGGTGCTAGTCTAACTTGCATGCAGGAACAGGTATGGCCGGATCTGCTATGATCCGGATCTCCGCTTAGCTTCTGGGAGAAGGAAGGAATCTCTTTGGTCAAAAAGAAGGCCCGGTACGCACTGCATGAGCAAAGAAAGCAAGGGCAGAACCACCGGGTCGTGGCCGACAAGGGTGACGACGCCCGTGTCGGCTGACGCAGGCGCCATAGAGGCTTACGTAGTTAAAGCATGTATGAGGCGGGGGAAAAGCGCCCCGGCCGGGTTACCACTTTGGGAGGGGGCATATTCTTAGGAATATGCCTCCACGTATGCCCTAGGCAGGGACCAAACCCCCTCTATATAAGGGGGGCTAGGGTTCCAGTAGTAAGGGTTGGGGCGAAGCACTAGTTGATCTGAGGTTCTAGGAGTGAACAGTAGGCAAGGGTAAGAGAGCTCCTTCTTCCTCCTCTCGCCAATACAGCTCTAGGAGCACTTGTAATCTGCAAAGGAAATCAATACAAACTTCTGTGTGGAGAATCACTCCACTATCCCTCCCTGGATTCCCCTAGCGTGTATTAGTCCCCACCTTTAGCCTATCCATGGCATCTGCCGTGACACCACCACGGTTGTTGGCGCCCACCGTGGGGCTAGCGGCGCTAGCAGGGGTGAAGATCCGGACGGGAAACCTCATCGGCACCGGCGAACGCATCGTCTCCGGGCTCGTTCAGCGCTTTGGAGCAATGGACTTCATCAGCGACAACTCTGGCTGCTTCGGCACGCGCCCACTTCCGTGCAATGGCCTCTTCGTCAAGATCGGTGCGCACAAGGTCTACGTTGCTGTGGACGTATCGTGCGTTCATCCACGCCGCATCGTCGATGCGGGGGAACCACCCCTCACTGTGGCTCGCGGGGCACGTACCGCTCGCTCCCCGGACCACGCGGAGGTGATGATGACTGCTCCAGGTGCGGGCACGAGCAAGGATCTAGTACCGGACCCAGAGGTAACGCCTAAGGCACCGAGGAAAGGTAGAGGACCTCCACTAGAGAGGCCTGAGAACGTACTGAGAGAAGCTATGGATAGCTTGGCTAAACCGGTAGCAGCAGTAGTAGATCCGGCTCAGGCACAGGCCGAGTTAGAGGAAACTAGGCAAAAGATACTAGAGGGCGCAAAGAAAATAGCCGCGGCTCAGCAGTCGCTAAACATGATGCTACGTGAGTATGCAAAGGCAAACAAAGTTGATACGGTGAAAGTAAAAGGGAGAAATCTCATAAGCGAGATGAACAGAGAAGGAGATGACGGAGCAGAAGGGTCGGAAAACTATCTTTCTGTGGGGTTGCCGAGGTATAGTACCCCGGCAAAAAACCTCAGAGCGGCAGATGCGGCTGCATCCGAGTTAGAGGGTCTGACGGGTGAGGCCCGCCGAAGACAGCAAAATAGAGTGAACGAGCTGGTTCGGATCACGAACAGACAGAACGAAGAGCTACTGAGAGCTAACCCGGAAAGGGCGGGAGCTTCCAAAATCGTCCATTCAGCGATGGGTAACCCGGAGAAATCCGCTAGAGCCGCATCGTCACCTCATGGTGGTCCGAGGAGAGAAGAGGTAGTAACCTCGGCCAGACGGAACAAACAGATCGTCCCGTACAACCCGACACGCGCTGGCAAGGAAAAAGAAGCACGGAAAAATGATGATCGACGGAGTGTGAGCCGAGGTGAAGCTGGCTGAGGTAATCACGAACAAGGCAATGCCGGTCAAGGGAACGCTACCAACGGCAATGCCAGACAGCGAAACTCGGCAGGAGCAGGACAACCGCAGCAGCGGAATATACCTAGGCAAGAACAAAGCGCCGGCCGAGATATGCAACAGAGAGGTGCACCCCATGTGCAAAACTGATACAACGACGGTGATTCGGAAATGGTGAACACGGGGTACCCGAGACCGGACTATCATGTGATAGGGTCAAGATTGGGAAGCAGGGATTTAATGCCGGATGATGCCAGGTTGAAACTGGATCGCCTGTACAGGTCGGAACAGATCGAATGTCAAGGTCCACCGGGTCCAGCGTGCTTTGGACCCCGGATCATGAAGGAGCCACCGGTACCCAACTTCTAGTTACCCAGAGGCACGAAGACGTATGACGGCAGTACCAAGCCGGAGGATTGGCTGATAAACTACACTACATCTATGAAAATTGCCACTAGAAACTTGAGATGGGCTGTACGATATGTACCCCAGATGTTGGAAGGTCCGGCCAGAGTATGGCTGAATAATTTACCACCTGGAAGCATCAACTGCTGGATAGATTTTGAAGAGATGTTTATCAGCAACTTCTCAAGTACATATCAGAGACCAAATAAGCCACAGACCCTAGCAATGTGCAAGCAAAGACCTAACGAGACGGACCACGAATTCCTGACCCGGCGGTGTACCGTGAGAAACTCGTGTGAGGGTGTCATAGAGTCATAGGCCATAGCGTGGTTCGCGCAAGGATGCAGGTACGGCAGCGAGCTATGGATGAAGTTGCAAAGGAAAATGCCAATTACGTTGGCCGAGATTATCTGGATTGCAGATTCGTATGCTTTAGGTGATCCGACTCAACCTAGGCTTGTGTCAAACGAGTCGAACGAGGAATACTATTAGAGGGACGGAACTGGGTCATCTCGGAGGAATGACTACAGAGGAAAAAGAAGAGATGATAGAACGGATCATCGCTACGGTTCGCAACAGGTTGAAGCTGTGAATCAAGATCAACCCGGAGCAGCGAGCAACCAACGCCAGAAAACGGGAGGGCAATGGACTCCAAGAAATGATGGCAAGAAAGCGTGGACCCCGGAGCAAAAGAAACAGTGGCAAGAGAAGAAAGACTGTCCGAGGTATACCTATGAGTTGATGTTGGACCAGCCGTGTAAGTTTCACACGCCAAATCTGAATAGCCCGGCGGGTCACACGACGAGGCAATGTGAGTGGATGCGTAAGATAGAACAAGGTGGTTCGGGGAATGCTCAGGCACCCCGGAATGATCAACCTCGACAGGAGTTACCCCGGCAGCAATTGCTCTCCGGAGCAAACACGCAACAGCTAATGTTGCCTCCCCTCCGCCGAGGTATGACAACAATGAGAGAAGGGATGCAGTGAATCAGGTGGAAAATCAGCAACAGCCAGATCAGAGATACCCCGGGAACGAGGGAAGGAATGAGTACAGAGAACATCACCAGAGCTACTGTGTGTTTACCACTGAGGAAACGGATAGAAAGAGCTTGCAACGCCGACATATGGAAGTCAATGCCAGCAGTGATGAGGTACATGCCTTGGTCGGACCAGGAAATCATCGGGAGCATCAAGGATCATCCTAGGCTTATGCCGAGTCCAGGTTCGTATGCGCTAGTGCTAGATCCAACATTCATTGGACCAAACATCAACGTGAGGTTCTCCAAGGTACTGGTTGACAATGGCAGTAGCATTAACATCATGTATGCGGATACAATGCGCAAGTTGGGCATCTCGGAGAATATGCTCCAGGCTACGAGAACAACTTTCCATGGCATTGTACTAGGCATTTCTTGTGAGCCCATAGGCAAAGTCCGGGTCGACGTGCTATTCGGCACAAGGGACAACTGCCGAACTAAAAATCTGGAGTTTGAGGTGGTGGACCTAGAAAGTGCGTATCACGCGTTACTCGGAAGACCAGCATTGAACAAGTTCATGGCAAGCTGCCACATCAGTTACCTGAAGATGAAGTTGCCCGGGCCAAATGGAGTGATAACCATTGCTGGAGATTTCCGACGTTCCATTGAGTGTGCTTCAGCCGAGTCTAACCTAGCCGAGTCACTTGTGATTGCGCAAGAGAAAAGAAAAATCCAAGAGGTGGCGGCATTAGCTCAGTCCGCACATCAATATATGCCGCGTTAAGTAACCCGCATGGCAGCGTTTCATTTCAAGCCGCAAAAGACACCAAGAAGGTTCCAGTTGATGACATGTTCCCAGAGCGCACCGTAACAATTGGTGCCGGGTTAACTGACAAATAGGAAAGCGAGCTTGTCAACTTCCTCCGTGAGAATCGGGATATTTTTGCTTGGTCTACACAGGACTTGGAGGGTGTTCCGAGGGAGTTGGCCGAGCACTCTTTAAACGTAAGGCCCGGAGCAAGGCCGGTGAAGCAACCTCTCCGCTGCTTCGCCGAGGATAGGAGAAAAGTTATTGGAGACGAGATAGCTCGATTGCTGGCAGCAGGATTTATCATGGAGGTACTGTATCCGAATTGGCTTTCTAATCCGGTGCTGGTAGAAAAGAAGAAAGACGATCCGAACGTAGCAGTGGTTTGGCGTATGTGTATCGATTACACGAACCTGAATAAGGCGTGTCCAAAGGATCCATTTCCACTGCCAAGGATAGATCAGGTCATAGACTCGACCGCGGGATGTGAACTGTTTTCATTCATTGACGCATATTCTAGTTTCCACCAGATACCTCTGAACCCAGATGATCAACTAAAGACTGCGTTTATTACCCCGTACAGGGCTTATTGCTATCGCACTATGCCATTCGGTTTACGTAATGCAGGTGCAACGTACCAAAGATGTATGCAATTTTTTTTGCACGACCAAATAGGTCAAAACGTACAAGTATACGTGGATGATGTGGTTATCAATACCAAGGAAAGCACAACGCTCCTTGATGACATAAGGCAAACATTCACGAACTTGAGAAGGTTTCGGATGAAGCTTAACCCAGAAAAATGTACCTTCGGTGTCCTGGCTGGAAAATTACTCGGATTTCTCGTCTCCACCCGAGGTATCGAGGTTAATCCAACTAAGATTCGGGCCATTGAGCGAATGGAACTGCCGAAGTGTCTTAACGATGTCCATAAGTTCACTGGGTGCCTGGCATCGTTGAGTCGGTTTGTATGTCGGTTGGGAGAAAAGGCACTGCCTCTCTACCAACTCATGAAAAAGTCGGATAAATTCGTTTGGACGCCACAGGCCGATGAAGCTTTTGCCCACCTAAAAAAGATGTTGGCCACTGCACCAGTGTTAGCCTCTCCACTATCAAAGGAGCCAATGTTACTCTACATAGCCGCAACCAACCGAGTTGTAAGTGCAGTGATTGTGGTAGAGCGCAATGAAGAGGGTAAGTCGGTGCAGAGGCCAGTGTATTACTTGAGCGAGGTATTGTCTGCCTCAAAACAGAACTACCCGCACTTTCAGATGGTGGCATATGGTGTCTATATGGAGGCAAAGAAGTTAAAGCATTACTTTGAGGAGCACCCCATCAAAGTAATATGTGAAGCTCCCATATCCGAGATAATGGGTAACAAGAATGCGAGTGACAGAATTGCAAAATGGGCAATTGAGTTAACCCCTTATGCGCCCCAATATGACAGAAGAGAAGCGATCAAGTCCCAGGCTGTGGCGGACTTTTTTGTGGATTGGGCCGAGGTACAATACGAACCACCGCCACCAGATCCGAATTACTGGAGGATGCACTTTGACGGGTCGAAAACCAAAACCGGGTTAGGCGCCGGAGTTGTGCTTACCTCGCCAAAGAAGGACCAGCTAAAATACGTATTGCAGATCCATTTCGCGACATCGAACAATGTCGCTGAGTACGAGGCTCTTGTGCATGGACTCAAAGTGGCAAAGGAGATTGGCGTACGTCGGATAATATGCTTTGGCGACTCGGATCTTGTGGTGCAGCAAGTATCCGGAGTGTGGGACGCCCTGGATCCAAACATGGCACTATACAAATTTCACGTGCAGAAGATATCCGGTTACTTCGAGGGATGTGAATTTCACCATGTACCCCGTGTAGAAAACGAGGCTGCCGACATGCTGTCTAAGCTCGGATCGACCCAACAGGCAATTCCACTGGGTGTAGCATTAGAACACCTCAGAAAACCATCTATCAGGCCGTCCCCAGGAACCGACTCGATCGATTTCCCAGAAAATACAGAATCCGGAGCTGAGCCCATGGACATTGACATGGGGGGTAGTACGCGAGACCCGGGGACTGCATCGGCAAACTCGGGGACTACCTCAGCAATCCGGGGACTACCTCGCTAGACCCGGGGACTGCTCAGCGTGGTCCGGCCAAAGTTATGCCGGTGGATCAGATGGAAATCGATGAGGAGGTATTCCCTCCACGAGTAGTTCTAGCTTGGGCACAGCCAATATTCCAATTCCTGAAAGATGGAACGTTACCCACTAAGGAGGTGTTAGCCGACAAACTCAGAGGAGAGCAAAAGCATACACAATCATCAATTCCGAGTTGTACAAGCGGAGTGTAACCAATGTCCTCCAGCGATGCGTTGACCCAGAAGAAGGCCTTGACATCATCCGAGATATACACCAAGGAGAATGCGAGCATCATGCCTCATCCCGAGCCTTAGTGGCAAAAGCATTCCGGCATGGGTTCTACTGGCAAGTGCCTTAGAACAAGCAGAAGATCTGGTGAGAAAATACAATGGTTGTCAAAGATACGCCACCAAGACACATACGCCTATGTCAGAACTCAAGACCATACCAATTACGTGGCCATTTGCAGTATGGTGCTTGGATATGGTTGGCCCATTCAAACCAGCAAGAGGAAACATGACACACATTTTGGTCATGGTGGACAAGTTTACAGAATGGATTGAAGTGAAACCTATAAGAAATGTGATGGAGCTACAGCCGTGACATTTCTCAAGGACATCATCTTGAGATACGGTTATCCGCATAGTATTATAACTGATAACGGAGCAAATTTTGCGGCAGGAGCATTTGCACGCTTTTGCCGAGACAAGAAGATCCGACTCGATGTAGCCTCGGTAGCCCACCCCGCATCGAACGGACAAGTGGAAAGATCCAACGGATTAGTATTATCCGGGATAAAACCCCGGCTCATTGAGCCGCTGCAAAGATCAGCGGGGTGCTGGATAGAAGAACTACCAGCGGTACTGTGGAGTTTAAGAACAACTCCGAATCGATCAACAAGCTATACGCCGTTTTTTCTGGTATATGGGGCAGAAGCTGTTTTACCAGCCGACATAGAGCATCATTCACCTAGGGTCACCCAATACACAGAAGCTGAAGTGCAAGAAGCCCGGCAAAATAATGTTGATCTGCTGGAAGAAGCGAGAGAACTGGCACTGTCCAGATCCGCCATATATCACCAAAATCTCTGACGCTATCATAGCCGGAAAGTGTGCCCCCGAGTCTTTCGGGAAGGCGATCTGGTGCTCCGGTTGGTACAACGTACTACTGGCATGCATAAATTACCCCCCCATGGGAAGGTCCATTCATTGTGAGCAAAGCATTGCACAATGATTCTTACTATCTTATCGATGCAAAGCCACAGGAAAAGAACAAGGCGGACAGGTCCGGAGAGGAATCTAAGCGGCCGTGGAATGTAGCACTACTTCGTCCTTTCTACACTTAGCTAAGAAGTGAATGTATCCGAATCGTCTCATATGTCGGTATTTATGTCGGCAATGAGCTTATCAATGAAATAGCAGCGCCTCGAGCAGTAACTCGGGGACTGCCTAAATAATTATTGTTGTTGTCTCTTGTACGTTAGCTGGAATAAGTTGTTTTACTTAACCCAGATTAGTAATGTGTGAGCACCACAAACCCAACTCTTCGACTTGCTATTGTCCAACAAGAATTGGCTTCATGGCAAGCAAGAGAACAAGTTTAGAATTGCGTAGCACATGAAAAACGACTAAGGAAACGAATTTATTCGAGCCAACGTTTGTTTTTCGGACTAACCCTGTATTTATTTTCAAGTCACTATGCTGAATTATTTTGAGCTAAGCCTAACAGTTTCTAAGTATTGTTAAAACAATTTTTGAAGCTCGGTTTCGTAAGTCGTAAAACCGAATCAAGGTAGACACGGACCGAGCCAGAGGATTGAACGAACAAGAAAATGAAACTCGGGGACTGCGCCCAAGTTAATCCGGCATAGAAATGTAGTAGCAAGATATCACATATCCAGCATACAATTGCACCCGGCATACCGGGGATCTGATAAATCTTCAAGTTTTTTGAATTAAGGGGCAGCAGGTGGAGGAAGTTCGGCGTCGTCGTCGCTATCTTCAATATCTGAAGCATCATCTTCTCCGCCCTCATCCGACCCATGTTCAACGTGCTCGTCCCCAGCGGATTCCAGGAAGCTCGATCCTTCAACCCAGTCATGGACAGGAGAATATTCGACGAGGCTGTAGGCGCAAGCCTAGCGCCGAGCTACCCACTCCGGATCATCGGACCATCTGGATCCGGTGGGCCGGCGTGTAAGGAGGCTGAGGTCGATCTTCTCGTACCATGTGAGAATATGGTGAAGGATAGTATCAGCTGCGGCACGTCCGGCGGACTCTCTCCAGAGGTCAAGCTGGATCTCGATTTCCGACAGTTTTTCGGCAAGAAGTGTGATCCTCTTCGGAGCGCTATCACTAGGCCAGAACGCGTTGAAAATCCGGACTGCAACGTCAAGGAGATCTTTGCCATAGTTCTTGATGATTTCCATGTGAGCTGACAGGCTGACCAATAGGTCCTCCATGTCTAAGGGAATGCTCTCACCGTCAGGAGCGACGGGAGTACCCCTCTCTCGGCGAAATTTGGCAACAGCAGCGCTGGCAATGGAAGTACCCTCTGGAAAGTGGTCTAGAAACAAGACAAAGGAGGAAGGTAAAGAAAAGACATATAAAGTAACCCGGAGAGTTATGTCAGATAAGGGAACGGAACTTACGTGAAATGTGGCTGTGAATCCGGGTCAACTCCTTGATGCAATCATCACGCCTTTTGCGAAGATGCTCAAGTTCAGTGATTGCCGACCCAAGCTGGATGTCGAATTCCTTGAGCAGATCCTGGTCCTTGGAGATCTCGAGAGTGAGGCGTTTGCGCTCTTCTATGAAGTTCTGGCCAACCTTTTTGAGTTCGGTTTCGTGCTGGGCCTTCATCTTCTCCATCTCAGCCTTGAGCTTGGCAATCTCGTTGTCTTTAGTCCAAAGGAGAGCAAGCTCATCATCCTTTTTCTTCAGCTCAGCTTGATGTTGCCCTGCTTGTTCGAGAAAATGCAGCATCATATCAGGCACGGGCACACTATCCTCAAGTGATGCTGAAATAGTATGTTGACCCGGCAGAGCCAAGGAGTGAATGTTTGCCGAGCCAAGGAGAGGAGGAAACGGAAAACAATGCGAGGTCGAACAAAAGAAGACATACCCCGGATTTCTTCCAAGATCTTTCGCATAATCTTGTTTTCAGCCTCCACCCCAGCTGCGGAAACCGAACAAGGAGATTAGTTCGGCAGAAGAAGGTGAAGAAAAACGGAGAAGTGCCAAGGGAGAAACTTACCCCTCTTTTCATGTTTGGCACCAAGTGCAACGTACTTTTTGCGTAGCATCTTGTGGGTGTCCAGCAGACGTTGGAATTCAGTACTCCGGCAATTGGTGGTTACCTGAAAGAAGTACAGAAGCGTAAAATTAGCTTGGTGCATATTGAAAGTGTACAAGATCCGGGCCAAGTGGAACTTAACCCGGCTCTAGGTGTGTGCATATTTGAAGTGTACAAGATCCGGGCCAAGTGGAACTTAACCCGGCTCTAGGTGTGTGCATATTCGAAGTGTACAAGATCCGGGCCAAGTGGAACTTAACCCGGCTCTAGGTGTGTGCATATTCGAAGTGTACAAGATCCGGGCCAAGTGGAACTTAACCCGGCTCTAGGTGTGTGCATATTCGAAGTGTACGAGATCCGGGCCAAGTGGAACTTAACCCGGCTCTAGGTGTGTGCATATTCGAAGTGTACGAGATCCGGGCCAAGTGGAACTTAACCCGGCTCTAGGTGTGTGCATATTTGAAGTTCACATGGAGCTACGTCGATTTTCTAATGAGCATTCGGCAGAGTAACAAGTTACTCCACCGAAAGCTCGGGGACTAATGGTTATTATCTACAGCATGTAAAGGAGAAACGACATACCTCCATCATCCTCCCCGCGAGGTTAATTGCCTTAGCGGCGGTATTCATTTGCGCGGAAAATTCTGCGGGGCCGAACTTCTCCGGGAGATCGTCGTTGTGGACGAACTCCGCCTTGTTCTAGTTCATGACGAATTGGATCAGGCTCGGCGGGTACCGCTCACCGGTGGGTATATGGGGTACCACCAAGCCCTTCGCGTGTGCTTCTTTCCTCTCAATCTGGGCAAGAGCTACGCTGGTATGCAGAACCATCTGCCGCGCATCAGTTGGCTCGGCAGGAACATCCTTCGTGGATGGAGTTTTCTTGGGAAGCATTGATGCTAGGGTTCGCTGCCCAGCCTCGACAGATGAGGACTTGGTGACATCCGGAGCCTTTTTGCCTTTCGCTTGTTGGGAAAGGGGTAACTGCAGTGGATTTCCCCTTAGCAGCTGCTGGAGTAGTTCCTCGCCGAGGCTGAGATGACTCGGACGAGGCAGAAGAACTTGGCACTGGAGCTTTTGTAGTTGTACCAGGAGCCGTTGTTGTTTTCTTTGGTGCCGGGACAAGTGCTGGCGCTGGCTCGGTCGCTGGTACTGGAGCTGCTGCTGGTGCTAGTGTCGAAGTAGACTCAGTGGTTGCTGGTTGCAGCAATGCTGAAGTGGTGGATGCCGTCGCCTCGGCTGGACTGACCCCTCCCGCTCCGAGGTCGCGTTCCTCTCGATGAGGTACTGCGGAACCCGGAGCAGCCGCAGAACCCTCCGGAATAGGGCTCAGCGGGCGTGACTCGTCGTCACGAGGAGGAGAAGGGCCAGACCGAAGGGGGGAGGAGATGCTTGATCCGCTCTGAGGGACCTCCACCGGAGGCCTGAAAGAGAGAATAATGTCAGAAGAGAAATTACCACGATGCAAGGAAAAATGAGCTGCGCAAAGAAAAATGACTCACGCATCCGAGGTTTCGGCCTCCTTGGGTTTCCGAGCCCTTCGTGCCGGGGCTTTGCCTGCCCGCTTGGAGGCAATCTTGTCTCCGGCCTTCTTTTTCCTTTTTGTGGGCTGAGAAGGTTCGGAGGAAGAACTTGACGCGACTCCGCGCTTCTTCTTCGACGCCACCAGAACCGGCTCGTCCGTAGCAAGTGGAGGATCCTCGTGGATATGCCCACCAGGGTTAGCTGATGCCAGAGAGGCAAAAGAAAGAGGAACAGCCTCAACAGGTTCAATCATGTCGACATCCGAGCCATCCTCATCATCGGGCCAATCTCTAAGAGAAGAGAATTTAACACTGGGTCGTTTGGTGGCGTCGGTCATAGGGAGAAACATCTCCTGGTCTGGCTCCTCCTCATCCGGGATTTCTCGGTCCGGCGCCCACTTAAGGGTCGGGTCCGTACCATCCTCGAGTGTTTGCTGAAGGAACAACTGAGAAAAAACATGAAGAACAGAGTCAAAAATACAACAAAAACCGACACATACTTGATCCGAAATAAGTTTGCCCACCGAAGCTTACCGCGGGCGGGAGCCTGTCACGACAGTAATGCTCGATTCCCCACGTCCATTCAGCGGAGAAATCCTTGTGGGTGGTGAAAAGAGCCTTAACCCGGCGAAAGATCTCAGTGTTGCGCAATTCAAAGGAGGAGGTTCGGTTGGGGTCGCGGCCAAAACTCATGTGGCACAACTTATGGGTGCGCTTCTGGAGGGGAGAGATTCGGTTGCGCACGAACGTGATCATAGCATCCTTGTTGCGCAATCCGAGTCTCTTCAGCTCCGCGAACCTCTTGTTAACTTGGTTGGCCAGAGCTGTAGGTTTCTTGGGGACCTCCTCCTAGAAATCCGTGTCAGGTAGACCCGGGGCATATGGCAGCAACCGAATCAAATCTTCAGTACCCTCATTCCAGACGTAGAAGAAGGTCCGTGCCCATCCTTTGCAGGAGTCAAGCCCGGTGACCCGGGGAAAAACGGAAAATCTCCGGGGTGAAATGGAGGCGGCTCCGAATTGAGTGAGCTGATTTTCCTCCGACTCTACTTGGATGTTGGGGATGACGTTGCGACGAAGGCCGAAAAACCGGATCCACAGCTCCTTCGTGGGCCATAGTCCGGTGTAGCCTTCGATCGTAGAGGCAAAGGCAGAGAGAGATGTAATAGCGTTGGCAGGGAGATGGTGCGGCTGCAAATGGTAGGTGCTAACCCAATCCCGGAAGAAATCGCTAACAGGCAGACCAAATCCCCGTTGGAAGTGGGACAGGAACACAACGAACTCACCCGGATTGGGTGAGGGGGCCAGTTCGGCAGAGGGGAAACGAGCGGCGACGCCGGCGGGAATGCGCCTAGTCCGGTAGAGCCAGTCAAGGTCATCTTGACAGACCCACGATCCGGCCCACGCGCCGCGGTCTGCCGCGCCGGCGTCCTCCTCCATCTCCTGCTCGGCGACGACGAGCTCTTCCTCTGTCATCTCGTACTCGCTATCCTCGCTGTCGCTAGCGGTGGCGGGGATTTGAGGCCTGGATTGGCGAGGACCCGTGGCGAGGAGATTGCACAGCGGTGGCTACGATGCTGGGGCACGGGGAGAAGTGCGGAGGCGGCGCTGCTGCTAGGAGAACTGGCGGCGGCGCGGTCGCGAGGAATAAGAAGACGAAGAGAAACGGGCAGAGGGGCAGAGGGGCGCAGAAGTGGAAAAACGCTAAGGGGTGTGCCCCTCCACTACTTAACCACCCCCAGAGATGGATGAGTGGGATCGCGCTGCACCGAGGAGCCACACAGTGTGGCCGTGTATCACCTGCATCAGGAAATCAGAGAAAAGCCACACAGGGGGGCACAAAGTAGAAGCAATCCCGTGACGCGACGCGCTGATGTAGTAAACGAGGAGGCAGGCATGACGTGACCCACGCACAGTGATAACTGACAATTACTGCGGCTATTACTGTGCAGGCCCTTAAAATAAGACGAGGTAATGATTAGCCTCCACGTGGGCTAGCTTACGAGAGAAGGAAGCAAGACCCGGATCGAACCATGGTAACCATGGGATCCAAGCCAAAGTGGTAACCCGGCCGGCAAGTGAAAACTTGGAATGTGCGAAGGGAACGTAAATCCGTATAATCCGAGATAAAGAGCTAACCCGGAAATAAATGTCCAAGGCTCGAAGACGAAGGAACCTGATGTGGCCTTAGTGGCCAAGGCAGCTAAGACCGCACCAGCTTCGGGGACTAATGTTGGGGGGATACCCCCGGGTAGGGTCACTCCAGGGTATAAAGGCTGAGTTAGCCGAGGTTCGGCAAGGCCAAAGCAGATGCTGGCCGGGTCACCTCAAGGCAGGCCGGATCATGGAGTAACCCGGGCCAGGGGGGTCGCCTAACCTTGTCTCTGCCAACTTAAGGAGTAAGTCGGAGGTGCTAGTCTAACTTGCATGTAGGAACAGGTATGGACGGATCTGCTATGATCCGGATCTCCGCTTAGCTTCTGGGAGAAGGAAGGAATCTCTCTGGTCAAAAAGAAGGCCTGGTACACACTGCATGAGCGAAGAAAGCAAGGGCAGGACCACCGGGTCGTGGCCGACAAGGGTGACGACGCCCGTGTCGGCTGACGCAGGCGCCGCAGAGGCTTACGTAGTTAAAGCATGTATGACACGGGGGAAAAGCGCCCCGGTCGGGTTACCACTTTGGGAGGGGGCATATTCTTAGGAATATGCCTCCACGTATGCCCTAGGCAGGGACCGAACCTCCTCTATATAAGGGGGGCTAGGGTTCCAATAGTAAGGGTTGGGGCAAAGCACTAGTTGATCTGAGGTTCTAGGAGTGAACAGTAGGCAAGGGTAAGAGAGCTCCTTCTTCCTCCTCTCGCCAATACAACTCTAGGAGCACTTGTAATCTGCAAAGGAAATCAATACAAACTTCTGTGTGGAGAATCACTCCACTATCCCTCCCTGGATTCCCCTAGCGTGTATTAGTCCCCACCTTTAGCCTATCCATGGCATCTGCCATGACACCACAACGACAAGTAGTGGTTATCAAATGGGTAGATCCAGAGCAGCCCAAACCGATTGTAGAAAACGCTCGACAAACTATGGGATATGACTATTGAGTTGAAAGAATCCATAGTCAACTCCTTCTTGACAGTGCTAAGATGAAGCTATTTCACCAAGTTGACACAACCAAGTTTAACCGAGATCTCAGGAGGGTGCAAGACAAGGTTAGCAAAGTCGAGAGGGAGAGGGACGTGGTGTTGGCCCTAAAGGCTAAAGCAGAGCAAGAACTGACTCAAGCAAGGAATGAACTTCACCATGCCAAAGTCCTGTAGTTCACAACTACGAGTATTGACAAGTGCATGAGGATAAATGCAGAGAAACAATTGAAGCTGTGCAAGGAAGATGCTAACAGGAAGGAGTAGCCGATTCGATCCTTGCTCTTGCAGGAAGAGGCGTATCAGTCTAAGATTGGGAAGATCAAGGAGATGTGTGATAACTAGTTATATTTAGCTTGAGCTCCGTGATTTTTTAAGTTGTAATATTAGTACTTGTTGACCTAGCGGTCTGAACTAGTGGTCCTAGAGTCTTGGGAGAAAAAAATTAGTTGCCCGTTAATCTATCTTAACCCTGCATTACTTTTGTCTGATCAAGGTGGTATTCTAACATTGGTGGTTTGTTTAAACGTAATCTATATAGATTGTGCTGCATGCAAATGGCACAACCACAATTTTTAAAGTGGAAGCACGTACACCCGGTTTCTAGAGATCCGGGAGCTTCGCCAAATGCAGGGGATGCAGGAGCAGGGACACGGTGAGATAGACGGGCTCAAGATTAGGCCAGACAGTGGTACCGATTTCCTCATCATCTGCGTATTATCGGTTGCCATGTCGTTGTGTAGCAGCTGAAATAAGTTGATGTTTCATGGAGTGTAGCATCTTAAATAATTTATTTCTATGCCACTTATATTCCATCGAATTTGGAGACCTCTTGCCCCTCAGCAATCGTGAAACCGATGCTGCATTTTTCAGATAATTTCGGATTCAATTACTGACTGACTCGGGCATTTCCAAACCCTAAGTCACGGTACATTTTACTCCGGGAACGTGGGTAGATTGTTTCGCCCCACAAAGTTCCACACACAGAGCTCTAGAATTTAACCGAATTACATATATAGGTTCAAGTTTAACACATTATTATGCATCTTCATTGCCAGCAGCCTTCTTCCCCTGCTTGGGTGCCAAGCCTTCACGTCCACTGGCTTCTTCATTTCCTTCCTTCTTCCTCTTCCTCGGTGCTAATTTTCTTAGCTTCACGTACTCTGCATCGCTGGGACAATCAGCACCAGAATCGTGTCTAGCATCATCTTTCCACTCATTTTTATTTTCTTCCAGTAGCAAAATGACTGACCCGACAGTCATGTTTCTAACGTTGCGGCGCTTCCTATCAAATAAATAGGACTGTTGCATAACTCCCCAATATCAATAGAGTAAATAAAACAGAAATTACAATTCACCAAAAACATTGCTGAATTGGGGCGCTTCCCCAAGAGACTATTGCTTACCAGGAGCTAATTGGGTTCGAGCGACCACCCTGTCCAAGAATAGAAGGGCGACTCCCAGTTGCAGCAGCTTCCACATCCAGTACATCACAATTCATCTCAAACATGCAAGCCGAAGCATACCTTTTCATCAATCCAATTAGCTGACTGTCACACGTTAGAGGAACCATGATGCCTCGTTCATCCATGAAGCTGAACTTTGTAGTCATCTTTGGCCATATTTCATCATGATTACGCAGAGCAGCAACCTGATACATTGCAAATGTATCTATAATTTTTGATGTTCCATGCTTGGTTTTATCCACTTTCTTGTGTTTCGTTCCAACTTTGGAGTACTTTTCATATGATTTCTTGGACTAACCTATTAACAAGAGCCACAGTGCCAGCTGCCTGTTTTTTGCTGTTTTTGGTTCCAGGAAAGTCAGAAAATAAATATTCTCAGAATTCGATGGGACAAAAGCCAAAGTGCCTATTTTTTCCGGAAGGGATCAAGTGCCAGAATACGAGACGGAGAGGGGCCAGGGGCCGGCCACACCACCTGGCCGCGCTGCCAGGCCTGGCCCACGCCAGGGGGTGGTGTGGTGGCTCCCGGCACCCCCTCGGCCTCTCCTTCCGCCTATAAGTTGCCCTCGGGACGAAAACCCTAAGTACCTGATCAAAAATCCACGAAAGAGTCTGTAGCCGCCGTCATCTCCATCCCTAGACCGGGAGGGATCTGAAGCTCTTCCCGGCACCCTGCCGGAGAGGGGAATTCACCCTGGAGGCCTTCTTCATCACCATGAAAGCCTCCAGTGTGATACGTGAGTAGTTCATCCTTGGACTACGGATCCATGTAGTAGCTAGATGGCTGGTTTCTCCTCCTCTGTGCTTTCATGTTTAGATCTTGTGAGCTCCGTTCATGATCAAGATCATCTATTTGTAATTCATACATGTTGTGTTTGCGGGGATCCGATGGATATTGAGATGCTATTTCAGATTGATTATTGATTCTATCATGTCTTTGTTATTTGAGATCTTGCATGCTTTCCGTTGTTAGTAGCTATCTTGGCCAAGTAGATGCTAGCAACTCCAAGAGTTAGTATTTATGCTCGATAGTGGGTTCATGCCTCTGGTAATCTGGGGAAGTGACAGAAATCTCTAAGGTACTAGATGTGCTTTTGCTACTAGGGAGAAAACAACAATCCTTTGTTCATAGAACAATCGTATTGTTTACTTTACACGCAGTTCGTAAAGCAATAATCTGTTGCTTGCAACTTAATACTGGAGGGGGTTCGGATGATAACCTGAAGGTGGATTATTAGTCATAGATGCAGTTGGATGGCGGTCTATGTATTATGTTGTAATGCCCAATCAAGTCTCAGAGGAGTCAAGATGATTAGTATACGCATGTATTGCTTTCTTGGTGTTTGTCAGTTGCCCCGCTGTAATTTGTTCACCCAGCATGTTATCTATCTAAGGAGAGCCACCACTAGTGAACTATGGATCCCGGTCCTTTTTCTTTACATACAATCTACAATCTTTTACTGCTTTGTATTTACTTTCTGCAAACTTTTACTTCTTTCCATTCGATACATTTAATCCTTTGTTTTCCGCAAAACACGGTGAGATTGACAACCTCATCGCAAGTTGTGGACAAAGTTCTGTGGTTGTGTTGTGCAGGTCTCCACGTTGCTACTAGCACCGGTAGTGCGCCCTGCCAAAGCTCAGCTAGTAACACCTTTGGGGTGTTTCCTTGCTCCTACTGGTTCGATTAAACCTTGGTTTCATAACTGAGAGAAAACTTACTGATGTGCTCATCGTACGTTCCTCTTGGGGTTCCCAACGAGCTCTACATCGAAAGTCGAGCGCATCAAGATCTTTTCTGGCGCTGTTGCCTAGGACTTAAGAAGAAGAAGCTCCCACGTCAACCACGCGCCAGCAAAGATTTTTTGGCGCCGTCGCCGGGGAGTCAAGGACATCTTCACAAGGGGAGTCCCTCGTAACCAATCTCTTTACTTTGTTGTTTTTGTTTTGCTTAGTTTCTTTTTGCATTGTTTGCTTGTTTTGTTCTTCAAAAATAAAAAAATAGTTTTACTTGTTTGCTTTCTTATTTCAAAAATACAAAAAAAAATTTAGTTCCTATCCTAGTTGCCTTTATGTCTAGCCTTGCTCCAATCACTATGTCACCCGAGGAAATGATTTTCACGTTTAAACAAGGAATTGAGAAAAGTTTTAAAGAAGCTTGGTCTAGAATCTCTGATCTACATGAAAAAACTGAGCCTAAAATGACTCAAAGCTTGTTCCTTAGTAGTTTTTACCTTGGGATTGCTCTTTGCTATAGATATGCTCTAGATGCTGTTGTGGGAGGATATTTCCTCCAATGTAATGAGGATGATGCTATTAATGCTATAAAGAAATTGATCCTCACTTACAACATGCCTAGCCAAACTGATACTTCTTTCGCGAAAATATTTGCTAGGTTGGATACTCTTGAGGCTAGTACTACTAGATTAGAAGGGTGCTATAATACACTTAGGGAGCATCAAAATTATGTTCCAATAAACTCTGAACCATCAAAGTGGTTCCCTACAGTAAAGATTGAGATAAATGCTGAAACTTTTCAAGCTCGCTGTGATATCATGTCTGAATCTTGCCTTATGCCCAAAGATATTTATAAATCTCTGAATACTTGGGGGCTCATTGAGGGAGGAAAAGAAATATCTCTTACTAATAATACTACCATATTACCTCTTGGAATATCTGAAGTAGTGTTTACAAAGATCCTTGGGAAAACGATTTCTATTGATTATCTTGTTATTGAATGTGCGGGAAAATGACAAATTACACTTGGAAGGTCCCTATTGGAACTTCTTGGAGCAATAATAGATGTGAGAAAGGGGACCATGCACCTTTCTTCTCCACCAAACAATCATATTTTCCCAAAGGTTAAGAATAAAAATAAGAGAGGTAAGGGCAAGAAAGTCGGTTTTAATGCTTCTTCATTTCAGAACACTTGATTCTTTCTTTGCTTCTTATGCCTAACTTAAAGGCGTTAAAGAAAAGTACTTGTTGGGAGATAAACCAAGAGTTTTAGATGAGTCTTGGAAGTTATTACCTCTGTAATAACCTCTCCTTATCCTTTTTATTTGCTTTTTGTGCCAAGAGTAACCTCTAATGAGAGTGAAGTAATGATTGGGAAAGTTGCTGTCCCGAAACAGATTTCTGTGCTTCACCGTAAAACTTCCTGAGAGAGTTCTGTATGTCGGATTGAGCTGTAAGTTTTTTTGCTTCTGCCCCAGGTTGTTATCTAACTTTATTTAGTTCAACACTTTTTTATTTGAGCAACATAAGGTCTTCGAAAAAATTCGTCTTTACCTGCTGGTCTGTTTTGACAGATTTCTGCCATTTTCTGCATTTGCTTCTTGTTAGTTCCTTCTTGAGTTCCTTTGGGGAATTGAGCTTTTTGAGGGAAGTGCTACAGTAGCTAGTGTTCTAATGGAAGTTTATTTGGTGTTAGAACTGAACCTTAAGACTTATTTATCTTAAGTGCACTAATGTTGCTAATGAGATTGTGTGAAGTTTTGTATGAAGGAAAATTTTCAGGTGTATGGAAGGAATGAGTAATGAGATGAAGGATGGACTAAAGATCAAGCTTGGGGATGCCACGCATGTCACCCCAAGAAATATCGAAGAAGTGCAAGCGTCAAAGCTTGGGGATGCCCAAGGCATCCCCTTCTTCATCAATAAAAAATCCAGGTTTCTTCCAAACGCTTCATTTTTATTGTTTCATGCACAGTTGTGTTTTTCTTGGAGCGTCTTCTTTTTTGTTTTTGTTTTATTTTTTAGTTTTCTTGGTTTTCTTAGTTTTCTGAATAAGTTGGTTGGACCCCCTCTTTCATACATTGGTTTGCAAATAGTTTGGTTTGGTTTGGAAAAGAGTAGGAAAGCTCATGCTTATGTGGTAAAAAGAGCTTGTTTTTGACTGTGTCCTATGCTTTGTCATGCCATGCTTGATATTGTTTTGGCTTTATGCTTAGTATTCTTTGTTGTAGCATGACTTGTTATAAACAATTGAGATTGCTTAATGTGCCTTGTATGAATCATGCGTTGTTTTAGCATATTTAAGCATAGTATACTGGTATTCTCCTTTGATGCTTTAGTTGGGTTGACTTGGCACATGCTCACACCATGTTATGACTATCTCAAGTCACCATAGCCTTTATGATCCTTTAGTTTTCAACTTGTAGTATCACTTTATGCTTTGATCAATGATGTTTTGTCGCTCTGCATGATTATGGCCATTATTGCTCTCTTAGTTTGTCGCTCCCACTCTTTTGCTAGCCTCCACAACAAAGTATGAGTTCCACTCATGCATCCAATTCCCTAAACCAAGTTTTTCCAAAGAGTCCACCATACCTACCTACTAGCTTATGCTATTCCAAGTACATTCATGCTTTTTTTTACCTTCCACTTGTTATGAGAAAACTAGTGATTAAAGCTCTCATGAACTTGATGGCACACTTTACTTTATTTGCCTCTAATAAACTTGAACCATTGGGTCCTTCTTTGTTGTGTATATGCTTGCGCTTTATAAGTTGAAATTAGCAGAACCATGTTTCATGGGGAACACTTTCAACATTGCACTTGTACTTTGTACCCCGTTGATATCATGTTCTTTTGCTTACGGACCCCGGCGGTGTGAAATAAAAGTGGAACTTGTAAGATCATGGAGTTTGTATGTGTGTTAGAGAAACACCTGGGCCGCTAGCCTAAGCCATGCCTAATCATGGTGGAAACTTGCAGCATCACCATAATGAGCACTCTATGAAGCATCCTCAATAAAAACCTATGCAAATAGCAAATAAACAGATCGCTGAGATGCTCATTGTCTGCTTGCCTTGTCATTTTGATTATGGGAAAGCTCCTGTATCATGTGCAAGGGGTACCCCGTTGGCGGTTCTTAATGATACACATATACTTACAATGACAAGAGCTTACTCGTGATTGAAGTTGAGTAGCATGAGGATCGGTCTTCGTAAGTAAGGGGCATGAGATTTCGGTTTATAAGTTGTCAAGCATATCCTCTTGGTTGTGTCACTTTAACCTTAATCACCTTAAAGATGCTTATGATAGGGGCAATGAGAGCTGAAAACTACAAGTACCATAATTTTTGAAAGCTCTTTATGAGAATTGAATCCCTACTTCCTTTTACAAAAAGGCCTTTCTTCCACCATTATATTCCGCAAAAAGAAGTCGACCTGGTGTTTGAACCAGCAACCTCTCACACACCTCAGGGTAACTAACCACTAGGACAAACAATCGTAGTTGTACTATAATTGTAACTCCACATATAATTCTTTTGAGACTGCCTCCCTCTTTCAGAAATAATGTGCAAAAAAGGAGATCCCACTTGGGGTCGAACCCACAACCCCTCGCACTCCTTGGCCGAAGGAAACCACCAGGCCAACATTCTTTTCTTGTTTTCATATAGCGCGCCATGTTTATTAATGTTCAGCTCGTCTGTTGGGCCTTGACCACAGAACTCGATTAGGTAAATTAAATTTGTTCAGCCCATATGTTGGGCCTTGGCCATAGCCCGTCTGTTGGGCCTTGGCCACAGCACTTCACACACAGTAAATTCAATCCGGACCAGCTCGGCTGGCCCGGCTATGTTTTTCTTTTGTTTTTTCTGTTATATTAATTCTTTTGTATCTCTTTCATATGAACTCCAAATGAAATGATTTTTGTCTCTATCTTTTTATAAAATTCATTAGATCATCTTAGATTGTTAATCAGGAATACTTTTATTATTTAACAATAGTGGATTTACTAATTCCACATTAGTCCATAGTAGAGACACTAGAATAATTCAAAATATGATCTTGAAATTAGGGTTTTTAATTCAAAATTTTAGGTGAGTGCAATGGATATTTGAAATATTTGAAGTTTGATATTTTCCTTGCAACTATGTCAAATAAAATGATGCGATGTGAATGTTTTATATTGTTCGGACCTTTTTGAAAGTCTTATGCTCGTGTTAAACTATGGTCAAAACGGCGGGCATAAAGATTCTTAACTCAGGGATGGGCCTCGCTAAACTTGCATTTGATATCTGATGAAATGGCATATTGTGAACCAAAAAATGATTTTTACGAAAAATCATGAGCATTATATCATCTAACTATAGTTCAAACCAGACCCACTTCCTACTGATTCGGCAGGAATTTTCTTTTTCACCAGGGGTGGATAAAAAGGTTTTAAAATCCCCGGTTAGGACATTGTTCATGTAAGGTGGTCTAGTATTTTTGAAAAATGAGGTGGTAGCATTTTTGAATTGAACATTTGGTGTTGATTCATAAAATGCCCTGATTTTGGCACTCGAAAAATAGAAAATGGTTTTTCCGTGCGATGAAAAAGAAAACTTTCTCCTATAACATTGTTCGCCATCCCAATATACACATGTGTGCACAATATGGGCACATTATCACAAACTATGCCACAATTCTAGCCATAACATTGGCCATTTGGCTTGAAAGCCATGAAACCTCGAACATGATAGGTCATTTCTGTGAAGGTTTTTTCAAGATGCAATCAATATACCCACGGATCACCCATTAAAACGGATCTTGACCATCCACGAGTGCTCGATCCAACGTTGTGGAACTCATTTGAGACCATCAGCCAGCGAAAATTTGTACCTTGGCGCTGGAGAGGTTCAATTTTGCCGCGTGAGACCAAAAGTCTAGGTCAGGCCACCCCAGTCCCACCCTACTCACCCATGGCGCAAACCACCCCTGACACCTCACCCACCCGCGTCTCCTCTCCCCCTCACCCACCCGTGTGCGCCACCTCCATCGCCATACCATCTCCTAAGTCACCGCTAGCACATCACCAGCCACCCGACACCTCGGCACCCCTCCTCCCTGTGGCATCCCGCTAAAACCACTACTAGAAAATTGCTGTGTTTTCGTGCATTGCATCATCATGACCGCATGCTCATGTCATCATGCCACATTGCGTTTGAGCATCGTCATGTCATCATGCATATTTTTCTTGCATTTTTCTAAACGCAAAAGTATTTTTATTAAACACCGTATTTTGTTTTTCTAAAATATCCGTACGGTCTAATATATATTAAGTCGTCACCTCTCTTTGTTGTTTTAAAATAAAACAATAGTTTTCCTGTCATTAGGTGACAATAAAGGTTTTATTATTTTACTAAAAAATAAAAGCTAGACAAAAAGCATGTCTAAAGTTTTAGCCTAAATCTAGCCCCATCTAGTCTACTGTGGACTAGATAAATATCTTTTTTTCCTTTTCCCCTCTTTTCTTCCAACCCTAGCCCACCTATTTTCTCCACCTACCTATCCACACACACACCCACGCACACACGCACGCCTCCGCAGCAAAATCCCACCCCGCCGCCACCTAGGCTGCCCTCCACCTCACTCCCTCCAATCCTGTCTCGCCACCTATCCAAAGCCCCACCCTGGCCCAGCCGCCACCTCACTCCGCCCAATCCCTCAGGCCACCTCACCCCCTGCCCACACCCCAACGCCACCGACAGCCCCACCTGGACACGCACTCCGCCGCTCCCTGTTGTGGGGATACCCCCGGGTAGGGTCACGCCAGGGTATAAAGGCCGAGTTAGCCGAGGTTCGGCAAGGTCAAAGCGGATGCTGACCGGGTCACCTCAAGGCAGGTCGAATCACGGACTAACCCGGACCAGGGGGTGTCCGCCTAACTAAGTCTCAACCGACTTAAGCAGTAAGTCGGAAGTGTCTGTTTTACTTGTATGCAGGAACAGGTGTGGCCGGATTAACTATAATCCGGGTCACGTCTAGCTTCTAGGAGAAGGAAGGAATCTTGCAGGTCAAAAAGAAGGCCCGGTACGCACTGCCTGAGCGAAGCAGACGAGGGCAGGACCACCAGGTCGTGGCCGACAAGGGTGACGACGCTCACATCGGCTGACGCGGGCGCCGCAGAGGCTCACGTAGCTAAAGCATGTGTGACGCGGGGGGAAAAGCACCCCGGTCGGTTTACCACTTTGGGAGGAGGCATATTCTTAGGAATATGCCTCCACGTATGCCCTAGGCAGAGGCCGAGCTCTCTCTATATAAGGAGGGCTAGGGCCTCAGAAGAAGGGGTTCCGCTATTCTGATTTGGCTAAGGTTTTAGGTGTGACCTGTAGGTGAGGGTAAGAGAGTTTCTTCTTCCTCCTCTCGCCAAAACAGCTCAAGGAGCACTTGTAATCTTGGAAGCAAAGCAATACAAACAACTGTGTGGAGAATCACTTCACTATCCCTCCCTGGATTCCCTTAGCGTGTATTAGTCCCCACCTTTAGCCTATCCATGGCATCTGCCGTGACACCACCACGACAGTTGGCGCCCACAGTGGGGCTAGCGGCGCTAGCAGGGGTCAAGATCTGGATGGGAAACTTCATCGCCACCGGCGAACGCATCGTCTCCGGGCTCGTTCAGTGCTTCGGAGCGCTGGACTTCGTCAGCGACAATGCAGGCTGCTTCGAACGCGCCCACTTCCGCGCAACGGCCTCTTCGTCAAGCTCGGCGCGCACAAGGTCTACGTTGCTGTGGACGTGACGTGCACTCATCCGTGCCACGTCGTCGAGGCAGGGGAACCAGCCCTCACTATGGCTCGCGAGGCGCGTATCGCTCGCTCTCCGGACCATGCAGAGGTGATGATGACCGCGCCTGGTGCGGGCGCAACCAAGGATCTGACGCCAGATCCGGAGATAACGCCTAAGGCACCGAGGAAAGCTAGGGTTCCTCCACTAGAGAGGCCGGAAAATGTGCTAAGAGAGGCGACGGATAGCTTGGCAAACCCTGTAGTAGCAGCAGAAGATCCGGCCCGGGCGCAGGCCGAGCTGGAGGAAACTAGGCAAAAGATACTAGAGGGCACAAAGAAAATAGCCGCGGCTCAGCAGTCATTGAACATGACGCTGCGTGAGTACGCAAAGGCTAACAAAGTTGATGCTGTGAAAGTGAAAGGGAGAAATCTCATGAGCGAGATGAACAGAGAAGGTGTTACTGGAGTTGAGGAATCAGAAAACTGTTTGTCCGTGGGGCTGCCGAAGTATAGTACCCCGGCGAAGAACCTCAGAGCAGCGGATGCGGCTGCATCCGAGTTAGAGGGTCTGACGGGTGAAGCCCGTCAAAGACAACAAGATAGGGTTAACGAGCTGGTTCGGATCGCGAACAGACATAACGAAGAGCTACTCAGAGCTAACCCGGAGAGAGCTGGTGCTTCCAAAATCGTCCATTTGGCGATGGGTAACCCGGAGAAATCCGCTAGAGCCACATCGTCTCCTCATGGTGGTCCAAGGAGAGAAGAGGTAGTAACCTCGGCCAGATGGAACAAACAGATCGTCCCGTACGACCCGGCGCGGGCAGGGAAAGGAAAAGAAGCACAGAAAAATGATGATCGACGAAGTGTGAGCCGAGGTGAAGCTGGCCGAGGTAACCGCGACCAAGGCAATGCCGGTCAAGGGAACGCTGCCAACGGTAATGCCGGACAGCAAAACTCGGCAGGAGCAGGACAACCGCAGTAGCGGAATATACCAAGGCAAGAGCAAAGTGCCCGCCGAGGTATGGAACAGAGAGGTGCGCCATAAGAGCAAAACTGGTACAACGACGGTGATTCGGAGATGGTGAACGCGGGGTACCCAAGACCGGACTATCATGTGATAGGGTTAAGATTGGGAAGCAGGGATTTGATGCTGGATGATGCCAGGTTGAAACTGGATCGACTGTATAGGTCGGAGCAAATCGAATGCCAAGGCCCACTGGGTCCAACGTGTTTTGGACCCCGGATCATGAAGGAACCACCAGTACCCAACTTCCAGTTGCCCAGGGGCACGAAGACGTATGACGGCAGTACCAAGCCGGAGGATTGGCTGATAAATTATGCCACAGCTGTGAAAATTGCCACTAGCAACTTGAGATGGGCTGTAAGATATGTACCCCAGATGTTGGAGGGGCTAGCAAGGGCATGGCTGAACAATTTGCCACCCGGAAGTATTAACTGCTGGATAGATTTTGAGGAAATGTCCATCAGCAATTTCTCAAGTACGTATCAGAGGCCAAATAGGCCACAGACCCTAGCTATGTGCAAGCAAAGACCAAATGAGACGGATCGAGAGTTTCTAACCCGGTGGTGTACCGTGAGAAACTCATGTCAGGGCGTGATAGAATCGCATGCCATAGCGTGGTTTGCACAAGGGTGCAAATATGCAAGCGAGCTGTGGATGAAGTTGCAAAGGAAAATGCCAACTACGTTGGCAGAGATGATCCGGATTGCTGATTCATATGCTTTGGGCGATACGACTCAACCCAGGTTCGTATCAAACGAGTCAAACGATGAGTACTACCAGAGAGATGGAGCCGGATCATCCAGGAGGAATGACTACAGAGGGAAAAGGAGAGATGACAGACCGGATCATCGATACAGTTCACAACAAGTTGCAGCTGTGAATCAAGATCAGCCTAGAGCAGGGGGAAATCAGCGCCGGAAAACTGGAGGGCAATGGACTCCAAGAAACGATGGCAAGAAAACTTGGACGCTAGAGCAAAAGAAACAGTGGCAAGAAAGGAAGGACCGTCCGAGGTACACTTATGAGTCGATGTTGGACCAGCCTTGCAAGTTTCACACGCCAAATCCAATTAACCCAGCGGGTCATACAACGATACAATGTGAGTGGATGCGCAAGATTGAACAAGGTGGTTCGGGGAATGCTCAGGCACCCCGGAATGATCAGCCTCGACAGAAGTTACCCTAGCAGCAATTGCTCTCCGGAGCGAACACGCAACAATTAATGTTGCCTCCCCCTCCGCCGAGGTATGATAACAATGAGATAAGGGATGCGGTGCATCAAGTGGAAAACCAGCATCAGCCGGATCAGAGGTACCCCAGAAATGAGGGGAGAAATGAGTACAGGGAGCACCACCAGAGCTATTGCGTGTTCACAACAAAAGAAACAGATAGAAAAAGCTTGCAGCGCCGACATATGGAGGTGAATGCAGTAATGCCTGCAGTGACGAGGTATATGCCTTGGTCTGACCAAGAAATCACCTGGAGCGTCAAGGATCACCCCAAGCTTATGCCAAGCCCTAGGTCGTATGCGTTGGTGCTGGATCCGACGTTCATTGGGCCCAGCATTAATGTAAGGTTCTCAAAGGTACTGATCGACAATGGCAGCAGTATTAACATCATGTACGCAGACACAATGCGCAAATTGGGCATCTCGGAAAACATGCTACATCCCACGAGGACAACTTTCCATGGTATTGTGCCCGGCATTTCTTGCGAACCAATAGGCAAGGTCCGGGTTGACGGGTTGTTCGGCACAAGGGACAACTGTCAAACTGAAAATCTGGAGTTCGAAGTGGTGAACTTAGAAAGTGCATATCACGCGTTACTCGGAAGGCCAGCGCTGAACAAGTTCATGGCAAGCTGTCATATTAGCTACTTGAAGATGAAGTTGCCCGGACCAAACGGAGTGATTACCATTGCGGGGGATTTCCGACGTTCCATGGAGTGTGCATCTGCCGGGTCTAACTTAGCCGAGTCACTTGTGATCGCGCAGGAGAAAAGGAAAATTCAAGAGGTGGCAGCTTTGGCTCAGTCCGTGAAGCAGTATATGCCGGCACTGAGTAACCTGCATGGACCTATCTCCTTCCAAGCCACGAAAGATACCAAGAAAGTTCCAGTTGATGACATGTTCCCGGAGCGCACCGTAACAATTGGTGCCGGGTTAAGTGATAAATAGGAAAGCGAGCTCGTCAGCTTCCTCCATGAGAATCGGGACATTTTTGCTTGGTTCACACAGGACTTGCAAGGTGTTCCGAGGGAGTTGGCCGAGCACTCTTTAAACGTGAGACCCAGAGCTAAGCCGGTGAAGCAACCTCTCTGCCGCTTCGCCGAAGATAGGAGGAAAGTCATTGGGGATGAGATAGCTCGGTTGCTAGCTGCAGGATTTATCATGGAGGTACTCTACCCGGATTGGCTGTCTAATCCGGTGCTGGTGGAGAAGAAGAAGGATGATCCGAACGTGGCAGTGGTTTGGCGAATGTGTATCGATTACACGAACCTGAACAAGGCGTGTCCAAAAGACCCATTTCCACTACCAAGCATAGATCAGGTCATAGACTCAACTGCTGGATGTGAACTGTTGTCATTCATAGATGCATATTCTGGCTTCCACCAGATACCTCTGAATCTGGATGATCAAATAAAAACTACGATTATTACCGCGTATGGGGCTTATTGCTATCGTACCATGCCGTTTGGTTTACGTAATGCAGGGGAAACGTACCAAAGATGCATGCAAAAATGTTTGCATGACCAAATCGGTCAAAATTTACAAGTGTACGTGGATGATGTGGTTATCAAGACCAAGGAAAGCAAAACGCTCCTTGACGATATCAGGTAAACGTTTGCGAACCTAAGAAGGTTCCGGATGAAACTTAACCCGGAAAAATGTACCTTCGGTGTCCCGGCTGGAAAATTGCTCGGTTTTCTCATTTCCAGCCGAGGTATCGAGGTTAATCCAACTAAAATCCGGGCCATCGAACGAATGGAACTGCCGAAGTGTCTTAATGATGTCCAGAAGTTCACAGGTTGCCTGGCATCATTAAGTTGGTTTGTATGTCGGTTGGGAGAAAAGGCATTGCCTCTCTACCAACTCATGAAAAAGTCGGATAAGTTCGTTTGGACACCGCAGGCCAATGAAGCTTTTGCCCACTTGAAGAAGATGCTAGCCACTTCACCGGTATTAGCCTCACCACTATCAAAGGAGCCAATGTTGCTCTATATAGCCGCAACCAACCGAGTTGTAAGTGCAGTGATAGTGGTGGAGCGCGACGAGGAAGGTAAGTCGGTGAAAAGGCCAGTGTACTACTTGAGCGAGGTGTTGTCGGCCTCAAAGCAGAACTATCCACACTATCAAAAGGTGGCATATTGCGTGTACATGGCCGCTAAGAAGCTGAAGCACTACTTTGAGGAACATCATATCAAAGTCATATGTGAGGCCCCCATTTCCGAGATAATGAGTAACAAGGATGCGAGTGGGAGAATTGCAAAGTGGGCAATTGAGCTAGCTCCTTATGCGCCATAGTATGACAGACGAGAAGCAATCAAATCTCAAGCTATGGCGGACTTTTTTGTGGACTAGGCCGAGGTGCAGTACGAACCACCACTTCCTGATCCAAACTATTGGCGAATGCACTTTGACAGATCAAAAACCAAAACCGGGTTAGGTGCCGGAGTTGTACTTACCTCGCCAAAGAAGGACCAGCTAAGATACGTGCTGCAAATCCATTTCGCGGCATCAAACAATGTCGCAGAGTATGAAGCACTCGTGCACGGGCTCAAGGTGGCAAAAGAGATTGGCATACGTCGGATCATATGCTTTGGCGACTCAGATTTGGTGGTGCAGCAAGTGTCGGGACTGTGGGACGTCCTTGATCCAAACATGGCACTGTACAGATTTCATGTGCAGAAGATATCTGGTTACTTTGAGGGATGCGAATTTCACCATGTACCCCGGGTGGAAAATGAGGCTGCCGACATGCTGTCGAAGCTCGGGTCAACCCAAGAAGCAATTCCACCAGGTGTAGCATTAGAGCACCTCAGGAAACCATCCATCAGGCCCTCCCCAGAAACCGACTCAATCTATGTCCCGGAGGACACGGAATCCGGAGCTGTGCCCATGGACATTGACATGGGAAGCGGTGCGCTAAACCCGGGGACTGCCTCGGCAAACCCGGGGACTGCTTCAATGAACCCGGGGACTGCCCCGGCAAACCCGGGAACTGCTCAGCGTGATCTGGTTGAAGTGATGCCGGTGGATCAGATGGATATTGATGAGGAAGTGTTCCCTGTGCGAGCAATACCAGCTTGGGAAGTACCTATATTCCAATTCCTGAAAGATGGAACGTTACCCACTGAGGAAGTGTTGTCCAGGCAAACACAGAGGAGGGAAAAGGCGTACATGATCATTAATTCTGAGCTGTACAAAAGGAGTGTGACCAACGTCCTCCAACGATGTGTTGACCCGGAAGAAGGGCTTGAAATCCTCCGAGATATACATCAAGGGGAATGCGGGCATCACGCCTCGTCCCGAGCCTTGGTAGCAAAAGCTTTCCGGCATGGATTCTATTGGCCAAGTGCCTTAGAGCAAGCAGAAGATCTGGTGAGAAAATGCAATGGCTGTCATAGATACGCTACCAAGACACACATGCCAATGTCAGAACTCAAGACCATACCAATTACATGGCCATTTGCCGTATGGTGCTTAGATATGGTTGGCCCGTTCAAACCAGCAAGGGGAAATATGACTCACATTTTGGTCATGGTGGACAAGTTTACGAAGTGGATCGAGGTAAAGCCTATAAGAAAATGTGATGGGGCTATGGCTGTAACGTTTCTCAAGGATATCATCTTGAGGTACAGTTACCCTCACAGTATTATAACTGATAATGGCACAAATTTTGCGGAAGGAGCATTTGCGCGTTTTTGCCGGGATAAGAAGATCCGACTCGACGTAGCCTCAGTAGCCCACCCCGTATTGAATGGACAAGTGGAAAGATCCAACGGATTACTATTATCCGGGATAAAACCCCGGCTCATTGAGTTGCTGCAAAGATCATCGGGGTGCTGGATAGAAGAACTACCAGCGGTACTGTGGAGTTTAAGAACAACTCCGAATCGATCAACAGGCTATACGCCATTCTTTCTGGTATATGGGACAGAAGCTGTATTACCAGCCGACATAGAGCATGATTCGCCTAGGGTCACCCAATACACAGAAGCCGAAGTGCAAGAAGCCCGGCAAAATGATGTTGATCTGCTGGAAGAAGCGAGAGAACTGGCACTGTCCAGATCTGCCATATATCAGCAAAATCTCTGACGCTATCATAGCCGGAAAGTAAGCCCCCGAGTCTTTCGGGAAGGCGATCTGGTGCTCCGGCTGGTACAACGTACTGCTGGCATGCATAAATTTCCCTCCCATGGGAAGGGCCGTTCATCGTGAGCAAGGCATTGCACAATGATTCTTATTATCTTATAGATGCAAAGCCACAGGAAAAGAACAAGGCGGACAGGTCCGGCGAGGAATCCAAGCATCCGTGGAATGTAGCTCTACTTCATCCTTTCTACACTTAGCTAAGAAGTGTGTGTATCCGAGTTGTCTCATATGTCGGTATGTATGTCGGCAATGAGCTTATCAATGAAATGTTTGCACGTCGAGCAGTAACTCGAGGACTGCCTTAATAATATTTGTCATTTTTTATTTTTACGATTAGCTGGAATAAGTTGTTCTACTTAACTCGGATTAGTAGTGTGTGAGCACCAAAAACCCAACTCTTCGACCTGCTGCTGTCCAACAAGAATTGGCTTCATGGCAAGCAAGATAACAAGTTTGGAATTGCGTAGCACATGAAAAACGACTAAGGAAAAGAACTTAATCGAGCTGACGTTTGTTTTTCGGACTAACCTTGTATTTACTTTCGAACTATTATGCTAAATTATTTTGAGCTAAGCCTAAAAGTTTCTAAGTACTGTTAAAACAATTTTTGAAGCTCGGATTCGTAAGTCGTAAAACCGAATCAAGGTAGACACGAACCGAGCCAGAAAATTGGACGAACAAGAAAATGAAACTCGGGGACTACGCCCAAGTTATTCCGGCATATAAACTTAGTAGCAAAATATCACATAAGTACGGGATACAATTCCACCCGGCATACCGGGGATCTGATAAGTTTTCAAGTGTTTTTACTTAAGGAGCAACAGGAGGAGGAAGTTCGGCGTCATCTTCGCCCTCTTCGATATCCGAGGCATCGTCCTCTCCATCCTCGTCAGAATCATCTTCAACATTCTCGACCTCTTTGTCGCCAGCGGCTTCCAGGAAGCTCGGACCCTCAGTCCATTCGTGAATGGGAGCATATTCAATGAGGCTATGGGCGCAAGCCTAGGGCCGAGCTACCCACTCCGGGTCATTGGTCCATCTGGATCCTGTGCGCAGGCGTGTAAGGAGGCTGAGATCGATCTTCTCATACCACGTAAGAATGTGGTGAAGGATGGTATCAGCTGCAGCACGTCCAGCGGACTCTCTCCAGAGGTCGAGCTGGGTCTCGATCTCCGACAGCTTTTCAGCAAGAAGTGTGATTCTCTTCGGAGCGCTCTCACCGGGCCAGAACGTGTTGAAGACTCGGACTGAAACGTCGAGGAGATCCTTGCCGTAGTTCTTGATGATTTCCATGCAAGATGACAGGCTGACCAATAGGTCCTCCATGTCAAAGGGAATGCTCTCACCGTCAAGAGCGATGGGAGTACCCGTCTCTCGGCGGAAATTGGCAACAACAGCGCTCGCAATAGGAGTACCCTCTGGAAAGTGGCCTGAAAACAAGGCAAAGGAAGAAGCTGAAGAAAAGACATATGAAGTAACCCGGAGAAGTATGGCGGATAAGGGAAAGGAACTTACGTGAAATGTGGCTGTGAATCCGGGTTAATTCATTGATGCAATTATCACATCGCTTGCGAAGTTGCTCAAGCTCAGCATTTACCGACCCAAGCTGGATGTCGGACTCCCTGAGTAGGTCCTGGTCCTTGGAGATCTGAAGAGTAAGGCGCCTGCACTCTTCTGTGAAGTTCTGACCAACCTTTTGGAGCTCGGTTTGGTGCTGGGCCTTCATCTTCTCCATCTCAGCTTTGAGCCTGGCAATCTCATCGTCCTTGGTCCGGAGGAGAGCGGGCTCATCATCTTTCTTCTTCAGCTCGGCTTGATGCTGCCCTGCTTGTTCGAGAAAATGCAGCATCATATCAGGCACAGGCACACTATCCTCAAGCGATGCTGAAATAGTATGTTGACCCGGCAGAGCCGAGAAATGAATGTTTGCCAAGCCAAGGAGAAAGAAAAAATGGAAAGCAATATAAGGTCAGACAAAAATGACTTACCCTTGATCTGCTCCAAATTCTTCCACATGATCTTGTTCTCAGCCTCCACCCCAGCTGCAGAAACCGAATGATGAGATTAGTTCGGCAAAGGAAGATGAAGAAAAATGGAGAAGCGACAAGGGAAAAATTTACCCCTTTTCTCATGTTCCGCGAGAAGTCTAACGTGTTTTGCGCGTAGCATCTTGTGGGTATCCAGCAGGCGTTGAAATTCGGCACTCCGGCGGTTGGTGGTCACCTAAAAAGGAGTTCAGAGACTTAAATTAATTTGGTGCATATTCGAAGTGTACAAAAATCCAGGCCAAGTGGAACTTAACCTGGCTCTAGGTGTGTGCATATTCGAAGTGTGCAAAAATCCGGGTCAAGGGGAACTTAACCCGGCTCTAGGTATGTGCATATTCGAAGTGTACAAAAATCTGGGCCAAGTGGAACTTAACCCGGCTCTAGGTGTGTGCATATTCGAAGTGTACAAGATCCGGTCCAAGTGGAACTTAACCCGGCTCTAGGTGTGTGCATATTCTAAGTGTACAAGATCCGGGCCAAGTGGAACTTAACCCGGCTCTAGGTGTGTGCATATTCGAAGTTCTCATGGAGCTACGTTAGTTTTCTAATGAGCATCCAGCCGAGTAACAAGTCACTCCCCCGGAGGCTCGGGGACTAATGGTGATTATCTACAACATGTAAAGGGGAAGCGACGTACCTCCATCATCCGCCCCGCGAGGTTAATCGCCTTAGCGGTTGTGTTCATTTGGGCGGAAAATTCAGCGGGGCCGAACTTTTCCGGAAGATAGTCATTGTGAACGAACTCCGCCTGGTTCCAATTCATGACAAACTCAATCAGGCTCGGAGGGTACCACCACCAAGCCCTTCGCGTGCGCTTCTTTCCTCTCAATCAAGGCAAGGGCTGGGCTGGTGTGCAGAACCATCTGCTGTGCATCAGTTGGCTCGGCAGGGGCGTCCTTTGCTGCTGAAGCTTTCTTGGGAAGCATTGACGCAAGGGTACGTTGCCCAGCCTCGACAGACGTTGATTTGGCAGCGTTAGGAGCCTTTTTGCTCTTTGCTTGCTGGGAAGAGGAAGCGACTGCAGTGGATTTCCCCTTAGGAGCTGCTGGGGTAGTTCCTCGTCGAGGTTGAGATGACTCGGACGAGGCGGAAGAACTTGGTGCTGGCGCTATTGTAGCTGGACTTGGTGCGGCTGTGGATTTTCTTGCCGCCGAGGTTGGCGCCGGTGCCGGAGTTGGAGTTGGTGCTAGTTTGGTCGCTGGTGCTGCAGTTGGTGTTGGTGCTGGTTTGGTAGCTGGAACTGGTGCTGAGGTAGTCTCAGTGGTTGCTGGTTGCGGCGATGCCGAAGTGGTAGATGTCGTCGCCTCGGCTGGAACGGTCTCCCCTGCTCCGGGGTTACCCTCCTCTTGACGAGGTGGAATAGAACCCGGAGCAGCCGCAGAACCCTTCGGAATAGGGCTCAGCGGACGTGACTCGTCATCACGAGGGGGAGAAGGGCCAGGACAGAGCGGTGAAGAGATGCTAGACCCACTCCGAGGGACCTCCACCAGAGCCCTGCAAAAGAGAACAAGGTCAGAAGGGAAATTACAACAATGTAAAGAAGAGCAAGTTACAGAAGGAAAAATAACTTACGCATCCGAGGTTTGGGCCTCCTTGGGTTTCCGAGCCCTTCACGCCGGGGCTTTGCCTACTGGCTTGGATGCAGTTTTGTCTCCAGACTTCTTTCGCCTCTTTGCGGGCTGAGAAGGTCCGAAGGAGTTGCTTGATGCGGCTCCGCGCTTCTTCTTCGGCGCTACCAGAACAGGTTCGCCCGTAGCGAGGGGAGGATCCTCGTGGATATGCCCAACGGGGTTAGCTGATGCCGGAAAGGCAAAAGAAAGAGGGACATCATCAACAGGTTCAATCACCTCCACATCCAAGTCATCTTCATCATCGGGCCAATCTCTAATAGAAGAGGGGTTACCGGTGGGTCGCTTTGTAGCGTCAGTCATCGGGAGGAACATCTCCTGGTCAGGCTCTTCCTCATCCGGGGTCTCTCGGACCGGCGCCCACTTAAGGGTTGGATCCGTGCCGTCCTCAAGGGTCTGCTGAAGGAATAGCTGAAAAAAGAATGAACAGCAGAGTCAAAAATGCAACAAAAACCGACATATATTTAATCCGAAGTAAGTTTGCCCCGCGAAGCTTACCGCGGGAGGGAGCCTGTCACGGCAAAAATGCTCAATTCCCCAAGTCCACTCAGAGGAGAAGTCCTTGTGGGTGGTGAAGAGAGCCTTAACCCGGCGATAAATCTCCGTGTTTCTCGGCTCGAAGGAGGAGGTCCGGTTGGGGTCGCGGCCGAAGCTCATGTGGCACACCTTGTGGGTGCGCTTCTGGAGGGGAGAGATTCGGTTGCGCACGAAGGTGATCATAGCATCCTCGTTGCGCAATCCGAGCTTCTTCAGCTCCGCGAACCTCTTGTTGACCTGGTTGGCCAAGGCCGTGGGCTTCTTGGGGATCTCATCCCACAGTTCCGAGTTAGGAGGACCCGGAGTATAGGGGAGCAGCCGGATTAAGTCTTCGGTACCTGTATTCCGGATGTAAAAGAAAGTCCAGGCCCAGCCCTTGCAGGAATCCAGCCCGGTGACCCGGGGGAAAACGGAAGTCCTCCGGGGTGAGATGGACGCAGCTCCAAATTGAGTGAGCTACTTGTCCTCCGGATCAAGTTGGATGTTGGGGATGACGTTACGACAAAGGCCGAAAAACCGGATCCACAGCTCCTTCGTGGGCCATAGTCCGGCATAGCCTTCGATCGTAGAGGCAAAGGCAGAAAGAGAGGTAATGGCATTGGCAGGAAGATGGTGCAGCTGAAGTTTATAGGTACTAAGCCAATCCTGGAAGAAGTCTCTCACAGGCAAGCCGAACCCCCGTTGGAAGTGGGACAAGACCACGACGAACTCACCCGGATTGGGTGAGGGGGCCAGTTCGGCGGAGGGGAGACGAGCGGTGACGCCGACGGGGATGCGTCTGGTCTGGTAGAGCCAATCCAAGTCATCTTGGCAGACCCATGACCCGGCCCACGCACCACGGTCCGCCGCTGCGGTGTCCTCCTCCTTTTCGTGCTCGGCGATGACGAGCTCCTCCTCCGTCATCTCGTATTCGCTACCCTCGCTGGTGCTAGCGGAGGCGGGGGCAGAGGCTTAGATTGGCAGCGACCCGTGATGGAGGAGGCACGAAGCAATGGCGAAGTTGCAGCGGTGTGGGGGAAAAGTGCAGCGGCGGTGCTGCTGCTAGGAGCACTGGCGGGGGCACGGTCGCGAGGAAGACGAAGGAGAAGAGCAACGGGCAGAGGGGCGCAGAAGGGGAAAAATCCTAAGGGATGCGCCCCTCCGCTATTTAACCACTCCCTCAAGGGGTGAGTGGGATCGCGTCCTGTGAATGAGCCACATGATGTGGCCATGTATCGCCCACCTCGGCCAATCAGCAGTGAGCCACACAGAGGGCCACAGAGCAAAGGCGATCCCCTTGACGTGATGCTATGATGCGGTAAACGAGGAGGCAGGCGTGACGTGACCCGCGCACAGTGATAACTGACAATTACTGCGGCGGTTACTACGCGGGCCCTTAAAATAAGACAACATAATGATTACGCTCCACATGGGCTAGCGTACGAGAGAAGGAAACAAGACCCGGATGGAACTGTGGTAACCCGGCCAGCAAGTGAAAACTTGGAACATGCGGAGGGAAGGTAAAACCATGAGGTCCGAGTTAAAGTGGTAACCCGGCCGGCAAGTAAATACTTGGAGTGTGTGAAGGGAACGTAAATCCATATAATCCGAGGTAAAGAGGTAGCCCGGCAATAACGACCAGAGCTCAGAATTGAACCTGATGTGGCCTTAGCGGCCAAGGCAGCTAATACCGCACCAGCTTCGGGGACTAATGTTGGGGAGATACCCCCGGGTAGGGTCACGCCGGGGTATAAAGGCCGAGTTAGCCGAGGTTCGGCAAGGTCAAAGCGGATGCTGACCGGGTCACCTCAAGGCAGGTCGAATCACGGAGTAACCCGGACCAGGGGGCGTCCGCCTAACTAAGTCTCAACCGACTTAAGTAGCAAGTCGGAAGTGCCTGTTTTACTTGTATGCAGGAACAGGTGTGGCCGGATCAACTATAATCCGGGTCACGTCTAGCTTCTAGGAGAAGGAAGGAATCTTGCTGGTCAAAAAGAAGGCCCGGTACGCACTGCCTGAGCGAAGCAGACGAGGGAAGGACCACCAGGTCGTGGCCGACAAGGGTGACGACGCTCACGTCGGCTGACGCGGGCGCCGCAGAGGCTCACGTAGCTAAAGCATGTGTGACGCGGGGGGAAAAGCACCCTGGTCGGTTTACCACTTTGGGAGGAGGCATATTCTTAGGAATATGCCTCCACATATGCCCTAGGCAGAGGCCGAGCTCCCTCTATAGAAGGGGCTAGGGCCTCAGAAGAAGGGGTTCCACTATTCTGATTTGGCTAAGGTTTTAGGTGTGATCTGTAGGTGAGGGTAAGAGAGTTTCTTCTTCCTCCTCTCGCCAAAACAGCTCAAGGAGCACTTGTAATCTTGGAAGCAAAGCAATACAAACAACTGTGTGGAGAATCACTTCACTATCCCTCCCTGGATTCCCTTAGCGTGTATTGGTCCCCACCTTTAGCCTATCCATGGCATCTGCCGTGACACCACCACGACACTCCCCCACCTCCTTTCCTGTCTCCACCTTCCCTCCCCGGTCCCACCTTGTCGGCACGCCCCATGAACGATGCCCCCTCTCTCTCTCCCCGCACGCAACCTCCCATGTCGCCTTCTTCCTCGGGTTCGATCCCCGCCGCCGCCGCCAGGGGCTCGCCACCAACCACCATCGTCTTTCCCCGTTGCCAGTTCAGCTGCTCCACCCCTAGATTTGCTCCCCAGTGAGTCGCGCGCGTCACCACGCCTCCTCGCGCTAGCGCCCGCCGCCCCGCTCCTCCTCGAGCAGAGCCCGTGACCGGCCACATCTGCCAGCGCCGTCCAACCGCTGCCACGGGCGCCCTCTACTTCCACCGGCCTCTCTACAGGGCACCACCGCTGCGGCCCCTCCTAGCTCCGCCTCCTCGACCACCGAGCCCACCGCCCCATCTCCGGTTGCTGCTGCGTGTGTCCTCAGTCGCCCCTCGATTCGGCGCCCCAAGGCCTCCTCTTCAGGGCCTCCTCCGTCTTCCTCTCTGCAAGACGCCGCCGCGTCGGACCGCCGCCTGACCCTGGCCGTTCCCTGCCTGGTGCGCCGACCTCGACTGTGCAGCACCTCTGCTAGCACGTGTCCCTACCCCGTTCATCATCGCCTGTAGCCTGGCATCGTGCCCTAGCCTCTTCTCTTGCTCCGGTCTTCTGTGGGGTGTAGTGGTGCTGCGCACGTGCAGAGATGGTGTGGCAGAGGTATAGCCGACATTCTCCGACAATTTATGGTGGAGTAGTGGTGATGTGATGCCCATGGGAAGATGGATTGGTGGCGATGTTGCGGTCTCGGCTACCTCTGGAAAATCGTACAAGTTCAACGAGTTTGACAGGTATCTCGCCAAGATCAACAAGTGTAATGGGAGTCCGATGCACAATGACGCCAAGAACTTCTACCGGAGCCGATGACTGAGACCCCAGATGCCAGGGACGCCGACACGGAACACCGAGTTCTCCATCGAGGACGTCAAGCACGTCGACATGGAACCGAAGGACGACAAGTACTTCAACCCGAATGCTAAGACCGACCCGATACGCGGACCCGACAAGCTCTTCGTAACGACAAGATCGACACCGACCAGAGCGAACCCGATGAGTCTCTGACGCCAAACCAAGTCCTTCGACAACCTCCGAAGACCGATCCCACCGATCCCGATCCTCGTCGAACCCCGAGACCGAACCCCGAACCCACGGAAACCAAGATCTTCTGAACCCAGATGTGTGACCCTAAGCCCCTATTTTTATAATATGACATTACCAACTGTCGCATATTAAATTGTTCATACATGCATACTTGTCTGTGGGTTGGGGGCATTATGCCGATTCACCTCATAATTAAATATGGAGGCCATATGCGGGTTATTCTAGTCTTATAATGGCCCCCATTTAAATTGGTGTAGCGAAGCGATGCCGTGTTTTGTCTTGTCAATACAACATTTAATTTGCGGGGTAGATAAATAACTGGAACCTATTAATTAAATGTCGGGACCCCGGTTCCGCTTAATATTGCCTAATTGCACCGCATCTGTGCCATGCCATGCATCATATCATAATCATGCCAGATCTTTTGCCGTAGTATTAAATAGTGCATCCGGTGTTTCTTTTAGTGCTTTGCTTCTTCGTGGATTAGGCCGATGAGTGGATGCGAGTATCGACAAGTTCTTCAGATAATGTCTCTTCGGCTATGTTTCCCAGGCGAGCATCTCTCTCCTTCTACCTATTTTGCCTTTATAGTCTTTATTTCCTCCTGTTGATCTATTGCTATCCGTGTTGCAATGCTTTAGTTTCCGTGCACCACTTATACTCCTTGCAGCCCTAAATTGCCATGGACACCTCCTAATACATGTTGTTTGGTAGATAGCTAGCCTTGCGAGTCGTAATTGCTTGCTCAGGTGCGATCTTGTGTTGTCGAGTACCATAGTTGTTGGTATGCTGGCAGATGTTTATGGTGGAGATGCTTAATGGTGGAGATGATCATGACTTTAAATACAACTATTAAAATGCTAGATATAACTAATGCAGAGGCATCAGTAGGCAATAGATGTTATTTGGTTATTCCACGCTGACTTGTGTCCCGTGGGACCCCGAGTACTTGATACCTATTCCTTGACTATTCGCACTATCCACATCCGAGAGGCCTTATGGACCCCCCTGAGCCAGAGCTTGATTCATTTCTATTTCTTGGGGCCACAAACTAGTTTTGGATGCCATGTTACTGCTTTATTTAAGATTGTGCGTGGAGCACTGTACTGTTTTGGATGCGGAGTGTTTTCGCGGTATCGACAAGCCCAGTCACACTTTTGGGTTCCCAGTCGTTTACAGCCATTGCCGCAAACCCTGGGTCCGTTTTGGAGCCGGCCAACTTCATTGCGGGTAGCTTAGTGGGGTGGCCCCCTGAAATATTTTATGAATCCTGTGATTGCTTTGTCGTGAATGCCTCGTTGGGTTTTGAGTTGGTTTTTCCGAGGTTGATCGAGTGTGTGTTGCTATTTGTGCACCCCTGCAGGGTAAAACTTTCTGAAAGCCGTGCCCACGGTTATGGACGACTTGGAGCACAGTATCTCGATCATAGAAAAGCATAACTAAAGTAGTGCTATAAATTTGACTTAATATATGACTAGTAATCAGATTCAACTATAACGGAATGGATATTAAAAATGCCAACAACTGCTGGATCTGGGTTGTTTTGTTATATCTGCCTAGTAAGTATTGCAACTCCAATGGAATGCGATAAAAGAGCCAACAAATGTTGGGTTTTGGGATTCCTCAGGACAATTATATCTGACTAGTAAATGTTCCAACAACAACAGAATGGTAATTAAAAACTGCCCACTACTTATGCTTTAGGATAACTCATGCTATCTATATCTGATTAGTAAGTGCTGCAACTACAATCGAATGAGTAAAATTGCCAACTGTGTGAGTTCCTTGGTCCGACTTCCTCGTTTGGTCTCGAGGGGAAAATACCAGGATGGGCATGTTTGGTGTTAGCATCAGGTTGGATCCGAATAGGTCTTTCTTACCCCTCTCTAATAGCCGCCAGTTTTACCGAGTCTCTATAGGTTGTTTAGTGCCGCTGCGCTGCCGCTTCAGTCCACCATACCTATGTAGGCGAGAGCTGCCGAATTCTAGCCTGGCCATGTACTGGCCTCAGTACTGACGCTCCTCTTTTTCCTTTGCCCTTTGTCGGCACCCCTTTTGTTTTAGCAGGTTTGAGATCGATGTCATTAGCAGGGTTACCCTTCCGGCTTGGCCTGGGTAGGGTTATGGACGCCATTGGTTATTCTTCAGGGCTCTTAGCCCAATTTGCTTCTTGTCCATACTCGGACGTTGTATCGATTTCAAGGTGATTTGGATCTTTGTATTGTATATCTGTATTCTTGACTCTTGGAGTCATGTTGTATATATATATCTGTTCTGTGGGTCCCATCGAGGACTCTTGTGTAATGGTATTACTAAGTTTTCCACCCGCACGAAAGTGCCTGGTGGGCGTCCTTGAATGGTTTCTATGCGGGTTTGGTGGAAAGGGCTAAAACTTGCATAGGGCCGATTCGAGGGTGTTACACTCCCCCTGCGCCACCTCCGCCCTCTCACCGTTGACACCCATCTCTCGGCACGGGATTTCTCCCTTGCGCCCGACCCCACCCAGATCGAGGGAGCGACCCCACCGTGCTTCCCGTCCGGTCGCCGGAGGTCCATGGAGGTGGCAGCGCCCCTACTGATGCTGGTGCCCTGCACAGCGAGGAGGCAGAGGTGGGTTCTGGGCCTGGGTCAGACCCCATATTTGGCCGTCTCCTCGCTGTCCACCGGGTCGTTGACTCGATTTTCTAATCCCTATGCAGATGATGGTGACAGTGGCGTGCGGGACCGAGAGGGTCATGTCCGGGGCGCTTGAGGCAGCGGTAGCCATCGCTGCTACCGGGGCGGTGCAGAGGCTGCTGGCTCTTCTCGTGGTTACACATGTTCAGGGGAATCCCCCTTTCTTCCCGAGAACCTACGCGCCGCTGCTCGCTAGCCAAGCCAACCTCACGGCACGCAGGAGCATTTGCGCCTCCTCGCTCCCTCCGGCTAATCTTCTAGCCTTCACCACATCCCGGCACCTCCCGTCACCAATTTTAGCTAACCCTAGCTGCTCGCCTGATAGCTGGTGTTGAAGACGACAGACCAATCCTTGCGCGGTGCTTCTCGCCTCTAGATTGGCCTTGTCGTTGATTCACCGGCCTCTTCTTGTCGATGACATGAAGCCAGGTCACGGTCGCCTCCTAGGTCACCACCGTGCGCTACTCCACCGGCGCCTTCGTGGGGTCGCCCGATAGTAGGGAGGCCATGGACGCGGTCATGAGCGCCGAATCCCAAGGATTGGTCGTCGTGTCCATGACCTGCAGGAGCGTGCCCGCAGGCCCCGTCGCTGACGCCGCAGTTCAGAAGGACCTCATCTACATCAAGCAGGTCATTTCCCCTTTACTCGCGCTCAAATCGACTCCGTAATTGCCATCCAATTTACCACAGAAACTATATTATATCAAGCTCACCAATTTGGATCCACCGGCTAGAAGGAGGATTTTGCGCACCATCTATCCGACAAGTCCTGTAGGTTCTCTTGTTCCCTTGGGTGATGTCTCGGCCTCAACTACGATGGCCCGCTGGTGAGCACCGTGTTTCTATCTCCTCTATTTGATCTATCTACTCCAACCATCAAGTCCAATGTGTGTTTGTGGTGTTGAATGGCTACTAGGTTTATAAGTTTTTTTTAAACTAGTGACGAGAAGAAGCTGATATCTTCTCTAGTCAAGGAGGGATATTAGTAGTCAATTTAATCCATATATTTTTCTTGTTCTTGAAGGCCATTTTCTTCTTGTTATTTCCGGTTATGGATTGGTGCTTTGTAACCTTGATCATATTTTCATTAATCATGTGTATGTGATCGCGTAAGATTGAGTAGGGTTTCATATGTGAATGCTTCTTTTCAGTTTAGTTCATATGCACACAATTGCCTAACATATGCTTCATGGTATAAACTTGATTGACTAACTTCTGCTGCTTGGTATACACATGTCTTAGATACTGTACTTGTAAGTGAAACAAATACCATGATGTTTAGTTCTGGTAATACCATGATGTTTAGTTCTAGTAATACCATGATGAAACAAATACTGTACTTGTAAGTCAAAATATTTGGCTGTTTGGAACAAACCATGTAACGATTGTAATAGATAATAGACTATTCTTGGCTGTTATTTGAAATTTACCATGTCTTTTATGTTTCAGTTCAACAAATGTTATGTAATATGATGAATAGAAATTTGATGAGCAGAATCATATTATAAAATTATTGACTGTGATTTTTGGGATAGAAGAAATATGGAAAAAGTGCAGAAAATTTTACTGGACCAAATATTATTTAGGCTCTAAATAGGCCATGGCCCAAATTATATTGAAAGAAATGTTTCGAAAAAATAGAAAAAACTAAGAACAAATTGGACGGTAAAAAGGGCAAGGCCCAAAACTATAATGTGAAACACAATGGCCAAAGCCCATTGCAGTAACGAACCATGGTAGAGGAAGTAAAAGGCCAAAATTATTGGGCTCAGCCCAAGCAAGCAACCGAAAAGGATTGGGCTAATTTCGATTTAAGACGATTTAATTTCATCACAATTTTGCCACGTAGGATTGGCCACGTAGGATCTGACTTGGCCAGGCTAGATGGCCCATGATGATATTGGATCGTCATAGACTTTATGACGATCCAATATCGTCATAAACGGTTATGACGATTTTACCAAAAATGTCATTATAGTTCATTTGCGATGCCCAACTTTTGACGATCTCAAAATCGTCACAAAATTGTCATAAACATACTACTATGACGATTCTGTGATAAAAATAGAGGGTCATATATAGCTAGATTCCTTGTAGTGCAAGTCAACCCAAATAAAGCATCAAAGGAGAATACCACAATATTATGCTTTTATATGCTAAAACAATGCATGATTTTTTCAAGGCACATTAAGCAATCTCAATTGTTTGTAACAAGTCTTGCTACAACAATAATCACTAAGCATAAAGTCAAAGCAATATCAAGCATGACATGATAAAGTCTAAGTCACAGTCAAAAACAAGACTCCTTTTATACCACTTATAAGCATGAACTTTCCTACTCTTTTCCAATCCAAATCAACTTATTTGAAACTATGTTTGAATGCGGGGGTCCAACCAATTTATTTAAGCAAACCAAGCAATCGAAAACAAAGAACAAAAACAAAAACGCTCCAAGAACAACACAATTGTGCATGAAACAATAAAATTGAAGTGTTTGGAAGAAAACCTAAGATTTTTATTGATGAAGAAGGGGATGCCTTGGGCATCCCCAAGCTTTGATGCTTGTACTTCTTGAATATTTTTTGGGGTGACACGGGTGGCATCCCCAAGCTTGAGCTTTTGTCCATACTTCATCTTATCACATTATTCTTCCCTACACTTCAAAATTTCCTTCATACAAAACTTCACACAATTTTTATTAGCAACATTAGTGTACTCAAGATAATAAGTCTTTAGGTTCAGTTTCAACACAAGTAAAACTTCCATTAAAACACAAGATACTATAGCAATTCCTTCTAAAAGTTTAAGTGATCAAAGAGAACTCAAAGATAAAGAGATTAAGAGGCAAAACCAAATAATGGCAGAAATCGGTCAAAACAGACCAGCAGGTAAAAACCATTTTTTTTGAAACGAGGCAAAAGCTTTGCCTATATATTGATATAGAAGGAGCAAAACAAGGGGTGACAGCCTAAGCCATCAAAATAAAAAAGTTACATCACAACTAACACCACCGGCTACCCTACAAGATCTGCCAGGTTTTTCGCTCCCGCAATGATCCAATCCTTTCCTTCTTCTTTTATCCTACGCATGACTTTCGTAGGAAGCGAAGATTTGTTGTTTAAAATTCTCTCATTCATCTCCTTCCAGATTTCCCATGTGATGAGCATGATCGCAGTTTTGAGACCTTTGGGAGAGGAAGCGGGTGATCTGGCAGTGGATTGTAAATAGTCAATCACCTTGGGACGGTCGGAGCCCATGTTAAGTATTAAGTCAGGGCAGTAAAGCGAAGTTGCCGTAGCCGACCATATTCTCTTGGAAAACCGGGATTCAAAGAATATGTGTTCTTCCGTCTCAGGAGAACATCTGCACAATTGACAGGTGGCGTGGTGCGGCCATCCACGCTTGTCCAGGCGGTCAGCGGTCCAAAGGCGATTTTAAACGGCCAACCAAGCGAAAAAGCGGCATTTGGGCAGGCCCCAGGGCTTCCAGATGATCGTCCCGAAGGAACACGGTAGAGAGGTCATGAATTGTGCCTTATAAGCAGAGCTTGTCGAGTAGAAACCATTAGGAGACGGAGTCCAAATAATGGAATCTTCAATTCCCGGGGAAAGATGGACGTCCGAGATAAGATCCCAAAGGTGAACGAACTGGACAATGTGCTCGACGAGGAAGGAGTCCACCATAATATCCGAGACCCAGTTTTGTCCATTAAGGGCATCCTTGACCGTTCGGTTTTTCCTTCTCGAGACTTTGAAGATCAGAGGAGCTAGGTCTTTTGGGGGCGTTCCATCAAGCCAGGAGGAAGACCAGAAAGAATCCTTTCTGCAATCACCAATGGTGACGCTAGTGGCAACATTAAAGAGCTGCCTATCAGAGGCGTCATTAGGAGTGTCGGAACCCACCCACGGTTTTTCGGGGGCCGTCCACTCGTACTAGAGCCAGCGGGACCGGAGAGCGTGGGAGAACTTCTCCATGTTAAGGATAGCCAATCCACCAAGCTCCTTGGGGCGGCAGACTTTTTGCTAGTTGACTTTGCATTTCCCACCACTTACATTTTCTTTGCAAGCCCAAAGCATACCGCCACTGATCTTGGCGAAGGCCCTGAGAAAGCCCTTGTCCGCTTTGAGAGCTTTGAGAAGGAAGATCGACATGGATGAGAGGACTGATTTCACATAGGAACAACATCCAGCCAGATTAAGGAATCTGCCCTTCAGAGGGTTTAAGCGGGAGGCAGCTTTATTAATGTATGGTTGAAGGTCAACCCTTCTGAGTCTGCCAAGAGAAAGGGGTAACCCTAAGTACTTGAGGGGGAACTGGGCGGTAGCGGTAGGGAAGTTTGTCAGAATCGGGGTGAGGTCAATGTCGAAGCAGCGAATCGGGGATATGGAGCTCTTGGCCACATTGGTCATCATCCCGGTAACCTCTCCAAAAAATTGGAGGATGTTGGCCAAACTTGATAAATCCTATTCATTTGGCGCCAAGAAGATGGCGGCGTCATTAGCATACATATAAATCTGAGGCCCCTGAGGGCCTCCAAGAATTCCGCTGAGCTGTCCGTGGGTCGTGGCCCTGTCCAGGATTTGATGCAGAGGATCGATGGCGATGTCGAAAAGTAGGGGGGACAGAGGGTCTCCCTGTTGAAGACCGCGACCATGGGTGATGTCCTTCCTGGGAATCCCATTGAGAATAACCCGAGAGCTAGCAGAGGTGAACAAAGAAGCAAGCAAAGCATGCCATCTCGAGGGGAAACCAAGGCGCTGCATGAGGTCGAGCATATAGTCCCAGCGGACCATGTCAAAAGCTTTAGCAAAGTCCAATTTTTTTGAAGACCTTCTGTTGCTCAAATCGAAAAGTGTTAAACTAATGAAAGTTAGATAACAACCTGGGGCAGAAGCCCAAAAAATTACATCTCAAACCGACGTATAGAGATTTTTAACGAATTTTTACAGCGAAGCACAAAAATTTGTTTCGGGACAGCAACTTTTCGAAGCATTATTTCTTTCTTATTAGAGGTTAGTCTTGGCACAAAAACCACACAAAAATGATAAGGAGAGGTTATTACTGAAGCAATAACTTCCAAGATTCAACAAAAGAAAAATTTATTGACTAAAAATTTGGGTTATCTCCCAATAAGTGCTTTTCTTTAACGCCTTTGAGCTAGGCATAAGAAGCAAGAATCAAGTATTTTCAAATGAAGAAGCATTAAGATCAATACCAGAAATATCTTCAACAAGGCAAGGTATCTCATCCAAATAAGTTCTAGAGGATCCTCTCTCACTACTCTTGGGTTCACAATTTTCATCAAACGGGTTTTCAGGAACAACCCAATCGAAATTATTTTCTAAGGCCTCATGCATTCCTACAAGTTTAAAAGGTATCGGTATTTTAATTTCCTCTCCATCTTTAGGTTTGGTTTTGTCCATCTTTTTTCATGTACCAATAACATCTACACATGAGCCTAGCATATTAAAATGACTAAAGACTTTTCTAGCTTATTTAACAACATCACAAAATTCTTTAAGAAAAGTTTCTAGAATGAAATCTCTCTTTTCTGTATCCTCAAAATCTTTATGCTTGCTACCATGATTAAAGAATTCTTCAATATTATCTTTCCCAATTATAGAGCCACTACATATTGAAAGGTCTTTCAGGGCGAACTTAGGGGTCAACATGGTGAGCTAAGAACGAGGTAAAAACTAATTTTTTTATCTTTTTGATAAAAGAAACAAGCAAATAAAGCAGAAATAAACTAAGAAAAACAAAAAAACAAAGTAAAGAGATTGGTTGTGAGGGACTCCCCTTGTGAAGATGTCCTTGACTCCCCGGTAACGGCGCTAGAAAAAAGGCTTGATGGATCAAAATATATCAAGCTCGTTGAGGAACCCCAAGAGGAAGGTATGATGAGCACATCAACAAGTTTTCCCTTAGTTATGAAACCAAGGTTATCGAACCAGTAGGAGCAAGGAAACAACTACAAGTTGTTGTTTCCAACATGGAAGCCTGCACAACACAACCACAGAACTTTTCCCCAACTTACAGTGAGGTTGTCAATCTCACCGGTTTTGCTGAAAACAAAGGATTAAACGTATTGTGTGGAAGATAGTAATTGCTTGCAGAAAGTAAACAGTAAACAATAAACATATGGTAGATTGATGGTAAAATAATGGAACGGGATCCATAGTTCACTAGAGGTGATTCTCCTTAAGATAGATGAAATGTTGGGTGAACAAATTACAGCGGGGCAATTGACAGACTCGAGAAAGCATACCATGCATATACTAATCATCTTGACTCCTATGAGATTTGATTGGGCATTACAACATTATACATATACCGTAATCCAACTGAATCTATGACTAATAATCCACCTTCAGGTTATCATCCGAACCCCCTCCAGTATTAAGTTGCAAGCAACAGATAATTGCATTAAGCAAAGTGTGTAAAGTAAAAAAATATGATTGTCCCATGGACAAAGGATTGTTGTTTTTCCCTAGTAGCAATAGCACATCTAGTACCTTAGAGATTCCTGTCACTTCTCCAGATTACTAGAGGCATGAACCCACTATCGAGCATAAATACTCCCTCTTGGAGTTGCTAGCATCTACTTGGCCAAGATAGCTACTAACAACAGAAAGCATGCAAGATCGCAAATAACAAAGACATGATAGAATCAATAATCAATCTGAAATAGCATCTCAATATCCATCGGATCCCCGCAAACACAACATGTAGGATTACAAATAGATGATCTTGATCATGAATGGAGCTCACAAGATCTAAACATGATAGCACAAAGGAGGAGAACCAACCATCTAGCTACTACATGGACCCATAGTACATGGATGAATTACTCACGCATCACACCTAAGGCAGCCATGGTGATGAAGAAGGCCTCCAGGGTGATCTCTCCCCTCTGGCAGGATGCTGGGAAGAGCTTCAGATCCCTCCCGATCTTTGGATGGAGATGATGGTGGCTACTGACTCTTTCGTGGAATTTTGATCGGGTACTTAGGGTTTTCGTCCCGGGAGTCTTTTATAAGCAGAAGGGCAAGGTCGGTGGAGTACCAGGGGCCCACACCCCCTGGTGGCACCCCCCAGGCTGCACCGCCACCAGGTGTGGCCGCCCTAGAGCGCCACTTCGTCTCCCCTCCGGACTCCGTGTTGCTTTGGGTAAAATATTGACTTTGGCTTTTATCCGGTCCAATTCCGAGAATATTTCCTTACTAGCTTTTCTGAAACCAAAAACAGGAGAAAATAGGCAATTGGCATTGGGCATCTTGTTAATAGGTTAGTTCTAGAAAATATGTAAAAATACTCCAAATTGTGGACAAAACATAAGAAAGTAGATATAAAAAGGCATGGAACATCAAAAATTATAGATACGTTTACGACGTATCAGAGACGTCGGCCCGTACGTGGGACGCCTACACTAAATAATATTTCCCTCTGAGAGCCGCGTTGTTCACGATGGTGCAGGACTATCCTGGTTACGCATATGTATCGGCCCAGGTGAACCACGGACACAATGCATGTGTCAAGTGCATGGATGAGACACCGCATCTCCAGCTACCAAGGGATCCTGGGTCTTCGAAAACCGTGTTCCAAGGTACTCGAAAGTGGCTCCGCATGGATCACCCGTGGAGAAAACACGGTGACCTATTCAATGGTAAGGACAAGCTCGAAAGAGCCCCGCATCCGAGGAGCAGCGAAGAAATTGAGGAGATTTTGAATAATTTGGTAGATTGCCCTGCGCCGGGAAAAAAAGACCAAGGACAAATCCGCTGTTGGGTGTATGGAAAGCAAGATCTTTTTTCTAGGACCTACCGTACTGGAAGGTCCTCCACACTCCCCATAGCCTCGATGTAATGCACATCATGAAGAACGTTACCGAGAGTCTTCTTGGCACTCTACTGAACATGCCTGAGAGGACCAAGGATTGGCCAAAAGCAAGAAAGGACCTCAAATTGCTTGGCATCAAGAAAGATCTTCAGTACCCTGATAGTGATGATGATGATGATGATCATACGGAAGGGACTCATGGTCGCCGCAAAAGAGTTAAGAAGAATGAGGTGGTGCTTCATGCTTCCTGCTTCACTTTGAGTCTGGAGGAGCTCGAGCAGTTTTTCAGGTGCCTCATAGGAGTGAAAGTTCCTCACGGTTACTTGGGGAAGATAAGCAGATATATGGACGTGGCGAAGAAGAGGTTCAGCGGTATGAAGTCTCACGACTGTCACGTGCTAATGATACAGATACTCTGTGTTGCAATCCGCGAGATAATGGACAAGCATGTCCGTGAGACACTATTTGGCCTCTACAACTTTTTCGACATCATATCTAGGAAGTCGATCGGTGTGAAGCAGCTCGACAGGCTACAGGAAGAGATCGTGCTAATACTATGGAAGCTTGAGATTTACTTCTCGCCTGCATTCTTCGCTATCATGGTGCATCTGCTTGTACATGTCGTGGATGACATCATCCATCTCGGGCCGACATTCCTGCACAACATGATGCCGTTTGAAAGGCTAAATGGTGTCATCAAAGGATTCATTCGCAACAAGTCTCGTCCAGATGGAAGCATAGCCAAGGGCTTTCTGATCTACGAGTGCATCTCCTTCTGCCAGAATTATCTAACCACCGAGAACGATGATGTTGGAATACGCACCAAGAAGCAACATGTCAGGCTCGCAAGATATGGTCACCGCTCACTGCATGTCAGGATTGATGGTCGATGCACCAACTTTGACAGGGCACACCGAGTCGTGCTACAACACATTGAATTGGTTGGCCCTTGGGTGGAAGAGCACATAAGCTTAATCAAGCAGGAGTACCTTGACTAGGGCCGGCTGAGGAAGAAGGGAGATGTAACCAGAGAGCACAACTCCAGAATCTATTTCAATATGTGGCGCATATTGTCAAAATGCACCACAGAATCTGTGGACATAGCCAAATAAACGGTTGGGCCTTCCCCTGCTAATCCCCTTCTCTGATCTATTTCTTCAGTTCCTAGCCTCGCCGTGCGCAAACCCTAGCCTCGCCCTCGCCACCGAAGTCGTCGAGGAGGAGAACCCGTGGAGGAGGAGGAGAGCCGCCGTGCGTGGAGGAGAGCCCCGCCCCGCCTGCGACCTAGGAGGAGGCCCGCCACCGCGACGCGACAGAGCCTGTGGAGGAGGAGAGCCCCGCCCGCCTGTGACCTAGGAGGAGTCCCTCCACCGTGACGCGTCAAAGCCTGTGGAGGAGGAGGCCCGCCACCACCCCACCGGAGCCCGTGGAGGAGGAGGCCCGCCCCGCAGCAGGAGCACCACCCGCAGTAGGAGCACTACCACCACCCTCATCGTCGACAACCACCGCAGTAGCAGGTACGATCCTCTTTGCTCCCCCAATTTGACGACCATCGCAGCTGGATTTTCTTGTTTTTGTCTGCAAGTCGGTTTGAAAGTTATAGCACTGTTTTTTTAGCGGATGAGCGAATAATTGCGAATTATAGCACTGTTTTTTGGCGGATGGCGGATGAGCGAATAATTTTGCACTCTTTATTTTCCTTTGTGTTTGGGCCAGATGACAAGCTAGTAACTTTGATTTCCTTTGTGTTTGGGCATATAGAGATGGCAAGCTCTTCAAATATTAGCTCAGTACTAAAACAGCTCACTTGCTCAAGCTCCTCAAATTTTAGCTCTTGAAAGGCCTAAATATGAACCAGAAACACAAAGATATCAGTAATTTAGAAGAAAATAATGCATACAGATGGTTGCACGATAAGATTCTAGATCACATAAGCAGTACTTCTAATTTCTGAGAAAAGCATATGGAGAAAGATGTTGTGTGCATCAAGCATATAGACTTACGGATAGGGAAGTCTGTACCTTCCTTATCGGCCAACTGCATGAAGCATTTATACTTGCAGATAAACTTCTACTCCCAAGTAGTTTTTGAAGATTCAAGTATTTATCCAGAATATTTTATTTCACTTGATAAACTGATCTTATTTACAGTAGTATGTAATATGCAGTCAGTAGCTACACAATTGACACTAGTACTCTAGGATGATATTGATTTGACATTGATTTTTTAGTGGTCTCTATGCTGGTATTGGAAGGAAAGTTAGTTGGATGAATTTGTTAAGAACAGATTATAGTTGTCCAAATGTACATATGTTTGCATTTTCCATGGACTCCATCTTAGTATGCTAGTGTTCCTTTACTGAAATTTCAGTGGTAGAATGATTATGCTTAGTACCATGTCCTAAAACAAAGGATGGACTATATAGAATGTGCCTTTGGTGACCACTAACCAGTGCCAAGCCTGGTAGTCTCTTCTATACTACATAATTAGATGTGGACAAGTAGAGCATGCAGTTATTTCTATACTACATAGTAATGATTGCTCAAATGGATGTTTAATTAAACATGGCAAGTTTCTTATAGATTTAGAAGTGGTTTGTAGTTGCTAACTCTAAGGTCAACTAATTTGCTTGGTCTTCGGTTCTTAAAAGTAGATGCATTCACTTTGAAACTCAAACAAAGCAGACTTCGGTTCATGGTATTTGTCTCTAAAAGTTTAGGGTCTCATTAGCTTCACTTAATTGTTCAAACCCCTAGGTACTTGTCAATTTAAAGCAGTACTTGGTATGGTTCATCGCAGAAAGTTTATGGTCTCGTTAGTTTCACTTAATTGTTCTAAGGTCCATGTCGTCTCGCCCTTTCCCTGGTCTATGCCGTCTCATTAGTTTCACTTAATTATTAGTTTAGGGTACCATTATTTTGCTTGTCCATGCTTTATTATGTCATGACGTTGAACTGTCAGTAATATTCAGTAGCATCATACTACTATCTTGAGTTAGGTAAAGGATGGAAATACTAGCTAAACAGCATGCCTATTATTCTGTATTTTTTATTTCCCCTTGTACTTATGCAATCTTGTAGTCATTATGCAACCAATTTACAGTATGTACATGACCAATTCTGCCTTTGTGTATCGAAAGCAAGGCTTAGATAGATAAAGTAAGGATGAGTTCTTATGCTGCCAAAGATTTGGAAGCGATGTCGGCACATGCTTCTTTGAATTTTGTTAAGTGTCTGTCATTTTTGACACTTTCAGTTTATATATGGTGCTGCCTCTAGATCAAATGGTGCTGTTGTGAAATGGTGTTGCTGTTACATTTTAATTTGGCTGTGAAATGGTGTTGTTGTTGTTACAGGGATCTGCTACTATTGCTAGTAGCAAATTGATGATTTGGGTTATCAATGGGGATGGGGTTGTCAATGCGGCTAGGGCTATTTTTTCTTGCAGGGATTTCATTTGAGTTGCCCATTTCTCCCGAAGTATCGATTCACTTATGTTTCGGTTGAGAAATGGGCACTCCTAGGTCAAAAAAATAGCAAAGGTCATGCCGAATTTTTTGACCGAGATTTGTGCTAACTTTTTGCCTCTTTTTAATAGAGTGCAAACATGTCGGGTAACAACGAGGTCGGCCCTTCTAAGCAGAGCGTCGAAGAACAAGTTAGACAGGCTAGCGAGTCATTCTGGCGGGGGTCCCAACAGTAGGAGGAGGAGGAGATGAGGATGACACCACCACCGGAGGAGGAGGCGACCGCCGCCAGAACTGCTGGGGGAAATGAGGGAGGAGATGCTAATTACGAGGGGGACAAAGACGACTACGATGAAACTAGTGAAGGCGGTGGCGAAGAGGATGACACCACCGATGGCGGCACTTGCACGGATGGCAGTAGCAGCAACCCAGCCGCTTCTCAGAAGAAGAAGAAGGAAAGGAAAGATTGGAAGGTGCCAGTACTCGCCACCGTCTGTGATGAGTTCACTGAAGTCATAGAAAGTGGCCTACCCATTGCACTAGAGGCATTTGCCAAAGGGTACGGCCTGCAACTCGGGCGCATCGTCTAGGAAAGCATGTAGATCAACACGAATTACATCAGACATGCTGACAATGCAGCTTTGGTCGAAAACCTCCTTAAGAAGCTTCACAAGCGATACAGATTCCCAGAGCGGTTTAGAAACTGGAGAGAAAGAACCCGGTGAACAAACTATCCCTCACAAAGATGAGCAACGCCTTGAGCAGCTGGAAAACCCAGGTAAAGAATAGTATTGACAAAGGTGAAAGTTGGGAGGTTATTAGTAAAAAAATGTGATGCTCGACAAAGAGGAGTTTAAGATACTCAAGGCGGATATAGCAACCGAAGACGCTATAAAATGGACTAAATGGGGAAGGAGTATGTGGGAACATATCATAGGTAACCACCACCTTGGAAGCGGCGGTTACAGAGGGAAACATGCCATTTGGGACAAGGAGAACGTCGAGCTTGAACGCTTGGGTAAAGACAACCCTTGGCTTAAAATCACGGAGCTACAGCTTAGGCACTTTGTCTAGGTCCCCTACTACCTGGACAAGGAAATAGGGGAGTTCATCACCAACGATCTGGAGGTGAAGGAATTCGAGAAGAAGCTGGTAAGGAATTTATCGCTGATCTCAAGTCTATTGCGTTCTAATTAAAATAATGAAGCCAATAATCTAAATGGGTTCACCTTTCCTTGTCTCTGTAGGAGGATGAACTGAATGCTCCTACCGAAGAGTCGTCCTAGGATTCGACGGAGCCATGGGACACGGTTTTCAATATGGCAACGAATGCTCAAAATAAGAGGTACAAGTGGTTGCCGCCGTCCTCAGTTGGACGTGTGTCTGGCTTCGGTACGAGCATGAAGTTCAAGGAGTACTACAAAGAGGACGCCAAGAAAAGAAGGGAGAGGAAGAACCAGTCGGCGCCTAAGGATAAAGCCGTTGCTGAAGAGCTAAAGATGAAGGCGAACACACTAGAGGAGAAGGCAGTGGACGAGAAAATAGTGGACAAGTTAGTGGAAGATAAGCTCCACGCAATGACCCCCCACCCTGAGTTTTTTGAGGGGCTAACTGCTTGGAATGCGGGAGTCCGAGAGGGGCCGATACATTTGCCCAGCTTAATAGGTAGCTACTCGGGCATCAACGTTAACGTGTCGCCGGACCTGGTGAAACCCGGCGGCCGTCAACGCCGGGACGCAGCCGCTTGTTTTGGTCACACCAACTCCCTTCCCGCCAAAGATACCAAGGCACAGTCGATGGTGGTGGTGCTTTGTGAGGCACCCGAGCGGGAGAACGCAGATGATGATAGGCGGGCCACCGGCATCGGCTGTGTCTCTACATTATGAAGGGAATATGCCCGAGAGGCAATAATAAAGTGGTTATTATCTTATTCCTTGTTTATGATAAATGTTTATTTTGCATGCCATAATTGTATTGATCGGAAACATCAATACATGTGTGTTTAATAAACAAAAAGGATTCCTAGTTATGCCTCTCTTATAGACTAGCTTGTTGATTAACAAGATGATCAAGGTTTCCTGATCATGGACATTGGATGTTGTTAATAACAAGGTCACAGTAGTTGTGAAATGATGTGATGAACATTCATCCGAAGTATAGCATTATGATCAAATCATTATGTTTATATTCCTATAACATCATACAGAGTAATCTTTATCCTTAGACCATGAGATCATGTTAATTGCTAACACTAGAAGAGTATCTTCATAACATCAAACGTCACACCATAACAGGGTGACTATAAAGATGGGTTCAGTGCTACGGTGGTGTTATGTTGAGGCTCATGGATCAAGAGTGGAATTTGTCAATCCTGATGATGGATAGATATACTCCGGGACCTCTCGGTGATATCACATTAAGATAGCTTGCAAGCAAGTGATGTGATCACTAGAATGTTATATCACGGGAACGAGAAAAGAGTGCATGTCGGTAACGAGATCAAACTAGGTATTTGGATACCGATGATCAAATCTCGGACATGTATTATATCATGAGAAAAAGGGATTTAATTACTAGCATTAAAGGTTCTCACGATCATAGAAGTCATCGTTGAATATGCAGGAGTCAGTATGGATCTCCATGTCCCGCTTCTGATTATTGATCTGAGAGGAGTCTCAATCATGTCTGCATTATTCGCGAGCCATAGGGTGACACTGTTAAGAGTTACCGGACACCATTTTGGAGCACATATGTTTTAGACGAAAGAGCTGCAAAGCGCAGGAATTGTTTCGATAGAAACCGGAATTGTTTCGGGTGAAATTGCAGAAAGTGGTTCTGCATGTGATATTGAAATATTGCAAGGGGTTATATGTGAATGTTTGTTAATTAAAGTAATTAACAAAATTCTGAATAAATTTAATAAAAGAGTTTTATTAAATGAGAGAGCATTAAACTTAGAGAATTTTAATGCATTTAAAGTGGGGACTTTAAAAGGGAATGTGAAGAGGCATTTTAATGTGGAGGGGTTACCACCACATGAATGGGGGAGGTGAGGGGTCACCCCCCCATGAGGCGCCGGCCATGGGGAGGGGCACCCCCCTCCTCCTATAAAAGGCCCCCCTGACACCCCTTCTTCCACACACCTCCTCGTGAAGGATCTCTCTCCCCCTCTAGAATTATTCCCCCATGGTCTCGGATTAGCGAGATACATGTTCCCGGTGGCATTTCATCTGTAAGGAATTGCTGCTTCCGCTGGATTGCTGGAGCGAGGAGGTGGAGGTTGTCCGGTGGCTTCAATGTGTGTGCGAGGACGGATGCGCTGCTGATTTGCGGCGCTCGGACTTCCACATGATCTTGAGATCAGAAAGTGTACGACTACATCAACCACGAGTTCCTACTCGTTAACAAAACTAGTTTTCTTCGAGGGTAAGTTCTCGATGGATGTATGTCCACCCGTTGCTCTATACCTAGTAGATAGATATTCGCATGTTGTTCTCATCGTAGGAAATTTTTTGTTTTCTATGCTGCGGACCCAACAGTGGTATCAGAGACTGATCTATGTGTAGGTGCTTTGCACGGGTAGTACACATATGTTTATATGTGGGCGATGATGATCATGTTATTGCATATTCTATGTATTTTGGATATTGGTGGCATAGTGGGATGAAGCGGCCCAGACCAACCTTACATTTCATCGTACATGAGACCGGTTCCACGACTGACATGCAACTAGTTTTGCATAAGTGGCTGGCGGGTGTCTGTCTCTCCTACTATAGTCAATATCTGATTTACAACGAGTTGCTAATAACTTGGTTATCCTCGTTGTGGTTCTTGTTCATAGGTAAGAATGGTTCTATCTCCGAATGCCCTAAGCCACGTAAAACTTGCAATTGATAAATTAGAGGCATCTAGTTTAGATTGTTGTTGGGCTAGTGTCTTGATATGGTATTGTTGTAAGTAGATGTATGATATATACTTTTACAACACACTCAACGTGTAAGTTCCATAGACCTTGGCCTTATACACAAAGGAATGATAGAGATCATACCATGATGCAAATGATAGAGATCAAATGCATGGACCATATCATCTCACTTTACACATTAGATGTTAGCATCTTATACTGCTATTTTGGCGCTTTTTGTAGCATTGTAAGATGATCCCTCATTTAGATATCAAGATAAAAATGTGTTCTTCCTTAAGTATGCACCATTCTGTGGATCGTGTTTCGAGACATCACGTGATGATCGGGTGTACTCGAATCTACGCTTTCATAGGAATGGGTGTAAGACAGTTTTACACACGCGAATACTAAGGTTCTTACTTGGCGAGCCTAGCATGTACAGACATGGCCTCGAAACACGGACCGAAAGGTTAAGCATGAGTCATATAGTTGATATGATGCCCATATATATGCTCTCCTTTGAAGCTACATCAACTCACATGATGATCGGACTTGGTGTAGTGCATTTGGTTCATTTAATCACCAAAAGGACACGAGGGATGTCGTTTTTGAGTGGGAGTTCATTTCTAATTTGGATTAGTCGAACTCAATTTGTCATAAACTAAATCAAAGTGAATTTGCATAATTTGTTGTAGTCATTGGCGTCTGTTCACTACCTTATGCTTAGTTTTAATTGAGATAATAGAACTATAGAATTCTGGATATTTACTTTACGAACTGGTATCGTATTGTTTTGAATGTCAATTTAAAGTTTATAAGTCCTATTGCAAACTTTCAGCAAACTCTTTTTACTCCATGAAGTTTAATAAGTAGTATTAAATCAAGAGTAAGAATTCCAATGTTAGTATCTGAAGTATCATGTTTGCCTCCATGATTATTGATATTCAAAAGTTGTTTTAATATCAAGATTATATAGGAGCTGAAAATTGTTTCAAAAACCATCATGTGTGAAAGATATTGTGATATCTGAAACAATGTTTTTGGTTGCATTATGATAGAGTATAATTTAGCAAAATACATGTTCTCATATTGTATGAGAGTTTGTGAAGGATGGAGATGCTAAGCATCCGGATCTCCCAAAAAGGTTTTGGGAACTAACATTATACTCGCGATTCTTCCTTACAGGCTATAGTAGCTTGATCATGAAAGTTGTCATGATAAGGATGAATAGAAGGTGTAAGTAAAATGTTTACTACACTAATAGATTACTAAAGAATGGATTTTTGAAAGAACACCAAACACTTGATGATGGTGATCCACTTCAAAGTGCAAGTCCAAAGGCATTAGTATTTGACTATATACACTTTGTACTATGTGTCATGTGAATGACACCACTATTGATGTTGATAGATTCTTTTAAAAGAAAAGGGATTGTTGAAAGAGAATCTATAAAATATTTGGTAGAAAAGAAAAGGTTGGAGATGTCCAACTTAGGTATATAGAAGATATACATGTTATGGTTGTATTCCTTGCTTGTTAAACAATGTGGTTCTGAGGTATTGGATACCAGTATTGGATACCGAATTGGTTGGTGTGAAGTGTCATACAGAACAACACAATTCATGAACTGCACTGGCCTAAGTAACTAGCAAAAGAATAAGTGATGATGTTCATCAAAAACAAATAAAGAGTTATTGTGTTTTTCGTTGTCATCAAACCTAGCCTTCAAGATTTGTTTTAATAATTCTTATTTTGTTCCGGTATTATGAGAACAATGGTTGTTCAAATAATTACCGTATTCCATAAAGGATGGATGAACTTTTACAAGTCTAGTGGGAGAAATCACATCCATAAACACTATTGCTAAAATGTCGCAAGACAAATGATTGAAAGATCACTTATGAAGTGACATCGCTGTTTAAATTATGTTGGAAAGAAAACATGAAGAAACTCCATGTTGATGGTTTTTGGAGTCTTTGATTTTGATCAACTAACACTTGTGAGACTTTCCTTGAGATAATTGAAACTCCGTCGATAGGCCAAAGAGGAACGGGTGACTAACTTATCGGATATTATATATATTGATGTATATAGTCCATTATATGTAGCCATATGCGATGGATCTTTTTGCTTCATATGCTTTCTCTAGAAATTTAAGTGAATAAATCTATATATTTACTTAATAAGGAAGAAGTATGAAATATTTGAAAATTGTTCAAATACTTTCAAGATGAAGTGGAAAATCATTGTAACAAGAAAATAAAGAGTTTATGATTCGATCATAAAGGAAGATATTTGAGTTACATGTTTAGCAAAAACACCTAAGATTTGAGGAATTGTTCCATGATTTGTGTTTCCCGATAAACCATAGGAGTATGGCATATTCGAGAGATGAAATAAAACTATGTTTGACATGGTAAGATCAAAGGTGTCATTTATAAAACTGCCATTATGATTTAAGGATTGAAGCTTTAGAGACTACCGCTTTTACACTGAAAAGAGCATCATCGTGATCCATTGAAATGACACCATATAAGTTATGGTTTGGGATAAAACCCGAATTGTCTTTTCTTAAATTTTGGTATGCTACGCATAAGTAAAATGTTTACAACCAAAGTCGAATAAGTACGTATTTGTAGGTTATCCCAAAGAATTTGTTGGAAATTTCTCCATAACACCGAGGACAAAAGAGTTTTTTGCTTGGAACGTCAAGTTTCTTGAGAAGGAATTTTTCGTGAAAAGTTAAGTGGGAGGAAAATAGAACTTTGATAAGGTTGTTGAACCTTAGCTATATGTGCTAAGTAGCGCAGCGCCGGAAAGTGTCCCGGTGGCGGCCACAATGCTCATGGATCCCGTGATTACAAAAGGTTGTGATCTCGGAGATTAGAGTTCCTATTGAACCGTGTGGGTCGGTAAGAATCAAATAGTGTGATTTGATAAGCAAGTCGTTATTGTTTTGACAATGATGAACCGACTACATGCAAAGAAGCGATGATGGGCCCTGACTCCATAAAATGACTAGAAGTCATAGAATCCGTGATAGTATCCATACACGAGAAATCAAGTTTCTGAACTTGGAAGACCCTCCAGAAAGGCGTGAAGCCTATCGGTCGTGTCTAGATCTATAAAGAAATAGACATGGATGTTTAACATCTGTGAAATAGTCGACATGTCGAAAAGAAGTTTACGACAATGTTCAAGGAGTTGACTATGACAAGATTTGATCTTGCATAGCGATATTTAGTCTTGACGGATTAATATAGCAACCACTACATATAATTTGATGTTTGGTAGTTCAACAAACAAAACAATGTTCTTCTAATAGAATGGTTACCTAGGACGTGTATAAGACACAATCTGAAGGGTTTTTTTAATTAAAAGGGTGCTAAAAGGGCATGCAAACTTCAATAGTTGAAGTAAGCATAGCGGAGTTGGAATCTTCACCATGATGAAACTGTTAAAAGAGTTTAAATTCATCATAGATGATGAAGATGCTTGCATTTGCAAGAAATTAAGTGGGAGCGCTGAGACATATTTCCAATACATTATGCAGAGTACATATTGTTGATTGGTAATGGTGTATCGTTTATTGACACAAGTTAAGAATTTCATTAAAATAGGATTTTGATGAAAGACTTGGGCAAAACCGGAATATTTGGCATCAATGTCTATATGGATAGATTGAGGCTCTAATATGGTTATGCCAGACATACATATATGAGATATTGAAAGGGTTCAATATGGAAACAACAAGAAAGGTTCTTGCTGCACGCAAATGACTGTATCAAGATTCAAGTGTTTCAACACCTGGTGAGTAAAATCACATGAAGATTTTGATCGATTATACTGTGATATGGATATATCCAGATATGTCCTATGCTCTAAATGTTATGAGCACATACCAGAATGATTCATAAGATGATCATTGGACGATAGTAAAGATATTGTTATGAGCTTTGGAAGAACTAAGAATATATCATGTATAAGTGACAAATAGTTAAAGGTAGTTCATTGTAAAGTGTTACATTGATACTAGTTTTGTCACAAGATACAAATTAAATTTATCTCAATTTATACTATGGGTGGCACAATGTAATGGAAAGGATGTTCCATGATGGATTTGGATGAGTTCCAAAGTTGAGACATTGTGACGGATACTACAACAAAAGGCTAAGTATATAACTGCAATAGTAGCAGCAAAGGAGGGCATTTGTGTTAAGTAGTTTGTTATCAGACTAGGTGTGGTTCAAAGTGGTCTAATACTATGAAGATATATTGTACGACAATAATATCAACATATTTTAACCCGAACGAACTACAGGTCTCACCAAAGGACCAAATTTATACAATGCCATATCATTTCCGAATGAGTGATGCGTAGAGACGCAAAGACATGTAAATACACACGGACTTGAAACTGTAAGATTCGGAGATTATGTTAACCACTAGCAATCGCGTATATGCAACACCAGAAAGCCATAGGTGTTCAATACGCAAAGTTTTTCGAACTAGATTATTGACTCTAGTGCAAGTGGGAGACTGAAGGGAATATGCCCGAGAGGCAATAATAAAGTGGTTATTATCTTATCCCTTGTTTATGATAAATGTTTATTTTGAATGCTATAATTGTATTGATTGGAAACATTAATACATGTGTGTTTAATAAACAAAAAGGGTTCCTAGTTATGCCTCTCTTATAGACTAGCTTGTTGATTAACAAGATGATCAAGGTTTCCTGATCATGAACATTGGATGTTGTTAATAACAAGGTCACAGCATTTGTGAAATGATATGATGAACATTCATCCGAAGTATAGCATTACGATCAAGTCATTATGTTTATATTGCTATAACATCATACGAAGTAATCTTTATCCTTAGACCATGAGATCATGTTAATTGCTCACACCGGAAGACTATCTTGATAACATCAAACGTCACACCGTAACAGGGTGACTATAAAGATGGGTTCAGTGCTACGAAGGTGATATGTTGAGGCTCATGGATCAAGAGTGGAATTTGTCAATCCCGATGACGGATAGATATACTCTGGGCCCTCTCGGTGATATCACATTAAGATAGCTTGCAAGCAAGTGATGTGATCACTAGAATGTTATATCACGGGAACGAGAAAACAGTGCATGTCGGTAACGAGATCAAACTAGGTATTTGGATACCGATGATCGAATCTCGGACATGTATTATATCATGAGACAAAGGGATTAAATTACTAGCATTAAAGGTTCTCACGATCATAGAAGTCATCGTTGAATATGCAGGAGTCAGTATGGATCTCCAGGTCCCGCTTCTGATTATTGATATGAGAGGAGTCTCAATCATGTCTGCATTATTCGTGAACCGTAGGGTGACACACTTAAGAGTTACCGGACACCATTTTGGAGCACATATGTTTCAGACGAAAGAATTGCAAAGCGCAGGAATTGTTTCGATAGAAACCGGAATTGTTTTAGGTGAAATTGCAGAAAGTGGTTCTGCATGTGATATTGAAATATTGCAAGGGGTTATATGTGAATGTTTGTTAATTAAAGTAATTAAAAAATTCTGAATAAATTTAATAAAAGAGTTTTATTAAATGAGAGAGCATTAAACTTAGAGAATTTTAATGCATTTAAAGTGGGGACTTTAAAAGGGAATGTGAAGAGGCATTTTAATGTAGAGGGGTTACCACCACATGAATGGGGGAGGTGAGGGGTCACCCCCCATGAGGCACCGGCCATGGGGAGGGGCACCCCCCTCCTCCTATAAAAGGCCCCCCTCACACCCCTTCTTCCACACACCTCCTCGTGAAGGATCTCTCTCCCCCTCTAGAATTATTCCCCCATGGTCTCGGATTAGCGAGATACATGTTCCCGGTGGAATTTGTCTGGAAGGAGTTGCTACTTCCGCCGCATCGCTGGAGCGAGGAGGTGGAGGTTGTGCGGTGGCTTGAACATGTGTGCGAGGACGGATGCGCTGCTGATTTGCGGCGCTCAGACTTCCACACGATCTTGAGATCGACAAGTGTACGACTACATCAACCACGAGTTCCTACTCGTTAACAAAACTCGTTGTCTTCGAGGGTAAGTTCTCGATGGATGTATGTCCACCCGTTGCTCTGTACCTAGTAGATAGATCTTGGGGTGTAGTTCTTATCGTAGGATTTTTTTTGTTTTCTATGCTGTGGACCCAACACATTAGCCGAGCTCAACGCCATCACCAAGATAACTAATTAGTTAGTGCATGTCATCTCCTTTATGCCGTTGATGCATGACTGCTGCCATCTCACGATGCCCAACAACATGTTTTGCCTCAGGACACTTCTTGCGTACTCCTGCTTAAAGATGTCAGCGGTGAGTTAAAGGATGTTGCCAAGGGCACTCTCATACAACCGGCGAGCCGCACATGGCACAAAAATCCAATGGATGATGATGTGATGAGGGTCAGGTTGGCTCGGGTGTTGCTAGGGTGTGACAACATGGACCCCCCTTTCAACCTTAGGGAGCGAACAAACACAAGACCCTTAGAGAATGCTACAACTGGCCTTGACATGGCCGAAGAGCCGGATTCGTCTTGCTGGGGTAGCACCGGCGCTACCTCTCAATCAATCACCCCACCACCACCTCGGAAGCCAGCAGCCGCCATCGTCGCCACCACCAGCCGTCACCAAAAACTCTTGGCAGTGTGTGTACCGCCCCATGGAAAAGACATTGTGCCGCAACCACCGTCGCCCCCGCTACCACCACCACATGATGGCACCCATGAATATGATGATGAATTGGTCAATGTTGACGACTTCATCAACACCGACGCTGACAAAGGATTGTATATGTCTTCTATGGATGAAGAACCCTTCACAACTCACGACCATCAAGCTGGTCGTCCCAATACGTGCACGCAGCGCCTGGTCTTCCATGGTTTTTCTCAAGAGACGTCTCCGGTCGTTGATCCACCACAGGAGAAACCATGATTGGTTTTCAGCCCTAACACACTCCTAAGGGCGACCGATGAGTAGATGGCAGTGGAGGATACTATTGCGAAGAATAAGCACAAGAAGAGAGGTAATAATAATAATAAGGCTACGAGCCAGCCTCCTCCAAAGAGGATCCGGGATCAGGACACTGTCGCCGTACCATCCAAACAATATGGCTTGCCCCGAGTGCATGTAGCTGGTGATTCGATATTGACTCCGAATCTGCTCCACATCGCGGTTTGACCCATGTTAACTTTGCACGAGGGTGTCAAGACACTAGAGGGCATCCTTCTTAAAGACAAAGATCCAAATTACCCAGTTTTCATGGCCAAGGTGCCATTGGACATGGGCTTCATCGATGAAGCCCCCGCGGATCTATTCTTCATAGCGTACAAGGACATCTTCAAGCTGTTTCTTTCGAAACAGCTGGACTATAACTTGGTCCGCCTATACGCGCTCAATCTAGCGATCAAGATCAAGAGAGAGAGTACCCCGGAAGTCGCAATAGTGGATCCCTACTACATGCAGGATAGCCAGTTGGTCGAAGGATCAGAGACACGGACCAAGGCGACAGCGTACCTCGAGAAGTTCATGGTGGACAACAAGATGAAGGACACACTTCTTTTGCCTTTCTTTCCTGAGTAAGTACACACTCGCTCATCGCCGTCGTAACTTATGCATTTCTTATAGATTTCTTCCTTTGCTCTTTTTCCAACATTCCGTTCCAATTGTGTTACACAGACACAAATACTGCACACTCATCGTACTTGCCCCGAGGTATTCGCTAGCCATGTATTTCGACTCGAGGAGTTTGACGAAGAAGAAAGACTACACCAGAACAAGGGGTGTTCTTAATGAGGATCTCGAGGGCTACGCCAAGAAGGGATGCACCTCAGTAGATAAGGGGGAATGTATCAAGGATGGCAAACACGTGTTCAAGCACGTGCTCGAGTTCCCCTGCGTTAAGCAACCAACTACTAGTAGCGCCAAGGAGGCCTTCTACGTCCTCCATCACCTTAAAGGCTATGTTCAAGACTGCCAGAACCTAACGCTGTCATCTAGTCTCCGAGGATGGGCAGAAACTTTGGCGCGAAGCGACGATGATGATCTTAGAGAACACTTCCATCGCATTCAGATGAAGTTGTTGCAAAGATGTCAACTCAAGGGGGGCCTACAACAAGACAGAGGGTTGAGTAAGAGGGAGATTGAAGAACACTTCCGTAAGCAGGGTGACACAAGGACGTGGATGACGAAAGAGGGCTATCAACCATTCCTGGAGCCAAGTGAGAAGAAGAAGTCTTCATGATCAATTTGTGCCTAGCATGATCGAGTGTGTGTATATTCTCGATGGACGCCTGCTGTATTTCGAGTGTCATAAACTTTACTATCTTGTGGTCAAAACGGTCGTTGTTGTTAAAATTAAACTATATTGTGGTCGTGTTGTCATTGAACTTATTACTTCTATGATGATCGTGATGCTATCTTTTAGGTTTATGGATCCTTTGTTTTATATTTTGTGAACATATATATATGCATGTGAACCCTTTATTAATTCTTTTCGTTGCATGTTTTACTAATATGCCTTGTCGTCTATAGAGATGGCTACGAGGTGGTATGTTGTGTACATGGGTAGAGTTCCAGGAATCTATGAGGAGTGGGAGGACTATAAAAAACAAGTGAACAAGTTCAGCGGCAACAGCTACAAAGGATACGCGACTAGAGAGGAGACGGTAGCCAAGTGGACGAATCACCTGTGGAAGAAGAACCGGATGAAGATATTGACCGGGCTCATGCTCTTGCTCACCATCATCACAGTTGTATTCTATTTGATCCTAGTGTAGGTGGTGACCACTTCATATTTGTAATGTGAGATGATATGAACTTTGTATTTGGCACTTGTGTAAAAATTCGGCACTTGACACTATATTTGTATCTCAATCGGGCTCTAAGCGTGATGACATTATACTTGTGTTTGTACTATATGTCGGTTTTGATCTAAAATATGTGCAATGTACTGTTTATACTGATCTAGATAAATACTATATAAATCCTGTATAAATACCTGATTATACACCAGGAACGTATTTTACTTTGAATACATTTAATATAGTCAGTGGTCATATAGAAAAAGTATTTGTGGCGCATATATATCCTATGGTGCATTGGGTTGTATGCGCCACTTAAAATATTCCTATGGCACATATGAAGAAATGCGCCACAGAAGTCTGAGATTTCTGTGGCGCATATCTCTATATGCGCCACAGAAAGAAGATATCAGTGGCGACGTAATAGTGCCACATCACATATGCGCCACAAAAGAGGGATTTCCATGCGCCACTGAAGAGGTGTTTCCTAGTAGTGCGTCATCATGACGTCATCTCGTCGACCACCAACAGATTGTCACCGACGGTGGTGTTTGCGAGCGCGTGTGGGCTAGCGAGACTTCATGCTCGAACTAGTAGAGCACAGGGATGCGAATGATGGTCGCTCCACCCCATTTAGGTCATCGGAACCTCGTCAGCGACGAGCTCCCGCGATGGTGCGCAGGTGCTAGACGGGAATGGTGATGCACATGAAATTAAACGAATCCAAAAGGGCTACGATGTCGAAAGGCTCGTCGAGATCATGTCGAGCTTGCTGGCGAGGCGAGGTAGGGTCAAAACCGGTGTGAATGGTGGTGGAGGTTGTCAGGGCTAGAGGTTGTCAGAGCTAGAGGTACGGCGAAGGAAAAGGCTTCAGCTTGCACAAACGGAGGCATTCGAACGAGAACAATGAGGAGATCATGATGGCAGTCTCAGATGGCCGAGATACTGACGGAGACGAAGGTTCCCCGTAGCTCCGAGGAGCTTGGTTTATAGTGGATAAGGGAGGAGGAAGAAATGGGGATGAGGAAAAATTGGAGAGGCTTCGTGGCCTTCTCATCCTCCCCAGGTGATGGCGGCACGAATCTGGACAGAGGCATACGTCATGGTACGGCATCGGACAGCGGCGATGTAGAGATCCAGCTGCTTGTGACGTCGGGAGGAAGATGATGACGTGGTTTTTTTGGAAAACCCCCTAGCGTATTTTCTGTCTCAACCCGCGATTTGGGCTGTTGTTGTGGGGCTTTGGCTGAGTGTGCGGGTTATTGCTGCTGCTCGCGAGTGACGAATAGAACATGGGTCGTGTGACGCAACGGATGGTTATTCTGCTTCCTTTTCTTTTTCAATTCTTATTTCTGTTTTTCTATTTTCCTTTTCAATTTGAATTTCCTCAATGATTCAAATATTCATAATTCGGTGAATCAACAAGGGTTCTACATAATTAATATAACTAGTTGGTTTGGCATTCCTTTTTAGTATTTTCACTATTCATAACTATATAAAGGATTATTTTTATTAGAACATATAAATAGGAATTAGGGTTTTAGGGATTTATTTCTTATATAAAATCTTATAAAAAAGACTTTTTTTACACCATGATTATTGTTATGGTACAGATTTATAATGGTGAATTATATATATAGAACTCTATTCATACTTAGCCTCACATAAGAATTAATATCTACATTATAATGCATTAAACCTTGTGGTTAATAATATGGTGATTTAAATTTCATGATTGTCAATACTTGGTGATTTCTTCTACTCAAATGCTACTTGATTTGTAGTGTTTAGAATTACCATAGAGCAATCTTGGTTGAATCATTATGCATGAGTAACAATCATTAATGGAGAAATGAAGATGTTCATTTACAAGTAGTTATCATGAATTTTGAGAGGATTTAATAGACTCATATTCTATTATGGATATAGATGAAGATTAAGGGTTAATACATATTGCCATCATGTTTGGTGACCATGGATTATCTCTCAACTTAGAGTGAGATATTAACATTATCTCCTAATGTGGTCTTGATGGTTTTATTCTTTTAAGTTTCTATTAGGGTTTAAGATAATAAGATGGACAAGGCTTTCATCAATACACACTCAACTAGTTTTCTACATATCTCTTAGAAGTTCATTTGACTAAGAGATATTATTCATTGGTTACCTAGGAATAGGAAATGGTTCCATTATCAACTTGACTCTAGGGTTTTGAACAATGGAATAAACATGGGACTTGACATGATCTTGGTTAAACATTCTGAAGGATTCCTATCCTTAATACTTTCCTAAACTTGTCTTTAGTTAAGGAATTATTTTCCTAAATATACTCTATATAAATCCCTCATTTTAATCACTAACATCTCCTTTTCCTAAACTATCTAGTCATCTGACTTCACCATATCTATCATCATATGATGATATGGTCATGTCACTTCAACATTACTCCTCCTTCATTCTTATCTAATATATAACTTCCATTTCTTAGCTAACTCTAATGAATTTACCAATGTAGCTATTTCTAACTCCATCCATAAACTCCTTTACAATCTTCTTGCATCTACTTCCAAGGCTTGCAAGATTACAATACTCACTAACTAACAAGTGATACCAATCCTCTGGAAGAAGTTTGGTACTATTCCCCACAATACAAGATTGTTCTTGTATTAGCTTGGTCAAAATACTATGCCTCCAACTACTCCATACAACTCATATTCCAATTTTTCATACACTAGCTTAACTACTCATGCTCTAGCTAGATTAGACAGCTTATTAGGGTTTTGCCTAATTTGGTATTCTCACAACTCTTCTTCAACATCTAGTCATCTATTCTCAAGTGACTTGAGAATAATGACCACCATCCTTTGATCATACTAAGCTTAGGCTTCTAATTGTCTGATCAAGATCTATCATCGACTAAGTATTAGACTTGTACTAGTCTCTTTATAAATCTTATCTTGTTAAGGAGGTTTACTTTAAGTTTATACCTACTTGGATTAACAAGATTATTATTTGGCATTCTATCATTTCTAGCTTTCTTATAACTTCTCAATTTCTAGCTTAACTCTTAGGTTTAGATACTTCTTCTAGTTAACTCAAGAGTGAGTTCACTCCTCCAACATCAAATGGTTTGATCACCACTAAGGTTCTCATTCCATTGATGATGTCATACTCTACCATAAATGGCTCCTTCTCCTTATTAATTTGTTTTAATACTTTAGAAGGTCAATATAACAGGTCAAAGCTAAAGTCAAGAAGTGCAAGGTCAAGAATTGATCACTCAACATTGATGATCAATTTACACTAGGACTTGGTTAAATAAGAATGTCATCTATTCATATGACAATAAGGACATGTGATGAATGGTCTTGGCTTTACTTCCCTCCTACTCTATTTGTGATAAGAGTTAATGTTTAAGAACTACCATGATGCCCATGGTAGGAATAACTATGGTAAGCATGTATACCAAGGTTTAGTTATTGAGTTTCTTTACTTGAGTTATTGACTTAACTTGGTATCCATACGTTGTTGTAATGAATACCATGATATGATCTCTATAAGATCTTGTATTGTTCATTAAGTAATGTGTTATGGTTTTAGCTTTATAACATTTGATCTAAACATAGATCAATTTATACTGCCCAAAAATAGGGTTTTAGCAAAGGTCATATTGAAACTTATCACAATCAACTCGATGATCTACTTCAGTTCCACCAAGTTAATAGAAGCTTCAATCACTTTGACAAGTTTTATTTAAAATCGTGAAAATTATCCAGATTTTCTATGCATGAATGCAATGCACACACCTGAGCTCAGCTTATTTCTAAGCTCTAATGCTGGGATGTTACACACTCTCACCCAAAGTTGTATGGAAACAATATTCTCTTTTTGTAATGTTGCCTATGTATGAACCTTAGCAAGTTACGCTCCGTCTCCTTGGAGTATTCCTATAGAAATCGTTCATTAACTCGGCATGGGTCGATGAAACCAGTGTCAAAGATTCCCCTTTGGTCACATTCCTCGCTCTTCATTATGCATAATAGCATAGTGAGGATAATTAGAGGCAATGAACGAGCCGAGTTAGAGACTTTATCATAGAAATAAATGAATCACTTATAGACAATAGGAACCGACGAGACTCAAGTCGAGGCCCTCTTGTTTGAATAACATATAGAATTCCTAAAAATGGCTCTTGTTTGTGCTTGTTACACATATGTACACCTTCGTCATGCCACAACTTTAGAAGTTCTTTAACTAATGGCCTTAGGTACACATCAATGTATTTGCCGGGTTGCTTCGGGCCTTGGCTGAGCACTAGCATCATAATGAACTTCCACTTCATGCATAACCAAGGGGAAAGGTTATAGATACATAGAGTTACATGCCAGGTTCTATGACTGTAGCTCTGCTCCCCAAAAGGACTCATGTCATATGTACTTAGACCAAACCTTAAGTTCCTTGCGTCATCTGCAAAGCCCGGGTATACTCTACCGATTTTTCTCCACTACGACCCATCAGCGGGGTGTCTCGACATCAAGTCTTTATTGTGGTATTATTTGTGCCATGACAACAACTTGCCATGCTCTTTTTTCGAAACAAATGTTTCAACCATAGTATTGTAGAAGCATACCACATCACCTTTGCAGGAACCCTCTTCCTGGGGCACTGCTCGCCCTCAACATCACCAGGGTCATCTCGTCTGATCTTATACCACAATGTACCGCATACCGGGTATACATCAAAATTCTCGTACTCCTCACCACGGTAGAGGATGCAGACATTAATGCATGCATGTATCTTCTGCACCTCTAATCCTAGAGGGCAAACAACCTTATTTGCCTCGTATGCACTGGATGGCAATTTGATATCCTTTGGAAGCTTTTTCTTCATTATTTTAAGTAGCTTCTCAAATCCCTTGTTAGATAAACCATTCTCTGTCTTCCATTGCAGCAATTCCAGTGTGGTACCGAGCTTTGAATTTCCATCTTCGCAATTTGGGTACATCATTTTTTTGTGATCCTCTAACATGCGCTCCAACTTCTTCTTCTCGTTTTTATTTTTGCATTCTCTCTGTGCATCAAGAATGGCCCAACGAAGATCATCAGCAGTCTCATCTGATGCTCGTTCTTCATCTTCTTCTTGTTCATTGTCTTTCATTGCAGTACCACCGTATTTAGGGAACATTGGATAGTTGTCGTCGTTTTCTTCTTCTTCGTTGTCTTCCATCACAACCCCTCTTTCTCCGTGCTTTGTCCAACAATTATAGCCGGACATGAAACCGTACTGAATCAGGTAGATGTGAATGATTCTTGAGGAAGAGTAATCCTTCTCATTCCGACAGACACGACACGGACAATACATAAAACGATTCCGCTTATTTGCCTCAGCCACTTCGAGAAAATAATGCACGCCTTTAATAAACGCATCCAACCTTTGGGGAGCGTCGTACATCCACGGGCGGCTCATATGCTTTATAATTAAAATCTTGGATCATATAAAAAGCTTCGATCATTTTCACTTCATTTACTTGTTGAAATCTGAAAATTTAGTATGTACTAACGACATGTATATAAAATTTTACATGCACCAATTTTTGAATCGAACAAAACTATTAACATAATTTTTTTTGTACTTTTTATTATTGATCTAGCAGTGAAAACCTCATTCAATTCTAAGCTCCGGAACTCTAAAATTACACATCTCAACTTTTAGTAACTTTTTTGCATAATTAAAATTTGCCTAAAATTACATATCTAAAATTCCCTCTACTTCTAAAGCATGAAATCCCTCTCTACTTCTAGAGCATTGAGCTAAACTAAAAGTAAGAGATGAAAGAATGAAGTTGCTAACCTTTTAGAACCTTGGATTGATGGGTGTCACCAAATCTTAACAAATCTTGGACAAAAAATGAGGACGAACTTGAGCTAGCTTGGAGCAAAATGGCCATGGGCTCAGACAGAGACGAAGCAGTGAATATATAGGAAAAACATTAGTCTCGGTTGGTGTAGCGCCAAAGCTTTAGTCCCGGCTGGTATTACGAACCAGGGCTAGAGGTACCCAACGAATCGGTTCTAGTCTCGTGCGGCCTCCTAGCCATTGGAACCAGAACAAACCGGGGCTAATGCTCACGCTAGTCCCGGTCCCAAACGCAACCGAGACTAGTGCCCATGACAGCTCCAAACCAAAGGCTTCTTTTCTACTAGCGTGAGGTAATATATTTTCAAATAGTACAAGATAAGCCATCTTAATTCACGGGATCCAAACTTTAATTGTTTAGTATAACATTAACCACTACTCCGTGACACATCATGGAGCCAGTCAATTTAAGTTCTGATTTTTGAAATACGCATGGATATAGTATCTATTATATACTAAAAGCAACTAGCATACTGTCCATGCGTTGCTACGGCTACATGATAATAATCAAATAAACAACATTTCATACTTTTATTAGTCCCTAGATCAAACTCAAATGCATGGATTACTGAAAACATATTATCAGAAATCCTATTACTAAGAGAATCACATTTATTTGATCTCCTCTACTATTAAAATTCATGATAAGAGATGAATGAATCCAACTATTCTTTAAACCCCACTATTTTCCTACTATCATTATGAGAAAAATAAATACATCGGATAGTACTTACAATAATTGCATATTTTTTGGGTAACTATGAGCACAAACACATTAAAAAAAATTATGAACACAATCACCCAATTACCCAAATTACGTTGCTGCATCTAGTAACGGTGCAACACCGTGACATGACAAAATGCATAATACATCACCAGGTAATAAACTAACTTTAGCTAAACTAATGAATTATACTCCCTTCGTTCAGAAATATAAGACGTTTAGCTTTGTGAATTGAATGTTTCTAGACATCTTTTAGTGTGTAGGTTCGTAGAGGTTTGGAGTTAGCATATACACTAAAAAGCGTCTAGATACATTCAGTTCACGAAGCTAAAATGTGTTATATTTCTGAACGGTGGAAGTGGAAATTTAGCCTAACCAAGAAATTAGAAAGAACAAACTTCCAAAGTAGTTGCTACAGATAGAACAAATTAACTCTAGTAGTGGTGTAGTACTTGAAGTGGCTTTGTGTAGCTTCCAACTATCGACTGTTACACTGTTTGCAAATTCCATAGCAATTAGGAATACGAGCGGAACCTTAACCTGGCCGGATTTCAATGTAGGCATCACAATTTTAGATAATGAGTTGTACGACTGTGGACACCTGACACCACATACCTGATCCTATGATCCAATGGAAGACACCCAAAAACAGTACAGTGAGACGGCGTTGGAGGGCAGCAATTGCAAGGTTTTTTTATAGCGTGCGGATACGCATGGGGACACATATGCCAGAGCTGATGCGGAACACGCGCTCGCAACTGGGGGCACCTCCACTCACGACAATGCCAGGACGAGTCTTAAGTACTTGCATGTTCCAGGGACGACCATGTTTTTCAGCACCATGTCGAGATCGATTTGACGTCAGCCGAAAGCTACCCATTCGATCGCTTCCACTCAGAGAACCCAGAGGTCTCCGTCCGCTTCCCTGCGTCCCTCTCTAGGTCTCCGTCTGCTTCCCTGCGTCCCTCTCTAGGTCGAAGCATTATTAGAGATGTAATATCGATACGTATATGTATGGTGTAGTATATCACCGTATACGTATCTAACTCTGTATGTATCATGCAATGGGGCTATTCCTTGCCAATATAAACACGAACCCGGCTATCTCAAAGGGCACGACCGTTCCTCCTACAACAACACGTTTCACATGGTATCGAGCCTTCCTCTTCCGAGCTCGTCCTAGACGCCGCCGGCGCCGGCACTCTGCCCCGTCGCCACCGTGTTCTTCCCGTTTTCCGACGACCAAAAACACCACGACCAAGATCTCTTCCTCCTAGAACAATTCCCACACTTAGTTTTCCCAAAACCCTTCCCAACCTAAAAACCCTAGATCGCCCCCACAACCTACAATCTCCTACTCGAGGGATCCATGGCCACCTCTTCTACGATTGTTGTGGCTCCCTCCATCGGTGCTCCTTCTGCCACCAAACTCACGCGGGAGAACTTTCTCTCATGGCAAGCCCAAGTGATGCCCACCCTGCGTGGGGCTCGAGTTCTTCACTTGCTTGAAGGATCGGATCAGGCGCTGCTCGAGTTCATCGATGGAGAGAATGCTGACAAGAAAAAGATACAGGTTCCCAACCCTGCCTATGATGTCTGGATTACCCGTGATCAGCAAGTTGTGAGCTACATCGTGAATTCTCTCTCCGAGGATATCCTCTCTCATGTCTATGGCATCGTTCATGCTGCTGATGTTTGGCGTGCTATTCATGACCTGTTTTCGTCTCAGTCCAAGTCGCGGGTCTCAAACCTTCGTGGTGCTCTTACCAACACCAAGAAACTCGACATGACTGCTCAACAATATATCACCAAGATGAAAGGTTTTGCCTCTGAACTTGCCACAGCGGGTAAAACTGTTGATGATGATGAACTCAAGGATTATATTATGAATGGACTTGATGGTTCCTATAATGGTTTTGTCGCTGCTCTCAAAGTCGTTCCTTCCACCTCCCTCAATGATATGTGCTCTCAGCTGCTATATCATGAGAATCGTGATGTCATGCTCTCCACCACTGGCCAGGCTTCAGGCTCGTTTATGTCCTCTGTCAATGCCGCCCCTCGTGTTCCGAACCCTGGCTATGGGGGATGAAGGGGATCCGCAGCAGAGAACAAAAATTTTCCTATGATGGAACCCCAAAAACTTCCTAGGATCTATCTATGTAGTAATGAAGTAACAACAGAGCGTAACGAATACATACCCTTGTAGACCATACGTGGTTAACATTCCGAGGGAAACGTGGTTGACGTAGTCGTACTCATAGCCGACCTCAAGGTCACCCCTCGCTCCTTCTTCATCATGCAGTAGCTCCGGCTCACGACATTTAAGCGCCCCAAGTGTTGTGCCTCATGTCTTCGTACACATCTGGTGTACAATGAGACCTCTGTCTTCCCGATCCCGCTGGGAGTACGGAAGTTGATATCCGGCTAGGAATCCCTGCAGCACAACGGCGTGCTGCAGGTGTGCCTCGTTTGCACGGCCTAGACTTAGGGCCATGGTCACAAGGTATAGAGAGAGAGGGAAGGAAAAGTCAACCAAAGGACTTCTTCAAAATATGGGATGTTTTTAATCCCACCCATGGTCACCCCTTTATATAAGAGGAGGGGGTGTGCCCTCCCCATTAGGTTAGCCATGTGGGACTATTAGTAAAGGAAAAAGTCAAGGGTTTTTGAACTCAGCCAGATGGTCTGAATCCATGACCTCAACACAACACACAATACATTCCCGGCTGGGCCAGATGCCCCACTGGAGGCCCAGCTCGGGGCGAGGCAGCGACAAGGAGCTCCAGCCCGGGTGGGCCAAAAGGCTCCCGGCGGCCCAGCCGAGCGCCCCCAGTGCCCATGCCTAGGTGGGCTTCTCCCGCGCATGCGGCCTACCTGGTGGCGGCCAGCCGACGCGGGACGGCGAGTAGCCCAAGCACGCGCCAGGGCGGTCGAGGCGTGGCAGCCCGGGTGGGCTGGTGGCTTGGCGGCCCAACCCCACCCGCAGGCGGTCTGGCAGCGGCGGTCGCCACAGGCTGATGCCCCCGTGCTTCGGCAAGTTATCTGTCACCCACATGGGTTGTTTCTTTTTCCCTTTTTGCTATAGCTTTTTCTTTAGGCTATTTCCCTCCAGGGATTTGGCCTAATATAGAAGTTGCTTTTATAAATCTTAATATAAATATTATTTAGAATATATTAATTCACAATTAACATATAATAAATATATTTAAATTCCCATTTATCCAAAAACACTTTTCTAGTCTTTTCCTTTATTCCTTCTCCAAACAACTTCAGATTTCTCCGCGGAACGATTCCGGATTTCTCTTTCTCTACTGTGATTCCATCTTAGAAATGATTGCTCTCATCCTACCCCTAAGTGTATCCCCTCACGGCTCGGGAATGCTCTAGACATGATCTATACCAATGATCAATAGAGGGATCAGGGATATCCATGTGACCCCTATGCACTCCTGATGACAATGTTGTTTGAACCGATAAATGTAGCATCCAATTACCTTTTGTTTCTTGATACGACTTTTCCGAGATCCGATCATTAGTATCACATACCCTTTTTAATCTCGTTAACAACAAGTTCTGTTTTCTTGTTACCATGATATTACATCCCCGTGACTGAGTCACATGTTGTAACATTTATGGATGTAATCTCACCAAGCCGGCCGTATGTATCTTTACCCGTCATGTGAGTGAATAAATCCTGGTCTTGCAGTCATATGTCATCTACTGTTCCTTTGGAATATCCAATGTACACATTTATGGCCACCGTATTACCAGATGATGGTTGATGCAATCTATGCAGCCTCGAGAAATAGTGAGTAATATGAGCTCACAGTCTAAGGAAAAAGAGTGTCGATTTAGCTGTTGCCACAATAAACTATATGATTGATCGTGTCGCAATCATTCGAGGAATATCCATCACATCATTCTCCAATGATATGACCTCGTTGTTAATTGGCATAAATGTCCATGATCTTGAAACTCACATCATCCTCATGACCAACGAACTAGTATGAATAGAGGCTACTAGGGACTTGGTTGTTTCATACCACACCTGTACCAATGTTTCTAATTGATACAGTTATAGCACAATATGAAAATATTAGAAACTAATTGAGATATGACAATAAAAACCTATTTATGATTTGCCTCTAGGACATATCTCCTTCGGTCTCCCACTTGCACTAGAGTACAAATAATCTAGCTCGCATTTTACTCATCATAAACCATATAACATATGCGTTTATAAATCATACATGCTCATGGGAAACCTCATGTCCATGTTCTGTTTTACCAGATCATTATGTCTTTTGCAAATCGTTAATGTCTTCCTAATTTTGACATTCACACTATTCTCGTATAATGGGTAGTAGTATTTATTTGGCGACAAAGTAAGACTTTGTTTCTAGTGTTTATAATGACGGTCATTTTCACTGTTGTCATCTAAACTTCAAAACACACTTTGCTATCCTTTGTGTATGTACGACAATTATGGTAGCAGAACGAGACCGAATTCTAGGAGCCTATAGTGACTTTAGATCAACCTCGAGGGCTTTCTCATGAGCACTGTGCCCTAGGACACATCATTCTACGTTAAAAACGAACTAGCCCCGCCATAACATTATTAATCACATCAGATGGAGCACTTATACTTCTATATCTATGTAGATCCTAGTGCATGAAATGCAACTATGCCAATTACTTTGCTTCTTGTCATTTAAGTACAAACTTAATTCTGGTTCAGTGATTAACTCAGGAATCACTTAAACACACGTTCATACAGTTAAGACTTTGTCCTACCAACCAGAACCTCGGGTCACATTACATCGAGTATTCAATATGGTTGTATGGAAGAACTTATGACTGAGGCATAGGAGATGCAACACATCTCTTTCTTCCTTTAAACCATAGTTGCAATACTAACTCAATGCTTCATATAGTAAGAACTTCTTTCTTACCTTGTTCCATTCTGAGCTTTTTCAGAATCATGTCTTAGGACATTCTGGACATCTTTCAGAATCAAGTCCAGGAAGCATTCAATATTTGATTTTTATTAAACTTACCAATCTATATCGATAGATCTCATTGTTTAATAACTTCAACTTCATCCTTATTTACCTACTTAAATGTTATTAACACCAATCACATCATGTATATATGTCGTCCACATATCACAGAATGATTTCACGCTCCCACTCAAATATGACATTCATATTTGAGATCCAGGGATTTCACTTAGCTCCCACTCAAAATATGTTAGCTACGTATTATGATTTAGCCAAGATGATTTGCTCCCACTCAAATCCAGGTCCTCTCGACAATCTTAGACATTCCAAAATTCCTTGATCATCATCAAGTCGAAAATTCCACTAACGAGATTTCAATGACCATTCATTTCTCGTACTTAGGTCCATCACGCTTCTTTGTATTTCGTAGGTATGTCTTGTTCAAAAGATGACAAGTGAATCAACAATATAATTCCACAAACTTGTAGAATATATAGTTGAATCCTACTTTCTTTAGTAAAAGTATTCGTTGAAACCTAATGATTATCATTGGTTTCTCCTCTATATGCAGAGTTTGGATTTACAAAACAAATTTCGCTGCGCCACTCAATAATCAGGAGGTAAGGTCTATTACCTTGTTTTGATCCTTTTACTTTATTCCACATGTATCTTCATCAAGACACGTCAACTTTGGACAATATCAGGTTTGCCCCTTTTTGGATGATCCATTCATAGCTTCCTAAGAATGCTCTACAAAGACATGTTTATTCGCCACGATTTTGACTTATCAAAATCTCCAGAAACTCGAACGTGCCATAACTCTTATGGTGTTGTTTCCATGAACCTTTAGATGTTCCTTTGTATTTCAAATGAGTGTTTGCTTATTTTGATCTCTAACCCTAAACGACAACTGTAACCCCGATAAGAGATAATGTTATACCATATGTATCTTAATACATATTGATTATGATACTTAGACATTTCAATACTGTTTGAATTCGTCCAAATATCATAATTTGTGAAACTTCGTTCACAAGTCCCTTTTATGCTAAACTTAACTTGAATACTTTAGTCATGTCGATCAAATCGAAGAGACTTGTTAATTCAGTTAATTCAATATCCCATTTAGTTATGAACTCATTTGAAAGATTCAAATCGTTTCAAACTTATGTTTCATCAAGTAAATAAGCTTATTCACTTAAGTCCACAATTAACTAATGATTTCCACTATTTGTTGAAAATACGATACATCACTATGTATAAGATTCAACATTTCTTCGGATATCACCGTTTTACCAAAATGCGGAGTTTTAGTCATTGTGCCCAAGAGGCATGGTTTTTCAAAGTCTCTAGATTAAGCATCTAGGACCCCGATATTTATTTAGAATGAAAAACATGCAATAACCAAAATGACTTAAACTATAGTTTCATTTTATTATTCAACTTTGGATATCTTTTAGCATCCTAATCCTTTTATAAATACTTAAACTATTATCATTAAGGTAGTGATGAGAATAACTCATTTATAATCGTAATGTGACCATAATGGTATTGTTCATAAGAATAGTACAAACTGGCTTGTAACTTGTTCATATGAATAATCGTCTTGCCAAAAGCAAGACACGCAAACAAGGATTACAAATTTATATTCAAGTCCACTAATCCAAACGACAAACTTTCAGGAAAGAGGTGATGTCGGCCATCAACTGTTTTGCTTGCCGTCATCAAGTCACGTTGCCTCAAATTCAACAATTCTCAAGCAGACCATCATGTTTTCATAAAATGGGACAAGTATCAAATACTTTACAAACTACAACGAGTTTTGCAAGAATTACATTTATAACTTTGTATATCTTACATATACCCTTTTTCATCCATGACCTCCGTTGCAATCAAGCCCTTCTAAGAGTTCTCAACTCTAATGCAAGATCGCTAAGTGTTTCTCCAAATATTCTCTTTTCATCCATGATGGAGGAAACCCCATCCAACGGCTCATATGTTAGGTGCCAGATCTTGCATAATACAAAATTGCAGTCCAACTCTCCATCGCATGGAGAATGGCTTATTGGATGATTATGGAGAAAACACAAACATTGCAGAGTCATCGAATTATCTCCTAATGGTTATTTTATCAAGAAGAGAAGATCACCTTTTACGAGGATATCCCTCAGGCATGGGTATTATTCTATGAAGTTGGACCCTTTTGCTAAGTTCCAAATTAAGCAATATATTCCCATGGTCGCAAAGGACCTCAATGGGATAGGCCAAGATCTACTAAGATATTTGCAAACATACATCTAGACTAATTTTATAATAAGAGTTCAATTTAAAATTGATCTCCACTAAAATTGCCATCCCCTGGACAATTTTAGTGATCACATGATCCCTACCCTCTGCACCTCCCCTGATCATCACGGCCATCAATGCAGCCTCAAAGGTAGACATTCCCTAATGTCAATCACATCATCCATGTGACTCATGCTCGATCTTTCGATCTCTTGTGTTCCGAGGCCATGTCTCTGTAACATTCTAGGCTCGTCAAATCTAACTTGTCTGTATTCGCTATGCAACATGGCTTACACCCACTGTATGCAAACATAGATATGTCTGACCCCGATCATCACTGCCGGCCTCATAACGAAGAACTTTCTTGGTTGTGCACACACAAGGGGATCACGAAACATTGGAATTAAATAGGGATTATCTTATTTGCTACCGTTGAGTATCTTAATACTAGCACACAATAAGATGTAAAATAGGTATCAACATCATATGTATATTGTGATATGATATGGTCCTTCTTCTCGCGCCTTGATCTCCATCGAGCGCTCCGGCATGATCTCCATCTTGCCCTTGGTTTGACGCCAAGTCCACGATGCCTCCACCAGGTCGTCCATCGGAACGATGACTATTACTATACTACTAAGTAACAGAAAAGTAAACTACTTTACCTTCGCAACGACCATTACCATATCAAATCACATGCCCTCCTGCAAAATAAAGTTAGACACCTCTACTTTATCTATTGCATGTTTTACGTGGTTGTTAGGGCTTTCAGAACAGAATGTTTCTAATCTACGAACTTTCCAACCACAACATGGATCCAACAGTTGTTTCTACTACATCCCTTTCGGGGCCCTCCGTTGCAAATGCTATATCAACTATCGAATGAGAGACAAACACCCGCTAGCCACTTATACGGTATAAGCACTATGTTGAGTGTGGAACCAGTCTCGCGTACGAATACGCGTAAGGTCGGTCTGGGCCGCTTCATCAAACAATACCGCGATATAAACAAGTACACGTTAGAGGGTAACAACTAAGGGATCAATGCCCGCACAATACTTGTGCGTACTGGCCGTACAGCACTCCTACGCATAGATCGGCTCTGATACCACTGAAGGGGATCCGCAGCAGAAAACAAAAAATTTCCTACGATGGAACCCCAAAAACTGCCTAGGATCTATCTATATAGTAATGCAGTAATGGCCGAGCTTAGAGAATACATACCCTTGTAGACCATACGCGGTTAACGTACCGAGGGGAACATGGTTGAAGTAGTCGTACTCGTAGCCGACCTCAAGGTCACCCCTCGCTCCTTCTTCATCGTGCAGCAGCTCCGGCTCACGATATTTAAGCGCCCCAAGTGTTGCGCCTTGTGTCTTCGTACACATCCGGTGTACGATGAGACCTTCGTCTCCCCGATCCCACCGGGAGTGCGGAAGTTGATATCCGGCTTGGAATCCCTGCAGCGCAACGGCGTGCTGCAGGTGTGCCATGTTCTCGCAGCCCAGACTTGAGGCCATGGTCACAAGGTATAGAGAGAGAGGGAAGGACAAAGTCAACCAAAGGACTTCTCCAAAATATAGGGTGTTTTTAATCCCACCCATGGGCAGCACTTTATTAGGCAGAGGGGGTGTGCCCTCCCCATTAGGTTAGCCATGTGGGACTATTAGGAAAGGAAAAGGTCAAAGATTTTCAAACTCAGCCGAATGGGCTGAATCCATCAGCCCAACACAGCACACAGGACATTCCCGGGTGGGCCAGACGCCCCACCGGTGGCCCAGCTTGGGGCGAGGCGGTGGCAAGGAGCTCCAGCCCAGGTGGGCCGAAAGGCTCTCGGTGGCCCAGTCGAGCGCCCCTAGCGCCCTTGCCCGGGTGGGCTTCTCCCGCGCATGTGGCCTGCCTGGTGGCAGCCAGCCGACGCGGGCCGGCGAGCGGCCCAAGCGCGCGCCAGCACGACCGAGGCGTGGTAGCCCGGGTGGGTCGGCGGCTTGGCGGCCCAACCCCGCCCGCAGGCGGTCTGGCAGTGGTGGTCGCCACAAGATGCTGCCCCCGTGCAGCGGCAACTTATCTATCGCCCACGTGGGCTGTTTCTTTTTCCCTTTTTGCTATAGCTTTTTGTTTAGGCTATTTCCCTCCGGCGATTTGTCCTAATATAGAAGTTGCTTTTACAAATCTTAATATAAATATTATTTAGAATATATTAATTCGCAATTAACATATAATAAATATATTTAAATTCCCATTTAGCCGAAAACACTTTTTCGATCTTTTTCTTTATTCCTTCTCCGAACAATTTCGGATTTCTCCGCCGAACGATTCCGGCTTTCTCTTTCTCTACTGTGATTCCGTCTTACGAATGATCTCTCTCATCCTACCCTGAAGTGTATCTCCTCATGGCTCAGGAATGCTCTAGACATGATCTATATCAACGATCAATAGAGGGACCAGGGATGTCCATGTGACCCCTATGCATTCCTGATGACAATGTCGTTTGAACTGGTAAATGTAGCATCCAATTTCCTTTTGTTTCTTGATACGACTTGTCCGATATCCGATCATTGGTATCACATACCTTGTTTAATCTCATTAACAACAAGTTCTGTTTTCTTGTTACCGTGATATTATATCCCCATGACCGAGTCACATGTTGCAACATTTATGGATATAATCTCACCAAGCCGGCTACATGTATCTTTACCCGTCATGTGGGTGAACAAATCCTGGTGTTGCAGTCACATGTCATCTACTGTTCCTTTGGAATACCCAACGTACACCTCTATGGCCACCGTATTACTAGATGACGGTTGATGCAGTCTAAGCAGCCTCAGGAAACAGTGAGTAATATGACCTCACGGTCTAAGAAAAGGAGTCTAGATTTAGTTGTTCCAACAATGAACTATATGACTGATCGTGTCGCAATCCTTCGAGGAATGTCCATCACATCATTCTCCAATGATATGATCTCGTTGTTAATTGGTATAAATGCCCATGATCTTGAAACCTAGATCATCCTCATGACCAACGAACTAGTATAAATAGAGGCTACTAGGGACTTGGTTGTTTCATACCACACATGTAGCAATGTTTCTACTTGATACAGTTATAGCACAATATGAAACTAGTATAAACTAATTGAGATATGACAATAAAAACCTATTTATTTTTTTGTCTCTAGGGCATATCTCCTTCAGGGGAAGCCTATCGAGGCCACCTGCACCAGCGCTATACATGCCACCTTATCAGTCATATCAGCCGGCTCCCTACATGCCTCCACCGCCGACCCCCTACATGCCTCTACCGCCGGCCCCTACATGCATCCATATCAGCAATAGGATCCTTACATGCCTCCATATCAGCAGTCGTACACCCTTCCACCCTTCATGGCACCCTACATGCCTCCTCACCTGCAGAAGCAACGCCCCCAACGCCCTCCTCAGCAGCCTCCGCAGCATCGCCCCGCCAGGATCGTCGCCCAAAAGGGGGTGCAAGGACATGTGTGCTACTCCATGGCAGGATGGTATTTTTTTGTCAAATATGGAAGAAAGAAGGTCACCCAGCTGATGAGTGCTGGTGGCACTATGGTGATGATGATGAGGAGGACAGACCACCGAAGGAGACAAAAGGTTCCTATGGGGTTGGCACAAATTGGTACTTAGATACTGGTGCTACAACTCATGTCACTGGTCAACTCAACAAACTCCAGGTTCATGAACCATATCAACCGTGATCAAGTAAATAATGCTAGTGGACAAGGTATGGATACTGCTCATATTGGTCATTCTATTTTGCACACCCCTGATAGTACTATGCAACTTTGTGAATTTTACATGTTCCTGATGCCTCCATGAGTTTAATCTCTGCTCATAAGCAGCCTACACAACAATTATTATATGGAAATTCACCCATTCTTTTTCTTGATTAAGGATCAGGAAACGCAGCGCCTCGTGTTCAGAGGTCCTTGTCACGGTGGCTTATATCCTCTAGTTCCAGTGTCTTTGGAGTCCTCCAAGCATGCTCTTGTCACCGTCAAGCCTTCATCCTCTACATGGCATTGTCGTCTAGGCTATCCATCTTCTTTTATTGTTCATAAAGTTCTTAGGAAGAATAAACTTTTATATTCCCCGGCAATAAATCTTTACATATGTGATCCATGCCAATAAGGCAAAAGTCATCAGCTACCGTAACCTGTTTCCACTAGTGTGCCTACAGTTCCTTTGGAACAGATATTTTCTGATGTATGGGGTCAAAATCCTCTCTCTATAGGCAAACATTCTTACTATGTAAGTTTCATTGATGACTTTAGCAAGTTTATTTGGATTTATTTGCTTAAGAAATGTTCTGAAGTGTATCAAGTTTTTCTTGATTTTCAGCAATATGTTGAGCGCCATTTCGGTCGCAAAATTCTCACCATGCAAAATAATTGGGGTGATGAATATGAGAAATTGAATAATTTCTTCCAACATGTAGGCATTGTTCATCATGTATCATGTCCGCATGCTCATCAAAAAAGGTTCTGCTGAACGCAAACACCGTCACATTGTCGAAATGGGCCTTTCTCTACTTGCCAATGCGTTTATGCCCCTCAAATATTGGGATGATGCTTTTATCACTGCCACTTTTCTCATCAATATGCTTCCTACCAAAGTTCACAATTATGAGACCCCCACTAAAAAACTACTCCAAGTTAAACCCAATTATGAGTCTCTCCGAGTTTTTGGTTATGCTGGCTGGCCCAATCTTCGTCCATATAACAAACACAAGCTTTCTTTTTGTTCCAAACAGTGTGTTTTTCTTGGTTACGGTCCTCGCCATAAAGGAGTTAAATGTCTTGATGTGTCCACTGATCGTATCTATATTTCTCGAGGTGTTGTCTTCGACGAGAGTATTTTTCCTTTTTCCTCTCTTTACCCCAACGCTGGTCGCCGTTTACGTGATGAGATTCTTCTTCTTCCGCAAGATAACCCACCTTCGGCATGTACTGATAGGGGTGTGCACACTAATGATCACTATCTGCAGTTTGTTCCTCCCCACGTTATTGCTGAAGACACTCATACAAGTTCACAAGCAGCTACTATTCATAATCCTCAAGAAAATGCTGAAAATAGTACATCAAATAATGACACGGATGAGGAGTATATGACAACAGAAAATAGGAGCAGTGGTAGCGATCCTGAGGATGATTTTTAGCAGGAATCTTCATTGAATTCACCATCGACAGCACCTGGTGGAAGCAGTACTTCTCCCGCGCGCAGTCCTTCGCCCGCGCGTGTGTTCTCTGGTGCGAACGAACGCTTGGCCGCCACACCGGCTGACCTGCCTTCGCCTACATTGCCACGCCATGCTCCTCGCTTCGACTATCGCTGGACGACACGCCGCCTCTCCCCTGCCGCACCAGGCTGTGTCCCCGCCATCGCATGCACATGATGGTTCAGCTACTAATGATGACCCTCCAACTGATTCATACATGCTGCTGCTAATAATGATAGAAGTGGATCTTCTGCTCCACCATTTACTACGGCTCCAACTATACATGCATCTAGAGCTCAAACTCGTCTTCAAAAAGGTATACGCAACCCGAAAAAATATACTAATGGCACAGTTAGATATGCTTTTCTTACATCTACAGGGGAACCTAATTAGAAGCAAGCTATGCAAGAGGAATATGATGCACTTCTTCCTAACAATACATGGCATCTTGTTCCACCAAGATCAAATAAATATGTCATTGACTGCAAATGGGTGTATCGAATCAAGGAACATGTTGATGGTACTCTCGACAGGTACAAGACACGTCTTGTTGCTAAAGGTTTTAAGCACCACTATGGTATAGACTATGAAGATATTTTCAGTCCAGCTGTTAAGGCTGCTACCGTCAGACTTGTTCTATCTATATCAGTCTCTAGAGGATGGAATTTACGGTACCTAGACATCAAGAACGCGTTTTTACATGGTGTTCTGAAAGAGGAGGTTTACATGAAACAACCACCGTGGATTTAAGTCTTCCGCTACTCCAAATTATATTTGCAAACTTGACAAAGCTTTATATGGCTTGAAACAGGCACCTCGAGCTTGGTACTATCATCTAAGTTCCAAATTACATACTCTTGGTTTCCTTCCGTCCAAGGCTGATACTTCGTTGTTTCTTTATCATAAGTCAGAGCTCACAATGTTCATTCTGATTTATGTTGATGACATCATTGTTACCAGTTCTTCTGATTCGGCCATCACAACTCTACTACATGATTTGAGTTCAGATTTTGCTCTTACGGATCTTGGAGATCTTCATTATTTTCTCGGCATTGAGGTATACAAACAGTCAAATGGGTTGCTTTTAAATCAAGAAAAACATGATGCAGATCTAGTAAGCCATGTTGGTATGAGTTCGTGTACATCATGTCCAACACCTCTTTCTACTACAGATACACTGAACTTGACAGATGGATCTCCGCTAGGTCCTGAGGATGTTACACGCTACAGGAGTATTGTAGGGGCACTTCAATATTTGACACTGACTAGACCTGACATTTCTTTCTCAGTTAATAAGGTCTGTCAGTATCTTCATGCTCCTACTACTACACATTGGACGGCTATTAAACGAATTTTGAGGTATATTCATGGCACAATAAAGGTTGGTCTTACTTTTTAGAGATCGAATACCACCCTTCTTCGTGCTTATTCAGATGCAGACTGGGCTGGTGATTTAGATGATAGGCGCTCTACTGGTGGATTTGCTATATTTTTTGGTCCCAATCTTATTTTATGGAGTGCCAGGAAACAGCCTACTGTGTCCAGATCTAGCACAGAGGCTGAATACAAAGCTCTTGCAAATGCAACGGCTGAGCTGATTTGGGTTAAAGCTCTTGTTCGTGAACTTGGTGTTTCACTTAAGGAGAAACCTTGTCTATGGTGTGATAATCTTGGTGCCACCTACTTGTCTACTAATCCAGTTTTTCATGCTTATACAAAACACATTGGGATAGATTTTTGCTTTGTTCGAGAAAGGGTTGCTAGCAAGCAGCTTGATATCAGATTCATATCCAGCAAAGATCAACTTACAGATGGTTTTACTAAAGTTTTACGTGTAAAAAAATTAGATGAGTTTAAGCGTAATTTAAACCTCTTCTAGGTCTAGATTAAGGGAGGTATTAGAGATGTAATATCGATACGTATACGTATGGTGTAGTACACCACCGTATACGTATCTAACTCTGTATATGCCATGCAATGGGATATTCCTTGCCAATATAAACAAGAAACCGGCTATCACAAAGGACACGGGCGTTCCTCCTACAACAACATGTTTCACAAGCATCAGTGCGACCGAGCTGCGGAGGAGCATGGAGAATCCATTCAGCCACGTCGGACACCGTCTCCGGCGCCAGGGGATCATCTACAATGCGCCGGGAGAATGAGTGCATTATTGGCGGATGGATTGGTCATGTGCTAGATTAATGGTACATATCCTGCGCCTACTGTCGTGATGCTGACGCCTGGCTATGGAACGCCGGGTCGCCGCCAGTCTCCACGATGCCATGGCCAGCGGGCTTGGTCAAGTTTAGGGTGTGGTTTGCGGGAGACCAAAGGGATAAACTCTAAACGGAAACAGCTAGCACTCACGAGGGCATTATTGATGATACCAAACAGAGCACGACTTGGAGATGGTATGAGTTGAGACGAAAGAAAATTAGGGACGCCCTCCAGCTAGACGAACTCTTATGACGTACGGATATACAATGGCCGCCGCTTTCAAACTCAACAGCGATAGGGATCGATTGCGTACAGACGGACGTACCATCAAGACCACAAGCCTTTTAATAGTTTAATCTATCTATACCTAATAATAAAGTACGGAATATTTCTGTCCTTCGTCCATCATACAGATTTGCCCCTACAGTTTGGATGTATTTACAGGCCCTGCCACCGATAATCAAAATGGACGGTTCGTTCATTTGCATCGAATCCCCTCTCCTCCCCCTTCCTCCTTCCCCACCGTCGGACTCCCCTGCCTCCACGACGGTGGACACCGCCCTCCCCTCGCTGCGGGCTCCCACCGCCGACCAAATTCCCTTCTCCCCTGTCTCGTCTCCCGCATACAGCAATTATTTCTCTTTACTCGCGACTGCCCGCCACGCATCACCACGGATTGAGCCGTTTCCACACGGTCGTGGAGCTCCAGGTCTTGGTGTAGATCAGACACGCCGACTTCATGGAGTATATGGCTCTATCGAGCGCGCCACCACCATGGTAGATGAACTGATGCATCTTCTATCTGTTGTTTGTCGCGTTAGATCTGGGGGTCCGTGAGGCCATTGTGATGTTTCCAGCATCGTGCATCTGTTGCCAGACGAGGCATCCTTCCCCTATCCCTCAACACCGAATTTTCTTCCCTGTTTAATCTGATCAGACCCCAATTCTTCTCTTCTGTATTGTTTGTGTCCTTTTGCTATCGATAGGCATTGTCCTCCTCTCGATCTCTTCAAATGCGTGCCACACTGGGCGTCGACGGTGGTCAGCGTCGGACCTCTGCAACCCTCTTGGTTCTTTGCCTGCTGCTTCTCTTGGTGCACCATCCAGGTCCCTCTGTTGATCATTGATGTGAGAGTGGTCTCAATCATGTTTGTAGTGTTTCTGAACCGAAGGATGTCACGCTTAAGGGTAGGGACGCTTAGGGTAGATGAGGTATCGTAAGAGAAATAGAGAGAGAGAAGGCGGAATAGTTCCGGGTAACATCCGATGAAGATCGGAAGGGGTCCGGAAGGTGTTCCGGAGTAGAGGAATAATATAATATGTGTATTTCAATGTTAATTGGAGAATTAATATTAAATATATATTTTATTTTATTATTAAAGGCATCCCATTGCTAATGGGCCTCACCCGAAGGGAGGCCCAATAGGGCAAGGCTCCTAGGGAGTGGGGGCCGGCCGGCCTAGGGCTGGTGGGCCGCTCCAATGGGGCCCACCTAGGGCCGGCGGCTGCCCCTAGGTGGCCGGAGGGTGTGGGGTTTAGTCCCACACCGCCTGGCCCCTAGGTGGTACACCCCCCTCCCACTATATATAGGGGTCTCCCTCCCCCTTTGGAATCATCTCATTCCCTCTCATTCTCTCTCTCATCCATTGAGGACTTCTCCGTAATATTGGGGAGGACCTCGTGGGTGAGTTATCCACCTTCACACCACCCTCGTGTGATGTGCAATCCGACATCTACTTCTTCTGCTGCTCGGTTGGATCGGAGTTCGGTTGACGTCTCCTACACCGGACGTGTGAAGAACTCCGGAGGCACCACACTTGGGGTGTTGCTCGTCTTCATCAATATACGCCTACCTACGTAAGGCGTGCCTCGGTCTTCAAAGGTATGAATACCAAATCCTTCTTCCGTTACTTATGTCTGCATAGTATAGATCCTGGTATTAGTGTTCGAGTAGATAGAAAATTTTTGTTTTCTGCTACAGAACCCAACAGCCTCGTTGCTTTTTATTTGGTTCTTCCTGAGATTGGTCGTTCGTGTGTTGCTATTTGTGCACCCCTGCAGGGTAAATCTTTCTGAAAGCCGTGTCCACGGTTATGGACGATGTGGAGCACATATTCTAGATCATATACAAGTATAACTAAAGTATCGTGTTTAATATGCCTAAGACATGACTAGTAAAATAGTGCAATACTCATAGAATGGTTCATAAAATTTCCAACGGATGGGATGTTCTTCAGCCTTCTCGTTCGGTAAGCGACAAGGAGGACGAGCGATGTTTATTTAAGTTACCTATATAACTGTAGTTTCTAATTAACGAGCGCCCATCCATATCTGGTTGGGAGGATGTTGTAGCGTGTCTCTATAGAACTATTTAGATATTATTTTCGCTGTAATTGCGTCACCCCCAGGTTTTTCCCTTTAGATGTGTAAAGATTTGTTGAGTACCCCTAGGGTCTCACACCAATTATTGATTAGGTTGTCAGGTACATCCATATGGAGGCTAATACTCAATGAGACTGATGATGATGGCAACGATTATCATGTGTAGATATTCCGGGGATGGAGATCCATGAGATCTGTGGGTGGAATGTGCTTATTTCTGTGGCATCTTATGCCGATTTGCTTCTTAATCCATACTCGGATCTTGTTTTCCGCTTCCGCTTGGTACTATGATATGTGATGTATGAGGATGTCTTCTAACCTATTATCTCTATTTAGGTTATTTGGATATTTCCATATGGTGTTGAATATTTCTGATTCTATTATTATTAGATGGTATGGCTTTGATGCACTATTGTAAGTTGCTGACATACATACTCATTTGTGTATGTTTTTGATTGCTTTACATGTCGATTACACCGCTCGCACCTGAAGCTATGATCATAAAAGTGGGTGGGATGGTTGGTCGGTACCGTGTCCTGCTCCACGAGGTGGGCCTACTCTGTGTGGTTGCTCGGCCCCATGGTAGTATGTCCTTTCCACATTTGGATCATATCGGCTTGTTTCTTAGAGTGTAGTGTCCGAGGTATTACAGCGACATTTCGTACAAGATAGTGAGTGATGGCCGCGTCATCTTCAACATCTAGTAGTCGAAGAAATTTGTTGAAGCTCATGATGATTTACAAGTTGGGCAAGCCATTCTCCACACCGACAGGACCACTTCACGCTGTAACATTTAGATAATATTTGTTATCGACATCATCTTTCGTAGTGACTAGCTAGTTACTTTTGATGTTTGTTAGTGTAGATGCAACTTGTGATGTTTTTAACCGCTTATTATGTTTGAATCGCTTGTGATGTTTTGAACCGCTTGTTAATAATTTGTGGTGAACCAAATCGTTATTTTCCTGCTTATGTGAATATGCATTTCGTGATGTTACATTGTTGTTATATTGCAGCATTTAATCAACAATATCCAACACCTTTGTTAAATTTTCGAAAAAAATACTTGCGGCATTTGACTTTCTGGAAAAGCCATGAATTGTACATATAGTACTACCATTTGGTCCAGACACCACCACTATGTCTCCTAGTCATGGCATTCGGACCTAACGCCACCAATACGAGCGATAATGGTGGTATTCACTTAGGATGCCACCACTACATCCTATCAGTGATGTGAGGTTAGTGGCTTGCATCTTGAGCGCAACTAACTCCCTTTTACGAACACCGCCACTAGGACTTTTCCTACTAGTGAGTAGACTGTTTGATTTATACATGTTGAAAGTGACACTGATATGTGCACATGTTATCATGTAAAGAACCTTCAAATATTTCCCAGTAAAAATAAACTTAGTGTTCAAATCAAACCATCGTGGAAAGTTGAAGATCATAAATGGAGTTTATTTCTAGGGTCTTTCTGAAATAGGATAAAGATTTATGTATATTCTTACTCAAGGAGATAAATAAATTCTTTGTTATTGTCCTTTTATATTCTGAATTTATATATGGTTTTATTTTATTTCTTACTAAGTTTAAATTCATTTACATAAACAAAACCGTAACGTTCACCTTGACCATTTCATGACCTAGGTTGTCGGGAAATTCAGCTCTTAGGATCCCGAATATAAACCTCCTTACTATCAACATATCTTTTTGAGTCTTGATCGCTATGACCATCCAAACATATCGTCATTAAATTAAGATCTCATTTCAAGCCAGCTATCAAATTTGATCCTCAACGGATCATGCGCTAAGGCGCACCCCTAAATCTAGTGGTGATATATTGATGGGAGGAAAGTGCGGTGTTTTGCTAGCTCAGACTTCGTCTTCCATTAGCTGCATGCATGTGGAGACGTGAGGTGAGATCCAAGCTAACTAAGCCATCTTAATTCACAAGATCCGATATTTAATATTTTAGTACTACTAACATTAAACTATACTCCATAGTCCGTAGCTCTCTTCCACTTTACTCAACTTAAGTTTTGACTAAAAACTTACGAAATACACATGGATAGTTTATCAAGTCTACACTATCTTGGGATATTTCTGGCGATGCAAACAATGAGAGATATTGAACGGGAAAAAGCATGGTGTTTTGCTAGCTTAAACTTTGTCTTCGATTAGTGCATGCATGTGGAGACATGACACTAGTGGAGAACGGGCCTCTAATCCTGGTTCTAGACGGGCCCTAGTCCCAGTTGTGCATTCGGGACTACGGAATCGGGACTAGAGGTTTCCCCTTTCGTCCCGGGCTAGTTACGAACCGGAACTACAGGTCTCCACATGGCGGCGGTGGAGAGCGGGGGTGGAGGACCTTTAGTCCCGGTTCGTAGCACGAAGAGGTACTACGCGAGATCTGCTGCAGCAGCATTTTAGTGATTCGGCTGCTACGGCAGTTGATGGCGATGAGGCAGCAGGTTCTACCGTGGTAGAGTTTTTGGGGGATTTTCTGCCGTGGCAAGAGAGTCAATAGAGGATGAAGAGGTATGGCGTAAGTAACGTCTTTCTTCATGTTTGTTCGAATATATTACATGTTGATGCATATATAATATAACTTGTCTTACAAGCATATATATATACAATTTGGTTACATGGAGAGTACATACGGGACTAGAGCCTATCTATTCGATTATGGAGATCATTAAATCACTAGAATCCCTTGGTATGGAATTTTCCCATCGGGTCTATGACATGGTCAACCAAAAATCCTGACAATTCCTCTTGAATTGCTAGTAGGTGCTCCTTCGATTGGAGGTTCTCCCGCAATCTTTCCAACTATTTATAAAACAAGGAGATCAATATGAATATCAATCGTCATAACAAATATTATGAACGACACTCAACGCAATTTATGGTAATAAAGTCAAATTGTGAATATATTGTTCACGTACTTCTATAATTGTCGCTCTGTCCCGCTCACTAACCTCCGAGCGGATGAACTTCACACGAAGTATCCACACCAATTAGTCCCTAGTGGCTGCCTTTTGTACTTTACGAGAATAGAATTCAATCAAATAATAATCAAGCTGGATATAATGCTATTGAAACTATAATTGAAAAGATGCGCAGATCTAGCTCGTACTACTTACCATGACTAGATGAAAACTAAGATCATCTTTAAAATCACCTATCGTAATCTTGATGAATTGTTTCCAAACCCTGCCCGGCAAAAAAATGAATAAATGAGTTATTAGTTACTTGATATCTCAGGAAATAAACGAAAGATACTGATATAGTACGATAATGAATGAAATTACCTCTAGAGAACATCTTTAATGCTTGCGTACTACTCTTCGTCATTCTTTAATGAGTCCTTAATTTCAACTCTTCTAGCGTCGATAATGAATGAAATTACCTCTAGCACGTTTATATACGTCAGTAACGTATCAATTACACTTAAAATCGAGTAAGCAAAAGTGAATGTGTACAAGACAGTAACACTCTATGGTGACCTAGCATACCACTTCATGATGTAGTACACTATAGTCATTGACATAACACCAATGAAACACCATCACTAGTATTACATCCCTCAGAGTAGTACAACAGAAACATAGTAGGTCCAAGACATGACTATAAGTTACAACTCGACTCTTTACAAAAGATCTAGAGAACACTCTAGGTTAAAGAGGAAGAAACAACTACTTACAAATAAGAAATAGCAATAACAACGCGTAACTATCTTGTTAATAATATTAATATCTAAACTATTTGGCTTGCATTTGTTGCTATTGCAATGCTCTATCTAATCAGGAACTTCTTCTTCATTTTAGTTGATGTATAAGTTAACTCCATTGACTTCCTTGCAAATCTTGAGCTTTAGATGAGGGTTTCTTGAGTACAAGTTATTGTTGACATCGTCTTCTTTGGCGTTAGAACCTAGGAAGGGTTAATAAGGTACGGTTGAGTACGAGCATACTCAGAAAGTTCACTAAAATGGGTGTTTGAATCACTAACTACATCCATAGACCATAGGTCATAGGCTATGTAGGTTTTCGAAAACATTTCTTCAAAGGTTGCTTTTATTCCGAAAAGCTATCTCCCTCAGCCTTCATAGGTTTACTAGAACTTTCATGGAGTTCCTTTCCTGCCGCATTCGTAGATCCTTCCTGGAACAGGAACTAATATGTCACACTTCATACACTCTGCAGAGGTGTGTCACTTTTCCCATAAGTGACGTTAAGCTTTGTTTCACGGCTGGGACTATGTCCCCCATTCAAACTTCCATGGTTTGAGGCCCAACCTAAGATCCAAGCCAATCACTGCCATGTCCACCACCCCGCATGCCCCCTTGGTGTACGCCATGCCCACATATTGAATTACAGAAATGGTAAGTACATACCATATAGATGCTAGAACCACCGTGGGACATTGAGGGATCCCACTCATATGCTGCATATCCTCTACAAATTACATACTCATGCTACGAGGATAACAGCCACGGCCTACGCATCCGGATTAATGCAAAAGGGAGAACATACAGCTGACTTTCCCGTCCCATTCCAAGTCTTATGGTTAACATGTAACACACGGCGCTAGAATCACTGGCGATATTGGTTGTTAAGTCCTAGATATTATGTTCCTTTACCACTAGAACTGTAATAGTAGGTTATTACCATTTGGTAAATAACCCATAATCATATTATTATGAAAATAGTATTTTATGACCCTTTTGAAATGCAGGTGATGACAACATTTGAGTTACAAGTATTTGATAGAAAATAACCAAAGGACGTGAGCAAGTGTGAACTTGCCTTTTGTGATTGCAAGATTATACACTCATGGTCTTCAAGACAATAGAAGATCCAAAATATGTAAATAGCATCATTTGTTTGGTAAGGACTAATGTTTAAAGAAGCAAGATGCAATTATGTATAATTAATGTAATGCAATTTGATAAACACGAATCCCCGGAATAATCGTCTATGATCTAGGGTTTGGAAGCTTGTGGTGATATCTTTAGAATGTGTTGCACTTTGATACCAACTTCACACTTGTGTTTCTTATTAAGACTTGTGTGAGTGAATGAAATAAATAACATGTACAATAATGTAACACACACTGATATAATACCCAAGGTTTTGATATTTGGTTGAAAGCTTATTCTATACAAGTTTCATATTAAAACTTAGACACTTAAATATATGCTTAGAGTTCATCTTTAATTACTTTAAAAGAATAAACTTTGAATAAAATGTTACTTTACAAAGGAAAAGCATTTCAACTTGAAGTTGCACTTTTAGGGTTTCTTATTCACTATGATTATCAAAGAAGAAAACATTACTACATTTAAATAATCACAACACATGTAGTGGAGACTTATATGTTTTGAATATGGTATTATATTGTATGTGGTTCACTTCTTAATGTTCCATAAGGAGGAAATACAAGTAGTATTGCTTTTATGGAAATGGTGCTTCTTAATGTTATAAGTGAATGGAATCACTTACCTAACTTTAGAATTACTGGTTATACTTTATAAACATGGAAAAGGCATTACTTTAATTACTTAAAAACTTTGTTTAAATTTATAAATAGATTCCCAAACTTGTAAAATAATTGGTAAATATTATCCTGATGATTTTATAAATGCATAGAATCCTTTTGACAAATAATATACTATTTTTGATGATTTTATAATTCATAAAGTCTTTTTAGGAAGAAAAATACAATTACTTTAGATGATAGTTTTAGGAAATATACTTTAAAATGGTTGGATCCATTTTTATTGTATATAACACTAATTTAGATTATTATTCCATTTTTAGACTTTAATTAAATGATGGTGAAGGCATAAACAAAGATTTATATAATTTTTATGCATTAAAAATAATGAAAAGGGTTCATACAATATTTATTAAACCTTTACCTTTTATTTTACTTCACGTGTGGCAGATGATACTTTTAATGTGTAGATTTTCTATGTGATCATTTTGGTATGTTATATGTATTTTTGTGATTTTAAATAATAAGATAGGATTTTTATAAATTTTATCACTTTATAAAGACTTAATAAATAATAATGTTTAGTTAAGTGACATGAAAATGTATGAAATAAGTTTATAATTGTATACATTATTTTTTCTAAGAATTTTGGTATATTATACTTATTTTTATGAATTACCAATAATAGAATATGCTTTTTAAAAGAACTATCCTTAATAGGTTATTTGCTAATTAATAATAATTTTTTATTTAAGTTGGAAAATAATATGATAATAGATTTAAATTATAGAGTTTGTTTTTCCAAACATTTTGATATATAATATATATTCTTCTGAATTAGAAAAAAAGATATTGAATTTATAATGCTTAAACAATTTTCTGAAATTTTATTTATTTGGAAATACATTTTACACCGATGCTACGTCTATCCATAGCCACGGACAGACGGGTCGAGAGCCACCTCAGCCTCCACGTGGGCATGGACCAAGTAAAAATAGGCTGACTGGGTGGACACAACGCGAGCATGACTTCACTAGTAGGAAAACAGCTATAGGTAGACAAGATACTCTGTGGCGCATATGCAAAACCATGCGTCACAGATAAATATCAGTGGCGCACTAGGAAAATATGCAACAGAAACTAAATAATTATGTGGCGCATTTTAGTATCCATGCGCCACAGAAGTTATGTGGGACCCGCCAACCGGGGTAGGGCGATCCACTTTCTGTGGCGCATAATGACATATGCGCCACAGAAGTGATAAGATCTGTGGCGCATATTCCCTTATGCGCCATAGAAAGTGGAGGCGGGCCCCACCACAGAATTTTTTTGACCCACTTTCTGTGGCGCATAGGTGAATATGCGCTAAAGAAATGTTTGTTTTCTATTGCGCATATCTACACATGCGCCACCGAAAGTTGACCTGGGTCCCACCACTTTAAAGTGCACCACCTTGTTCTGTGGCGCATATTGCAATATGCGCCACAGAAATTTGAACATCTGTGGCGCATAACAGCAATATGCGCCATAGAACAAGTCGTCCAGATCCATGTGCAAAAAGGTGGCAAGCTCACCTCCTATATCCACGACCACCCATTTCACATCTCTTCTTCCTTTCTACCTTCTCCCAGCTCGTCTTCCTCCTCCCTCCCACCCTATTTTCCCCATAGTTTCCCTATTTTCTTGTAACTAAACCTACTTTAGCTCATAGATTGGTAAGTAGAAGGCTCCCTCCAACTTGTAGATCTTAAAGTTCCTTACTTTTCTCTCTCACATCTCTATTTGTTTACTAATTTCCTCTCCACCATCTTGTAGATCTATTTGTCCATACTCTCTCATCGCGTGGTCTCGTCTCGCTAATATTGAGTCTACTAGGTGAGTACTTGGCCATGAACATGTAGGTGAAGCTTGTCGCGTGGGTAGTGTGTGCGATGCATGGCGAGACGATGCTTGTGTGGTGCATGAATGTTTGCATTGGGAGGAAGTTTTTTGTTGCTTTCTTGTTGTTGTCCTGGCCGATGTGGTACATGGATGTTTGCCGAAATGTTGATTCATTTCCATTTCAGCAAATTTTTCCACTACTCATATGTCCTAATTTTAGTAAAGGTCATGCCAAATTTTTCTGGCTAGCATTCATGCATGTGTGTGTGCATATGGTGTGGTTCTAACCTACTCTCTGTTGTGACCGCTCAAGCAACCATGGTCGTCACGATGAGCGAAGGTCGAATTGCTAGGTACAAGAAAGACGCAAAGGGGGACATGATTCTGAACAACAAGACCATGATAAGATGTCCATGTCGAACATGCAAACTCCAGCACTAGATCGACCCTGATTCTGGACAATTGGAGGGTCACCTGCTTAGGCGCGGTTTCATGCGCGACCTCCATGAGGCGCCGGTAGGACATGGTGGTCACAAAGACATGGGCGAGCGAGAAGACGAAGAGTCTTCTAGGCATGATCATCATGACGAAGGAGATGCCGACGGGAATGATCAGCATGATCATCATGAAGAAGGAAATTCTGACGGGCATGATCATCATGAAGAAGGAGATGCCGACGGGCATGATCATCATGAAGAGGGAGAAGACGCGAACACACATATGCTGCTAACTTTGGCCTTGCAGGACCCTCATGTTCAAGAACTGCTCAAGGAGACGAGCAACACCAAAGCTGCAGACAGAGAGAAAGCCAAGATGGCCCAAATGGATATAGACGGGATGACTCCATTGTATCCTGGGTGTCGCCCCGAGGATACACGATTGAGTGTAATGCTCAAGGCTCTGGAGATGAAGGCCGAACACAAATGGACCGATGTGAGCTTCAACGCGAACATGGAATACTGGCACAACCGACTTCCTAAGGGGAACACATTGCCAACAAGTATCGAGGAGGCCAAGAAAATCGTGTGCCCTCTCGACCTACCACACATTAAATACCACGCATGAATCAATGATTGCGCACTTTATCAGAACAAGTACGCGGATAGAACCACATGCCCGATGTGCGGCCAAGGACGGTACAAGAGAGGGAACAAGAAAGTTCCTCGAAAAGTGGTATGGTACTTTCCTATCACCCCTATCTGCAGCAAAATTTTGTAGATCCTAAGGAAAATACCTCATGCAATGGCACGCGAAAAGGGAGAAACCCGAAGATGATCCGGAGAAGGGCAAGATCCTGACACACCCTTCATATGCTAGACAGTGGAATGCATTGGACATCGAGTTCGAAGAGTTCGGGGGCGATGCAAGGAACGTCAGGCTGGGTATGAGCACCGATGGACTCAATCCTTTTGGAAACCAGAGCAGCACACATAGCACCTGGCCCGTGTTTGTATGGTCGTGCAACCTCACCCCATGGTTGTGCACGAAGCAAAGGTACGTACAAATGAGCATTCTTATTCAGGGGCCGAAACAACCAGGTATCGATATGCATCTGTATCTCGGGCTGTTGAAAGAGGAGTTAGCCAGCTTGTGGGAGACTGATGGCTCAAAATATATCGAGCTCGTTGGGGAACCCCAAGATGAAGGTATGATGAGCACAACAGCAAGTTTTCCCTCAGTTATGAAACCAAGGTTATCGAACTAGTAGGAGCAAGGAAAGAACTCCAAGGTGCTGTTTCCAACCTGGAATCATGCACAACACAACCACAGAACTTTGCCCCAACTTATAGTGAGTTTGTCAATCTCCGATTTTGCTGAAAACAAAGGATTAAACATATTGTGTGGAAGATAGTAATTGCTTGTAGAAAGTAAACAGTAAACAGTAAATATATGGTAGATTGATGGTAAAAGAATGGACCGGGGTCCATAGTTCACTAGAGGTGATTCTCCTTAAGATAGATGACATGTTGGGTGAACAAATTACAGCGGGGCAATTGATAGTCTCGAGAAAGCATACCATGCATATACTAATCATCTTGACTCCTATGAGATTTGATTGGGCATTACAATATTATACATAAACCGTAATCCAACTGCATCATGACTAATAATCCACCTTCAGGTTATCATCCGAACCCCCTCCAGTATTAAGTTGCAAGCAACAGATAATTGCATTAAGCAAAGTGTGTAAAGTAAAAAATATGATTGTCCCATGGACAAAGGATTTCTATTTTCTCCCAAGTAGCAATAGCAAATCTAGTACCTTAGAGATTCCTGTCACTTCCCCAGATTACTAGAGGCATGAACCCACTATCGAGCATAAATACTCCCTCTTGGAGTTGCTAGCATCTACTTGGCCAAGATAGCTACTAACAACGGAAAGCATGCAAGATCACAAATAACAAAGACATGATAGAATCAATAATCAATTTGAAATAGCATCTCAATATCCATCGGATCCACGCAAACACAACATGTAGGATTACAAATAGATGATCTTGATCATAAACGGATCTCACAAGATCTAAACATGATAGCACAAAGGAGGAGAACCAACCATCTAGCTACTAGATGGACCCGTAGTCCAGGGATGAACTACTCACGCATCACATCTAAGGCAGGGCATGGTGATGAAGAAGGCCAACAGGGTGATCTCTCCCCTTCGGCAGGGTGCCGGGAAGAGCTTCAGATCCCTCCCGATCTAGGGATGGAGATGGCGTCGGCTACAGAATCTTTCGTGGAATTTTTGATCGGGTACTTACGCTGTGTTTGGATGCACTGAACTGGGGCATCGAATTGAATTGAGAGAAAATTCCAAATTCAAGATGGAAAGGAAATGGTTTGAATTCGAAATCTATTGTTTGGCCGTGCTTAGAATTTATTGTTGGAATCAGAGGGCGGTATCAGATTCCAATTCATGTTTGGATGTAGAAAATATGAAATTGATATATTCCAAAACTTACAAGTGCTAGTTTTACGTATTACACTTATTTTATATAAAATCGAGAATTATATAGTTGAAAAAGGAATCTGCAAAAAGATTAAAAAAAAGGTTGATGTCATGGTGAGCTGCAGTGGCCAGAACGATGCATGGCGGGAGCAGGGTACATAGCGAGATGGGGATGAAGGGCTGGTCTGGATGACCGACGGCACTCTGGGATCTCGATGGAACAGTTGGGGAGGCTGGAGGGGGTCGGACGGTGCAGAATCAAGCACGGAAGTGATGGCCGAAGTTGGGGAAGAAAATGGACGACGGCAGCGATTTACAATGCTCTGGCTCGATTCCTCCAGCAGGGCAAGGGAGGAGTAGTTGGTGCTTCGAGGATGCTCGGCTGCTTGGGGGAGGGCCAGAACGGCTGTGGAACAAATTTCTCAGGTGGCGACGGTTAGGGTTTCACGGCGTGCTTGAGAAGGAAGGGGAGAGGGTCTGTGACAGAGAGGAGAGAATAGGGAGAGGTGGGTCGATCTCATGGCGTTGTCAGCTGTAGCATCCCATCTGTCTAACATCTGTAATGCTACATGGTCTAGTAATATAATTGCTACTTCCTACATATAATTGTGGCATCATAATTATATCATGCTCATGTCATCATGCCACCTTGCATTTGAGCATCATATAAAACCCTTTTTCATTTGGTTCTTATCTCATATGCACTATTAATTGTATTTGGCTCTTGATATCTTGTATTTGGTTCTTGATAAATGCTTGATGCCCAAGTTGATTTGGGGGCATATCTTTTATTAACTTCACCACCTTCACTTGTCACCACCTTATAATTGCACCATCCTAATTATCCATGAGCTTTTACATTTTTCCTTTGGCATTTAAATCTAGCTCATGTGGGTTGGGATGGATCCACTTCTATTTCCACATGCTCTCACACTAGCATCAGGTTGTTTTCACATTATTGATATGTGGAGCCACCTTTGCATGCATTATGAGTGGTACCCCTTTTCTAGCTTCCATATGGAGTGGTTTGGAATAGTTGCTCATGTTGGAATATTGTTGAGGATATGAAACACCTAGTGGAATATACACACTAGCATGTCCCATTTATATTCAAATATGACCATCTCCTTCTACTCCACATGGAACATCCTTTTCAATTCATTTAGCTTGGCCTTAGCTCCATATTTTGGAATGCATGTGAATAAATGCCATGAGACCTTATTATTGTTTTAACAAAATGATCATGGCATCTATTACTTATGCATGGGCCATGCAAGTCACCACCATCTTGTGCTCCTTTGGTTTCCTTTGTTTTGTTTGAATATTTTTCTTTTGTGAGTTCCCTTTTCTCTCAACCCTCATCATCTTGGACCTAGTTCCTTGCATTGTGCATCATACCTCACCCCTCATCTCCATCTCCTCCATACCCCCATGCACTTGATCATGAACAAAAACCCTACACTCTAATTTCTCATGCCACCACCCTCATCACCCCACCCATGTGCATGTCACTCATGCCATGCCTTGTAAAACCCTAACCCATCTACCCCGCCACCCTAACCAGCCCCATGCCAAGGCACCACCCCCATCTACCCCTAATCTAAACCCTAACCGAGCCTTCCTCTCCTTTTCTCTCTACCACCCGAGCCACCTCACCACCCCTCCAACCCTAACCCGACCCGAGCCAAACCCACCTCCATGTCCTCGCCCTGGGCCCCAGCTATAGCCCTCGCCCTGCTGTGCTTGGCTGAGCACGTGAGGAGAAGGAGGAGAAAGGTGGCCGGGCCACCTTTTTCTCCACCGAGCCCACGACACCCCTCCCTTTGTCCCTATCTATCCCTCCCCTGCCCGCGTGACTTCCCCAGATCTACCAGGGCACTGCCATCCCCCTCTTCTTCCCCCACCTACCGCCACCCTCTCCCTTCCATCTCCGGCGACCGCCATCGGCGTCGTTTTCCACCGCAGCAGCGAGGAGGCGGGCGTGGTGCTTGGGTCGTCGAGGAAGAACAAGGACCACCCCTGCATCGCCCCTATACACGGCACCGAAGAGGAGAAGGCCACCCCCGCTATATGCCGACGTTGCCCGAGACAAAACCCTAGCTCGCCGGCGTCGGCTACGTCGCTGATCCACCGCTCCCCGGCCCGATCCAGCCCCTCCAGCAGCCCCACGGTGAGCTCCCTAACCTCCTAGACATCCCCGCAGTCGCCGTCGCTGCCTGGACTCGCGGGACTTTTTGTCGAGCGCACTCTGTGCGCCGGCGTGCGCGCGTTTCTGCTCGATGTGCGCCGCAGTAGGTTCACCTAGACGCACCGCCGCTCCCTAACACCAACCTTAGCCAGCCCCTGTGGTCACTGCCGCCTGCGCGCGCGCGGCAGATCGCAGGTTCGTGCCCCTGCTGCGCCGCCCGCCGTTTCCGTCAGATTCGTCTGAAAACTGTGGAAGAAAAACAGTACCGCGTGGTACATTTGCAGAACCCCCCCCCCCCCCCCACACACACACACCTTTTTGTCAGCTCAACCCACACTCTTTCCGACCCACCTGTCAGCGTCTCTGGGCGTTTTACAAAAAGGGACCTGGGGTTCCAAATCCTCAACCCGCAGTCCTCCCTCTGCGCTGCGTGGCCAGCCCACCCCCTGCCTCTATCGCGTGGGCCCCGTTTGGCGCCGGACCCATCGGTCAGTCGCTGCGGCTGTCTTCCCTCGCGGTGCAAAAGGTTTTCACCGCGCCATTTTGCCCAGTCAGCATCGGTCCCACCTGTCTGTGACTGTGGCTAGATCTGCCTGGGTATAAAAAGTGTCTGCGTTTATCTGTTTTAAATAAAACATTTTCAGAAAATGTTTAAATATCATTTAATTCTGTTTTTAATAACTTTTAATTTGTAATTCCAAATAATACAAATAATATATGTTTTTGAATCAGAAAAATGTGAGGAATTCAAATATTCTCTTCAAATTATTATTTGAGCACTTTAAATTTTCGAAATTGTTTAAATGTAATAAAAATGCCTTTTCTTAATTAATTAATAACTTTAAAACTACAACTCCAAATTCGTTAAATAATATGTCTAAATCGATCAGCGCGACGAGCCCGTCCTAACTATGCCTTCCATGTTCTGAATTGCAGCATGCATCATATAAATATAAAAGTATACAGCAACTTATTTGGGAGCAAAACATGACTAAAACTTAATAAAATGCTTTATTCTTGTACCCCACACCTCACCCATGCCATGCTACATTATTGCCATGTAAATTGTGCATCATTCATCATGGCATGCTTGTTTTCTTGTCACATTTTATTCATATGCTTGTGCACCTTATTTATGTTGGCCCTTGTTTGTTTGGTTCTTCTTCGAATAGACGCCGAGCAGGGGAAATATCAGGAATCCTAGGAGTACTACCCAGATCCGTCTCTCGCTTCAACTGAGCTGCCAGGCAAGCACTACCACATGCTTGCATACATATAGTACCTATTGCCTCTATCTTATTCTTGCATCATTGAGTCGCGATTGCATTAAATTTAATCCCAAGTACTACATAGCCTTTACTTTTAAACCCCACAGAAGCTTGTTCCTCCATCCCATGAGCCATTACTACAGGAGTTGTTTGAGCCATGCGAGTCGTAGAACAACATGTGTAGGGTATGTGAGTGTCTGAGGAATAATGAGGTACCTAAACAACTTAACCTGAGTAGTAATGGGATAACTAATGAAAGAGGCACCGGTGAGCAATATCTGCTATTTGGTTTTCATGCTCACTTGTGTCCCGTAGGACCCCGAGTACTTGATTCCTGTTCCTTGACTGTTCGCACTATCCACATCCGGGAGGCCGTGGACCCTCCTGAGCCAGAGCTTGATTCATTTCTATTTCTTGGGGCCACAAGGTAGTTTGGGGCTTTATTACTATCGTGTACTTATGCCATGTTTTACCGTTTTATCTAAGATTGTGCGTGGAGCACCTATACTGTTTTGGATCGCGCCAAGTTTTCGCGGTATCGACAAGCCCAGTCACACTTTTGGGTTCCCAATCGTTTACAGCCGTCGTCGCAAACCCTAGGTCCGTTCCGGAGCTGGCCAACTTCGTTGTGGGTAGCTTAGTGGGGTGGCCCCCTGAAATATTTCAGAATCCTGTGATCGCTTTGTCGTGAATGCCTCGTTGGGTTTTGATTTGGTTTTTCCGAGGTTGATCGAGTGTGTGTTGCTATTTGTGCACCCCTGCAGGGTAAATCTTTCTGAAAGCCGTGTCCGCGGTTATGGACGACTTGGAGCACAGTTTCTCGATCATAGACAAGTATAACTAAAGTACCGCTTTTAATTTGACTAAGTGCCTGACTAGTAAATAGTGCAATACTCATGGAATGGTTAATAAAACTTCCAACGGATGGGTTGTTCGTCCGCTTTCTCGTTGGTAAGCGAGAAGGAGGATGGATCTGTTATTTATACTGTTATAACTGTTGTTACCAATTAACGGACATCCTCTATCAGTGGTTAGGCGGATGGTTAGCGAGTATCTATAGACTTGTTAGTTATTATCTTTTGCTGCAATTGCCTCACCCTAGGTATATGTCCCCTTTAGAGGCATAAAGACTTGATGAGTACCCCTAGGGTCTCACACGATAAATTGTTTGATTCAGATGAACAGGTGTATTCGCAAGATGGATACTGGGTGGAGGAGACGGATGATGTTGGCAACGATCACTCGGTGTAGAGATTCCGGGGATGGGGATCCATGAGATCTGTGGGCGGGATGTGTTTATTTATGTGGCATCTTATGCCGATTTGCTTCTTATCTGTACTCGGATCTTGTTTCCCGCTTCCGCCTGATACTCTGATGTTTGATGTATGAGGAAATATGCCCTGAGAGGCAATAATAAAGGTTGTTATTATGTATTCCTTGTATATGATAGATGTTTATTTTGCATGCTATAATTGTATTGATAGGAAACATCAATACATGTGTGTTTAATAAACAAAAAGGGTTCCTAGTTATGCCTCTCTTATAGACTAGCTTGTTGATTAACAAGATGATCAAGGTTTCCTGATCATGGACATTGGATGTTGTTAATAACAAGGTCACAGCATTTGTGAAATGATGTGATGAACATTCATCCGAAGTATAGCATTATGATCAAGTCATTATGTTTATATTGCTATAACATCATACGAATTAATCTTTATCGTTAGACCATGAGATCATGTTAATTGCTAACACCGGAAGACTATCTTGATAACATCAAACGTCACACCGTAACAGGGTGACTATAAAGATGGGTTCAGTACTACGAAGGTGTTATGTTGAGGCTCATGGATCAAGAGTGGAATTTGTCAATCCAGATGACGGATAGATATACTCTGGGCCCTCTCGGTGATATCACATTAGGATAGCTTGCAAGCAAGTGATGTGATCACTAGAATGTTATATCACGGGAACGAGAAAAGAGTGCATGTCGGTAACGAGATCAAACTAGGTATGGATATACCGATGATCGAATCTGGGACATGTAATATATCGAGAGACAAAGGTATTTAGTTACAAGCATTAAAGGTTCTCACGATCACAGGAGTCATCGTTGAATGTGTAGGAGTCAGTACGGATCTCCAGGTCCCGCTGCTGATTATTGATCGGAGAAGGGTCTTGATCATGTCTGCATTATTCGCGAACCGTAGGGTGGCACACTTAAGAGTTACCGGACACCATTTTGGAGCACATATGTTTCAGAAGAAAGAATTGCAAAGCGCAGGAATTGTTTCAATAGAAACTGGAAATTGTTTCGGGTGAAATTGCAGAAGGTGGTTCTGCATGTGATATTGAAATATTGCAAGGGGCTATATGTGAATGTTTGTTAATTAAAGTAATTAACAAAATTCTGAATAAATTTAATAAAAGAGTTTTATTAAATGAGAGAGCATTAAATTTGGAGAAATTTAATGCATTTAAAGTGGAGACTTTAAAAGGGAATGTGAAGAGGCATTTTAATGTGGAGGGGTTACCACCACATGAATGGGGGAGGTGAGGTGTCACCCCCCATGCGCCGGCCATGGAGAGAGGGGGCACCCCCCTCCTCCTATAAAAGGCCACCCATTCCCTTCTTCATCCTCACACCTCCTTGTGAAGGATCTCTCTCCCCCTCTAGAATTATTCCCCCATGGTCTCGGACTAGCGAGATACATGTTCCCGGTGGCATTTCGTCTGTAAGGAGTTGCTGCTTCCGCTGGATCGCTGGAGCGAGGAGGTGGAGGTTGTCCGGTGGCTTGAACGTGTGCGCGTGTGCGGATGCGCTGCTGAGTTGCGGCGCTCGGACTTCCTCACGATCTTGAGATCGGCAAGTGTACGACTACATCAACCACGAGTTCCTACTCGTTAACAAAACTCGTTGTCTTCGAGGGTAAGTTCTCCGTGGATGTATGTCCACCCATTGCTCTGTATCTAGTAGATAGATCTTGGCGTGTAGTTCTCATCGTAGGAAAATTTTTGTTCTCTATGCTGCGGACCCAATAGTGGTATCAGAGCCTGATCTATGCGTAGGTGCTTTGCACGGGTAGTACACATATGTTTATATGTGGGCGATGATGATCATGTTATTGCATCTTCTATGTGCTTTGGATATTGGTGGCATAGTGGGATGAAGCGGCCCAGACCAACCTTACATGTCATCGTACATGAGACCGGTTCCACGACTGACATGCAACTAGTTTTGCATAAGTGGCTAGCGGGTGTCTGTCTCTCCTACTATAGTCAATATCTGATTTATAACGAGTTGCTAATAACTTGGTTATCCTCGTTGTGGTTCATGTTCGTAGGTTAGATTGGTTCTATCTCTGAAAGACCTAAGCCACGTAAAACTTGCAATTGATAAATTAGAGGTGTCTAGTTTAGATCATTGTTGGGCTAGTGTATTGATATGGTATTGTTGTAAGTAGATAGATACTGTTACAACTCACTTAACGTGTAATTTCCATAGACCTTGGCCTTACACACAAAGGAATGCTAGAGATCATACCACGATGCAAATGATAGAGATCAAATGCATGAACCATATCACCTCACTTCACACATTAGCATCTTATATTGCTAGTTTGGCGCTTTTGGTAGCATTATAAGATGATCCCTCATTTAGATATCAAGCTAAAATGTGTTCTTCCTTAAGTATGCACCGTTTTGTGGATCGTGTTTTGAGGCATCACGTGATGATCGGATGTTCTCGACTCTACGCTTTCATACAACGGGTGTAAGACAGTTTTACACATGCGAATACTAAGGTTCTTACTTGACGAGCCTAGCATGTACAGACATGGCCTCGGAACACGGACCGAAAGGTTAAGCATGAGTCATATAGTTGATATGATGCTCATATAGATGCTCGCCTTTGAAGCTACACCGACTCACGTGATGATCGGACTTGGTGTAGTGGATTTGGTTCATGTAATCACCAAAAGGACACGAGGGATGTTGTTTTTGAGTGGGAGTTCATTAGTAATTTGGATTAGTTGAACTCAATCTATCATAAACTTAGTCTAAATAAACTTTACGAATTCTGTTGTAGATGGCACCACCTGCTTTTAATTTCAATGTGTTCATGGAGAAAGAGAAACTTGCTGCGAATGGTAGCAACTTCACCAACTGGGCTATGAATTTGAGGATTCTCCTCACTGCTGCACAAAAGCAATATGTGCTAGATGCGCCGCTAGGCCCCCCACCAGCTCCTGATGCCCCTGACGAGGAAAAGAATGTCTATGTGACTCGTCAGGAGGACCACAACTTAGTTCATTGCGGCATACTGTATGGGCTAGAGCTAGAACTTCGAAAGAGTTTCGAAAATGGCAATGCCTTTGATACCATGGGAGAATTGAAAATGATTTTCGATACCCATGCTGGCGTAGAGAGTTATAATGCTACAGAAAAGTTCTTTAGATGCATGATGGAGGAAAACAGCTCCGTTAGTGAGCACGTACTCAAAATGTCTGGGAACACCGATAAGCTTGTGTCCTTGGGAATAACGATTCCCATTGACTTAGGCATACATCGTGTTCCCTAATATCTGCCACCTAGCTACAAGAGCTTCGTGATGAACTATAATATGCAGGGCATGAAGAAGTCTCTTCCCGAGCTTCTATCAATGCTTAAGACTGCAGAAGTGGAGATTAGGAAAGAACATCAAGTGTTGATGATCAATAAGACCACCGGTTTCAAGAAGGACAAGAAAGGCAAGCAGAAGGGAAAGAAGGGCGGCAAATCTGTTGCTGCACTCGAAAAGAAACCCCGATCTGGCCCTAAGTCTGACACCGAGTGCTACTATTGCAAGGGGACTGGCCATTGGAAGCGCAACTGCCCCAAGTATTTGGCGGACAAGAAGGCCGGCAAGGCAAACAAAGGTATATGTGATATACATTTTATTGATGTGTACTTGACTAGTACTCACAGTAGCACCTAGGTATTTGATACGGGATCGGTTGCTAATATATGTAACTCGGTTCAGGGGCTGCGGAACAAGCGACAACTAGCAAGGGATGAGGTCACGATGCGGGTCGGCAATGGATCAAGAGGTTATGTGATCGCCGTCGGAACGCTTCCTCTCCATATGCCGTCGGGATTAGTTATAAACCTGAATAATTGTTATTTGGTGCCTGCACTGAGCATGAACATTGTATCCGGATCGTGTTTGATGCAAAGTGGTTATTCGTTTAAGTCTGAAAACAATGGTTGTTCGATTTATAAGAATAATATCTTTTATGGTCATGCACCTATGTTGAATGGTTTATTTCTGTTGGATCTCGATAGTAGTATTACGCATATTCATAATGTTGATGCTAAAAGGATTAAACTTGATAATGATATATCTACATATATGTGGCACTGCCGTCTAGGTCATATTGGCATTAAACGCATGAAGAAACTCCATTCTGATAGACTTTTGGAATCACTTGATTTTGAATCATTTGATACATGTGAGCCATGCCTTATGGGCAAGATGACTAGAACGCTGTTTTCCGGTTCAATGGAACGGGCGACAGATTTATTGGAAATCATACATACTGATGTGTGTGGACCAATGAGTGTGTCGGCGCGAGGTGGATATCGTTATTTTGTTACTTTCACGGATGATTTGAGTATATACGGGTATATCTATTTGATGAAATATAAGTCTGAAACCTTTGAAAGGTTCAAAGAATTTCAGAATGAAGTGGAAAATCATCATAACAGAAAGATCAAATTTCTGCGGTCCGACCGTGGAGGAGAGTATCTTAGTTACGATTTTAGCACACATATGAAAGACTGTGGAATAGTTTCACAACTCACGCCTGCCGGAACACCACAACGTAATGGTGTGTCAGAACGTTGTAATCATACTTTATTGGATATGGTTCGATCTATGATGTCTCTGACTGACTTGCCACTGTCATTTTGGGGTTATGCACTGGAAACCGCTGCATTCACTTTAAATAGGGCACCATCTAAATCCGTTGAAAAGACACCGTATGAATTATGGTTTGGAAACAAACCTAAGCTGTCATTTCTTAAAGTTTGGGGATGCCATGTTTATGTGAAGAAACTTCAACCGGATAAACTCGAACCCAAAGCGGAAAAATGCGTTTTCATAGGATACCCTAAGGAAACGATTGGGTATACCTTCTATCATAGATCCGAGGGCAAGGTCTTTGTTGCCAAGAATGGATCCTTTCTTGACAAGGAGTTTCTCGCAAAAGGTGTGAGTAGTCAGAAGGTAGAACTCGAAGAGGTTATTGAACCTTCTCTTCATGAAATGGCGAGTAGCGCAGCTCCAGAAGTTGTTTCAGAGTTGACTTCACCTAATGAAGAGAGAGCTAATGATATTGATCATGAAACTCCGAAAGAGGACACTACCGAACCTCGCAGGTCAAGCAGGACACGTGCAGCTCCTGAACTGTACGGCAATCCTGTTATGAATTTCATGATTGATGAAATAGATGACCCTGCGACGTATGAAGAAGCGATGATGAGCCCTGATTCCAACAAATGGCTAGAAGCCATGAAATCCGAGATGGAATCCATGTACGAAAACCAGGTTTGGACCTTGGTGGACTTACCTCACGATCGAAAGGCCGTTGAGAATAAATGGATTTTCAAAAGCAAAACTGATGTTGATGGTAATGTAACCATCTATAAGGCTCGACTTGTCGCAAAGGGGTCTCGACAAATTCAAGGAGTTGACTATGATGAGACATTCTCTCCCGTAGCGATGCTTAAGTCGGTTAGGATTATGTTAGCAATTGCTGCATATTTCGATTATGAAATATGGCAGATGGATGTCAAAACTGCATTCCTCAATGGTAATATTGAAGAAGAGTTATATATGATACAACCTAAGGGTTTTGTCGATCCTAAGGATGCTGATAAGGTGTGCAAACTTCAGCGATCCATCTATGGACTGAAGCAAGCATCCCGGAGTTGGAATCTCCGCTTTGATGAGGTGATCAAAGAGTTTGGATTTGTCCAAACTTATGGAGAGGCTTGTATTTACAAGAAAGTGAGTGGGAGCAATGTGGCATTTCTGATATTATATGTGGATGACATATTATTGATTGGAAATGATATAGATCTTTTAAACAGTGTTAAAAGTTATCTAAACAGCAAATTTTTGATGAAGGACCTTGGTGAAGCGTCATATATATTAGGCATTAAAATCTATAGAGATAGATCAAGACGCCTAACTGGGCTATCGTAGAGTACATACCTTGATAAGATATTAAAGAAGTTTAATATGGACGGAAGTAAGAAGGGGTACTTACCTATGTTGCAAGGCAAGACATTGAGTAAGACTCAAAGTCCGGCTACGGCGGAAGAAAGAGAAATAATGGATAAGATATCCTATGCCTCAGCCATAGGCTCTATAATGTATGCCATGCTATGTACAAGACCGGATGTGGAACATGCTATTAGTTTGACTAGTAGGTACCAATCTGATCCAGGTTCGGAACACTGGATAGCGGTCAAGAATATCCTTAAGTACTTGAGAAGAACTAAGGATATGTTTCTTGTATACGGAGGTGAAGAAGAGCTAGTCGCTAAGTGTTATGTCGATGCTAGCTTTGACACTGATCCGGATGACTCTAAGTCTCAATCCGGATATGTATTTCTCTTGAACGGAGCAGCAGTTAGTTGGAGGAGCTCCAAACAACCTGTGGTGGCTGGATCAACGATGGAGGCGGAATATGTTGGTGCTTCAGAAGCAGCGCGAGAAGCGGTTTGGATGAAGGAGTTCATAACGGAACTAGGTGTGGTTCCTAGTGCGTTGGACCCAATGGTGATCTATTGTGAAAATAATGGAGCCATAGCCAACGCCAAGGAACCAAGGTCTCACAAGAATTCCAAGCATATTAAGCGCCAGTTTCACTCCATCCGCGAGCATGTCAAGGATGGAGATATAAAGATTTGTAAAGTGCACACGGACCTGAATGTAGCAGATCTGTTGACTAAAGTACTCCCTAGGGCAAAACATGATCAATACCAGAACTCCATGGGTGTTAGATTTATCACTATATAAACTAGATTATTGTCTCTAGTGCAAGTGGGAGACTGAAGGAAATCTGCCCTGAGAGGCAATAATAAAGTTGTTATTATGTATTCCTTGTATATGATAGATGTTTATTTTGCATGCTATAATTGTATTGATAGGAAACATCAATACACGTGTATTTAATAAACAAAAGGGGTTCCTAGTTATGCCTCTCTTATAGACTAACTTGTTGATTAACAAGATGATCAAGGTTTCCTGATCATGGACATTGGATGTTGTTAATAACAAGGTCACAACATTTGTGAAATGATGTGATGAACATTCATCCGAAGTATAGCATTACGATCAAGTCATTATGTTTATATTTCTATAACATCATACGAAGTAATCTTTATCCTTAGACCATGAGATCATGTTAATTGCTAACACCGGAAGAGTATCTTGATAACATCAAACGTCACACCGTAACAGGGTGACTATAAAGATGGGTTCAGTACTACGAAGGTGTTATGTTGAGGCTCATGGATCAAGAGTGGAATTTGTCAATCCAGATGACGGATAGATATACTCTGGGCCCTCTCGGTGATATCACATTAGGATAGCTTGCAAGCAAGTGATGTGATCACTAGAATGTTATATCACGGGAACGAGAAAAGAGTGCATGTCGGTAACGAGATCAAACTAGGTATGGAGATACCGATGATAGAATCTCGGACATGTAATATATCGAGAGACAAAGGGATTTAGTTACAAGCGCTAAAGGTTCTTACGATCACAGGAGTCATCGTTGAATGTGTAGGAGTCAGTACGGATCTCCAGGTCCCGCTGCTGATTATTGATCGGAGAAGGGTCTCGATCATGTCTGCATTATTCACGAACCGTAGGGTGGCACACTTAAGAGTTAGCGGACACCATTTTGGAGCACATATGTTTCAGACGAAAGAATTGCAAAGTGCAGGAATTGTTTCAATTGAAACCGGAAATTGTTTCGGGTGAAATTGCAGAAGGTGGTGCTGCATGTGATATTGAAATATTGCAAGGGGCTATATGTGAATGTTTGTTAATTAAAGTAATTAACAAAATTCTGAATAAATTTAATAAAAGAGTTTTATTAAATGAGAGAGCATTAAATTTGGAGAAATTTAATGCATTTAAAGTGGAGACTTTAAAAGGGAATGTGAAGAGGCATTTTAATGTGGAGGGGTTACCACCACTTGAATGGGGGAGGTGAGGGGTCACCCCCCATGCGCCGGCCATGGAGAGAGGGGGCACCCCCCTCCTCCTATAAAAGGCCACCCATTCCCTCCTTCATCCTCACACCTCCTTGTGAAGGATCTCTCCCCCCTCTAGAATTATTCCCCCATGGTCTCGGACTAGCGAGATACATGTTCCCGGTCGCATTTCGTCTGGAAGGAGTTGTTGCTTCCGCTGGATCGCTGGAAAGAGGAGGTGGAGGTTGTCCGGTGGCTTGAACGTGTGTGCGAGTGCGGATGCGCTGCTGAGTTGCGGCGCTCGGACTTCCTCACGATCTTGAGATCGGCAAGTGTACGACTACATCAACCACGAGTTCCTACTCGTTAACAAAACTCGTTGTCTTCGAGGGTAAGTTCTCCATAGATGTATGTCCACCCGTTGCTCTGTATCTTGGCGTGTAGTTCTCATCGTAGGAAATTTTTTGTTCTCTATGTTGCGGACCCAACAAAGTTGTGTGTGTGTGTGTGAATTCCTTGTCTATCTGTTGCATCCAAATGTTATCACTATCTACCTTTTGGTTATGAACTGTTGGTACATTCCATACCGTCAGGCCTTTGTAAACCGACGCGATCTATCTGATTCGTTGTATACCGGTGCGATCTATCTTACTCTTTGTTATCTGATGCTATCTTGTGGGGGTGTTTGTTTCCGTAGTTGCTAATCTTTAGGTTCATCTTAAGAAGAAGGTGTTGGGATATATGTTTTACTGATTCATGTGCGGAGTAATGATTTGAGTGCGGGATGGAGTCGCGACCATACCACTACTTTTATCATTCGCTCTTGTATATTGAATTGGTAGAGTTACTAATCTTGATTCGTTAAGTGGTTTTGCGCATATAGTGGTATTTTAATGCCAAAATTTGCGGAAATTTTTTCTTTGTTAACTTGTGTATCACACTCCTTGTCCAGTCGTGTGCGCTATGCTTAATATCTTCTAGGTGCTTTGAACTTTGTTGATATTTTAATATCATCTTAGTAAATTGTATCCTTTAAATATTGGTTAATTCCATTTTGGTACTATTTTGGATTATTATTATTCTCCATTATGGTACTGACTTGAGTTTTATACCAATCACAGGATGGCACCACCACGCTGTTCTGAGGAGGACATACCACCTAAACTGGGGGCTGCGTTGGCAAGTATTGCTAATGCCTTGGGAGCAATGCAGCAGAACCAGCAGCGATTTGAAGAAAGTGTCAGAAGGAATGAGTTTGTTCCGCTACCTCCAGCTCCCAAGCGAGGAGACATCAAGAGTTTTCTGAAGTTCAACCGGCGCCACTTTGAGGTGTCTGATCAGCCACTTGATGCTGATGATTGGCTGCGTGAGATGTCAAGGTTGCTGATGACTGCTGATGTTCCTGAGCAAGAATGGGTAAAATGTGCCACTCACCTTCTCAAGGGAGATGCAGCTCTGTGGTGGGAGAATTACCTCAAGGCAAACCACTCTGGTTTTCAGTCTACTTGGGTGCAGTTCACTGGGGATTTCAAAGAGCAATACCTGTCAGAAATTGTCATGGAAAGGATGAAGGAAGTGTTTCTCAACCTCAAGCAGGGCAATGACAATGTCAATACCTATATCAGAAACTTCATGAACGTTTCTCGGTATGGTGGCGATGAGATCTCTGATGACAAGAAGAAGCAAAAGAGGTTCAGGCAAGGGCTCAATGCATCTATCAAATATGCAATCACTCATGCAAGGCTGGGGTCTTTTCTAGAACTCCAACATACAGCTCTGCAGGAAGAAGCAAGTAGGCAAGTGTTTGAGGAGTCCAAGAAACACAGCCGCGACGCATCAAGCTCTTCAGCTATGACAGCTCCTTCTAAGCGCCGTGTGTGGGTTCCTAACACCCCGCCGTCGCTCCCGGCTCCACCAAGACCGTCAAGCTACGCGGCAAGTCCACCAAACTCCTTCACCATGGCTCCTAGGGGCTCCAACCACAACTACCCTGGAGCGCCTGGCGGAGTCCTTGGCTACGCTGCTCCACGTCCACCTGGTGCCTGTTACACCTGTGGAAACACTGGGCATCAACACTGGAGTTGTCCATTGAACAACAAAGCTCTTCCACCACCACCTCCAAGACCCGTGGCAAGTTCTTCTATGGTTCGTGCACCTCCACCTCGGGCTCTCAACATCAACACCAAGCCTGGGTCTACGGTTGCTCGTGCCAACTGTGTCAACGTCGCTCAAGCTGAGCATGCACCTAGAGTTGTGATGGGTATGCTTCCTGTTAACTCAGTTCCTGCACGAGTTTTATTTGATTCTGGTGCATCACATTCATTCGTGTCATACAAGTTTGCAGAGAGTAATGGGTTACCTTCTGATGCTTTACCAACTCGCCTCATGGTGCAATCTCCTGGATCAAACACGAGGGCTTCTAAAATCAGCCATGGCAATCAAATTGAGATTGGTGGTTCTTTGTTCCCGGCTTCCTTAATTATTCTGGGCAATTCTGACATTGATGTTATCTTGGGCATGGATTGGTTAACAGCAATGTAGCTGTGATTGATTGTGCTGAACGCTCGGTTTCTTTGAAAATTCCTGAAGGCCATATAGTCTATTCCCCAAGTCTGACTCCAGCAATTCAGCTTTTCTCTTTGGTGGCTCTTAATGATGATGCTATGGAGGCTATTCAGAGTGTTCCGGTGGTCTGTGAATTCCTAGATGTTTTTCCTGAAGAGTTGCCAGGTATGCCTCCTAACCGAGAGGTCGAGTTTGTGATTGAGCTTGAACCTAGAACCGCTCCTATCTCCAAGCGGCCTTATAAAATGGGTCCTGCTGAATTAGCTGAACTCAAATGTCAGCTTGATGAACAAGAGAAGTTGGGTTTCATTCAACACAGTACTTCTTCTTGGGGTAGCCCAACCATCTTTGTGAAGAAGCGAGACAAGACTGATAGACTTTGTGTTGACTATCGGGCTCTCAATGCTAAAACCATCAAGAATAAATATCCCCTTCCGCGGATTAATGATCTCTTCGATCAGCTAGCTGGAGCTATGGTATTCTCTAAGCTTGACTTGAGAAGTGGATACCATCAGATCAAGATTCGCAAGGAAGATGTTCCTAAAACAGCTTTCACCACCCGCTATGGCCTGTATGAGTACACGGTCATGTGTTTCGGTCTCACCAACACACTTGCCACCTTCTCGAGGCTTATGAACTTGGTTTTCATGGAGTATCTTGCTAAGTTCGTCGTGGTCTATCTAGATGACATTCTAGTCTATTCTAAGTCAAAGGAAGAACATCAAGAACACCTTTGGTGTGTCTTAAACAAGCTTCGTGAGAACCGTTTGTATGCAAAGTTCTCCAAGTGTGAGTTCTGGCTGCCTGAAGTCACCTACCTTGGTCATGTCATCTCTGCCAAGGGCATTGCCGTTAACCCAGAAACTGTTCGGACAATTGTTGACTGGCTTCCACCCAAAAATGTCAAAGAAGTCTGAAGTTTCCTTGGTTTGGCTAGTTACTGTCTTCGCTTTGTTTAGAACTTCTCGAAGATTGCGAAGCCTCTTACCGATCTCCTCAAGAAAGGCAAGAAATACCTCTGGTCTCCTGCATGTCAAGCAAGCTTTGCAACACTCAAAGAAAAGCTCACTTCCACACCAGTCTTGATTCCTCCAGATACATCAAAGCCTTTCCAGATATTCTGTGACGCCTCCTTGCAAGGATTGGGTGCAGTCCTTATGCAAGAAAAACAAGTTGTTGCTTATGCCTCTTGACAGTTGAAGACGCATGAGATCAACTATCCTACACATGACCTCGAACTCGCAACAGTTGTCTTTGCTTTGAAAGTATGGAGGCATTACTTGCTTGGCAACCGTTGTGAGATCTTTTCTGATCACAAGAGTCTAAAATACATCTTCACACAACCTGATCTCAACGTTCGTCAGAGGAGGTGGATTGAAGCAATTAATGATTTCTCATGGTGGAAGAACAACAGCCTCTCTTGTGCGAGGAATTCCGCCAACTCAACCTTGAAATTGTGGAACAAGGGTATCTTCTGAATCTTCTAGCAACCCCTCTCTTGGAAGAAAAGATTCGTGCTAGTCAGCGAGGTGATGCTTACGCCAAAAACATCATCTCCAACATTCAGCTGCCGAGGTATGAGTCCTTCCACGTCGATGATCAAGGAGCTCTATTCTTTGAACACTAGATGTTCGTTTCGAACGACCCGGGATTGAGAGAGCAAGTTCTTAAGGAGGCGCATGATTCTGTTCTTTCTATCCACCCTGGCAGCACTAAGATGTACATGGACTTGAAAACACAATATTGGTGGCCTGGGTTGAAACAATGTTGTGCCAAGTATGTCTCCGAGTGTGATGTCTGCCGTAGAGTTAAAGCTGTCCATCAGAAACCCTCCGATCTTCTATAGCCATTGAAACCTCCGGAATGGAAATGGGAGAAAGTAGAGATGGACTTCATAACTGGTTTTCCAAGGTCGCAGAAGGGCAACAATGCAATCTTTGTTGTCATAGACAGACTCTCTAAAGTGGCTCACTTCTTTCCCGTCAAGGAAACAATTTCTGCAATTCAGTTGGCTGAGCTCTATATCAACAGAATTGTCTCTCTATATGGGGTTCCTCTTGAGATCAGCTCAGACCGTGGAAGCAGCTTCACTTCCAAGTTCTGGGGAAGTTTCCAAAATTCTTTGGGAACAAAATTGAACTTCAGCATAGCTTACCACCCTCAGTCGCAAGGACAAGTTGAAAGGATCAATCAGATTCTGGAAGATATGCTCCGTGCTTGCGTTATCTCTTTCGGCATGAAGTGGAAGAATGCCTTCCTTATGCTGAATTCTCTTACAACAACAGCTTCTAGAAAAGTCTAAAGATGGCACCATTTGAGGTTCTCTATGGTCGCAAATGCAGAACTCTGATTGGTTGGTCGGGTGCAGGTGAAAGAACATTGTTTGGTCCCGACATTGTAACTCAAGCGGAGGAGAAGGTTCACATCATTCTTGAAAACCTGAAGGTTGCTCAAAGTCGCCAGAAGAGCAACTATGACAGAAAGCACATGGACATGGAGTATGTCCATGGTGATCTCGTTTACCTTCATGTCACTCCCATGAGGGGCACGCACCGGTTTGGTATCAAAGGAAAGTTGGCTCCTAGATACATCGGTCCTTTCAAAGTTCGTGGAAGAAGAGGAGAAGTTGCTTATGCTCTTGAGCTCCCTGAAAAACTCAAGGTCCATGATGTGTTCCAGATCTCTCAACTCAAGAAGTGCTTCAAGGATCCCGGCAGGACCGTGGACCATGAACTCATCAATCTCCAAGAAGATCTGTCTTATCAAGAACACCCCACAAAAATCCTAGAAGTCGCAGAAAGAAGGACTCGCAACAAGTCCATCAAGTTCTGCAAGGTGCAGTGGTCGCACCATTCCGTTGATGAAGCCACTTGGGAATGCGAGGACGAGCTCCGTGCCAAGTATCCTACCCTCTTCGTGTCTTCTCTTTCCTAGAATCTCGGGAAGAGATTCTTGTTTAGTGGGGGAGAGTTGTAGCATCCCATCTGTCTAACATCTGTAATGCTACATGGTCTAGTAATATAATTGCTACTTCCTACATATAATTGTGGCATCATAATTATATCATGCTCATGTCATCATGCCACCTTGCATTTGAGCATCATATAAAACCCTTTTTCATTTGGTTCTTATCTCATATGTACTATTAATTGTATTTGGCTCTTGATATCTTGTATTTGGTTCTTGATAAATCCTTGATGCCCAAGTTGAGTTGGGGGCATATCTTTTATTAACTTCACCACCTTCACTTGTCACCACCTTATAATTCCACCATCCTAATTATCCATGAGCTTTTACATTTTTTCTTTGGCATTTAAATCTAGCTCATGTGGGTTGGGATGGATCCACTTCTATTACCACATGCTCTCACACTAGCATCAGGTTGTTTTCACATTATTGATATGTGGAGCCACCTTTGCATGCATTATGAGTGCTACCCCTTTTCTAGCTTCCATATGGAGTGGTTTGGAATAGTTGCTCATGTTGGAATATTGTTGAGGATATTAAACACCTAGTGGAATATACACACTAGCATGTCCCATTTATATTCAAATATGACCATCTCCTTCTACTCCACATGGAACATCCTTTTCAATTCATTTAGCTTGGCCTTAGCTCCATATTTTGGAATGCATGTGAATAAATGCCATGAGACCTTATTATTGTTTTAACAAAATGATCATGGCATTTATTACTTATGCATGGGCCATGCAAGTCACCACCATCTTGTGCTCCTTTGGTTTCCTTTGTTTTGTTTGAATATTTTTCTTTTGTGAGTTCCCTTTTCTCTCAACCCTCATCATCTTGGACCTAGTTCCTTGCATTGTGAATCATACCTCACCCCTCATCTCCATCTCCTCCATACCCCCATGCACTTGATCATGAACAAAAACCCTACACTCTAATCTCTCATGCCACCACCCTCATCACCCCACCCATGTGCATGTCACTCATGCCATGCCTTGTAAAACCCTAACCCATCTACCCCGCCACCCTAGCCAGCCCCATGCCAAGGCACCACCCCCATCTACCCCTAATCTAAACCCTAACCGAGCCTCCCTATCCTTTTCTCTCTACCACCCGAGCCACCTCACCACCCCTCCAACCCTAACCCTACCCAAGACAAACCCACCTCCCTGTCCTCGCCCTGGGCCCCAGCTGTAGCCCTCGCCCTGCTGTGCTTGGCCGAGCACGTGAGGAGAAGGAGGAGAAAGGTGGCCGAGCCACCTTTTTCTCCACCGAGCCCACGGCACCCCTCCCACTGTCCCTATCTACCCCTCCCCTTCCCGCGTGACTTCCCCAGATCTACCAGGGCACTGCCATCCCCCTCTTCTTCCCCCACCTACCGCCACCCTCTCCCTTCCATCTCCGGCGACCGCCATCGGCATCGTTTTCTACCGCAGCAGCGAGGAGGCGGGCGTGGTGCGTGGGCCGTCGAGGAAGAACAGGGACCACCCTTGCATCGCCCCTGTACACGGCACCTAAGAGGAGAAGGCCACCCCCGCTGTATGCCGACGTCGCCCGAGACAAAACCCTAGCTCGCCGGCGTCAGCTACGTCGCCGATCCGCCGCTCCCCGGCCCGATCCAACCCCTCCAGCAGCCCCACGGTGAGCTTCCTAACCTCCTAGACATCCCCGCAGTCGTCGTCGCTGCCTGGACTCGCCGGACTTTTTGTCGAGCGCACTCTATGTGCTGGCGTGCGCGCGTTTCTGCTCGCTGTGCGCCGCAGTAGGTTCACCTAGACGCACCGCCGCTCACTAACACCAACCTTAGCCAGCCCCAGTGGTCAACGCCGCCTGCGCGCGCGGCAGATCACGGGTTCATGCCCCCGCTGCGCCGCCTGCCGTTTCCGTCAGATTCATAAGAAACTGTGGAAGAAAAACAGTACCGCGTGGTACATTTGCAGAACCCCCCTCCCCCCCCACACACCTTTTTGTCAGCTCAACCCGCACTCTTTCCGACCCACCTGTCAGCGTCTCTGGGCGTTTTACAAAAAGGGACCTGGGGTTCCAAATCCTCAACCCGCAGTCCTCCCTCTGCGCCGCGTGGCCAGCCCACTCCCTGCCTCTATCACGTGGGCCCCGTTTGGCGCCGGACCCATCGGTCAGTCGCTGCGGCTGTCTTCCCTCGCGGTGCAAAAGGTTTTCACCATGCCGTTTCGTCAGTCAGCATCGGTCCCACCTGTCTGTGACTGTGGCTAGATCTGCCTGGGTATAAAAAGTGTCTGCGTTTATCTGTTTTAAATAAAACATTTTCAGAAAATGTTTAAATATGATTGAATTCTGTTTTTAATAACTTTTAATTTGTAATTCCAAATAATACAAATAATATATGTTTTTGAATCAGAAAAATGTGAGGAATTCAAATATGCTATTCAAAATATTATTTGAGCACTTTAAATTTTCGAAATTGTTTAAATGTAATAAAAATTTCTTTTCTTAATTAATTAATAACTTTAAAACTACAACTCCAAATTCGACAAATAATATGTCTAAATCGATCAGCGCGACGAGCCCGTCCTAACTATGCATTCCATGTTCTGAATTGCAGCATGCGTCATATAAATATAAAAGTATACAGCAACTTATTTGGGAGCAAAACATGACTAAAACTTAATAAAATGCTTTATTCTTGTACCCCACACCTCACCCATGCCATGCTACATTATTTCCATGTAAATTATGCATCATTCATCATGGCATGCTTGTTTGCTTGTCGCATTTTATTCATATGCTTGTGCACCTTATTTATGTTGGCCCTTGTTTGTTTGGTTCTTCTTCGAATAGACGCCGAGCAGGGGAAATATCAGGAATCCTAGGAGTACTACCCAGATCCATCTCTCGCTTCAACTGAGCTGCCAGGCAAGCACTACCACATGCTTGCATACATATAGTACATATTGCCTCTATCTTATTCTTGCATCATTGAGTCACGATTGCATTAAATTGAATCCCAAGTACTGCATAGCCTTTACTTTTAAACCCCACAGAAGCTTGTTCCTCCATCCCATGAGCCATTACTACAGGAGTTGTTTGAGCCATGCGAGTCGTAGAACAGCATGTGTAGGGTATGTGAGTGTCTGAGGAATAATGAGGTACCTAAACAACTTAACCTGAGTAGTAATGGGATAACTAATGAAAGAGGCACCGGTGAGCAATATCTGCTATTTGGTTTTCATGCTCACTTGTGTCCCGTAGGACCCCGAGTACTTGATTCCTGTTCCTTGACTATACGCACTATCCACATCCGGGAGGCCGTGGACCCCCCTGAGCCAGAGCTTGATTCATTTCTATTTCTTGGGGCCACAAGGTAGTTTGGGGCTTTATTACTATCATGTACTTATGCCATGTTTTACCGTTTTATCTAAGATTGTGCGTGGAGCACCTATACTGTTTTGGATCGCGCCACGTTTTCGCGGTATCGACAAGTCCAGTCACACTTTCGGGTTCCCAGTCGTTTACAGCGGTCGTCGCAAACCCTGGGTCCGTTCTGGAGCTGGCCAACTTCGTTGTGGGTAGCTTAGTGGGGTGGCCCCCTGAAATATTTCAGAATCCTGTGATCGCTTTGTCATGAATGCCTCGTTGGGTTTTGATTTGGTTTTTCCGAGGTTGATCGAGTGTGTGTTGCTATTTGTGCACCCCTGCAGGGTAAATCTTTCTGAAAGCCGTGTCCGCGGTTATGGACGACTTGGAGCACAGTTTCTCGATCATAGACAAGTATAACTAAAGTACCGCTTTTAATTTGACTAAGTGCCTGACTAGTAAATAGTGCAATACTCATGGAATGGTTAATAAAACTGCCAACGGATGGGTTGTTCGTCCGCTTTCTCGTTGGTAAGCGAGGAGGATGGATCTGTTATTTATACTGTTATAACTGCTGTTACCAATTAACGGACATCCGTCTATCAGTGGTTAGGCGGATGGTTAGCGAGTATCTATAGACTTGTTAGTTATTATCTTTTATTGCAATTGCGTCACCCCAAGTATATGTCCCCTTTAGAGGCATAAAGACTTGCTGAGTACCCCTAGGGTCTCACACAATAAATTGTTTGATTCAGATGAACAGGTGTATTCGCAAGATGGATACTGGGTGGAGGAGACGGATGCTATTGGCAATGATCACTCGGTGTAGAGATTCCGGGGATGGGGATCCGTGAGATCTGTGGGCGGGATGTGTTTATTTATGTGGCATCTTATATCGATTTGCTTCTTATCCGTACTCGGATCTTGTTTCGCCTGATATTCTGATGTTTGATGTATGAGGAGCTATCCTAAACTATTATCTCTATCTAGGATATTTGGATCTTGCCGTATGGCATTGCAATATTTCTATTTCTTTTAGATGGAATGGCTCTGAGAACTATTGTATGGTAGCTTGCATACATACTCACTTGTGTATGTATTTGATCTCTTCGCCTGTTGCCTACGCCGCTCGCTCTTGTCCCGATGTCTCGGAAGTGGTTAGGACGGCCGACGGGTCTACACGTGGGCGGTCCTCTAGGCCCCCGCTGTACTATTTTAACCACTTCCGTTTCATCCAGGCTTGAACTTAGAGCGTAGTGTCCGAGGTAGTTACATCAGCCACTTCACGAGGCCAGGCTTACCGATGCTGGCCACCGCCGCCAGTTCCTAAGCGAGCTAGGGAGTTCGGGAACACGTGCGACTCAGGCGAACTAACAAAGGGGTACACAGGAGTCTCGAGCGACTCGTTTCCAGGATGATTCCGAGGGTGGGAGCTCGGAAACTCTCGTCGTGGAGGGACACGCGCGAGAGGTGGGCGTGGAATTGTTTCCACTTTCCGATCCTCAATTCCTTAGCCATCCAAACAAGAGAATTTGGGCCAGATTTCCAGGATTCCAATTCTATGTCCCAATTCAGTGCATCCAAACACATGGTTAGGGTTTTCGTCCCGAGAGGCTTTTATAGGCGGAAGGGCAAGGTCGGTGGAGTACCAGGGGCCCACACCCCCTAGTGGTGCGCCCCCCAGGCCGCGCCGCCACCAGGTGTAGCCGCCCTGGTGCGCCACTTCGTCTCCCCTACGGACTACGTGTTGCTTCGGGTAAAATATTGATTTTGGATTTTGTCCGGTCCAATTCCGAGAATATTTCCTTACTAGCTTTTTTGAAACCAAAAACAGCAGAAAACGGGCAACTGGCACTGTGGCATCTTATTAATAGGTTAGTTCCAGAAAATGTGTAAAAATACTCCAAAGTGTGAAAAACATAAGAAAGTAGATATAAAACAAGCATGTAACATCAAAAATTATATATACGTTTACGACGTATCAACATCCCCAAGCTTAACTCCTGCTCGTCCTCGAGTAGGTAAGTGATAAAAAAGAATAATTTTTGAGGCGACAGGCACCATCATAAACTTGATCAAGGTATTTGTAAAACATTGATAGCTGGGATCATAGTACTCCAACATAGCATGAAAGATATAGTTCTAACAATAAGACATAGCAACTATGTTGTAACATGAAAAGGTACAAACAAAAGATTCATGAATAACAATGCTTTGAAAGAAGTTTGTTTGTTTCACATATAGAAAACATAATGAGAATGATATTCAGCTTGTCCCTCATAGTGTAGCAAAACATAAATGCATAGGACACCTTCAAAGTTCATAAGGGTGACTAGATACAAATAGTTTAAGGACAAGCAATATCAAAGTTATGAATCAATCAACAAGTTTTGGGACAATGCACATTAAACTAAGACTGACCACTATGCTCTCTCAATAGGTGCATAAATATAGAAGATGGAGACTCAACATAAAAGTAAAAGAAAGGCCCTTCATAGAAGGAAGCACGGATTCAAATCTCATAAAGAGCTTCCAAAAATTATGGTTCTTATTAGCTTTCAGCTCTCATTGTCCCTATCATAAGCATCTTTTGGTGATTAAGGTTAAAGTGAACAAATATGAGGATATGCTTGACAAGTTATAAGCTAAAATCTCATGCGCCTTACTTACGAGTATCGAACCTCATGCTACTCAACTTTAGTCGCAGGTAAGTTCTTGTCATTGTAAGTACATGTGTATCATAGAGAACCGCCAACGGGGTACCCCTTCCCGATGATACAGAATCTTTCCCATATCAAAATGACAAGGCAAGCAGACAATGAGCATCTCAACGATCTTTTTGTATCCAATTTGCATAGGGTTTTCCCCTTTTTTTGGATGCTTCACAGATTGCTCACTATGGTTATGCTGCATGTTTCCACTATAATTAGGTATGGCGTAGACTAGCCGCCTAGGCGTTTCTCTAACACATATATGAACTCCATGAGCCTTATAGGCTCCCCTTTCATTTCACACCGCCGGGGTCCATAAGAAAAAGAACATGATATCAACTAAATAAAGTGCAATGTTGAAAGCGTTCACCATTGTAACATGGTTCTGCTAATTCACAACTTACAAAACGCAAGCATATACGCAACATAGATGGGTACAATGGTTCAAGTTTATTAAGTGCAAGAAAGTAAATTGTGCCATCAAGTTCGTGAGAGCTTTAATCACTATTTTTCACATAACAAGTTTAATTTGGAAGGTAGATAAAAATATGAATAACTTGGAATAGCAATAATGCTAATTGGTATGTATGGTGGACTCTTTGGAATAACTTGGTTTTATTTGGAGTTGGATGTAGGAGTGGAACTCATACTTGGTACATGTGGAAGGGCAACAAAAGACTGGGAGCGACCAACTAAGAGAGCAATAATGGTCATAATCATGTAAAGTGACAAAACATTATTTATTAAAGCATAAAATGATATTACAAGTCGAAAAATAAATGATCATAGAGGCTATGGTGACTTGGTATAGTATTAACATGGTGTGAGCATGCGCCAACACTACAAGAAATGTGTTAACGTGTGACCTTATCATAGTGACTGGAATGGAATCGTCATAGATCTATGACGATTTCGCACTAGATAGTAATAAGCTATCTAGAGAGGTTAAAACCTTATAGAATTACGACATTTTGTGCCGGAATCATCGTAATTTCATCATATTAAATCGTCACAACCTATACGTTACAACTTAGAGCCTTATTTATACCCCATTATGACCAATTTAAATCATCATATAGTCTAAAATATGATACGTTGATTGACTAGATGGCCACATCAGCAATTATGTCTACCTGACATGTCTATGTGTCCATTTTTAACTACGTGTCATATACATGTGTAAATATATGTTTTTATTCCGCAAAAAGAAGTCGACCTGGTGTTTGAACCAACGACCTCTCATACACCTCAGGGTAACTAACCACTAGGACAAACAATCGTAGTTGTACTATAATTGTAACTCCACATATAATTCTTTTGAGACTGCCGCCCGCCCTCTTTCAGAAATAATGTGCAAAAAAGGAGATCCCGCTGGGGGTCGAACCTACAACCCCTTGCACTCCTTGGCCGAAGGCAACCACCAAGCCAACGTTATTTTCTTGTCTTCATATAGCGCGCCATGTTTATTAATCTTTAGCTCGTCTGTTGGGCCTTGACCACAGAACTCGATTAGGTAAATTAAATTTGTTTAGCCCATCTGTTGGGCATTGGCCACAGCCCGTCTGTTGGGCCTTGGACACAGCACTTCACACGCGGTAAATTAAACTCGGACCAGCTCGACTGGCTCGGCTATGTTTTTCTTTTGTTTTTTCTGTTTTCTTAATTCTTTTGTATCTCTTTCATATGAAGTCCAAATGAAATGATTTTTGTCTCTATATTTTTATAAAATTCATTAGATCATCTTAGATTGTTAATCAGGAATACTTTTATTATAACAATAGTGGATTTACTAATTCCACATTAGTTCATAGTAGAGACACTAGAATAATTCAAAATATGATCTTGAAATTAGGGTTTTTAATTCAAAATTTTAGGTGAGTGCAATGGATATTTGAAATATTTGAAGTTTGATATTTTCCTTGCAACTATGTCAAATAAAATGATGCGATGTGAAGGTTTTATATTGTTCGGACCTTTTTGAAAGTCTTATGCCCGTGTTAAACTATGGTCAAAACGGCGGGCATAAAGATTCTTAACTCGGGGATGCGCCTCGCTAAACTTGCATTGGATCTCTGATAAAATGGCATATTGTGAACCAAAAAATTATTTTTACAAAAAATCATGAGCATTAGATCATCTAACTATAGTTCAAACCGGACCCACTTCCTACTGATTCGGCGGGAATTTTCTTTTTCACCAGGGGTGGATGAAAAGGTTTTAAAATCCCCGATTGGGACATTGTTTATGTAAGGTGGTCTAGTATTTTTGAAAAATGAGGTGATAGCATTTTTGAATTGAACATTTGGTGTTGATTCATAAAACGCCCTGATTTTGGCACTCGAAAAATAGAAAATGGTTTTTCCGTGCGATGAAAAAGAAAACTTTCTCCTGTAATATTGTTTGCCATCCCAATATACACATGTGTGCACAATATGGGCACATTATCACAAACTATGTCGTAATTCTAGCCATAACATTGGTCATTTGGCTTGAAAGCCATGAAACCTCGAACATGATAGGTCATTTCTGTGAAGGTTTTTTCAAGATGCAATCAATATACCAAGTTTGGTATTTTTCCTTGCAACTATGTCACATAATATGATGTCACGCGAAGGTTTTATATTGTTCGGATCATTTTTGAATTTTTTATGCCCGCAAACTATGGTCAAAATGGCGGGCACGAAGGTTCTTAGCTCGGGGACGAGCCTTGCTAAACTTGCATTGGATCTCTAAAGAAACATGATATTATGACCCTAAAAATGATTTTTCCAAAAAATCAAGAGCATTATATCATGTACCTGTAGTTCAAACCGGACCCACTTCCTATTGATTCGGCAGGAATTTGACTTTTTCACCAGGAGTGGATGAAAAGGTTTTAAAATCTCCGGTTGGGACATTGTTCATGTTAGGTGGTCTAATATTTTTGAAAAATGAGGTGGTAGCATTTTTGAATTGAACATTTGGTGTTGCTTCACAAAACGTCCCGATTTTGGCACTCGAAAAATAGAAAATAGTTTTTTCGTGCGACGAAAAACAAAACTTTCTCCTGTAACTTTGTCTCTGATCCCAAGATGCACATGCATGCACAATATAGGCACATTATCACAAACTATGCCGCAATTATAGCCATAACATTGGTCGTTTGGCTTGAAAGCCATGAAACCTCGAACATGATAGGTCATTTCTGTGAAGGTTTTTTTGACATGCAATTAATATACTAAGTTTGGTATTTTTCCTTGCAAATATGTCACATAATATGACACCACACGAAGGATTACATTGTTCGGACCGTTTTTAAATTTCTTATGTATGTTTCAAAAATTTCTCATTTCAAACTATGATCAAAACGGCGGGCATGAAGATAGGGGATGAGCCTCGCTAAACTTGGTTTAGATATCTGAAAAAATATCATATTGTGAACCTAAAAATGATTTTTGCAAAAAATCAAGAGCATTAGATCAAGTACCTGTAGTTCAAACTGGACTCACTTCCTACCGATTCGGCAGATATTTGTCTTTTTCACCAGGGATGGATGAAAAGATTTTAAAATCCCCGGTTGGGACAATCTTCATGTAAGGTGGTCTAATTTTTTTTTAAAATGGGGTGGTAGCATTTTTGAATTGAACATTTGGTGTTGTTTCACAAAACACCCCGATTTTAGCACTCAGAAAATGGAAAATGCCATTTCGGTACGATGAAAAGGAAAACTTTATCCTGCAACATTGTTCGCCATCCCATGATACACATGCATGCACAATATGGGCACATTATCACAAACTATGCCCCGATTCTAGCCATAACATTGGTCGTTTGACTTGAAAGTCATGAAACCTCGAACATGATAGGTCATTTCTGTGAAGGTTTTTTCGAGATACAATCAATATACCAAGTTTGGTATTTTTCCTTGCAACTATGTTACATAATATGACACCACGCAAAGGATTTACAATGTTCAGACCGTTTTTTAATTTCTTATGTCTGTTTTAAAATTTTCCTATTTCAAAATATGGTTAAAACGGCGGGCACAAAGATAGGGGACGAGGCTCGCTAAACTTGGATTGGATCTCTGAAGAAACATCATATCGTGAGTCTAAAAATGATTTTTTAAAAAAATCATGAGCTTTAGATCATGTACCTATAGTTCAAACCGGACCCACTTCCTTCCAATTCGGCAGACATTTGTCTTTTTCACCAGGGATGGACGAAAAGATTTTAAAATCCCCGGTTGAGACATTATTCATGTAAGGTGGTCTAGTATTTTTTTTAAAAATGGGGTGGTAGCATTTTTGAATTGAACATTTGGTGTTGTTTCACAAAACACCCCAATTTTAGCACTCGGAAAATAGAAAATGCATTTTGGTACGATGAACAGGAAAATTTCCTCCTGCAACATTGTTCGTCATCCCAATATGCACATGCGTGCATAATATGGGCACATTATCACAAACTATGCCATGATTCTAGCCATAACATTGGTCGTTTGGCTTGAAAGCCATGAAACCTCGAATATTATAGGTTATTTCTGTGAAGGTTTTTTTAAGATGTAATAAATATACCAAGTTTTAAGATACTATATCATATAAATGACACAATGCGAAGGTCTTCTATTTATTCGATTTTTTTTGAGCTAGCTATGCCAATTTCAAACCAAGGACACCTATCCAGCCAGTCAGAATGCAAAACGAGGGTACCCACGGATCACCCACTAAAACGGATCTTGACCGTCCACGAGCGCTCGATCCAACGTTGTGGAACTCATCTGAGACCATCAGCCAGCGAAAAATTTGTACCTTGGCGCTGGAGAGGTTCAATTTTGCCGCGTGAGACCAAAAGTCTAGGTTAGGCCACCCCAGTCTCACCCTACTCACCCATGGCCCAAACCACCCCTCTACACCTCACCCACCCGCGTCTCCTCTCCCCCTCATCCACCCGCGTGCGCCACCTTCGTCGCCATACCATCTCCTATGTCACCGCTACCACATCACCAGCCACCCGACACCTCGACGCCCCTCCTCCTCCTGCGCCACCTCCGCCCTCTCACTGTCGACACCCATCTCCCGGCATGGGATTTCTCCCCTGCGCCCAACCCCACCTAGATCGAGGGAGAAACCCCACCGTGCTTCCTGTCCAGTCACCGAAGGTCAATGGAGGGGATAGCGCCCCTGCTGACGCTGGTGCCCTGCACGGCGAGGAGGCAGAGGTGGGTTCTGGGCCTGGGTCAGACCCCATACTTGGCCGTCTCCTCGCTGCCCACCGGGTTGTTGACTCGATTTTCTAATCCCTATGCAGATGGCGGTGATAGCGGCGTGCGGGACCGACGGGGGCGCTTGCGGCAGCGGTAGCCATCGCGGCTGCCGTGGCGGTGCAGAGGCTGCTGCTCTTCTCGTGGTTACACATGTTCAGGGGAATCCCCCTTTCTTCCCGAGAACCTAAGCGCCGCTGCTCGCTGGACAAGCAAGCCTCACGGCACACCAGAGCATTTGCGCCTCCTCGCTCCCTCCGGCTAATCTCCTAGCCTTCACCGCATCCCGGGACCTCCTGTCGCCAATTTTAGCTAACCCTAGATGCTCGCCTGATAGCCGGCGTTGAAGACGACGGGCCAATCCTCGCGCGGTGATTCTCGCCTCTAGATTGGCCTTGTCGTTGATTCACCGGCCTTTTCTCATCCATGACATGAAGCCAGGTCACCGGACGCCTCCTAGGTCACCGCCGTGCGCTACTCCACCGGCGCCTTCGTGGGGTCGCCCGACAGCAGGGAGGCCATGGACACGGTCGTGACCGCCGAATCCCAAGGACTGGTCGTCGCGTCCATGACCTGCAGGAGCGTGCCCGCAAGCCCCGTCGCTGACGCCGCGGTTCAGCAGGACCTCATCTACATCAAGCAGGTCATTTCCCCTTTACTCGCGCTCAAATCGACTGTGTAATTGCCATCCAATTTACCACAGAAACTATATTATATCAAGCTAACCAATTTGGATCCACCGGCTGGAAGGAGGATTTTGCGCACCATCTACCCGACAAGTCCTGCAGGTTCTCTTGTTCCCTTGGGTGATGTCTCGGCCTCAACTACGATGGCCCGCTGGTGAGCACCGTGTTTCTGTCTCCTCTATTTGATCTATCTACTCTGACCATCAAGTCCAATGTGTGTTTGTGGTGTTGAATGGCTACTAGGTTTATAATTTTTTTAAACTAGTGACGAGAAGAAGCTGATATCTTCTCTAGTCAAGGAGGGATATTAGTAGTCAATTTAATCCATCTATTTTTCTTGTTCTTGAAGGCCATTTTCTTCTTGTTATTTCCGGTTATGGATTGGTGCTTTGTAACCTTGATCATATTTTCATTAATCATGTGTATGTGATAGCGTAAGATTGAGTAGGGTTTCATATGTGAATGCTTCTTTTCAGATTAGTTCATACACACACAATTTCCTAACATATGCTTCATGGTATAAACTTGATTGACCAACTTCTGCTGCTTGGTATACACATGTCTTAGATACTGTACTTGTAAGTGAAACAAATACCATGATGTTTAGTTCTGGTAATACCATGATGTTCTGTACTTACATCTAGGCTTCCTTTTGATCAAGGACTACTTGTGTGTATATTAATGTTCTGTACTTATATCATCTGGCTAGAAGATTCCTATTCAGTTTTGTTTCTTTCTCATCTTGTACACATTGTTTTTGGTATTTCTCTCATCAATGAAAGTAGGGTTGATATAAGATTGATCTAGTTGTTGTGATAAAAGTAGTTGATATATGAATACTGTGAGCATGTAGTTGATATATGAATACTATGAGCATGTAGTTGATATATGAATACTGTGAGCTTTATTTCATCTTGTACACATTGACTGTGAGCATGTAGTTGATATATGAAAATTGTGAGCTTTATTTTTTGTCGAGTTTCGTGTGTTGATGCTTCATTTCATATTCTCCTTAGGATATGTCTACCCAGCCATGGCTACTCCCCTAGAGACTGCCGCTAGGCATTCCTGCATCTGAGGGCTGTCAATTGCCACAACAATCAAGTACTTACATGGAGTAGCTACAACTACCAGCGTCAACGACATGTCTATGGTCTTCTACGATAATGCCATTATGCGTGTCCTCTGCTACTCCACGACTAGCATCGGTGAGAGCTCAAGATTAAGAACCTCCTATCTTCTTGTTCTACTTCTCCTAGTCTAGTTTCATCTGTCTCAATTGTATCCAAAATACACAGAATCTAGTCTCTAATTCACTGTGCGTGACACCTGTGAGTTAAGACTGATAGCTTCATTGGCACTTTCTTGTAGTCGTGGGCTAGTGGGAGCAGAAGGAGCAAGCAGATTTCTATCTCTTGCAAGGGTTATTTTGGCAAATACTTTCTGCAACCACTTTCTTCAAATACTTTATACTACTACCACTTTCAAAATTGCTGATTGTTCTTGCCAGCATTAATTGTTGAAGTAGATTAAATAGTGTGTTAAATTTACATTAAGGAAATCATTTTGGTACCATAATTTACTTAGTAAGATGACCCTATAATTTACTTGGCTTTTCCTCTATTCCAGGAGTTCCAGCCAAAGAAAGTCGAGAAAAGCTTGAAGACCCTATAATTTTAGAGCTACTTGTATTCTAACAGTCAAAATATTTGGCTGTTTGGAACAAACCATGTAACGATTGTAATAGATAATAGACTATTCTTGGCTGTTATTTGAAATTTTTCATGTCTTTTATGTTTCAGTTCAACAAATGTTATGTAATATGATGAATAGAAATTTGATGAGCAGAATCATATTATAAAATTATTGACTATGATTTTTGGGATAGAAGAAATATGGAAAAAGGGCAGAAAATTTTACTAGACCAAATATTATTTGGGCTCTAAATAGGCCATGGCCCAAATTATATTGAAAGAAATGTTTCGAAAAAATAGAAAAAACTAAGAACAAATTGGACGGTAAAAAGGGCAAGGCCCAAAACTGTAGTGTGAAACACAATGGCCAAAGCCCATTGCAGTAACGAACCATGGTAGAGGAAGTAAAAGGCCAAAATTATTGGGCTCAGCCCAAGCAAGCAACCAAAATGGATTGGGCTAATTTCGATTTAAGACGATTTAATTTCGTCACAATTTTGCCACGTAGGATTGGCCAGGTAGGATCTGACTTGGCCAGGCTAGATGGCCCATGATGATATTGGATCGTCATAGACTTTATGACGATCCAATATCGTCATAAACGGTTATGACGATTTTACCAAAAATGTCATTATAGTTCATTTGCGACGCCCAGCTTTTGACGATCTCAAAATCGTCACAGAATTGTCATAAACATACTACTATGACGATTCTGTGACTAGCCAGATTCCTTGTAGTGCAAGTCAACCCAAATAAAGCATCAAAGGAGAATACCACAATATTATGCTTTTATATGCTAAAACAATGCATGATGCTTTCAAGGCACATTAAGCAATCTCAATTGTTTGTAACAAGTCTTGCTATAAAAATAATCACTAAGCATAAAGTCAAAGCAATATCAAGCATGACATGATAAAGTCTAAGTCACAGTCAAAAACAAGACTCCTTTTATACCACTTATAAGCATGAACTTTCCTACTCTTTTCCAATCCAAATCAACTTATTTGAAACTATGTTTGAATGCGGGGGTCCAACCAATTTATTTAAGCAAACCAAGCAATCGAAAACAAAGAACAAAAACAAAAATGCTCCAAGAACAACACAATTGTGCATGAAACAATAAAAATGAAGTGTTTGGAAGAAAACCTAAGATTTTTATTGATGAAGAAGGGGATGCCTTGGGCATCCCCAAGATTTGACGCTTGTACTTCTTGAATATTTCTTGGGGTGATACGGGTGGCATCCCCAAGCTTGAGATTTTGTCCATACTTCATCTTATCACATTATTCTTCCCTACACTTTAAAATTTCCTTCATATAAAACTTTACACAATCTTTATTAGCAACATTAGTGTACTCAAGATAATAAGTCTTTAGGTTCAATTTCAACACAAGTAAAACTTCCATTAAAACACAAGCTACTATAGCAATTCCTTTTAAAAGTTCAAGTGATCAAAGAGAACTCAAAGATAAAGAGATTAAGAGGCAAATCCAAATAATGGCAGAAATCGGTCAAAACCGACCAGCAGGTAAAAACCATTTTTTTCTTTTTTTTTTGAAACGAGGCAAAAGCTTTGCCTATATATTGATATAGAAGGAGCAAAACAAGGGGTGACAGCCTAAGCCATCAAAAGAAAAAAGTTACATCACAACTAACACCATCGGCTACCCTATAAGATCTGCCAGGTTTTTCGCTCCCGCAATGATCCAATCCTTTCCTTCTTATTTTATCCTACGCATGACTTTCGTAGGAAGCAAAGATTTGTTGTTTAAAACTCTCTCATTCCTCTCCTTCCAGATTTCCCATGTGATGAGCATGATCGCAGTTTTGAGACCTTTGGGAGAGGAAGCGGGTGATTTGGCAGTGGCTTGCAAATAGTCAATCACCTTGGGACGGTCAGATCCCATGTTAAGTATTAAGTCAGGGCAGTAAAGCGAAGTTGCCGCAGCCGACCAGATTCTCTTAGAAAACGACATTCAAAGAATATGTGTCTTGCCGTCTCAGGAGAACATCTGCACAGTTGACAGGTGGGGTGGTGCGGCCATCCACGCTTGGCCAGGCGGTCAGCGGTCCAAAGGCGATTTTGGATGGCCAACCAAGCGAAAAAGCGGCATTTGGGCAGGGCCCAGGGCTTCCAGATGATCGGCCTGAAGGAACAAGGTAGAGAGGCCATGAGTTGTGCCTTATCGGCAGAGCTTGTCGAGTAGCAACCATTAGGAGACGGAGTCCAAATAATGGAATCTTCAATTCCCGGGGAGAGATGGACGTCTGAGATAAGATCCCAAAGGTGAACGAACTGGACAATGTGCTTGACGGAGAAGGAGTCCACCATAATATCCGAGACCCAGTTTTGTCCATTAAGGGCATCCTGGACCGTTCGATTTTTCCTTCTCGAGACTTTGAAGATCAGAGGAGCCAGGTCTTTTGGGGGCGTTCCATCAAGCCAGGAGGAAGACCAGAAAGAAGCCTTTCTGCAATCACCAATGGTGACTCTAGTGGCAGCATTAGAGAGCTGCCTATCGGAGGCGTCATTGGGAGTGTCGGAACCCACCCACGGTTTTTTGGGGGCCGTCCACTTGTACCAGAGCCAGCGGGGCCGGAGAGCGCGGGAGAACTTCTCCATGTCAAGGATAGCTAATCCACCAAGCTCCTTGGGGCGGCAGACTTTTTGCCAGTTGACTTTGCAGTTCCCACCACTTACATTTTCTTTGCAAGCCTAAAGCATACCGCGACTTATCTTGGCGAAGGCCCTGAGAAAGCCCTTGTCCGCTTTGAGAGCTGTGAGAAGGAAGATCGACATAGATGAGAGGACTGATTTCACATAGGAACAACATCCAGCCAAATTAAGGAATCTTCCCTTCAGAGGGTTTAAGCGGGAGGTAGCTTTATTAATGTATGGTTGAAGGTCAACCCTTCTGAGTCTGCCAAGAGAAAGGGGTAATCCCAAGTACTTGAGGGGGAACTGGGCCGTAGCGGTAGGGAAGTTTGTCAGAATCGGGGTGAGGTCAATGTCGGAGCAGCGAATCGGGGCTATGGAGCTCTTGGCCACATTGGTCATCATCCCGGTAACCTCTCCAAAAAATTGGAGGATGTTGGCCAAACTTGATAAATCCTATTCATTTGGCACCAAGAAGATGGCGGCGTCATTGGCATACATAGAAATCCGAGGCCCCTGAGGGCCTCCAAGCATTCCGCTGAGCTGTCCGTGGGTCATGGCCCTGTCCAGGATTTGATGCAGAGGATCGATGGCGATGTCGAAAAGTAGGGGGGACATAGGGTCTCCCTGTTGAAGACCACGACCGTGGGTGATGTCCTTCCCGGGAATCCCATTGAGAATAACCCGAGAGCTAGCAGAGGTGAACAAAGAAGCTAGCAAAGCCCGCCATCTCGAGGGGAAACCAAGGCGCTGCATGAGGTCGAGCATATAGTCCCAGTGGACCATGTCAAAAGCTTTAGCAAAGTTCAATTTTTTTAAAGACCTTCTGTTGCTCAAATCAAAAAGTGTTAAACTAAGGAAAGTTAGATAACAACCTGGGGCAGAAGCCCAAAAAATTACATCTCAAACCGACGTATAGAGATTTTAAACGAATTTTTACAGCGAAGCACAAAAATTTGTTTCGGGACAGCAACTTTTCGAAGCATTATTTCTCTCTTATTAGAGGTTAGTCTTGGCACAAAAACCACACAAAAATGATAAGGAGAGGTTATTACTGAAGCAATAACTTCCAAGACTCAACAAAGAAAAATTTATTGACTAAAAATTTGGGTTATCTCCCAATAAGTGCTTTTCTTTAATGCCTTTGAGCTAGGCATAATAAGCAAGAATCAAGTATTTGCAAATGAAGAAGCATTAAGATCAATACTAGAAATATCCTCAACAAGGCAAGGTATCTCATCCAAATAAGTTCTAGAGGATCCTCTCTCACTACTCTTGGGTTCACAATTTTCATCAAATGGGTTTTCAGGAACAATCCAATCAAAATTCTTTTCTAAGGACTCATGCATTCCTACAAGTTTAAAAGGTATCGGTATTTTAATTTCCTCTCCATCTTTAGGTTTGGTTTTTTCCATCTTTTTTCATGTACCAATAACATCTACACATGAGCCTAGCATATTAAAACGATTAAAGACTTTTCTAGCTTATTTAACAACATCATAGAATTCTTTAAGAAAAGTTTCTAGAATGAAATCTCTCTTTTCAGTATCCTCAATATCTTTATGCTTGCTACCATGATTAAAGAATTCTTCAATATTATGTTTCCCAATTATAGAGCCACTACATATTGAAAGGTCTATCAGGGTGAACTTAGGGGTCAACATGGTGAGCTAAGAACGAGGTAAAAACTATTTTTTTTATGTTTTTGATAAAAGAAACAAGCAAATAAAGCAGAAATAAACTAAGCAAAACAAAAAAACAAAGTAAAGAGATTGGTTGTGAGGGACTCCCCTTGTGAAGATGTCCTTGACTCCCAGGCAACGGCGCCAGAAAAAAGGCTTGATGGATCAAAATATATCAAGCTCATTGGGGAACCCCAAGAGGAAGGTATGATGAGCACATCAACAAGTTTTCCCTTAGTTATGAAACCAAGGTTATCGAACCAGTAGGAGCAAGGAAAAAACTCCAAGGTGTTGTTTCCAACTTGGAATCCTGCACAACACAACCACAGAACTTTGCCCCAACTTACAGTGAGGTTGTCAATCTCACCGGTTTTGCTGAAAACAAAGGATTAAACGTATTGTGTGGAAGATAGTAATTGCTTGCAGAAAGTAAACAATAAAAAGTAAACAGATGGTAGATTGATGGTAAAAGAATGGAACGGGGTCCATAGTTCACTAGAGGTGATTCTCCTTAAGATAGATGACATGTTGGGTGAACAAATTACAGCGGGGCAATTGACAGACTCGAGAAAGCATACCATGCATATACTAATCATCTTGACTCCTATGAGATTTGATTGGGCATTACAACATTATACATATACCGTAATCCAACTGCATCATGACTAATAATCCACCTTCAGGTTATCATCCGAACCCCCTCCAGTATTAAGTTGCAAGCAACAGATAATTGCATTAAGCAAAGTGTGTAACGTAAAAAATACGATTGTCCCATGGACAAAGGATTGCTGTTTTTCCCTAGTAGAAATAGCACATCCAGTACCTTAGAGATTCCTGTCACTTCTCCAGATTACTAGAGGCATGAACCCACTATCGAGCATAAATACTCCCTCTTGGAGTTGCTAGCATCTACTTGGCCAAGATAGCTACTAACAATGGAAAGCATGCAAGATCGCAAATAACAAAGACATGATACAATCAATAATCAATCTGAAATAGCATCTCAATATCCATCGGATCCCCGCAAACACAACATGTAGGATTATAAATAGATGATCTTGATCATGAATGGAGCTCACAAGATCTAAACATGATAGCACAAAGGAGGAGAACCAACCATCTAGCTACTACATGGACCCATAGTACAGGGATGAACTACTCACGCATCACACTTAAGGTAGCCATGGTGATGAAGAAGGCCTCCAGGGTGATCTCTCCCCTCCGGCAGGATGCTGGGAAGAGCTTCAGATCCCTCCCGATCTCGGGATGGAGATGACGGTGGCTACAGACTCTTTCGTGGAATTTTGATCGGGTACTTAGGGTTTTCGTCCCGGGAGGCTTTTATAGGCGGAAGGGCAAGGTCGGTGGAGTACCAGGGGCCCACACCCCCTGGTGGCACCCCCAGGCCGCGCCGCCACCAGGTATGGCTACCCTAGAGCGCCACTTCGTCTCCCCTTCGAACTCCGTGTTGCTTTGGGTAAAATATTGACTTTGGCTTTTATCCGGTCCAATTCCAAGAATATTTCCTTACTAGCTTTTCTGAAACCAAAAAAACAGCAGAAAACAGGCAATTAGCATTGTGGCATCTTGTTAATAGGTTAGTTCTGGAAAATATGTAAAAATACTCCAAAGTGTGGACAAAACATAAGAAAGTAGATATAAAAAAATCATGGAACATCAAAAATTATAGATACGTTTACGACGTATTAGAGACGCCGGCCCGTACGTGGGACGCCTACACTAAAGAATATTTCCCTTTGAGAGCCGCGTTGTTCACGACGGTGCAGGACTATCCTGGTTACGCATATGTATCGGCCCAGGTGAACCACGGACACAATGCATGTGTCAAGTGCATGGATGAGACACCGCATCTCCAGCTACCAAGGGATCCCGGGTCTTTGAAAACCGTGTTCCAAGGTACTCGAAAGTGGCTCCGCATGGATCACCCATGGAGAAAACACGGTGACCTATTCAATGGTAAGGAAAAGCTCGAAAGAGCCCCGCGTCCGAGGAGCAGCAAAGAAATCGAGGAGATTTTGAATAATTTGGTAGATTGCCCTGTGCCAGGAAAAAAAACTGAGGACAAAGCCGCTGTTGGGTGTATAGAAAGCAAGATCTTTTTTCTGGGACCTACCGTACTGGAAGGTCCTCCACACTCCCCATAGCCTCGATGTAATGCACATCATGAAGAACGTTACCGAGAGTCTTCTTGGCACTCTACTAAACATGCCTGAGAGGACCAAGGATTGGCCAAAAGCAAGAAAGGACCTTAAATTGCTTGGCATCAAGAAAGATCTTCAGTACCCTGATAGTGATGATGATGATGATCATACGGAAGGGACTCATGCTCGCCACAAAAGAGTTAAGAAGAATGAGGTGGTGCTTCATGCTTCCTGCTTCACTATGAGTCTGGAGGAGCTCGAGCAGTTTTTTAGGTGCCTCATAGGAGTGAAAGTTCCTCACGGTTACTCGGGGAAGATAAGCAGATATATGGACGTGGCGAAGAAGAGGTTCAGCGGTATGAAGTCTCACGACTGTCACGTGCTGATGACGCAGATACTACCTATTGCAATCCACGAGATAATGGACAAGCATGTTCGTGAGACACTGTTTGGCCTCTACAACTTTTTCGACATCATATCTAGGAAATCGATCGCTGTGAAGCAGCTCGACATGCTACAGGAAGAGATCGTGCTGATACTATGCAAGCTTGATATTTACTTCTCGCCCGCATTCTTCGCTATCATGGTGCATCTGCTTGTACATGTCGTGGATGACATCATCCAGCTCGGGCCGACATTCCTGCACAACATGATGCCGTTTGAAAGGCTAAATGGTGTCATCAAAGGATTAATTCGCAACAAGTCTCGTCCAGATGGAAGCATGGCCAAGGGCTTTCTGATCTACGAGTGCATCTCCTTCTGCCAGAATTATCTAACCACCGAGAATGATGATGTTGGAATATGCACCAAGAAGCAACACGGCAGGCTCGCTAGATATGGTCACCGCTCACTGCATGTCGGCATTGATGGTCGACGCACCAACTTTGACAGGGCACACCGAGTCGCGCTACAGCACATTGAATTGGTTGGCCCTTGGGTGGAAGAGCACATAAGCTTAATCGAGCAGGAGTACGTCGACTAGGGCCGGCTGAGGAAGAAGGGAGACATAACCAGAGAGCACAACTCCAGAATCTGTTTCAATATGTGGTGCAGATTGTCGAAATGCGCCACAGAATCTGTGGACATAGCCAAATAAACGGTTGGGCCTTCCCCTGCTAATCCCCTTCTCTGATCTATTTCTTCAGTTCCTAGGCTTGCCGTGCGCAAACCCTAGCCTCGCCCTCGCCCTCGCCACCGAAGCCGTCGTGGAGGAGAACCCGTTGAGGAGGAGGAGGAGGAGAGCCGTCGTGCGTGGAGGAGAGCCCCGCCCCGCTTGCGACCTAGGAGGAGGCCCGCGACCGCGACTCATCAAAGCCTATGGAGGAGGAGGCCTGCCACCACCCTGCCGGAGCCCATGGAGGAGGAGGCCCGCCCCTCAGCAGGAGCACTACCACCACCCTCATCGTTGACGTCCACCGCAGTAGCAGGTACGATCCTCTTTGCTCCCCCAATTTGATGACCACCGCAGCTGGATTTTCTTGTTTTTGTCTGCAAGTCGGTTTGAAAGTTATAGCACTATTTTTTTAGCGGATGAGCGAATAATTGCGAATTATAGCACTGTTTTTTTTTTGGCGGATGGCGGATGAGCGAATAATTATGCACTCTTTATTTTCCTTTGTGTTTGGGCCAGATGACAAGATAGTAAATTTGATTTCCTTTGTGTTTGGGCATATAGAGATGGCAAGCTCTTCAAATTTTAGCTCAGTACTAAAACAGTTCACTTGCTCAAGCTCCTCAAATTTTAGCTCTTGAAAGGCCTAAATATGAACCAGAAACACAAACATATCAGTAATTTAGAAGAAAATAATGCATACAGATGGTTGCACGATAAGATTCTAGATCACATAAGTAGTACTTCTAATTTCTGAGAAAAGCATATGGAGAAAGATGTTGTGTGCATCAAGCATATAGACTTACGGATAGGGAAGTCTGTACCTTCCTTATCGGCCAACTGCATGAAGCATATAGACTTGCAGATAAACTTCTACTCCCAAGTAGTTTTTGAAGATTCAAGTATTTATCCAGAATATTTTATTTCACTTGATAAACTGATCTTATTTACAGTAGTATGTAATATGCAGTCAATAGCTACACAATTGACACTAGTACTCTAGGATGATATTGATTTGACATTGATTTTTCAGTGTTCTCTACGCTGGTATTGGAAGGAAAGTTAGTTGGATGAATTTGTTAAGAACAGATTATAGTTGTCCAAATGTACATATGTTTGCATTTGCCATGGACTCCATCTTAGTATGCTAGTGTTCCTTTACTGAAATTTCAGTGGTAGAATGAGTATGCTTAGTACCATGTCCTAAAACAAAGGATGGACTATATAGAATGTGCCTTGGTGACCACTAACCAGTGCCAAGCCTGGTAGTCTCTTCTATACTACATAATTAGATGTGGACAAGTAGAGCATGCAGTTATTTCTATACTACATAGTGATGATTACTCAAATGGATGGTTAATTAAACATGACAAGTTGCTTATAGATTTATAAGTGGTTTGTAGTTGCTAACTCTAAGGTCAACTAATTTGCTTGGTCTTCGGTTCTTAAAAGTAGATGCATTCACTTTGAAACTCAAACAAATCATAAGCTGTGTCATTTTAACCAGACTTCGGCTCATGGTATTTGTCTCTAAAAGTTTAGGGTCTCATTAGCTTCACTTAATTGTTCAAACCCCTAGGTACTTGTCAATTTAAAGTAGTACTTGGTATGGTTCATCGCAGAAAGTTTATGGTCTCGTTAGTTTCACTTAATTGTTCTAAGGTCCATGTCGTCTCGCCCTTTCCCTGGTCTGTGCCGTCTCGTTAGTTTCACTTAATTATTAGTTTAGGGTCCCATTATTTTGCTTGTCCATGCTTTATTATGTCATGACGTTGAACTGTCACTAATATTCAGTAGCATCATACTACTGTCTTGAGTTAGGTAAAGGATGGAAATACCAGCTAAACAGCATGCCTATTATTCTGTATTTTTTATTTCCCCTTGTACTTATGCAATCTTGTAGTCATTATGCAACCAATTTACAGTATGTATATGACCAATTCTGCCTTTGTGTATCGAAAGCAAGGTTTAGATAGATAAAGTAAGGATGAGTTCTTATGCTGCCAAAGTTTTGGAAGCGATGTCGGCACTTGCTTCTCTGAATTTTGTTAATTGTCTGTCATTTTTGACACTTTCAGTTTATATATGGTGCTGCCTCTAGATCAAATGGTGCTGCTGTGAAATGGTGTTGCTGTTACATTTTAATTTGGCTATGAAATGGTGTTGTTGTTGTTATAGGGATGTGCTACTAGTGCTAGTAGCAAATTGATGATTTGGGTTATCAATGGGGATGGGGTTGTCAATGCGGCTAGGGCTATTTTTTCTTGCAGGGATTTTATTTGAGTTGCCCATTTCTCCCGAAGTATCGATTCACTTCCATTTTGGTTGAGAAATGGGCACTCCTAGGTCAAAAAATTAGCAAAGGTCATGCCAAGTTTTTTGACCGAGATTTGTGCTAACTTTTTGCCTCTTTTTAATAGAGTGCAAACATGTCGGGTAACAACGAGGTCAGCCCTTCTAAGCAGAGCATCGAAGAACAAGTTAGACAGGCTAGCGAGTCATTCTAGCGGGGGTCCCAGCAGTAGGAGGAGGAGGAGATGAGGATGACACCACCACCGGAGGAGGAGGCGACCGCCGCCAGAGCTGCTGGGGGCAATGAGGGAGGAGATGATGATTACGAGGGGGACGAAGATGACTACGATGAAACTAGTGAAGGCGGTGGCGAAGAGGATGACACAACCGATGGCGGCGCTCGCACCGATGGCGGCAAGCGCACGGATGGCGGTAGCAGCAACCCGGCCGCTTCTCCAAAGAAGAAGAAGGAAAGGAAAGATCGGAAGGTGCCAGTGCTCGCCACCGTCTGTGATGAGTTCACTGAAGTCATAGAAAATGGCCTACCCATTGCACTAGAGGCGTTTGCCAAAGGGTATGGACTGCAACTCGGGCGCATCGTCCAGGAAAGCATGTCGATCAACACGAATTACATCAGACATGCTGACAATGCAGCTTTGGTCGATAACCTCCTTAAGAAGCTTCACAAGCGATACAGATTCCCAGAGCGGTTTAGAAACTGGAGAGAAAGAACCCGGTGAACAAACTAGCCCTCACAAAGATGAGCAACACCTTGAGCAGCTGGAAAACCCAGGTAAAGAATAGCATTGACAAAGGTGAAAGTTGGGAGGTTATTAGTAAAACAATGCGATGCTCGACAAAGAGGAGTTTAAGATACTCAAGGCGGATATAGCAACCGAAGACGCTATAAAATGGACTAAATGGGGCAGGAGTATGCAGGAACATATCATAGGTAACCACCACCTTGGAAGCGGCGGTTACAGAGAGAAACATGCCATTTGGGACAAGGAGAACGTCGAGCTTGAACGCTTGGGTAAAGACAACCCTTGGCTTAAAATCAGAAGTTACAGCTTAGGCACTTTGTCTAGGCCCGCTACTACCTGGACAGGGAAATAGGGGAGTTCATCACCAACGATCTGGAGGTGAAGGAATTCGAGAAGAAGCTGGTAAGGAATTTATCGCTGATCTCAAGTCTATTGCGTTCTAATTAAAATAATGAAGCCAATAATCTAAATGGGTTCATCTTTCCTTGTCTCTGCAGGAGGATGAACTGAACGCTCCTACCGAAGAGTCGTCCTAGGATTCGATGGAGCCGTGGGACACGATTTTCAATAGGGAAACGAATGCTTACAATAAGAGGTACAAGGGGTTTCCGTCATCCTCAGTTGGATGTGTGTCTGGCTTCGGTACGAGCATGAAGTTCAAGGAGTACTACAAAGAGCACGCTAAGAAAAGAAGGGAGAGGAAGAACCAGTCGGCGCATAAGGATAACGCCGTTGTTGAAGAGCTGAAGATGAAGGTGAACACACTGGAGGAGAAGGCAGTGGACGAGAAAATAGTGGACAAGTTAGTGGAAGAGAAGCTCCACGTGATGACCCCCCTGAGTTTTTCGAGGGGCTGACTGCTTGGAATGCGGGAGTCCGACAGGGGCCGATACATCTGCCCAGCTTAAGCGGTAGCAACTCGGGCATCAACGTTAACGTGTCGCCGGACCTGGTGACCCCGGCGGCCGTCAACGCCAGGACGCAGCCGCTTGTTTTGGTCACACCAACTCCCCTCTCGCCAAAGATACCAAGGCACAGTCGATGGTGGTGGTGCTTTTTGAGGCACCCGAGCGGGAGAACGCAGATGATGATAGACCGGCCGCCAGCATCGGCCGTGTCTCTACATTATGAAGGGAATATGCCCGAGAGGCAATAATAAAGTGGTTATTTTCTTATTCCTTGTTTATAATAAATGTTTATTTTGCATGCTATAATTGTATTGATCGGAAACATCAATACATGTGTGTTTAATAAACAAAAAGGGTTCCTAGTTATGCCTCTCTTATAGACTAGCTTGTTGATTAAAAAGATGATCAAGGTTTCCTGATCATGGACATTGAATGTTGTTAATAACAAGGTCACAGCATTTGTAAAATGATGTGATGAACATTCATCCAAAGTATAGCATTATGATCAAGTCATTATGTTTATATTCCTATAACATCATACGAAGTAATCTTTATCCTTAGAGCATGAGATCATGTTAATTGCTAACACCAGAAGAGTATCTTGATAACATCAAACGTCACACTGTAACAGGGTGACTATAAAGATGGGTTCAGTGCTACGAAGGTGTTATGTTGAGTCTCATGGATCAAGAGTGGAATTTGTCAATCCTGATGATGGATAGATATACTCTAGGCCCTCTCTATGATATCACATTAAGATGGCTTGCAAGCAAGTGATGTGATCACTAGAATGTTATATCACGGGAACGAGAAAAGAGTGCATGTCGGTAACGAGATAAAACTAGGTATTTGGATACCGATGATCAAATCTCGGACATGTATTATATCATGAGACAAAGGGATTAAATTACTAGCGTTAAAGGTTCTCACGATCATAGAAGTCATCGTTGAATATGCAGGAGTCAGTATGGATCTCCATGTCCCGCTTCTGATTATTGATCTGAGAGGAGTCTCAATCATGTCTACATTATTCGCGAACCATAGGGTGACACACTTAAGAGTTACCGGACACCATTTTGGAGCACATATGTTTTAGACGAAAGAGCTGCAAAGCGCAGGAATTGTTTTGATAGAAACCGGAATTATTTTGGGTGAAATTGCAGAAAGTGGTTCTGCATGTGATATTGAAATATTGCAAGGGGTGTTTGTTAATTAAAATAATTAACAAAATTCTGAATAAATTTAATAAAAGAGTTTTATTAAATGAGAGAGCATTAAACTTAGAGAATTTTAATGCATTTAAAGTGGGGACTTTAAAAGGGAATGTGAAGAGGCATTTTAATGTGGAGGGGTTACCACCACATGAATGGGGGAGGTGAGGGGTCACCCCCCCATGAGGCACCGGCCATGGGGAGGGGCACCCCCTCCTCCTATAAAAGGCCCCCCTCACATCCCTTTTTCCACACACCTCCTCGTGAAGGATCTCTCTCCCCCTCTAGAATTATTCCCCCATGGTCTCGGATTAGCGAGATACATGTTACCGGTGGCATTCCTTCTGGAAGGAGTTGCTGCTTCCGTTGGATCGCTGGAGGTGGAGGTTGTCTGGTGGCTTGATTGTGTGTGTGCGAGGACAGATGCGCTGCTGATTTGCGGCGCTCGGACTTCCACACGATCTTGAGATCGGCAAGTGTACGACTACATCAACCACGAGTTCCTACTCGTTAACAAAACTCGTTGTCTTCGAGGGTAAGTTCTCGATGGATGTATGTCCACCCGTTGCTATGTACCTAGTAGATAGATCTTCGCGTGTAGTTCTCATCGTAGGAAAATTTTTGTTTTCTATGCTGCGGACCCAACAGTGGTATCAGAGACTGATCTATGCGTAGGTGCTTTGCACGGGTAGTACACATATGTTTATATGTGGGGGATGATGATCATGTTATTTCATATTCTATGTATTTTGGATATTGGTGGCATAGTGGGATGAAGCGGCATAGACCAACCTTACATGTCATCGTACATGAGACCGGTTCCACGACTGACATGCAACTAGTTTTGCATAAGTGGCTGGCGGGTGTCTGTCTCTCCTACTATAGTCAATATATGATTTACAACGAGTTGCCAATAACTTAGTTATCCTCGTTGTGGTTCATGTTCGTAGGTAAGAACGGTTCTATCTCCGAAAGCCCTAAGCCACGTAAAACTTGCAATTGATAAATTAGAGGCATCTAGTTTAGATCGTTGCTGGGCTAGTGTCTTGATATGGTATTGTTGTAAGTAGATGTATGATATATACTTTTACAACACACTCAACGTGTAAGTTCCATAGACCTTGGCCTTACACACAAAGGAATGATAGAGATCATACCATGATGAAAATGATAGAGATCAAATGCATGGACCATATCATCTCACTTTACACATTAGATGTTAGCATCTTATACTGCTAATTTGGCGCTTTTTGTAGAATTGTAAGATGATCCCTCATTTAGATATCAAGATAAAAATGTGTTCTTCCTTAAGTATGCACCATTCTGTGGATCGTCTTTCGAGACATCACGTGATGATCGGGTGTACTCGAATCTACGCTTTCATAGGAACGGGTGTAAGACAGTTTTACACACGCGAATACTAAGGTTCTTACTTGGCGAGCCTAGCATGTACAGACATGGCCTCGGAACACGGACCAAAAGGTTAAGCATGAGTCATATAGTTGATATGATGCCCATATATATGCTCGCCTTTGAAGCTACATCAACTCACATGATGATTGGACTTGGTGTAGTGGATTTGGTTCATTTAATCACCAAAAGGACACGAGGGATGTCGTTTTTGAGTGGGATTTCATTTCTAATTTGGATTAGTCGAACTCAATTTGTCATAAACTAAATCAAAGTGAATTTGCATAATTTGTTGTGGTCATTGGCGTCTGTTCACTACCTTATGCTTAGTTTTAATTGAGATAATAGAACTATAGAATTCTAGATATTTACTTTACGAACTGGTAACGTATTGTTTTGAATGTCAATTTAAAGTTTATAAGTCCTATTGCAAACTTTCAGCAAACTCCTTTTACTCCATGAAGTTTAATAAGTAGTATTAAATCAAGAGTAAGAATTCCAATGTTAGTATCTGAAGTATCATGTTTGCCTCCATGATTATTGATATTCAAAAGTTGTTTTAATATCAAGATTATATAGGAGCTGAAAATTGTTTCAGAAACCATCATGTGTGAAAGATATTGTGATATCTGTAACAATGTTTTTGGTTGCATTATGATAGAGTATAATTTAGCAAAATACATGTTCTCATATTGTATGAGAGTTTGTGAAGGATGGAGATGCTAAGCATCCGGATCGCCCAAAATGGTTTTGGGAACTAACATTATACTCGCGATTCTTCCTTACAGGCTATAGTAGCTTGATCATGAAAGTTGTAATGATAAGGATGAATACAAGATGTAAGTAAAATGTTTACTACACTAATAGATTACTAAAGAATGGATTTTTGAAAGAACACCAAACACTTGATGATGGTGATCCACTTCAAAGTGCAAGTCCAAAGGCATTAGTATTTGACTACATACACTTTGTACTATGTGTCATGTGAATGACACCACTATTGATGTTGATAGATTCTTTTAAAAGAAAAGGAATTGTTGAAAGAGAATCTATAAAATATTTGGCAGAAAAGAAAAGGTTGGAGATGTCCAACTTAGATATATAGAAGATATACATGTTATGGCAGTATTCCTTGCTTGTTAAACAATATGGTTCTGAGGTATTGGATACCAGTATTGGATACCGAATTGGTTGGTGTGAAGTGTCATACAGAACAACACAATTCATGAACTGCAATGGCCTAAGTAACTGGCAAAAGAATAAGTGATGATGTTCATCGGAAACAAATAAAGAGTTATTGTGTTTTTCGTTGTCGTCAAACCTAGCCTTTAAGATTTGTTTTAATAATTGTTATTTTGTTCCGGTATTTTGAGAATAATGGTTGTTCAAATAATTATTGTATTCCAAAAAGGATGGATGAACTTTTACAAGTCTAGTGGGAGAAATCACATCCATAAACACTATTGCTAAAATGTCGCAAGACAAATGATTGAAAGATCACTTATGAAGTGACATCGCTATTTAAATTATGTTGGAAAGAAAACATGAAGAAACTCCATGTTGATGGTTTTTGGAGTCTTTGATTTTGATCAACTGACGCTTGTGAGACTTTCCTTGAGATAATTGAAACTCCGTCCATAGGCCAAAGAGGAACAGGTGACTAACTTATCGGATATTATACATATTGATGTATATAGTCCATTATATGTAGCCATATGCTTTGGATCTTTTTGCTTCATATGCTTTCTCTAGAAATTTAAGTGAATATATCTATATATTTACTTAATAAGGAAGAAGTTTGAAACATTTGAAAATTGTTCAAAGACTTTCAAGATGAAGTGGAAAATCATTGTAACAAGAAAATAAAGAGTTTATGATTCGATCATAAAGGAAGATATTTGAGTTACATGTTTAGCAAAAACACCTAAGATTTGAGGAATTGTTCCATGATTTGTGTTTCCCGATAAACCATAGGAGTATGGCATATTCGAGAGATGAAATCAAACCATGTTTGACATGGTAAGATCAAAGGTGTCATTTATAAAACTGCCATTATGTTTTAAGGATTGAAGCTTTAGAGACTACCGCTTTTACACTGAAAAGAGCACAATCGTGATCCGTTGAAATGACACCATATAAGTTATGGTTTGGGATAAAACCCGAATTCTCTTTTCTTAAATTTTGGTACGCTATGCATAATTAAAATGTTTACAACCAAAGTCGGATAAGTACGTCTTTGTAGGTTATCCCAAAGAATTTGTTGGGAATTTCTCCATAACACCGAGGACAAAAGAGTTTGTTGCTTGGAACGTCAAGTTTCTTGAGAAGGAATTTTTCGTGAAAAGTTAAGTGGGAGGAAAATAGAACTTTGATAAGGTTGTTGAACCTTAGCTATATGTGCTAAGTAGCGCAGCATCGGAAAGTGTCCCGGTGGTGGCCAGAATGCTCATGGCTCCCGTGATTACAAAAGGTTGTGATCTCAGAGATTAGAGTTCCTATTGAACCGTGTGGGTCGGTAAGAATCAAATAGTGTGATTTGATAAGCAAGTCGTTATTGTTTTGACAATGATGAACCGACTACATGCAAAGAAGCGATGATGGGCCCTGAATCCATAAAATGACTAGAAGTCATAGAATCTGTGATAGTATCCATACACGAGAAATCAAGTTTCTGAACTTGGAAGACCCTCCGGAAAGGCGTGAAGCCTATCGGTCGTGTCTGGTATAAACAAATAGACATGGATGTTTAACATCTGTGAAATAGTCGACATGTCGGAAAGAAGTTTACGACAATGTTCAAGGAGTTGACTATGACAAGATATGATCTTTCATAGCGATATTTAGTCTTGACGGATTAATGTAGCAATCACTACATATAATTTGATGTATGGTAGTTCAACAAACAAAACAATGTTCTTCTAATATAATGGTTATCTAGGACGTGTACAAGACACGGTCTGAAGGGTTTTGTTAATTAAAAGGGTGTCAAAAGGGCATGCAAACTTCAATAGTTGAAGTAAGCATAGCGGAGTTGGAATCTTCACCATGATGAAATTGTTAAAAGAGTTTAAATTCATCAAAGATGATGAAGATGCTTGCATTTGCAAGAAATTAAGTGGGAGCGCTGAGACATATTTCCAATACATAATGCAGAGTACATATTGGTGATTGGAAATGGTGTATCGTTTATTGACACAAGTTAAGAATTTCATTAAAATATTCGATGAAAGACTTGGGCAAAACCGGAATATTTGGCATCAATGTCTATATGGATAGATTGAGGCGCTAATATGGTTATGCCAGACGTACATATATGAGATATTGAAAGGGTTCAATATGGAAACAACCAGAAAGTTTCTTGCTGCATGGAAAGGATTGTATCAAGATTCAAGTGTTTCAACACCTGGTGAGTAAAATCACATGAAGATTTTGATCGATTATACCATGATATGTATATATCCAGATATGTCCTATGCTCTAAATGTTATGAGCACATACCAGAATGATTCATAAGATGATCATTGGACGATAGTAAATATATTGTTATGAGCTTTGGAAGAACTAAGAATATATCATGTATAAGTGACAAATAGTTAAAGGTTGTTCATTGTAAAGTGTTACATTGATACTAGTTTTTTCACAAGATACAAATTAAATTTATCTCAATTTAGACTATGGGTGGCACAATGTAATGGAAAGGATGTTCCATGATGGATTTGGATGAGTTCCAAAGTTGAGAAATTGTGACGGATACTACAACAAAAGGCTAAGTATATAACTGCAATAGTAGCAGCAAAGGAGGGCATTTGTGTTAAGTAGTTTGTTATCAAACTAGGTGTGGTTAAAAGTGGTCTAATACTATGAAGATATATTGTATGACAATAATATCAACATATTTTAACCCGAACGAACTAAAGGTCTCACCAAAGGACCAAATTTATACAATGCCATCTCATTGAGAATGAGTGATGCGTAGAGACGCAAAGACATGCAAATACACACGGACTTGAAACTGTCAGATCCAGAGATTATGTTAACCACTAGCAATCGCGTATATGCAAGACCAGAAAGCCATAGGTGTTCAATACGCAAAGCTTTTTCAAACTAGATTATTGACTCTAGTGCAAGTGGGAGACTGAAGGGAATATGCCCGAGAGGCAATAATAAAGTGGTTATTATCTTATTCCTTGTTTATGATAAATGTTTATTGTGCATGCTATAATTGTATTGATCGGAAACATCAATACATGTGTGTTTAATAAACAAAAAGGGTTCCTAGTTATGCCTCTCTTATAGACTAGCTTGTTGATTAAAAAGATGATCAATGTTTCCTGATCATGGACATTGAATGTTGTTAATAACAAGGTCACAACATTTGTAAAATGATGTGATGAACATTCATCCAAAGTATAGCATTATGATCAAGTCATTATGTTTATATTCCTATAACATCATACGAAGTAATCTTTATCCTTAGAGCATGAGATCATGTTAATTGCTAACACCAGAAGAGTATCTTGATAACATCAAACGTCACACTGTAACAGGGTGACTATAAAGATGGGTTCAGTGCTACGAAGGTGTTATGTTGAGGCTCATGGATCAAGAGTGGAATTTGTCAATCCCGATGACAGATAGATATACTCTGGGCCCTCTCGGTGATATCACATTAAGATAGCTTGCAAGCAAGTGATGTGATCACTAGAATGTTATATCACGGGAACGAGAAAAGAGTGCATGTTGGTAACGAGATCAAACTAGGTATTTGGATAACGATGATAGAATCTCGGACATGTATTATATCATGAGACAAAGGGATTAAATTACTAGCGTTAAAGGTTCTCACGATCACAGAAGTCATCGTTGAATATGCAGGAGTCAGTATGGATCTCCGGGTCCCGCTTCTGATTATTGATCTGAGAGGAGTCTAAATCATGTCTGCATTATTCGTGAACCATAGGGTGACACACTTAAGAGTTACCGGACACCATTTTGGAGCAGATATGTTTCAGGCGAAAGAATTGCAAAGCGCAGGAATTGTTTCAATAGAAACCAGAATTGTTTCGGGTGAAATTGCAGAAAGTGGTTCTGCATGTGATATTGAAATATTGCAAGGGGTTATATGTGAATGTTGTTAATTAAAGTAATTAACAAAATTCTGAATAAATTTAATAAAAGAGTTTTATTAAATGAGAGAGCATTAAACTTAGAGAATTTTAATGCATTTAAAGTGGGGACTTTAAAAGGGAATGTGAAGAGGCATTTTAATGTGGAGGGGTTACCACCACATGAATGGGGGAGGTGAGGGGTCACCCACCCCCCCATGAGGCGTCGGCCATGGGGAGGGGCACCCCCCCATCCTCCTATAAAAGGCCCCCCTCACACCCCTTCTTCCACACACCTCCTCGTGAAGGATCTCTCTCCCCCTCTAGAATTATTCCCTCATGGTCTCGGATTAGCGAGATACATGTTCCCGGTGGCATTTCGTCTAGAAGGATTTTCTGCTTCCGCTGAATCGCTGGAGCAAGGAGGTGGAGGTTGTCCGGTGGCTTGAACGTGTGTGCGAGGACGGATGCGCTGCTGATTTGTGGCTCTCAGACTTCCACACGATCTTGAGATCGGCAAGTGTACGACTACATCAACCACGAGTTCCTACTCGTTAACAAAACTCGTTGTCTTCGAGGGTAAGTTCTCGATGGATGTATGTCCACCTGTTGCTCTGTACCTAGTAGATAGATCTTGGCGTGTAGTTCTCATCGTAGGAATTTTTTGTTTTCTATACTGTGTACCCAACACATTAGCCGAGCTCAACGCCATCACCAAGGTAACTAATTAGTTAGTGCATGTCATCTCCTTTATGCCGTTGATGCATGACTGCTACCATCTCATGATGCCCAACAACATGTTTTGCCTTAGGACACTTCTTGCGTACTCCTGCTTAAAGATGTCAGCGGTGAGTTGAAGGATGTTGCCAAGGGCACTCTCATACAACCGGCGAGCCGCACGATGCACAACAATCCAATGGATGATGATGTGATGAGGGTTAGGTTGGCTCGGGTGTTGGTAGGGTGTGACAGCATGGACTCCCCCCCCCTTTCAACCTCAGGGAGCGAACGAACACAAGACCCTTAGTGAATGCTACAACTAGCCTTGACATGGCCGAAGACCCAGATTCGTCTTGCGGGGGTAGCACCGGCGCTACCTCTCAATCGATCACCCCACCACCACCTCGGAAACCAGTAACCGCCATCGTCGCCACCACCAGCCATCACCAACAACTCTTGGCAGTGTGTGTACTGCCCCATGGCAAAGACATTGTGCCGCAACCACCGTCGCCCCCGCTACCACCACCACATGATGGCACCCATGAATATGATGATGAATTGGTCAATGTTGACGACTTCATCAACACCGACGCTGATAAAGGATTGTATATGTCTTCTATGGATGAAGAACCCTTCACAACTCACGACCATCAAGCTGGTCGTCCCAATACGTGCACGCAGCGCCTAGTCTTCCATGATGTTTCTCAAGAGACGCCTCTGGTTGCTGATCCACCACAGGAGAAACCATGATTGGTTTTCAGCCCTAACACACTCCGAAGGGCGACCGATGAGTAGATGGCAGTGGAGGATACTGTTGCGAAGAAGAAGCACAAGAAGAGAGGTAATAATAATAAGGCTGCGAGCCAGCCTCCTCCAAAGAGGATCCGGGCTCAGGACGCCGTCGTCGTACCATCCAAACAATATGGCTTGCCCCGAGTGCATGTAGCTGGTGATTTGATATTGACTCCGGATCTTCTCCACATCGCGGTTCGACCCATGTTAACTTTGCACGAGGGTGTCAAGACACTATAGGGCATCCTTCTTAAAGACAAATATCCAAATTACCTAGTTTTCACGGCCAAGGTGCCATTGGACATGGGCTTCATCGATGAAGCCCCCGCGGATCTATACTTCATAGCATACAAGGACACCTTCAAGATGTTTCTTTCGAAACAGCTGGACTATAACTTGGTCCGCCTATACACGCTTAATCTGGCGATCAAGAGAGAGAGAGAGAGAGAGAGAGAGAGAGAGAGAGTACCCCGAAAGTCGCAATAGTGGATCCCTACTACATGCAGGATAGCCAGTTGGTCGAAGGATCAGAGACAGAAACCAAGGCGACGGCTTACCTCGAGAAGTTCATGGTGGACAACAAGATGAAGGACACACTTCTTTTGCCTTTCTTTCCCGAGTAAGTACACACTCGCTCATCGCCGCCGTAACTTATGCATTTCTTATAGATTTCTTCCTTTGCTCTTTTTCCAACATTCCGTTCCAATTGTGTTGCACAGAGACAAATACTGCACACTCATCGTCCTTGCCCCAAGTTATTCGCTAGCCATGTATTTCGACTCGAGGAGTTTGACAAAGAAGAAAGACTACACCAGAATAAGGGGTGTTCTTAATGAGGATCTCGAGGGCTACGCCAAGAAGGGATGCACCTCCATAGATAAGGGGGAATGTATCAAGGATGGCAAACATGTGTTCAAGAACGTGCTCGAGTTCCCCTGCGTCAAGCAACCAACTACTAGTAGCGCCAAGGAGGCCTTCTACGTCCTCCATCACCTTAAAGGCTATGTTCAAGACTGGCAGAACCTAACGCTGTCATCTAGTCTCCGAGGATAGGCAAAAACTTTGGCGTGAAGCGACGATGATGATCTTAGAGAAGACTTCCATCACATTCAGATGAAGTTGTTGCAAAGATGTCAACTCAAGGGGGGCCTACAACAAGACAGAGGGTTGAGTAAGAGGGAGATCGAAGAACGCTTCCGTAAGCAGGGTGACACAAGGACATGGATGACGAAAGAGGGCTATCAACCGTTCTTGGAGCCAAGTGAGAAGAAGAAGTCTTCATGATCAATGTGTGCCTAGCATGAGCGAGTGTGTGTATATTCTCGATGGACGCCTGCTGTAGTGTGTGTGTCATAAACTTTACTATCTTGTGGTCAAAATGGGCGTTGTAGTTAAAATTAAACTATATTGTAGTCGTGTTGTCGTTGAACTTATTACTTCTATGATGATCACGATGCTATCTTTTAGGTTTATGGATCCTTTGTTTTATATTTTGTGAACATATATATGCATGTGAACCCTTTATTAATTCTTTTCGTTGCATGTTTTACTAATATGCCTTGTCGTCTATAGAGATGGCTACGAGGTGGTATGTTGTGTACATGGGTAGGGTTCCAGGAATCTACGAGGAGTGGGAGGACTATAAAAAACAAGTGAACAAGTTCAGCGGCAACAACTACAAAGGATACGCGACTAGAGAGGAGACGGTAGCCAAGTGGACGAACCACCTGTGGAAGAAGAACCGGATGAAGATATTGGCCGGGCTCATGCTCTTGCTCACCATCATCATAGTTGTATTCTATTTTATCCTAGTGTAGGTGGTGACCACTTCATATTTGTAATGTGGGATGATATGAACTTTGTATTTGGCACTTGTGTAAAAATTCGGCACTTGACACTATATATGTATCTCAATCGGGCTCTAAGCGTGATGACATTATACTTGTGTTTGTACTATATGTCGGTTTTCATCTAATATATGTGCAGTGTACTGTTTATACTGATCTGGATAAATACTATATAAATCCTGTATAAATACCTAATTATACACAAGGAACGTATTTTACTTTGAATACATTTAATATAGTCAGTGGCTCATATAGAAAAAGTATTTGTGGCGCATATATATCCTATGGCGCATTGGGTTGTATGCGCCACTTAAAATATTCCTATGGTGCATATGAAGAAATGCGCCACAGAAGTCTGAGATTTCTGTGGCGCATATCAATATGCTCCACAGAAAGAAGATATCAGTGGCGACGTAATAGTGGCACATCACATATGCGCCACAGAAGAGGGATTTCCATGCGCCACTAAAGAGGTGTTTCCTAGTAGTGCGTCATCATGACGTCATCTCGTCGGCCACCAACAGATTGTCACTGACGATGGTGTTTGCGAGCACGTGTGGGCTAGCGAGACTTCGTGCTCGAACCAGTAGAGCACAGGGATGCGAATGATTGTCGCGCCACCCCATTTAGCTCATCGGAACCTCGTCAGCGACGAGCTCCCGCGATGGTGCGCAGGTGCTAGACGGGAATTGTGATGCACATGAAATTAAACGAATCCAGAAGGGCTACGATGTTGAAAGGCTCGTCGAGATCATGTCGAGCTTGCTGGCGAGGCGAGGTAGGGTCGAAACCGGTGTGAATGGCGGTGGAGGTTGTCAGAGCTAGAGGTGTCTATTACGGCGAAGGAAAGGTCTTCGGCTTGCACAAACTGAGGCATTCGAACGAGAACAATGAGGAGATCATGATGGCAGTCTCAGATGGCCGGGATACTGACGGAGACGAAGGTGCCCCGTAGATCCGACGAGCTAGGTTTACAACAGATAAGGGAGGAGGAAGAAATGGGGATGAGGAAAAAATGGAGAGGCTTTGTGGCCTTCTCATCCTCCCCAGGTGATGGCGGCATGAATCTGGACAGAGGCATACATCATGGTGCGGCATCGGACGACGGCGATGTAGAGAGCCAGCTGCTTGTAACGTCGGGAGGAAGATGATGACGCAGTTTTTTTGGAAAACCCCCTAGTGTATTTTCTGTCTCAACCCGCGATTTGAGCTGTTGTTGTGGGGCTTTGGCTGAGTGTGCGGGTTATTGCTGCTGCTCGCGAGTGACGAATAGAACATGGGTCGTGTGCCGCAACGGATGGTTATTCTGTTTCCTTTTCTTTTTCAATTCTTATTTCTGTTTTTCTCTTTTCCTTTTCAATTTGAATTTCCTCAATGATTCAAATATTCATAATTCAGTGAATCAACAAGGGTTCTACATGATTAATGTAACTAGTTGGTTTGGCATTCCTTTTTAGTATTTTCACTATTCATAACTATATAAAGGATTATTTTCATTAGAACATATAAATAGGAATTAGGGTTTTAGGGATTTATTTCTTATATAAAATCTTATAAAAATGACTTTGTTTACACCATGATTATTGTTATGGTATGGATTTATAATGGTGAATTATATATATAGAACTCTATTCATACTTAGCCTCACATAAGAATTAATATGTACATTATAATGCATTAAACCTTGTGGTTAATAATATGGTGATTTAAATTTCATGATTGTCAATACTTGTGAATTTCTTCTACTCAAATGCTACTTGATTTGTAGTGTTTAGAATTACCATAGAGCAATCTTGGTTGAATCATTATGCATGAGTAACAATCATTAATGGAGAAATGAAGATGTTCATTTACAAATAGTTATCATGAATTTTGAGAGGATTTAATAGACTCATATTCTATTATGGATATGGATGAAGATTAAGGGTTAATACATATTGCCATCATGTTTGGTGACCATGGATTATCTCTCAACTTGGAGTGAGATATTAAGATTATCTCCTAATGTGGTCTTGATGGTTCTATTCTTTTAAGTTTCTATTAGGGTTTAAGATAATAAGATGGACAAGGCTTTCATCAATACACACTCAACTAGTTTTCTAGATATCTCTTAGAAGTTCATTTGACTAAGAGATATTATTCTTTGGTTACCTAGGAATAGGAAATGGTTCCATTATCAACTTGATTCTAGGGTTTTGAACAATGGAATAAACATGGGACTTGACATGATCTTGGTTAAACATTCTGAAGGATTCCTATCCTTAATACTTTCCTAAACTTGTCTTTAGTTAAGGAATTATTTTCCTAAATATACTCTATATAAATCGCTAATTTTAATCACTAACATCTCCTTTTCCTAAACTATCTAGTCATCTGACTTCACCATATCTATCATCATATGATGATATGGTCATGTCACTTCAACATTACTCCTCCTTCATTCTTATCTAATATATAACTTCCATTTCTTAGCTAACTCTAATGAATCTACCAATGTAGCTATTTCTAACTCCATCCATAAACTCCTTTACAATCTTCTTGCATCTACTTCCAAGGCTTGCAAGATTACAATCCTCACTAACTAACAAGTGATACCAATCCTCTGGAAGAAGTTTGGTACTATTCCCCATAATACAAGATTGTTCTTGTATTAGCTTGGTCAAAATACTATGCCTCCAACTACTCCATACAACTCATATTCCAATTCATCATACACTAGCTTAACTACTCATGCTCCAGCTAGATTAGACAGCTTATTAGGGTTTTTCCTAATTTGGTATTCTCACAACTCTTCTTCAACATCTAGTCATCTATTCTCAAGTGACTTGAGAATAATGACCACCATCCTTTGATCATACTAAGCTTAGGCTTCTAATTGTCTGATCAAGATCTATCATCGACTAAGTATTAGACTTGTACTAGTCTCTTTATAAATCCTATATTGTTAAGGAGGTTTACTTTAAGTTTATACCTACTTGGATTAACAAGATTATTATTTGGCATTCTATCATTTCTAGCTTTCTTATAACTTCTCAATTTCTAGCTTAACTCTTAGTTTAGATACTTCTTCTAGTTAACTCAAGAGTGAGTTAACTCCTCCAACATCAAATGGTTTGATCACCACTAAGGTTCTCATTCCATTGATGATGTCATACTCTACCATAAATGGCTCCTTCTCCTTATTAATTTGTTTTAATACTTTAGAAGGTCAATATAACAGGTCAAAGCTAAAGTCAAGAAGTGCAAGGTCAAGAATTGATCACTCAACATTGATGATCAATTTACACTAGGACTTGGTTAAATAAGAATGTCATCTATTCATATGACAATAAGGACATGTGATGAATGGTCTTGGCTTTACTTCCCTCCTACTCTATTTGTGATAAGAGTTAATGTTTAAGAACTACCATGATGCCCATGGTAGGAATAACTATGGTAAGTATGTATACCAAGGTTTAGTTATTGAGTTTCTTTACTTGAGTTATTTACTTAACTTGGTATCCATAAGTTGTTGTAATGAATACCATGATATGATATCTATAAGATCTTGTATTGTTCATTAAGTAATGTGTTATGGTTTTAGCTTTATAACATTTGATCTAAACATAGATCAAATTATACTGCCCAAAAATAAGGTTTTAGCAAAGGTCATATTGAAACTTATCGCAATCAACTCGATGATCTACTTCAGTTCCACCAAGTTAATAGAAGCTTCAATCACTTTGACAGGTTTTATTTAAAATCATGAAAATTATCCAGATTTTCTATGCATGAATGCAATGCACACACCTGAGCTCAGCTTATTTCTAAGCTCTAATGCTGGGATGTTACACACTCTCACCCAAAGTTGTATGGAAACAATATTCTCTTTTTGTAATGTTGCCTCTGTATGAACCTTAGCAAGTTACGCTTCGTCTTCTTGGAGTATTCCTATAGAAATCGTTCATTAACTTAGCATGGGTCGATGAAACCAGTGTCAAAGATTCCCCTTTGGTCACATTCCTCGCTCTTCATTATGCATAATAGCGTAGTGAGGATAATTAGAGGCAATGAACGAGCCGAGTTAGAGACTTTATCATAGAAATAAATGAATCACTTATAGACAATAGGAACCGATGAGACTCAAGTCGATGCCCTCTTGTTTGAATAACATATAGAATTCCTAAAAATGGCTCATGTTTGTGCTTGTTCCACATATGTACACCTTCGTCATGCCACAACTGTAGAAGTTCTTTAACTAATGGCCTTAGGTACACATCAATGTATTTGCCGGGTTGCTTCGGGCCTTGGATGAGCACTAGCATCATAATGAACTTCCACTTCATGCATAACCAAGGAGAAAGGTTATAGACACATAGAGTTACATGCCAGGTTCTATGACTGTAGCTCTGCTCCCCAAAAGGACTCATGTCCAATGTACTTAGACCAAACTTTAAGTTCCTTGCGTCACCTGCAAAGCCCGGGTATACTCTATCGATTTTTCTCCACTGCGACCCATCAGTAGGGTGTCTCGACATCGAGTCTTTATTGTGGTCTTCTTTGTGCCATCACAACAACATGCCATGCTCTTTTTTCTAAACAAATGTTTCAACCATAGTATTATAGAAGCATACCACATCACCTTTGCAGGAACCCTCTTCCTGGGGCACTGCTCGCCCTCAACATCACCATGGTCATCTCGTCTGATCTTATACCACAATGCACCGCATACCGGGTATACATACAAATTCTCGTACTCCTCAGCACGATAGAGGATGTAGACATTAATGCATGCATGTATCTTCTGCACCTCTAATCCTAGAGGGCAAACAACCTTCTTTGCCTCGTATGCACTGGCAGGCAATTTGTTATCCTTTGGAAGCTTTTTCTTCATTATTTTAAGTAGCTTCTCAAATCCCTTGTTAGATAAACCATTCTCTGCCTTCCATTGCAGCAATTCCAGTGTGGTACCAAGCTTTGTTTTTCCATCTTCGCAATTTGGGTACAACATTTTTTGTGAGCCTCTAACATGCACTCCAACTTCTTCTTCTCGTTTTTATTTTTGCATTCTCTCTGTGCATCAAGAATGGCCTAACGAAGATCATCAGCGGTCTCATCTGATGCTCGTTCTTCATCTTCTTCTTGTTCATTGTCTTCCATTGCAGTACCACCGTATTTAGGGAACATTGGATAGTTGTCGTCGTTTTCTTCTTCTTCGTTATCTTCCATCATAACCCCTATTTCTCCGTGCTTTGTCCAACAATTATAGCCGGACATGAAACCGTACTGAATCAGGTGGATGTGAATGATTCTTGAGGAAGAGTAATCCTTCTCATTCCGACAGACACGACACGGACAATACATAAAACCATTCCGCTTGTTTTGCCTCAGCCACTTCGAGAAAAGAATGCACGCCTTTAATAAACGCATCCAGCATTTGGGGAGCGTCGTACATCCACGGGCGGCTCATATGCATTATAATTAAAATCTTGGATCATATAAAAAGCTTCGATCATTTTCACTTCATTTACTTGTTGAAATCTGAAAAATTTAGTATGTACTAACGACATGTATATAAAATTTTACATGCACCAATTTTTGAATCGAACAAAACTATTAACATAATTTTTTTTGAACTTTTTATTATTGATCTAGCAGTGAAAACCTCATTCAATTCCAAACTCCGGAACTCTAAAATTACACATCTCAACTTTTAGTAACTTTTTTGCATAATTAAAATTTGCCTAAAATTACATATCTAAAATTTCCTCTACTTCTAAAGCATGCATCCCTCTCTACTTCTAGAGCATTGAACTAAACTAACAGTAAGAGATGAAAGAATGAAGTTGCTAACCTATAGAACCTTGGATTGATGGGTGTCACCAAATCTTGGACAAAAAATGAGGACGAACTTGAGCTAGCTTGGAGCAAAATGGCCATGGGCTTGGGCAGAGACGAAGCAGTGAATATATAGGAAAAACATTAGTCTCGGTTGGTGTTACAAACCGGGACTAGTTCATCATCTCTAGTCCCGGCTTATAACACCACCCGGGACTATAGGTCCTACTGGGTCATAGCCGTTGGTGCCAAAGCTTTAGTCCCGGCTGTTATTACGAACCGGGACTAGAGGTCCCCAACGAATCGGGTCTAGTCTCGTGCAGCCTCCTAGCCATTGGAACCGGAACAAACCGGGACTAGTGCTCACACTAGTCCCGGTCCCAAACGCAACCAAGACTAGTGCCCACGACAGCTCCAAACCAAAGGCTTCTTTTCTACTAGCGTGAGGTAATATATTTTCAAATAGTACAAGATAAGCCATCTTAATTCACGGATCCAAACTTTAATTGTTTAGTATAAAATTAACCACTACTCCGTGACACGTCATGGAGCCAGTCAACTTAAGTTCTGATTTTTGAAATATGCATGGATATAATATCTATTATATACTAAAAGCAACTAGCATACTATCCACGCGTTGCTACGGCTATATGATAATAATCAAATAAACAACATTTCATACTTTTATTAGTCCCTAGATCAAACTCAAATGCATGATTACTGAAAACATATTATCAGAAATCCTATTACTAAGAGAATCACATTTATTTGATCTCCTCTACTATTAAAATTCATGATAAGAGATGGATGAATCCAACTATTATTTAAACCCCAGTATTTTCCTACTATCATTATGAGAAAAATAAATACATCGGATAGTACTTACAATAACTGCATTTTTTGGGTAACTATGAGCACAAACACATTAAAAAAATTATGAACACAATCACCCAATTACCCAAATTACGTTGCTGCATCTAGTAACGGTGCAACACCGTGACATGACAAAATGCATAATACATCACCAGGTAATAAACTAACTTTAGCTAAACTAATGAACTATACTCCCTTAGTTCAGAAATATAAGACGTTTAGCTTTGTGAATTGAATGTTTTTAGACATCTTTTAGTGTGTAGGTTCGTAGAGGTTTGGAGTTAGCATATACACTAAAAAACGTCTAGATACATTCAGTTCACGAAGCTAAAATGTCTTATATTTCTGAACGGTGGAAGTGGAAATTTAGCCTAACCAAGAAATTATAAAGAACAAACTTGCAAAGTAGTTGCTACAGATAGAACAAATTAACTCTAGTAGTGGTGTAGTACTTGAAGTGGCTTTGTGTAGCTTCCAACTATCGACTGTTACACTGTTTGCAAATTCCATAGCAATTAGGAATACGAGCGGAACCTTAACCTGCCAGATTTCAATGTAGGCATCACAATTTTAGATAATGAGTTGTACGACTGTGGACACCTGACACCACATACCTGATCCTATGATCCAATGCAAGACACCCAAAAACAGTACAGTGAGACGGCGTTGGAGGGCAGCAATTGCAAGGTTTTTTTATAGCGTGAGGATACGCATGGGGACGCATATGCCAGAGCTGATGCAGAACACGTGCTCGCAACTGGGGGCACCTCCACTCACGACAATGCCAGGACGAGTCTTAAGTACTTGCATGTTCCAGGGACGACCATGTTTTTCAGCACCATGTCGAGATCGATTTGACGTCAGCCGAAAGCTACCCATTCGATCGCTTCCACTCAGAGAACCTAGAGGTCTCCGTCCGCTTCCCTGCGTCCCTCTCTAGGTCGTCAGATTGCATAGTATTGTTGAGCTATGGTCGAAGCATTATTAGAGATGTAATATCGATACGTATACATATGGTGTAGTATACCATCGTATATGTATCGAACTCTGTATGTATCATGCAATGGGGCTATTCCTTGCCAATATAAACACGAAACCGGCTACCTCAAAGGGCACGACCGTTCGTCCTACAACAACATGTTTCACATGGTATCGAGCCTTCCTCTTCCGAGCTCGTCCTAGACGCTGCCAGCGCTAGCACTCTGCCCTGTCGCTGCCGTGTTCTTCCCGTTTTCCGACGACCAAAAACACCACGACCAAGATCTCTTCCTCCTAGAACAATTCCCGCACTTAGTTTTTCCCAAAACCCTTCCCAACCTAAAAACCCTAGATCGCCCCCACAACCTACAATCTCCTACTCGAGGGATCCATGGACACCTCTTCTACGATTGTTGCGGCTCCCTCCATCGGTGCTCCTCCTACCACCAAGCTCACGCGGGAGAACTTTCTCTCATGGCAAGCCCAAGTGATGCCCACCCTACGTGGGGCTCGAGTTCTTCGCTTGCTTGAAGGATCGGATCCGGCGCTGCTCGAGTTCATCGATGGAGAGAATGCTGACAAGAAAAAGATACAGGTTCCCAACCCTGCCTATGATGTCTGGATTACCCGTGATCAGCAAGTTGTGAGCTACATCGTGAATTCTCTCTCCGAGGATATCCTCTCTCATGTCTATGGCATCGTTCATGCTGCTGATGTTTGGCGTGCTATTCATGACCTATTTTCGTCTCAGTCCAAGTCGCGGGTCTCAAACCTTCGTGGTGCTCTTACCAACACCAAGAAACTCGACATGACTGTTAAGATGAAAGGTTTTGCCTCTGAACTTGCCACAGCAGGTAAAACTGTTGATGATGATGAACTCAAGGATTATATTATGAATGGACTTGATGGTTCCTATAATGGTTTTGTCGCTGCTCTCAAAGTCGTTCCTTCCACCTCCCTCAATGATATGTGCTCTCAGCTGCTATATCATGAGAATCGTGATGTCATGCTCTCCACCACTGGCCAGGCTTCAGGCTCGTTTATGTCCTTTGTCAATGCTACCCCTCGTGTTTCGAACACTGGCTATGGGGGATGAAGGGGATCCGCAGCAGAAAACAAAAAATTTCCTACGATGGAACCCCAAAAACTGCCTAGAATCTATCTATGTAGTAATAAAGTAACGACAGAGCGTAAAGAATACATACCCTTGTAGACCATACGCGGTTAACATTCCGAGGGAAACGTGGTTGACGTAGTCGTACTCGTAGCCGACCTCAAGGTCACCCCTCGCTCCTTCTTCATCGTGCAGTAGCTCCGGCTCACGACATTGAAGCGCCCCAAGTGTTGCGCCTCATGTCTTCGTACACATCTGGTGTACAATGAGACCTCTGTCTCCCTGATCCCGCCGGAAGTGCGGAAGTTGATATCCGGCTAGGAATCCCTGCAGCACAACAGCGTTCTGCAGGTGTGCCTCGTTCGCACGACCCAGACTTAGGGCCATGGTCACAAGGTATAGAGAGAGAGGGAAGGAAAAGTCAACCAAAGGACTTCTTCAAAATATGGGATGTTTTTAATCCCACCCATGGGCACCCCTTTATATAGGCGGAGGGGGTGTGCCCTCCCCATTAGGTTAGCCATGTGGGACTATTAGTAAAGGAAAAAGTCAGGGATTTTTGAACTCAGCCAGATGGATTGAATCCATGACCTCAACATAGCACACAATACATTACCGGGTGGGCCAGATGCCCCACTGGAGGCCCAACTCGAGGCGAGGTAGTGGCAAGGAGCTCCAGTCTGGGTGGGCCGAAAGGCTCCCGGTGACCCAGCCGAGCGACCCCAGTGCCCATGCCCGGGTGGGCTTCCCCGCGCATGCGGCCTGCCTGGTGGCGGCCAGCCGACGCGGGACGGCGAGCAGCCCAAGCGCGCGCTAGCACGGTCGAGGCGTGGCAGCCCGGGTGGGCTGGTGGCTTGGCGGCCCAACCCCACCCGCAGGCGGTCTGGCAGCGGCGGTCGCCACAGGCTGATGCCCCCGTGCTTCGGCAAGTTATCTGTCGCCCACGTGGGTTGTTTCTTTTCCCTTTTTGCTGTAGCTTTTTCTTTAGGCTATTTCCCTCTAGGGATTTGGCCTAATATAGAAGTTGCTTTTATAAATCTTAATATAAATATTATTTAGAATATATTAATTCACAATTAACATATAATAAATATATTTAAATTCCCATTTACCCAAAAACACTTTTTCAGTCTTTTCCTTTATTCCTTCTCCGAACAACTTCGGATTTCTCCGCGGAATGATTCCGGATTTCTCTTTCTCTACTGTGATTCCATCTTACGAATGATCGCTCTCGTCCTACCCCTAAGTGTATCCCCTCATGGCTCGAGAATGCTCTAGACATGATTTATATCAATGATCAATAGAGGGACCAGGGATATCCATGTGACCCCTATGCATTCCTGATGACAATGTTGTTTGAACCGATAAATGTAGCATCCAATTTCCTTTTGTTTCTTGATACGAATTTTCCGAGATTCGATAATTAGTTACATACCCTATTTAATCTCGTTAACAACAAGTTCTGTTTTCTTGTTACCATGATATTACATCCCCGTGACTGAGTCACATGTTGTAACATTTATGGATGTAATCTCACCAAGCCGGTCATATGTATATTTACCCGTCATGTGAGTGAATAAATCCTGGTCTTGCAGTCACATGTCATCTACTGTTCCTTTGGAATATCTAACGTACATATTTATGGCCACCGTATTACCAGATGATGGTTGATGCAGTCTAAGCAGCCTCGGGAAATAGTGAGTAATATGAGCTCACAGTCTAAGGAAAAAGAGTCTTGATTTAGCTGTTGCAACAATAAACTATATGATTGATCGTGTCGCAATCATTCGAGGAATGTCCATCACATCATTCTCCAATGATATGACCTTGTTGTTAATTGGCATAAATATCTATGATCTTCAAACTCAGATCATCCCCATGACCAACGAACTAGTATGAATAGAGGCTACTAGGGACTTGGTTGTTTCATACCACACATGTACCAATGTTTCTAATTGATACAGTTATAACACAATATGAAAATATTAGAAACTAATTGAGATATGACAATAAAAACCTATTTATGATTTGCCTCTAGGACATATCTCCTTCGGTCTCCCACTTGCACTAGAGTATAAATAATCTAGCTCGCATTTTACTCATCATAAACCATATAACATATGCGTTTATAGATCATACATACTCATGGGAAACCTTATGTCCATGTTCTGTTTTACCAGATCATTATGTCTTTTGCTAATCGTTAATGTCTTCCTAATTTTGACATTCACACCATTCTCGTATAATGGGTAGAAGTATTCGTTTGGCGACAAAGTGAGACTTTGTTTCTAGTGTTTATAATGACGGTCATTTTCACTGTTGTCATCTAAACTTCAAAACACACTTTGCTATCCTTTGTGTATGTACGACAGTTATGGTAGCAGAACGAGGCCGGATTCTAGGAGCCTACAGTGACTTTAGATCAACCTCGAGGGCTTTCTCATGGGCACTGTGCCCTGGGACACATCATTCTACGTTAAAAGCGAACTAGCCCCACCATAACATTATTAATCACATCAGATGGAGCCTTTATACTTCTATATCTATGTAGATCCTAGTGCATAAAATGCAACTATGCCAATTACTTTGCTTCTTGTCATTTAAGTACAAACTTAATTCTGGTTCAGTGATTAACTCAGGAATCACTTAAAGACACGTTCATACAGTTAAGACTTTGTCCTACCAACCAGAACCTCGGGTCACATTACGTCGAGTATTCAATATGGTTGTATGGAAGAACTTATGACTGAGGCATAGGAGATGCAACGCATCTCTTTCTTCCTTTAAACCATAGTTGCAATACTAACTCAATGCTTCATATAGTAAGAACTTCTTTCTTACCTTGTTCCATTCTGATCTTCTTCAGAATCATGTCTTAGGACATTCTGGACATCTTTCAGAATCAAGTCCAGGAAGCATTCGATATTTGATTTTTATTAAACTTACCAATCTATATCGATAGATCTAATTGTTTAATAACTTCACCTTCATCCTTATTTACCTACTTAAATGTTATTAACACCAATCACATCATTTATATATGTCATCCACATATCACAGAATGATTTCACGCTCCCACTCAAATATGACATTCATATTTGAGATCCAGGGATTTCACTTAGCTCCCACTCAGAATATGTTAGCTACATATTATGATTTAGCCAAGATGATTTTCTCCCACTCAAATCCAGGTCCTCTCGATAATCTTGGACATTCCAAAATTCCTTGATCATCATCAAGTGAAGAATTCCACTAACGAGATTTCAATGACCATTCATTTCTCGTACTTAGGTCCATCACGCTTCTTTGTATTTCGTAGGTATGTCTTGTCCAAAAGATGACAAGTGAATCAACAATATAATTCCACAAACTTGTAGAATATATAGTTGAATCCTACTTTCTTTAGTAAAAGTATTCGTTGGAACTTAATGATCATTATCATTGGTTTCTCCTCTATATGCAGAGTTTGGATTTACAGAAAAATTCTGCTGCGCCACTCAATAATCAGGAGGTAAGGTCTATTACCTTGTTTTGATCCTTTTACTTTATTCCACATGTATCTTCATCAAGACACGTCAACTTTGGACAACATTAGGTTTGCCCCTTTTTGGAAGATCCATTCATAGCTTCCTAAGAATGCTCTACAAAGACTTGTTTCGCTACGATTTTGACTTATCAAAATCTCCAGAAACTCGAACGTGTCATAACTCTTATGGTGTTGTTTCCACGAATCTTTAGATGTTCCTTTGTATTTCAAATGAGTGTTTCCTTATTTTGATCTCTAACTCTAAACGACAACTGTAACCCCGATAAGAGATAATGTTATACCATATGTATCTTAATACATATTGATTATGATACTTAGACATTTCAATACCGTTTGAATTCGTCCAATTATCATAATTTGTGAAACATCGTTCACAAGTCCCTTTTATGCTAAACTTAACTTGAATACTTTAGTCATGTCGATCAAATCAAAGAGACTTGTTAATTCAGTTAATTCAATATCCCATTTAGTTATGAACTCATTTGAAAGATTCAAATCGTTTCAAACTTATGTTTCATCAAGTAAATAAGCTTATTCACTTAAGTCCACAATTAACTAATGATTTCCACTATTTGTTGAAAATACGATACATCACTATGTATAAGATTCAACATTTCTTCGCATATCACCGTTTTACCAAAATGCGGAGTTTTAGTCATTCTGCCCAAGAGGCATGGTTTTTCAAAGTCTCTAGATTAAGCATCTAGGACCCCGATCTTCATTTAGAATGAAAAACATGCAATAACCAAAATGACTTAAACTATAGTGTCATTTTATTATTCAACTTTGGATATCTTTTAGCATCCTAATCCTTTTATAAATACTTAAACTATTATCATTAACATAGTGATGAGAATAACTCATTTATAATCGTAATGTGACCATAATGGTATTGGTCATAAGAATAGTACAAACTGGCGTGCAACTTGTTCATATGAATAATCGTCTTGCCAAAAGTAAGACACACAAACAAGGATTATAAATTTATATTCAAGTCCACTAATCCAAACGACAAACTTTGAAGAAAGAGGTGATGTCGGCCATCAACTGTTTTGCTTGCCGTCATCAAGTCACGTTGCCTCAAATTCAGCAATTCTCAAGCAGACCATCATGTTTTCACAAAACGGGACAAGTATCAAATACTTTACAAACTGCAATGAGTTTTGCAAGAATTACATTTATAACTTTGTATATCTTACATATACCCTTTTTCATTCATGACCTCCATTGCAATCAAGCCCTTCTAAGAGTTCTCAACTCTAATGCAAGATCGCTAAGTGTTTCTCCAAATATTCTGTTTTCATCCATGATGGAGGAAAACCCATCCAACGGCTCATATGTTAGGTGCCAGATCTTGCATAATACAAAATTGTAGTCCAACTCTCCATCGCATGGAGAATGGCTTATTGGATGATTATGGAGAAAACACAAACATTGTAGACTCAACGAATTATCTCCTAATGGTTATTTTATCAAGAAGAAAAGATCGCCTTTTACGAGGATATCCCTCAGGCATGGGTAATATTCTATGAAGTTGGACCCTTTTGCTAAGTTCCAAATTAAGCAATATCTTCCCATGGTCGAAAAGCACCTCAATGGGATAGGCCAAGATCTACTAAGATATTTGCAAACAGACATCTAGACTAATTTTATAATAAGAGTTCAATTTATAATTGATCTCCACTAAAATTACCATCCCCTGGACAATTTTAGTGATCACATGATCCCTACCCTCTGCACCTCCCTCGATCATCACGGCCATGAATGCAGCCTCAAAGGTAGACATTCCCTAATGTCAATCACATCATCCATGTGACTCATTCTCGATCTTTCGATCTCTTGTGTTTCGAGACCACGTCTCTGTAACATTCTAGGCTCGCCAAATCTAACTTGTGTGTATTCGTTGTGCAACATGGCTTACACCCACTGTATGCGAACATAGATATATCTGACCCCCGATCATCACGGCCGGCCTCATAACGAAGAACTTTCTTGGTGGTGCACACACAAGGGGAACACGAAACATTGGAATTAAATAGGGATTATCTTATTTGCTACCGTTGAGTATCTTAATACTAGCACACAATAAGATGTAAAATAGGTATCAACATCATATGTATATTGTGATATGATATGGTCCTTCTTCTCGTGCCTTGATCTCCATCGAGCGCTCTGGCATGATCTCCATCTTGCCCTTGGTTTGACGCCAAGTTCACGATGCCTCCACCAGGTCGTCCATCGGAACGATGACTATTACTATACTACTCAGTAACAAAAAAGTAAACTACTTTACCTTCGCAATGACCATTACCATATAAAATCGCATGCCCTCCTGCAAAATAAAGTTAAATGCCTCTACTTTATCTATTGCATGTTTTACGTGGTTGTTAGGGCTTTCGCAACAGAATGTTTCTAATCTACGAACTTTTCAACCACAACATGGATGCAACAGTTGTTTCTACTACACCCCTTTCGGGGCCCTCCGTTGCAAATGATATATCAACTATCGAATGAGAGACAAACACCCGCTAGCCACTTATACGGTACAAGCACTATGTTGAGTGTGGAACCAGTCTCGCGTACGAATACGCGTAAGGTCGGTCTGGGCCGCTTCATCAAATAATATCGCGATATAAACAAGTACACGTTAGAGGGTAACAACTAAGGGATCAATGCCCGCACAATACTTGTGCGTACTAGCCATACAACACTCCTACGCATATATCGGCTCTGATACCACTGAAGGGGATCCGCAGCAGAAAACAAAAAATTTCCTATGATGGAACCCCAAAAACTGCCTAGGATCTACCTACGTAGTAATGCAGTAACGGCCGAGCTTAGAGAATACATACCCTTGTAGACCATACGCGGTTAACGTTCCGAGGGGAACATGGTTGATGTAGTCGTACTCGTAGCCGACCTCAAGGTCACCCCTCGCTCCTTCATCGTGCAGCAGCTCCGGCTCACGACATTTAAGCGCCCCAAGTGTTGCGCCTTGTGTCTTCGTACACATCCGGTGTATGATGAGACATTCGTCTCCCCGATCCCACCGGGAGTGCGGAAGTTGATATCCGGCTAGGAATCCCTGCAGCGCAACGGCGTGCTATAGGTGTGCCTCGTTCTCGCAGCCCAGACTTGGGGCCATGGTCACAAGGTATAGAGAGAAAGGGAAGGAGAAAGTCAATCAAAGGACTTTTCCAAAATATAGGGTGTTTTTAATCCCACCCATGAGCACCCCTTTATATAGGCGGAGGGGTGTGCCCTCCCCATTAGGTTAGCCATGTGGGACTATTAGTAAAGGAAAAAGTCAGGGATTTTCGAACTCAGCCGAATGGGCTGAATCCATCAGCCCAACACAGCACACAGGACATTCTCGGGTGGGCCAGACGCCCTACCGGTGGCCCAGCTTGGGGCGAGGTGGTGGCAAGGAGCTCCAACCCAGGTGGGCCGAAAGGCTCCCGGTGGCCCAGCCGAGCGCCCCCGGCGCCCTTGCCCGGGTGGGCTTCTCCCACGCATGCGGCCTGCCTGGTGGCAGCCAGCCGACGCGGGCCGGCTAGCGGCCCAAGCGCGCGCCAGCGCGGCCGAGGCGTGGTAGTCCGGGTGGGCCGGTGGCTTGGCGGCCCAACCCCGCCCGCAGGCGGTCTGGCAGTAGCGGTCGCCACAAGCTGCTGCCCCCGTGCGGCGGCAACTTATCTATCGCCCACGTGGGCTGTTTCTTTTTCCCTTTTTGCTATAGCTTTTTGTCTAGGCTATTTCCCTCCGGCGATTTGTCCTAATATAGAAGTTGCTTTTATAAATCGTAATATAAATATTATTTAGAATATATTAATTCGCAATTAACATATAATAAATATATTTAAATTCCCATTTAGCCGAAAACACTTTTCCGATCTTTTCCTTTATTCCTTCTCCGAACAATTTCGAATTTCTCCGCGGAACGATTCCGACTTTCTCTTTCTCTACTGTGATTTCGTCTTACGAATGATCTCTCTCATCCTACCCTTAAGTGTATCTCCTCATGGCTCGGGAATGCTGTAGACATGATCTATATCAATGATCAGTAGAGGGACCAGGGATGTCCATGTGACCCCTAAGCATTCCTGATGACAATGTCGTTTGAACCGGTAAATGTAGCATCCAATTTCCTTTTGTTTCTTGATACGACTTGTCCGATATCCGATCATTGGTATCACATACCCTGTTTAATCTCATTAACAACAAGTTCTGTTTTCTTGTTACCGTGATATTACATCCCCGTGACCGAGTCACATGTTGCAATATTTATGGATATAATCTCACCAAGCCGGCCGTATGTATCTTTACCCGTCATGTGGGTGAACAAATCCTGGTGTTGCAGTCACATGTCATCTACTGTTCCTTTGGAATACCCAACGTACACCTTTATGGCCACCGTATTACCAGATGACGGTTGATGCAGTCTAAGCAGCCTCGAAAAACAGTGAGTAATATGAGCTCACGGTCTAAGGAAAAGGAGTCTAGATTTAGTTGTTGCAACAATGAACTATATGACTGATCGTGTCGCAATCCTTCGAGGAATGTCCATCACATCATTCTCCAATGATATGACCTCGTTGTTAATTGGCATAAATGCCCATGATCTTGAAACCCAGATCATCCTCATGACCAACGAACTAGTATAAATAGAGGCTACTAGGGACTTGGTTGTTTCATACCACACATGTACCAATGTTTCTACTTGATACAGTTATAGCATAATATGAAACTATTATAAACTAATTGAGATATGACAATAAAAACCTATTTATTTTTTGCCTCTAGGGCATATCTCCTTCAGGGGGAGCTTGTCGAGGCCACCTGCACCAGCGCTATACATGCCACCTTATCAGGCATATCAGCCGGCTTCCTACATGCCTCCACCGTCGACCCCCTACATGCCTCCATCGCTGGCCCCTACATGCATCCATATCAGCAACCGGATCCTTACATGCCTCCATATCAGCAGCCGTACACCCTTCCACCCTTCATGGAACCCTTCATGGCACCCTACATGCCTCCTCACCTGCAGCAGCAATGCCCCCAACGCCCTCCTCAGCAGCCTCCACAGCAACGCCCCGCCAGGATCGTCGCCCAAAAGGGGGCGCAAGGACAGGTGTGTTACTCCATGGCAGGATGGTGTTTTTTGTCAAATATGGAAGAACGAAGGTCACCCGGCTGATGAGTGCTGGTGGCACTATGGTGATGATGATGAGGAGGACAGACCACCAAAGGAGACAAAAGGTTCCTATGGGGTTGACACAAATTGGTACTTAGATACTAGTGCTACAACTCATGTCACTGGTCAACTCAACAAACTCTAGGTTCATGAACCATATCAAGGCCGTGATCAAGTAAATAATGTTAGTGGACAAGGTATGGATATTTCTCATATTGGTCATTCTATTTTGCACACCCCTGATAGTACTATGCAACTTTGTGATATTTTACATGTTCCTAATGCATCCATGAGTTTAATCTCTGCTCATAAGCAGCCTACACAACAATTATTATATGGAAATTCACCCATTCTTTTTCTTGATTAAGGATCAGGAAACGCGGCGCCTCGTGTTTAGAGGTCCTTGTCACGGTGGCTTATATCCTCTAGTTCCAGTGTCTTTGGAGTCCTCCAAGCATGCTCTTGTCAACGTCAAGCCTTCATCCTCTACATGGCATTGTCGTCTAGGCTATCCATCTTCTTTTATTGTTCATCAAATTCTTAGGAAGAATAAACTTTTATATTCCCTGGCAATAAATCTTTACATATGTGATCCATGCCAATAGGTAAAAAGTCATCAGCTACCATACCCTGTTTCCACTAGTGTGCCTACAGTTCCTTTGGAATAGATATTTTCTGATGTATGGGGTCAAACTCCTCTCTCTATAGGCAAACATTCTTACTATGTAAGCTTCATTGATGACTTTAGCAAGTTTATTTGGATTTATTTGCTTAAGAAACGTTCTGAAGTGTATCAAGTTTTTCTTGATTTTCAGCAATATGTCGAGCGCCATTTCGGTCGCAAAATTCTCACCATGCAAACTAATTGGGGTGGTGAATATGAGAAATTGAATAATTTTTTCCAACATGTAGGAATTGTTCATCATGTATCATGTCCGCATGCTCATCAACAAAACGGTTTTGCTGAACACAAACACCGTCACATGGTCGAAATGGGACTTTCTCTACTTGCCAATGCGTCTATGCCCCTCAAATATTGGGATGATGCTTTTATCACTGCCACTTTTCACATCAATATGCTTCCTACCGAAGTTCTCAATTATGAGACCCCCACTAAAAAACTACTCCAAGTTAAACCCAATTATGAGTCTCTCCGAGTTTTCGGTTATGCTTGCTGGACAATCTTCGTCCATATAACAAACACAAGCTTTCTTTTCGTTCCAAACAGTGTGTTTTTCTTGGTTACAGCTGATACATCGCAAATGTATCTATAATTTTTGATGTTTCATGCTTGGTTTTATCCACTTTCTTATGTTTTGTTCCAAATTTGGAGTACTTTTCATATGATTTTTTGGACTAACCTATTAACAAGAGCCACAGTGCCAGCTGCCTGTTTTCTGCTGTTTTTGGTTCCAGGAAAGTCAGAAAATGAATATTCTCGGAATTGGACGGGACAAAAGCCAAAGTGCCTATTTTTTCGGAAGGGATCAAGTGCCAGAATACAAGACGGAGAAGGACCAGGGAGCCACCACACCACCTGGCCGCGCGTCTAGACCTGGCCCGCGCCAGGGGGTGGTGTGGCCGCTCCCGGCACCCCCTCGGCCTCTCCTTCTGCCTATAAGTTGCCCTCGGGACGAAAACCCTAAGGACCCAATAAAAAATCCACGAAAGAGTCTGTAGCCGCCGTCATCTCCATCCCTAGATCGGGAGGGATCTGAAGCTCTTCCCGGCACCCTGCCGGAGAGAGGAATTCACCCTGGAGGCTTTCTTCATCACCATGCAAGCCTCCGGTGTGATGCGTGAGCAGTTCATCCTTGGACTACGGATCCATGTAGTAGCTAGATGGTTGGTTTCTCCTCCTTTGTGCTTTCATGTTTAGATCTTGTGAGCTCCGTTCATGATCAAGATCATCTATTTGTAATTCATACATGTTGTGTTTGCGGGGATCCGATGGATATTGAGATGCTATTTCAGATTGATTATTGATTATATCATGTCTTTGTTATTTGAGATCTTGCATGCTTTCCGTTGTTAGTAGCTATCTTGGCCAAGTAGATGCTAGCAACTCCAAGAGTTAGTATTTATGCTCGGAAATCTCTAAGGTACTAGATGTGCTGTTGCTACTAGGGAGAAAATAACAATCCTTTGTTCATAGAACAATCGTATTGTTTACTTTACACGCAGTTCGTAAAGCAATAATCTGTTGCTTGCAACTTAATACTGGAGGGGGTTCGGATGATAACCTGAAGGTGGATTATTAGTCATAGATGCAGTTGGATGGCGGTCTATGTATTATGTTGTAATGCCCAATCAAGACTCAAAGGAGTCAAGATGATTAGTATATGCATGTATTGCTTTCTCAGTGTTTGTCAATTGCCTCGTTGTAATTTGTTCACCCAGCATGTTATCTATCTAAGGAGAGCCACCTCTAGTGAACTATGGATCCCGGTCCTTTTACTTTACATACAATCTACAATCTTTTACTGCTTTGTGTTTACTTTCTGCAAACTTTTACTTCTTTCCATTCAATACGTTTAATCCTTTGTTTTCCGCAAAACACGGTGAGATTGACAACCTCATCGCAAGTTGGGGACAAAGTTCTATGGTTGTGTTGTGTAGGTCTCCACGTTGCTACTATCACCGGTAGTGCGCCCTGCCAAAGCTCAGCTAGTAACACCTTTGGGGTGTTTCCTTGTTCCTACTGGTTCGATTAAACCTTGGTCTCATAACTGAGGGAAAACTCGTTGATGTGCTCATCATACCTTTCTCTTGGGGTTCCCAACAGGCTCTACATCAACCATGAGCTAGCAAAGATTTTTCTGGCGCCGTTGCGGGGGAGTCAAGGACATCTTCACAAGGGGATTCCCTCATAACCAATCTCTTTACTTTGTTGTTTTTGTTTTGCTTAGTTTTGTTATTCAAAAACACAAAAAAAATTAGTTTTACTTGTTTGCTTTCTTATTCAAAAACACAAAAATATTAAGTCTCCTTTAGTAGTCACCTCTCCCTTAGCTCACCATGTTGATCCCTACATTCACCCTGAAAGACCTTCCAATTGGTAGTGGTTCTATAATTGGGAAAGATAACATTGAAGAATTCTTTAATCATGTTAGTAAGCATGAAGATATTGAGGATAGATCCCTTGTAGAACTTGCTCCAAACTATGAGATTGCTGCAGCTTCTTTAATTCACATGTTAGAAGCTAGGTTTGTTAACCTCAACCCCTTAATCCAAGTAATGTTTCTTAAGCTTAAAGAAATTGAGGACCCTCAAAAGAGGGATTTTATTCTAGAAACTTTGTTTAAGGAGTTCTATGATGTTGCCAAGGAAGCTAGAAAAATCTTTGAACGTTTCAATATGCTAGGCTCATGTGTAGATGTTGTTGGTACACGAGAAAAGATGAACAAAACTGAACCTAATGGGGAGGAACCTAAGATACCAATACCCTTCAAACTAGTAGCAATACATGATGCCATAGAAAAGAATCTTGATTGGATTGTTCCTGCAAACCCTTTTGATGAGAATAGTGAACCTAAGAGCATTGAGAGAGGATCCTCTAGAACTTATTTGGACGATATACCTTGCCTTGTTGAAAATATTTCTGGTATTGATCTTAATGCTTCTTCATTCGAGAATACTTGATTCTTTCTTTACTTCTTATGCCTAACTTAAAGGCGTTAAAGAAAAGTGCTTGTTGGGAGATAACCCAAGTGTTTTAGTTGAGTCTTGGAAGTTATTACCTATGTAATAACCTCTCCTTATCCTTTTTATTTGCTTTTTGTGCCAAGAGTAACCTCTAATGAGAGTGAAGTAATGATTGGGAAAGTTGTTGTCCCGAAACAGATTTTTGTGCTTCACCGTAAAAATTCCTGAAAGATCTCTGTACGCCGGATTGAGTTGTAATTGTTTGTGCTTCTGACCCAGGTTGTTATATAACTTTTGTTAGTTTAACACTTTTTGATTTGAGCAACAGAAGGTCTTCGAAAAAATTCGTCTTTACCTGCTAGTCTGTTTTGACAGATTTCTGCCATTTTTTGCATTTGCTTCTTGTTAGTTCCTTTTTGAGTTCCTTTGGGGAATTGAGCTTTTTGAGGGAAGTTCTACAGTACCTAGTGTTCTAATGAAAGTTTATTTGGTGTTAGAACTGAACCTTGAGACTTATTTATCTTAAGTGTATTAATGTTGCTAATGAGATTGTGTGAAGTTTTGTATGAAGGAAAAATTTCAGGTGTATGGAAGGAATGAGTAATGAGATGAAGGATGGACTAAAGCTCAAGCTTGGGGATGCCACATGTGTCACCCCAAGAAACATCCAAGAAGTACAAGCGTCAAAGCTTGGGGATGCCCAAGGCATCCCCTTCTTCATCAATAAAAATCCCAGGTTTCTTCCAAACGCTTCATTTTTATTGTTTCATGCATAGTTGTGTTTTTCTTGGAGCGTCTTCTTTTTCGTTTTTTTTTTGGTTTTTAGTTTTCTTGGTTTGCTTAGTTTTCTGAATAAGTTGGTTGGACCTCCTCTTTCACACTTTGGTTTGCAAATAGTTTGGTTTGGTTTGGAAAAGAGTAGGAAAGTTCATACTTATGTGGTAAAAAGAGCTTGTTTTTGACTGTGGCTTATGCTTTGTTATGCCATGCTTGATATTGTTTTGGCTTTATGCTTAGTATTCTTTGTTGTATCATGACTTGTTATAAACAATTGAGATTGCTTAATGTGCCTTGGATGAATCATGCGTTGTTTTAGCATATTAAAGCATAGTATAGTGGTATTCTCCTTTGATGCTTTATTTGGGTTGACTTGGCACATGCTCACACCATGTTATGACTATCTCAAGTCACCATAGCCTTTATGATCCTTTAGTTTTCAACTTGTAGTATCACTTTATGCTTTGATCAATGATGTTTTGTCGCTCTGCATGATTGTGGCCATTATTGATCTCCTAGTTTGTCGCTCCCAGTCTTTTGCTAGCCTCCACAACCAAGTATGAGTTCCACTCATGCATCCAACTCCCTAAACCAAGTTATTCCAAAGAGTCCACCATACGTACCTACTAGCTTACGCTATTCCAAGTATATTCATGCTTTTGTTTACCTTCCACTTGTTATGAAAAAACTAGTGATTAAAGCTCTCACGAACTTGATGGCACACTTTACTTTTTGCCTCTAATAAACTTGAACCATTGGGTCCTTCTTTGTTGCGTATATGCTTGCGCTTTATAAGTTGAAATTAGCAGAACCATGTTTCATGGGGAACGCTTTCAACATTGCACTTGTACTTTGTACCCCGTTGATATCATGTTCTTTTGCTTACGGATCCCGGCGGTGTGAAATAAATGTGGAACTTGTAAGATCATGGAGTTTGTATATGTGTTAGAGAAACGCCTGGGCCGCTAGCCTAAGCCATGCCTAATCATGGTGGAAACTTGCTGCATCACCATAATGAGCACTCTATGAAGCATCCTCAATAAAAACCTATGCAAATAGCAAATAAAAAGATCGCTGAGATACTCATTGTCTGCTTGCCTTGTCCTTTTGATTATGGGAAAGCTCCCATATCATGTGCAAGGGGTACCCCGTTGGTGGTTCTTAATGATACACATATACTTACAATGACAAGAGCTTACTCGTGACTGAAGTTAAGTAGCATGAGGATCGGTCTTCGTAAGTAAGGGGCATGAGATTTCGGTTTATAACTTGTCAAGCATATCCTCTTAGTTGTGTCACTTTAACCTTAACCACTTCAAGATGCTTATGATAGGGGCAATGAGAGCTGAAAGCTATAACTACCATAAGTTTTGGAAGCTCTTTATGATACTTGAATCCCTACTTCCTTTTACAAAAGGCCTTTCTTACACCATTATATTGAGTCTCCACCTTCTATCTTTATGCACCTACTTTGAGAGCATAGTGGCCATTCTTAGTTCTATGTGCATTGTCCCAAGACTAGTTTATTGATTCATAACTTGTTATTGCTTGTTTTAAACTATTGTATCTAGTCACTCTTATGAACTTTGAAGGTGTCCTATGCATTTATATTTGCTACTCTATTGAGGGACAAGCTGAATATTATTATGCTATGTTTTCTTTATGTGAAACAAACAAAAGTCTTGCAAAGCATGTTATTCATGAATCTTTTGTTTGTACCTTTTCATGTTGCATCATAGTATCTTTGCTTATTGCTAGAACTTTGTCTTTCATGTTATGATTGAAGTACTATGATCCCAGCTTTGAGTTTTGCAAAATACTTTGATCAAGTCTTTGATGGTGCATGTCACCTCAAAAATTATTTCTTTTTATCACTTACCTACTCGAGGACGAGTAGGAGTTAAGCTTGGGGATGTTGATACATTGCAAATGTATCTATAATTTTTGATGTTCCATGCTTGGTTTCATCCACTTTCTTGTGTTTTGTTCCAACTTTGGAGTACTTTTCATATGATTTTTTGGACTAACCTATTAACAAGAGCCACAGTGCCAGCTGCCTGTTTTCTGCTGTTTTTCGTTCTAGGAAAGTCAGAAAATGAATATTCTCGGAATTGGACGGGACAAAAGCCAAAGTGCCTATTTTTTCGGAAGGGATCAAGTGCCAGAATACAAGACGGAGAAGGGCCAGGGAGGCACCACACCACCTGGCCGCGCGTTTAGGCTTGGCCCACGCCAGGGGGTGGTGTGGCCGCTCCCGGCACCCCCTCGGCCTCTCCTTCCGCCTATAAGTTGCCCTCGGGACGAAAACCCTAAGGACCCGATAAAAAATCCACGAAAGAGTCTGTAGCCGCCGTCATCTCCATCCCTAGATCGGGAGGGATCTGAAGCTCTTCCCGGCACCCTGCCGGTGAGAGGAATTCACCCTGGAGGCTTTCTTCATCACCATGCAAGCCTCCGGTGTGATGCGTGAGTAGTTCATCCTTGGACTACGGATCCATGTAGTAGCTAGATGGCTGGTTTCTCCTCCTTTGTGCTTTCATGTTTAGATCTTGTGAGCTCCGTTCATGATCAAGATCATCTATTTGTAATTCATACATGTTGTGTTTGCGGGGATCCGATGGATATTGAGATGCTATTTCAGATTGATTATTGATTATATCTTGTCTTTGTTATTTGACATCTTGCATGCTTTCCGTTGTTAGTAGCTATCTTGGCCAAGTAGATGCTAGCAACTCCAAGAGTTAGTATTTATGCTCGATAGTGGGTTCATGCCTCTGGTAATCTAGGGAAGTGACAGAAATCTCTAAGGTACTAGATGTGTTGTTGCTACTAGGGAGAAAACAACAATCCTTTGTTAATAGAACAATCGTATTGTTTACTTTACACGCAGTTCGTAAAGCAATAATATGTTGCTTGCAACTTAATACTGGAGGGGGTTTGGACGATAACCTGAAGGTGGATTATTAGTCATAGATGCAGTTGGATGGCGGTCTATGTATTATGTTGTAGTGCCCAATCAAGTCTCAAAGGAGTCAAGATGATTAGTATATGCATGTATTGCTTTCTCGGTGTTTGTCAATTGCCCCGCTGTAATTTGTTCACCCAGCATGTTATCTATCTAAGGAGAGCCACCTCTAGTGAACTATGGATCCCGATCCTTTTACTTTACATACAATCTACAATCTTTTACTGCTTTGTGTTTACTTTCTGCAAACTTTTACTTCTTTCCATTCGATACGTTTAATCCTTTGTTTTTCGCAAAACACGGTGAGATTGACAACCTCATCGCAAGTTGGGGACAAAGTTCTGTTGTTGTATTGTGCAGGTCTCCACGTTGCTACTAGCACCGGTAGTGCGCCCTGCCAAAGCTCAGCTAGTAACACCTTTGGGGTGTTTCCTTGCTCCTACTGGTTCGATTACACCTTGGTCTCATAACTGAGGGAAAACTCGCTGTTGTGCTCATCATACCTTCCTCTTGGGGTTCCCAACGGGTTCTACATCAACCACGAGCTAGCAACAGCCCTCGCCATAAAGGAGTTAAATGTCTTGATGTGTCCACTGATCGTATCTATATTTCTCGAGGTGTTGTCTTCGACGAGAATATTTTTCCTTTTGCCTCTCTTTACCCCAACGCTGGTCGCCGTTTACGTGATGAGATTCTTCTTCTTCCACAAGATAACCCACCTTCGGCATGTACTGATAGGGGTGTGCATACTAATGATCACTATTTGCAGTTTGTTCCTCCCCAGGTTATTGCTGAAGACACTCATATAAGTTCACCAGCAGCTACTATTCATAATCCTCAAGAAAATGCTGAAAATAGTACATCAAATAATGACACAGATGAGGAGAATATGACAATAGAAAATAGGAGCAGTGGTAGCGATCCTGAGGATGATTTTTACCAGGAATCTTCATTGAATTCACCATCGACAGCACCTGGTGGAAGCAGTACTTCTCCCGCGTGCAGTCCTTCGCCCGCGCGTGTGTTCTCTGGTGCGAACCAACGCTTGGGCGCCACACCGGCTGACCTGCCTTCGCCTACATTGCAAGCCACGCCATGCTCCTCGCTTCGACTATCGCTGGACGACACGCCGCCTCTCCCCTGCCACACCAGTCTGTGTCCCCGCCATCGCATGCACATGATGGTTCAGCTACTAATGATGACCCTCCAACTGATTCATACATGCTGCTGCTAATAATGATAGAGGTGGATCTTCTGCTCCACCATTTACTACGGTTCCAACTATACATGCATCTGGAGCTCAAACTCGTCTTCAAAAAGGTATACGCAACCCGAAAAAATATACTGATGGCACTGTTATATATGCTTTGCTTACATCTATAGGGGAACCTAATTGGAAGCAAGCTATGCAAGAGGAATATGATGCACTTCTTGCTAACAACACATGGCATCTTGTCCCACCAAGCTCAAATAAAAATGTCATTGACTGCAAATGGGTGTATCGAATCAAGGAACGTGTTGATGGTACTCTGGACAGGTACAAGACACGTCTTGTTGCTAAAGGTTTTAAGCACCACTATGGTAAGACTATGAAGATATTTTCAGTCCAGCTGTTAAGGCTGCTACCGTCAGACTTGTTCTATCTATATCAGTCTATAGAGGATGGATTTTACGGCAGCTAGACATCAAGAACGCGTTTTTACATGGTGTTCTGAAAGAGGAGGTTTACATGAAACAACCATCATGGATTTGAGTCTTCCGCTACTCCAAATTATATTTGCAAACTTGACAAAGCTTTATATGGTTTGAAACAGGCACCTCGAGCTTGGTACTCTCGTCTAAGTTCCAAATTACATACTCTTGGTTTCCTTTCGTCCAAGGCTGATACTTCGTTGTTTCTTTATCATAAGTCATAGCTCACAATGTTCATTCTGATTTATATTGATGACATCATTGTTACCAGTTCTTCTGATTCGGCTATCACAGCTCTACTACATCATTTGAGTTCAGATTTTGCTCTTACGGATCTTGGAGATCTTCATTATTTTCTCGGCATTGAGGTATACAAACAGTCAAATGGGTTGCTTTTAAATCAAGAAAAATATGATGCAGATCTACTAAGCCGTGTTGGTATGAGTTTGTGTACATCATGTCCAACACCTCTTTCTACTATAGATACACTGAACTTGGCAGATGGATCTCCGCTAGGTCTTGAGGATGTTACACACTACAAGAGTATTGTAGGGGCACTTCAATATTTGACACTGACTAGACCTGACCTTTCTTTCTCAGTTAATAAGGTCTGTCAGTATCTTCATGCTCCTACTACTACACATTGGACGGCTATTAAACGAATTTTGAGATATATTCATGGCACAATAAAGGTTGGTCTTACTTTTTAGAGATCGAATTCCACCCTTGTTAGTGCTTATTCAGATGCAGACTGGGCTGGTGATTTAGATGATAGACGCTCTACTGGTGGATTTGCTATATTTTTTGGTCCCAATCTTATTTCATGGAGTGCCAGAAAACAGCCTACTGTGTCCAGATCTAGCACAGAGGCTGAATACAAAGCTCTTGCAAATGCCACGGCTAAGCTGATTTGGGTTGAAGCTCTTGTTCGTGAACTTGGTGTTTCACTTAAGGAGAAACCTTGTCTATGGTGTGATAATCTTGGTGCCACCTACTTGTCTACTAATCCAGTTTTTCATGCTTGTACAAAACACATTGAGATAGATTTTTTGCTTTGTTCGAGAAAGGGTTGCTAGCAAGCAGCTTGATGTCAGATTCATATCCAGCAAAGATCAACTTACAGATGGTTTTACTAAAGTTTTATGTGTAAAGAAATTAGATGAGTTTAAGCGTAATCTAAACCTCTCCCGGGTCTAGATTAAGGGGGTATTAGAGATGTAATATCGATACATATACGTATGGTGTAGTACAACACCGTATACGTATCTAACTCGGTATATGTCATGCAATGGGATATTCCTTGCCAATATAAACACGAAACCGGCTACCCCAAAGGACACGACCGTTCCTCCTACAACATGTTTCACAAGCATCACTACGACCGAGCTGCGGAGGAGCATGGAGAATCCATTCAGCCACGCCGGACACCGTCTCCGGTGCTAGGAGATCATCTACAATGCGCATGGAGCATGAGTGCATTATTGGCGGATGGATTGGTCATGTGCTAGATTAATGGTACATATCCTGCGCCTACTGACGTGATGCTGACGCTTGGCTATGGAACGCCGGGTCGCCGCCAGTCTCCACGATGCCATGGCCAGCGGGCTTGGTCAAGTTTAGGGTGTGGTTTGCGGGAGACCAAAGGGGTAAACTCTAAAGGGAAACAACTAGCGCTCACGAGGGCATTATTGATGATACCAAACAGAGCACGACTTGGAGATGGTATGAGTTGAGACGGAGGAAAATTAGGGACGCCCTCCAGCTAGACGAACTCTTATGACGTACGGATATACAATGACCGCCGCTTTCAAACTCAATAGCGATAGGGATCGATTACATACAGACGGACGTACCATCAAGACCACAAGCCTTTTAATAGTATAATCTATCTATACCTAATAATAAAGTACGAAATGTTTCTGTCCTTCGTCCGTCATACAGATTTGCCCCTACAGTTCGGATGTATTTACAGGCCCTGCCACCGATAATCAAAATGGACGGTTCGTTCGTTTGGACCGAATCCCCTCTCCTCCCCCTTCCTCCTTCCCCACCGCCGGACTCCCCTGCCTCCGCGACGGTGGACACCGCCCTCCCCTCGCCACGGGCTCCCACCGCCGACCAAATTCCCTTCTCCCCTGTCTCGTCTCCCGCATGCAGCAACTATTTCTCTCTACTCGCGACATCCCGCCACGCAACACCACGGATTGAGCCGTTTCCACACGTCCGTGGAGATCCAGGTCTTGGTGTAGATCAGACACGCCGACTTCGTGGAGTATATGGCTCTATCGAGCGCGCCACCACCATGGTAGATGAACTGATGCATCTTCTATCTGCTGTTTGTCGCGTTAGATCTGGGGGTCCATGATGCCATTCTGATGTTGCCAGCATCGTGCATCTGTTGCCAGACGAGGCATCCTTCCCCTATCCCTCAACACCGAATTTGCTTCCCTGTTTAATCTGATCAGACCCCGATTCTTCTCTTCTGTATTGTTTGTGTCCTTTTGCTATCGATAGGCATTGTCCTCCTCTCGATCTCTTCATATGCGCGCCACACTGGGCGTCGACGGTGGTCAGCGTTGGACCTCTGCAACCCTCCTGGTTCTTTGCCTGCTGCTTCTCTTGGTGCATCAACCACTAAAAGACTAGGATGCATAGGCAAGACATCACGAGAAGTGCATCAGCCATCGCCTTTCCAAGTTAGAAATCAAACCATATTCAATTGTGCATGAAAAATTCAGAAGCTTTTCTTGGTCTTAAGAGTTCAGAAGATTTTCAGGGGTTGGCTCACTGCGTGCCCTGTTGGTCGTGGTTGTGGGCGTGCCGCCCAAGGGGCTGGAACAACGGCGAGAAGTGGGGCGAGTCAATCGATGGTGAGAGGCTGCTCGAGTCCTTGATCGGAGAAGATTTAATTTTAGTTCAACGAATTCATGACAAGATCAAACCCCGATCTGTACAGCTCCGTCAGGACAACAACATGCTCAATTAATTGCTCGTACCTTGATTTACCCATGCCCACATAGACTGAGACGTTATTAGCACTTTATTGTCAATGTGAGTAGCACACTATATTCTACAAGATGTACCAGATTTCTAATTTTACTTGTATTTATTTAAGACTTGACATTTGTCCGTTTACTGAACCACCTCTGATTTTTTATCTCAATTCAGATATTTCTTCTTTTGTAATTGTCAGGTAAGGTTTTGCAAAAAATGACTGTGATGCACCTAATTTGTGTTTAATCCAAAACTCAAATGCAGACATATTGTTTTGTCCAGCTATGCGCATCGGCTATACTACAAGATATTCTTGTAGAAGGTATTATTCTATCAAAAGTTTACCCGTTACTAGCATCTCATGCACTATCCTTTTTGTATTGCAATCTTATATATCCTAAAGGAGTAACTAGGTATGTCTGCGCTGGTGCCCCTCACATTATGTGAACTGTGATGTGTGTGTGGAGATGCATGTGTGCCGTGCGTGTTTGCTGTGATGCCTACAGATTCTTTTTTTTTGTTCTTGTAGAGATTGATTGATGCATGGCTTCTGAACCATATGACCTTTACCTCAAGAAAGCTGTATTGATTTTAAAGATTTGGAGACTAATTCATGATAGGAATCTAAGTTAAAGGCTGGTGTGAAGTTGATGCAATAGATTATTTCTCCAACGGTATCTTGGGTAGCAGTGTCAGTGCCTTCATATTCGAAAGTAATGCGTATGAAATTGCATGTTCAAGATCTGCATGTGGTAGTAGTTCTTTTGATCTGAAATTTGAACAGTTAAAGGTGCATTATTGTTGCTATTAGGAAAAAAATAAACTCAAAGAATGAGATGACCTAACCATGAAACAAGCAACTCGGATGTTGAAGCAAATTTTGTTATTATGCCTCAAGTGTGGATGTATGCATGTGGGGCGTGGCTAGCGAGGGCACAATGAATGGATGCATTCATGCATGACACGATCAGTGGGCCAGGTAAGTGGATAGACATGTTGTGGAACGAGGATGGTGAGGCGGGACCAACATAGGATGGTGGTCACGGTGGAGCAATCTGCGACGCCGTGGCCCGAGCAAACTATGGATATGAAAGAGCTGCTACAAGTCCATAGTGGCAAGCTCGGCTATGGACACCGATTGCAGGCTTGAAGGAATCGCCCCGGTCGGTAGTGGTGGCGAGAGATAAGGGCATCACCTACAACTGTGAAGGCACTAGACGTCATGCGAGATACGAGCGGTACTAGGATTACGCGGTACTAGGATTACGCGATGCATTTGAAATGTAGAAGTCGACCCGTAGCAACGCACGGACATTTGTGCTAGTACTAGCACAATGCCCGTGCGTTGCAATGGAAAAGAAAAAAATCTATATATATAATTTCTTCATTCGCCATGTTTGCACCATTTGCGACAGCTTTCGCGAAGCCGATGACGTATGTGACCGCCTCCGCCATGACTAGAGCTCGTAATCCACATAGCTACTTTTTGCGTCACCAGCCGGATGATGAAGCATATGTAGCCGTTGGTATGATTACGGTCGCGCAACATCTACTCTTATTTTTTGGAAAGGAGCATATATTAATATAATAAAAGATACCAATTATACCCGGTCTCTGCAATAACGCGTTGTCCTAAGAACATTACGGATTCACACATCCCTATTGCGAAAGAACATGAAGAACTGAAAAACAAAAATAAAAGATCCCGTTACGATGATCAAGACATTGTAGCCGCAACACCAAACACCACCAAGAAAGTATCCAGAGTCCGCGCTCACAAAACTATACCTTAAACAAGGACATTACCAGACGTAACGTCTACTCTGATCTCCTGACATCGTAGTCACTGAACAAGTTTTGCTCGCTAGTCCATCCAATATCTTTATTGAGACCTTGGCTACAGAAATCGCAAGTAACAGACGAATGGCCTATGGACATGGGTGGATCCAACGTCCCTCTAGCCCGGTAGCCGCTCAGGCTTGCCGACTGTGCAAATTTTGGGTTCTATAGATTTCTATAGCGATTTTCTCTAAAATTTCACATCTTATAACCTTGTTCGTATAGTCTTCTGGAAATTTTTAGGTCCGTCACTGCCTATAGACCAAGACATACAACAAAGTGGACCGAATCATTATTGATTGTACATAAGTTTTGCTAAAATTGCATATCACAAATTGATATTAATTAAAAGATTCGCTATTTTTTTTGGCAAAACAAAAATTCTTCAGGAAGCACGCACTCTAGCAGCACAGCGCCGATCGCATCCCAGGCCAGCAGCGTGCACTCTAGCAGCCCCACGTCGACTCTGTCTAGCAGCGCACGCGGCCATGGGGATGCACGGCGACGACCGCCGAAGCGCTACCTGGTTCCTGTCGACCACGACGCGTACTTGGGAATCCAGTCTATCAGTATCTCCCTCGCGGAGGCACCTTATTTTAGCTCGGCGGTCGGGATGACGTACGCGCAGCCGTATCTGCAGTTCTGCTAGGATGCTGACGTGATTCATTCAGCGGACGACGTGAGACCATAATAGTTACGGGCAGGCGGCGGGACCACATATCTCAGCGGCCTATATCAGATCGAGTAGGGCCGAAAGGAGCACTCACCTGTCACGAAGTGTGCACAGATCGCGGCGACATCCAGGAAGAAAGCAGCGCCTGAATGGATCGATTTTGATGACCACCACCTCTGCTTCTCATTCCTCCACACGGTGGCGCCACTACTCATGAACCTTCTATGTTCCCTCCGTAGTTACCTCCAGCCTTGCTGGCACCGTGTGCCTCGGTGACGGAGGCGGTGCCGCGCTGCAGGGAGATCGAGAGGGGCGCGGGGTCACGTGAAACAGAGGAGAGGCAGCGGCACGCGAGTGCTCTGAATCGGCGCACGCGCACGGAGGGTGGCAAGCTCGTCGGGAGGCACACAGGGTCGGGAACGAGCTTATCCATAGAGCCACAATGGCGACCGTCGGCCTCCAATCCCCTTGCTCGAGCCTAGTCTCTTTGTGCGGCCCAGCCCCGCCATCCAATCCCCTTGTGTTGGAATAAACTTGCTGACCATAGTTTCAGTCTATCAGTTTCGTCAGATAGGACTTGCACTGTCTGAATTCAGATTGGACAGTGTTTAGAGTTTCAGTTAAAACTTCCTTAGGATTCTGTTTGTAATCACCTGGCGATGACGCGGTCTGTGCGTGGACGTCCAGGTTAGTAGGATTGCGTAGGCTCACGTCCGAGTCGTGGGATGGCACGATTCTGTAGGGGCGTGGCGATCTCCACGAATCGCTCTGAATAAAAGGAAATAGACGGAAGAAAAGCAGTAACAGTACACTGCACCAAAATCCCGTGTGTTCATCGTCTTTCTTTAAATTCTTTGATTATCCCCAGCTACGTGAGTGTGAGATCGAGGGACAGGTTGTAGATTCAACACGTGGTATCAGAGCCTCGTTGTTGGATGCCCAAGGGCGGGATGCCGAAGAACGGTGATCCATCCAAGAAGCCGGACGACTCCGCTGAGGATGCGAACAAGGCCGTACTCGGGTTGCCGCCGTCGTCGGCGTCGAAGGACAAGGCGGTCGCTCTTCCGCGCTCCGGGCGCGATCTGGGCGGCGGATCGGGGTCGGGATGGCCGACCCTGACACGGCACAACTACAATAGCTGGTCTCTCCTCATGCCGGTCATGCTACAGGCCAGGCACCTGTGGAGCGTGCTGGAGACCGGAGAAGGAGATTACGGCGATGATCGTGCTGCACTGGAGGGGATTCTTCGCGCGGTGCCACTGGAGATGATCCCCTCGCTCGCCATCAAGAAGACGGCGAAGGAGGCCTGGGACGCGATCAAAGTGATCCGCGTCGGGGCTGATCGAGTGCGCGTATGCAAGGCGCAGAACCTGCGCAAGGAGTACGAGGCGCTCCGCTTCAGGACGGGGGAGACCGTTGATGAATTCGGGCTACGCTTGCAGGAGATCGTGCAGCAGCTGAAGGAGCTCGGCGATACAGTCGACGACGGCATGGTCATCCTCAAGTTTCTCCGCGCCGTCCCCAAGCAGTACAAGCAGATGGCCTGCTCTATCGAGAGCCTCCTCGACCCGAAGACGATGTCGATCGAGGAGCTGACGGGTCGACTCAAGGTGTGCGAGGAGGACGACGAAGAAGATGATGCTGCTGGTGATGGCTCTAGTGGCAAGCTGCTGCTCACTGAGGAGCAGTGGCGGGCGCGGATGAAGCACGACGACTCCTCTGGAAGTGGAGGAGGCGGCTTCCCGAACAAGGGCAACAGGAACAAGGGCAGAGGTCGCGACAAGGGTGCGAAGGGCACCAATGGCGGTGGCGCAGCTCGCGATGACGAGTGCCGCTATTGCGGCAAGCTGGGTCACTAGGCCCGCAACTGCCGCAAGAAGAAGAGAGAAGAGGCCCACCTCATCAAGGAGGGCGGTGGTGACGACGAGCAGCCAGCGCTAATGATGGCACAGCTATGCCCCGCCGGCGACGATCCGGAGCGCGTCGGAGGCCATGTTTTTCTCAACGAAGAGCGCGCAAGGGTGCGCCTTGGCGAGGTGTCCGAGCCCGTGGATGTGGCAGGTATCTAGATACCGGCGCGTCCAACCACATGACGGGAAACCGCCCCGTCTTCGCGGACCTGGACGAGCGCGTCACGGGCACGGTGCGCTTCGAGGACAACTCTGTCGTTGACATCAAGGGCCGTGGCACCGTGCTGATCGCCATCCGCGGCAACGAGCACCGCGCCCTCACCGACGTCTACCTCATCCCGCGGCTCAAGACGAGCATCGTCAGCCTCGGACAGCTCGACGAAAATGGCTGCCCCTCTTCCATCCGTGGTGGGTTCATGTCACTCTGGGATCGGAACGATCGCCTGCTCGCCAAGGTACCCCGCTCCCAGAACCGCTTGTACAAGATTGTGCTCCACATTGTGCAGCCCATCTGTCTATCAGTACGACACGAGGACGATGCCTACCGATGGCATCAGCGCTTTGGGCACCAGAATTTCAGCGCGCTCCAGAAGATGGCTCGCACCGGCATGGTGCACGGGCTGTCCGAGCTAGGACATGCAGATCAGCTCTGCGAGGCCTGCCTTGCGGGCAAGCAGCGGCGCGCACCCTTCGCCCAGGTGGCAAAGTATCGAGCACAGCAAACGCTCGAGCTCGTCCATGCTGACCTGTGTGGTCCCATCTCGCCGCCGACACCAGGTGGAAGGAAGTACTTCCTTCTGCTGGTCGACGATCACAGCCGGTTCATGTGGCTCAAGCTGCTCACTGCCAAGAGCGACGCGGCAGGTGGCATCAAGCACTTCAAGGCAGCGGCGGAGGTGGAGGCCGGGCACCCTCTGCGCACGCTTCGCACGGATCGTGGGGGAGAATTCACCTCCACGACCCTTGGCTCCTACTTCGCCGATCACGGGGTCCAGCGGCATCTGACGGCGCCCTATTCTCCGCAGCAGAATGGCGTCATGGAACGCCGCAACCAAACTGTGGTGGGAATGGCGCGCAGCATGCTGAAGGCCAAGCGTGTCCCGAACCGCTTCTGGGGCGAGGCGGTGTCCACCGTCGTGTACGTGCTGAATCGCTCGTACACTCGAGCCGTCGATGGCAAGACCCCGTATGAAGTGTGGTGCGGGCGCAAACCCGACGTCGAGCACCTCCGTACCTTCGGCTGCGTTGCTCATGTCAAAGTGACCAAGCCTGGGCTTAAAAAGCTCGAGGATCGCAGCGTGAAGATGGTCTTCATCGGCTACGAGGCTGGATCCAAGGCGTACAGATGCTACGATCCGGTGGTGAACCGTGTCGTCGTCTCGCGAGACGTGGTCTTTAACGAGGCTGCATGCTAGGACTGGAGCGACAAGGACGGCAGTGAGGACGGCGACGAGCTAGCCGTGGAGTACATGGTGCATGGGGGAGCACCCTCTCGAGTCTCTCGTGGCACCAGCAGCCCGCGGCTGAGGGTGCGGCGTCCGATGCCGCCTCGCCAGGATCTGCCCCTACGGCAGAAAACCAAGGGGAAAGCTCTGCCGTGGCAGAGAAATCAGTGCAAATCTCTGCCGCGACAGGCACCGCTGCTGCTGAAGCACCAGGCTCTGTCAGGTTCGTCTCTCCGCCAGGCCAAGACTCTGGTGCCCTCGAGGGTGATGATGACGTGGCGATGCCGCACCACTTTCGTCTCGTTGCTGATCTACTGGAGGAGGCAGCTGAGCCACCTGAACAAGCGGATCGGCTCTTCTTCCTCGATGAGCCGAACACCTTCGTAGACGCGGAGCCGCATGAGTGTTGGCGCAGGGCGATGCTGGACGAGCTGGCGTCGATCGAGGAGAATGGAACCTGGACTCTTACTGATCTCCCTGCAGATCATCGTTCCACGACCCTTGGCTCCTACTTCGCCGATCACGGGGTCCAGCGGCATCTGACAGCGCCCTATTCTCCGCAGCAGAACGGCGTCGTGGAACGCCGCAACCAAACGGTGGTGGGCATGGCGCGCAGCATGCTGAAGGCCAAGCGCGTCTCGAACCGCTTCTGGGGCGAGGCGGTGTCCACCGCCGCGTACGTGCTGAATCGCTCATACACTCGAGCCGTCGATGGCAAGACCCCGTACGAAGTGTGGTGCGGGCGCAAACCCGACGTCGAGCACCTCCGTACCTTCGGCTGCGTTGCTCATGTCAAAGTGACCAAGCCTGGGCTTAAAAAGCTCGAGGATCGCAGCGTGAAGATGGTCTTCATCGGCTACGAGGCTAGATCCAAGGCGTACAGATGCTACGATCCGGTGGGGAACCGTGTCGTCGTCTCGCGAGACGTGGTCTTTAACGAGGCCGCATGCTGGGACTGGAGCGACAAGGACGGCAGTGAGGACGGCGACGAGCTAGCCGTGGAGTACATGGTGCACGGGGGAGCACCCTCTCGAGTCTCTCGTGGCACCAGCTGCCCGCGGCTAGCGGAGGGTGCGGCGTCTGATGCCGCCTCGCCAGGATCTGCCTCTACGGCAAAAAACCAAGGGGAAAGCTTTGTCGCGGCAGAGAAATCAGTGCAAATCTCTGCCGCGACAGGCACCGCTGCTGCTGAAGCACCAGGCTCTGTCAGGTTCGTCTCTCCGCCAGGCCAAGACTCTAGCGCCCTCGACGGTGATGATGACGTGGCGATGCCGCACCGCTTTCGTCTCGTTGCTGATCTACTGGAGGAGGCAGCTGAGCCACCTGAACAAGCGGATCGGCTCTTCTTCCTCGATGAGCCGAACACCTTCGCAGACGCGGAGACGCATGAGTGTTGGCGCAGGGCGATGTTGGACGAGCTGGCGTCGATAGAGGAGAATGGAACCTGGACTCTTACTGATCTTCCTGCAGGTCATCGTCCCATAGGACTCAAATGGGTGTACAAAATGAAGAAGGATGCAGCAGGTGCCATTGTCAGGCACAAGGCACGACTGGTCGCGAAGGGCTACGTGCAGCGGGAAGGCGTCGATTTTGATGAGGTGTTCGCACCTGTCGCTCGCCTCGACTCCGTCCGCGCCCTCGTCGCCGTAGCTGCGTAGGAGAAGTGGCAGGTGCACCACCTCGACGTCAAGTCCGCGTTCCTGAACGGCGATCTCCAAGAGGAAGTGTACGTCGCGCAGCCCCCTGGGTTTGCCCGCGACGGCGAGGAGCTAAAGGTCTTCCGCCTGCACAAGGCGATCTATGGTCTTCGTCAAGCTCCACGCGCCTGGAACGAGAAACTCGACGTCATGCTTCGCCATCTGGGGTTCACATCAAGCCCATCAGAGCATGCCATGTACGCACGCGGGCACGGGAGCTCCCGACTCCTACTCGGTGTGTACGTGGATGATCTGATCGTCACCGGCGCGGATGTGGAGGAGATCATGCGCTTCAAGAAGGAGATGATGAAGGAGTTCCGGATGAGCGATCTCGGACTTCTTCGACTCTACCTCGGCATCGAGGTGCACCAGGGCGCGAACGGCATTATCTTGTCTTAGGCTGGCTATGTAGGGAAGCTGCTCGAGCGTGCGGGCATGGCGCAGTGCAACCCTGCACTGGTACCAATGGAGCCACGCACCAAGCTGAGCAAGGAAAGCAAGGCCCTGGCCACCGACGTGACGTTCTACCGGAGCATTGTTGGGTGTATGCGCTACCTAGTGCATACGCGGCCTGACATCACGTTCGCCGTCGGATATGTGAGCCGCTTCATGGAGGCACCAACGACGGAGCATCTGGCGGCCGTCAAGCACCTTCTCCGCTACATTGCTGGCACGTGCTCGCTCGGGTGCAGGTATATGCCAGCGGCGGTGTTTCGGAGATGATCGGGTTCAGCGACTCAGACATGGCAGGTGATGTCGACGACCGCAAGAGCACCACGGGAGTTCTTTTTGCGCTCGGCACCAGCCCGATCACATGGCAATCCCAGAAGCAGAAGATAGTGGCGATGTCTTCGTGCGAGGCCGAATACGTCGCAGCTGCCACGGCGGCGTGTCAGGCAGTGTGGTTGCGCCGCCTGTTCAGTGACATGACTGGCAAGCAGCGCGGTGCGACCACCATCTACATCGACAACAAATGGGCGATTCAATTGTGCAAAAATCCTGTTTTTCACGACCGGAGCAAGCACATCGAATTTCGCTATCACTTCATCCGCGAGTGCATCAACTCTGGCAAGGTCAACGTCGAGCACATCAGCACCGGCGAGCAGCTCGCGGACATCCTCACCAAGCCCCTTGCTCGTGTACGTTTCCAGGAGCTCCGCACCCGTATTAGGATGGTAGAGGTCAAGTAGGATCAGCAAGATTAGGGGGAGTTTGTTGGAATAAACTGGCTGACCATAGTTTCAGTCTACCAGTTTCATCAGATAGGACTTGCACTGTCTGAATTTAGATTGGACAGTGTTTAGAGTTTCAGTTAAAACTTTCTTAGGATTCTGTTTGTAATCACCTGGCGATGACGCGGTCTGTGCGTTGACGTCCAGGTTAGTAGGATCGCGTGGGCTCACGTCCGAGTCGTGGGATGGCACGATTCTGTAGGGGCGTGGCGATCTCCACGGATCGCTCTGAATAAAAGTAAATAGACGGAAGAAAAGCAGTAACAGTACACTGCACCAAAATCCCGTGTGTTTATCGTCTTTCTCTGAATTCTTTGATTATCCCCAGCTACGTGAGTGTGAGATCGAGGGACAGGTTGTAGATTCAACACCTTGCTCTAGCGCTGTCTCCCTGCGGGTCCAGCCGATTGACAAAACGTGTAGATGACTAAGCGGTGACAAGGGAGTAATATTTTCTAACACGTATGGGTAAAATTAGAAACTAAAAATGACATATCAGACCATCAAAACCGTAAGCCTTTTAATAGTAAAGATTAGCAAAATGCCGGCGGTTTGCTGCAGAAAAGCAAGATTGATCTTCTAGATTCTTTTTCACTAATATAGAGTATAGTGTTTGACCAGACATTCTGTATAGAAAACATGTATGAGCTAGTTAGCTAGTTCTGCCTGCATCAAGAAGGTAGAGGAATTATTTGTCGAGCATAATATAACGCGCTTTCGTTGGGTGGTCTCATATCTCCCAGTCCCTTTATTTATCTTTTTATTCTTTTTTAATAAATTTAAATTGAAAAGTTAGAAAAAAGAGAGGCAAACATACCTGTTCGGTCCACCGGAGAATGTGGACCCAACCAAAACGGCCCAGCGAACTTGCCGAGGACCCCTAACCCTATCCCTCTTACCACACACGCATACACGCAACCCCGCCACCAAGCGTGGCAGCATGCGGTTCCTGCCGCTGCCTCTACCACTGCTAGCTCTGCCTCCGACCCGGGCTCCGCCGCGTCTCACCCAACCTTGCTCTGCCCCAACCGCTCGCAAGGGTCAGCGGCCACCGATCGTGCCGCCGCTACTCTGTCGGACGACACCAACCCCCAGCAGCTCATGTATTCCCCATGGCCCCACACTCAAGGGTCAGCGGCGGAGTTTGGGGGACTGGGGAGGGCGCATGTGGCAAGTAGGGGAGGCCAGGGGTGAAAGTCAATCGATCGGTATCGAAGCCGCCAATATCCCATGCACATAGGATGGTCTATAATCCACAAATAGTTACATCACATCGATGATTGCCTTTTTCAGGAAGTAGCTAGAGCTAGAGCTGAAATAGCTAGAGCTAGAGCTTGCATAACCATGTATCAATTGAAGGAGCTAAAATGGCTAACTAGCTCACACATAAGCTCACGGGATGGCACGCGAGAAAAGTTAGGCTATGGACGTCCGGTGGAGGTAGGGGGTCTGCGCCCAGGCCCAGTTAGCTCAGAAAGGTTGCCGACGTCATGTGCGAACAGGCACGAAGTAGCTAGCAGCCGAACTGGGATTCCTGGTGTCACTGAAATGTGAATGGGAAAATGGAAAAGAGACTTTACGTGTTTGCGTACAAACTCATAGGCCCCACCTCTCTGGTATGAAAAAAATGATTAGGAATTGGCCTTCTTTCCTGACACGCGGAGAGGGACACACCCTCTTCTCCTCTTGGCCACCTCCTACACACCATGTCACCCTGCATCCTTCCACCCCGTCGCCCCTACCGCCCACTTCTTCCGAACCGAGCTCCGCCGCACGCCTCCCATCCTAGAGCACAGCGGGACGTGATCGCTTGGCCCATCCAGCTGGAGCGGAGGCTCCTCCACCTGCCCGCTTGTGTAGTCTTAAAAGTCCATCACAAGCCAGTATCCTCCGCCTACCCGCTCACCCCGTCCAGCCAGAGCAGAGCTGTGGATGAGGGGATTTCTCGATTGGTTTCATGTTGGAGGAGGGGATTTATCGATTCAGGACGAATGGAATTTATGGGGGACACGGACGTGGACGCGGGAGCCAATTGGGCCGTAGATACTTCTTCTCGTCGGCCCATACGTCACTATCTCTTTTTATGATTTATGATTTGGTGGCGTGGTGGGTAATATTCCTAGGTCAAAGTTGTACAATAAAGTGTTGGACCGCAAGTATTATTAGATATAGATATAGATATAGCTGAATGTCTGTGCGCTGCTATGGTCTATTTAATTTTTCCCGAATAAAATTATATGCATAAAAATTCATGTCGAGATAGCCACATAATATTTGAAAAAACAAATATCGGCTCGATGAAAAATTATCGAATTTGTGTTTTTCTCGTGACAACCCTCAGCAATTCAAATTGGTCACCTTTTAATGTTAAACATCCTACTCCCACGCCAAGCTTTTGGGTAAAAAATCCGGCACAATTCAAATTTTGACCCAAAATTAATGGATCCGGTCAATTTGCTCTTCGTATGTCAACACATCAAGTTAGTTTATTCATTTTTCTAACTACCTAAACGATATAACATAGGAGTAATATTCCACACACATAAAATGATAATATATTTCAATAACAACACAACAGAAAGTGCATAAACTAAAATCATTTATACTTTAAATATATTTAGTTTACTTATTGGTCTCCATATTTAATGTGCACTATCTTTTAATTAGATATACTCTTTTATACTAAATTTCAATTCCTAAATGCTCCAATGTAGACATCTGCTCAATATCACTTCTCAAATTGGATAATGAAGGTATAGCACATTTTCCACAATAGATGACAACTTGAAGGTGTGACAGATTCCACTGGTTATAGAACAAATAGTATCTCATAATCCTTGTTCAACAAAAACACGAAATGTTACCATGCGTGAGTAGGTAATAACACACGGTACATGAGCAGGAAATTCAAGAAAATAGGCTCTCATACTCTGATCAAGCTAGCTCATACCCAAAGTTATCTGGGAAACTGAACCGCTTTAAGCTCCCGAGCAACTATCTTTTAATTTGATATACTCTTTTATACTAAATTTCAATTCCTAAATGCTTAGATGATGAACCTTTCGCCAATGTAGGCTTTCGCTCAATATCACTTCTCAAATTGGATAGTGAAGATATAGAACATTTCCACAATAGATGACAACTTAAGGTGCGACAAATTCCAGTGGTTACTCCTTGTTCAACAAAAACACAAAATATTACCATGCGTGAGTAGGTAATAATGCACGATACATGAGCAGGAGATTCAAGAAAATAGGCTCCCATAGTCCGATCCGGCTAGCTCATACCCAAAGTTATCTGGAAAACTGAACCGCTTTAAGCAACTAAACATCTACAAGCAAGATCTAAAGACCCATTTTTCCACCGGATCAAATCTCACTGATTAAGGTGATTATATAAAATGTAAAAAGGGTAATATACCATCATGAAGTAACACACAAGCTATATGAGCAATACATGAGTACCCATAGTATAAGTCAGATCTTTCCGTTGAAGCTAAATGGCACCACACGTGAGTAGGTAATAATGCACTGTACAGGAGGAGGAGATTCAAGAAAATAGGGTCTCATACTGTGATCATGTTATCTCATAACCAAACTTAGATGGAAAACTACATCTACAAGCAAGAACCGGAGATCCTTTTCCTCCACGGATCAAATCTCACCGACTAAGATGATTATGGAAAATAGAAAATGGGAACATAACATCGTGAAGTAACACCCCAGCTATATGAGCACTATATGAGTGACCATAATACATGTCAGATCCATCTTTCCGTTGCAGTTGCAAAAATTAACGGAAGAACTGAAAGCAGCCCAATATATTTACACAGGCAACACACTGGTTCCTAATTTTTTTGCTACTGTATTACACATAAAATTGAATTGTATGAGTAAAAAAACATCTGGTTCATAACCATGTATTCAATGGACAGTGCAAAAAGCACAAACTGTGTCGATGGGGTGAATAGACTGAACAGCCTGAAGCTATCTACTTGCTCCATTCTATCTGGCTCTGCCACCTCCCTTGCTGACCGTCCCTATCCCCTACATCGAGGTCGCCCAAACTTCCATTCCTACCACCGCCCCTTGCCCTTTTGGCACTCGGCGTGGTGCCCTTCACACGAACGAGCAGGAGCGACGCGAGCGGGGCAGTCAGTGCCGTGGGTAGGACCTGAGCAAGCTCCCCTCCCCTTCCTGTTGGCTCCCCCCCCCTCCTCACGCGAATGAGCAGAAGGTAGGCGACATAGTGGTGGCAGATGGTAATATCTCTGAAGGCTTGTTTGATTCATAGGATAGGAAAAGTATAAGTATAGGAAAAACATAGGATTAATATTCCTGCCAACTTGAATCCTATAGGAAGAGAAATTTTGTTTGATGTTGCAAAGAAATTTTTCCATGAGGTATGATCTAATGTTTCTTTCCTATAGGAATTGCACTATAAGATTCATATAAGATTAATTTCTATAGGATGTCTTCCTATAAATCAAACAATAACATAAAAATTCCCATAGGATTCAAATCCTACACAATTTCTATGCAATTCTTATGAATCAAACAAGCCCTGAATAGTCAGGAGATCCATGACTCCGCTTTCTCTCATTGCAGCGACTCCGGCGAATCTGACAGGGAATGGGGGTTAATCACCACAATGTTGGAACACACCTAGACAGGACAAGCCGTATCGATGGGGAGCTGGCTGTTGGTGATTTCCATGGTGGTGAACATCTGATAGAGCGGACTGACTGTAGCCATCACCGGCGAAGCCCAACTCTGAATTCCCAAAGGCCTGGATGTATAAACATTCTAAACTTTACATAAAAAATTGGGAGAATTGGCAATGTATGATCAACTAATTAGGTCCATGTTCTCTGCATCGGAGTGATTGACGAATTTCAGCAATGATTAATTCATAATTCCTTCACCTTTGGGGAAGCGGCATCACTAAAACTCACGTGTAAAATAAATGTCGTGTAGAAGCTTGCCGGATAGGAACAGTTCGATTCCATTCTTAATCGACGACCAATTGCAGAAAAAAACAACACAATGGATTTGATCTCTATGCAACAATTCATCTCGCCCGATCCCAACGACTGCCGCCAGCTATACTGAACCGAATCGAATCAACAAGAGCACCCAAAAGTACTGGTTCTCCTAGACGTCGCGTCTGCCATCGACCTCGACAAGGCGACGATGTGAGGGTGCGAGAGAGCCATTGACCTGGGCGATCTGGGTTGGGTTCGTGCTCTATGGTTGGAGTGGATCTGAGCTGACTAACCTGCTTCTTCTTGGCTAGTAGGTCGCGGCAGAGGTCCCAGCTGGTGACGGGAAGCCCGGACACGCGCGTGCACCTTCCGACAACAGGGAGCATGGTACTTTCCGGCGGCGCGCGTCGATGGAGCTCGAACGTGTGAGCGATTTGGATTAGGTAGCGTGGAGGGAGAGAGAAATCGAACTCTTTTCTTTTTTAACTTGATGGTGGCAAACCACATAATTAGTCTAAAAGATTGAGATAGTTTCGAAAATCAGAACATCAAGACCACAAGCCTTTTAATAGATAGATAGAATAGATATAAGGATGTCTAAAGGAGACACCTGGTGAGTCCGTATCATCAAAATTACTTTTGATGGTTAGAAGTAAATCTATTATATACTAAAAGCAATATACGACAAGCTTTGCCCGGCTCCGGTGATGGAGGGGCGAAGACGACGGCGTGTCTTCGGCTCGTGTCAGTGTTTGTAGTCGTCGCTAGATGGTCCAATGAACTATTTGTAATTTTAATTACTTTTAGGTTTTTTTATACTGATGTTGATGATTATTAATACATCGGTATAATTTAAAAAAAAGAGGTCTAAAGGAGACACCGGGTGAGTCCACATCATCAAAATTACTTTTGACGGTTAAAACTAAAATTTAGGGTTAGGATTTTATAAGAGGTTAGCGGTAAAGTATATAATATATGTACTCTGTTTGACACGATCGTGTTTGCATGTCAATACGTAAATTAATAGGACTCTAGCGGCCGGCCTCCTCCAAATAAAGAATATAGAAAAAGAAAGGCTCCGGTACATAGAAAAAGTTCAGCTAAACGAGCCCAGGTAGGAAACACACGAAGATTCCTCAGAAAAAAGGAAACACACGACGACTGCAGTATATGCCTCAATGCATAACTCACCTAGAAGTGATCAAATAGGACTCAGAAATAGAAATTGTAATCAGTTCTAGGAGGCGCCCGTCTGCAACATACTACACTTCATCTTGGTCCCTTTTTTTTGAACAAAAAAGAACCTGCATGCATCATACTATATAAATTAAAATATAATAATCACTAGTAGAAAAATCCCCTTTGGTCCCGGTTCATAAGGCTCATTGGTCCCGGATTTTGAACCGGGACCAATCACTCGGGACTAATGCTGGTCCCGGTTTTGGCACGAACCAGGACCAATGAGTCTCCACGTGGCCCGCCATCGCGTGCGCTCGCCGTAGGACATTTGGTCCCGGTTCGTGGCATGAACCAGGACCAAAGGTCTTTTCTATTTTTTTTTCAATTTTTTTTTTGAATCTATGAATATTTGGACCGGTTAATCTCTCACCCGAAGCCTCTCAATCATACTTAGTTTTTGGTCAAATTCCAATCTTTAGTTCAACTTTTTGGTCGGTCACCCATCCTAACACTACTCCATCCCTAGCACGCTTAATATCTTGGTCCTTCCCATCCCCTTCCTATGTACCACTTGTAACCTTATTTCTATAGTATGCTATTAATGATATTAACCCATGCATCTTGTGAGTCATACATTCTTATAATTTGAGTTACAAACATGATTTTAATGTACAAAAATGACTAAGTAATACTAATATTGAATAAATATAGAAATAAAATATGTTTTATTATTATTTTTGCATTAATTCATTTAATATGGCATAATTCATATCTTTAAATCCATAAATCGAAATTCCACAAATAATATGTCCATTATTATCAAAAAAATGTGAGGAATCCAAATATGTCTTTTCTTAATTTTTTTGAATTATTTTTAAAATAAATTAAAATCTGAATTTTGACTCTTTTGGAATTTCAAAAATCTAAAAAAATTGCAAACGGCCTAAGGCGGTTGCCATCGATATCGTAATTTTTTTCTGATCATTTTGATATATTATACGTTTTTTCTGACATCATATGCACAAATGGCGGCAATCTGAAGTTTTTAAAACCTTTTTTTGCAAAATAAGTCGAAATTCAAATTTGTTAATTTTTATGATAAGTGTATCACTAAATACAACTACAGTTGAAAGGATTTTATTTTTTGATTTTTTGTTTTTTTTTACAATTTTCTGCGACATGTTTTTGAAACTAGAAGGCGATTCGGCGGGTGGGATTTTCTCCTGCCGCGGCAGGATTTTGGGCCTTTTTCCTGCCGCGGCAGAGAAGGTGGCAGAGAATTTCTGATTTTTTATCCCGGTTTATGTCCCGAACCGAGACTAAAAAGGGACCCTTTGGTCCCGGTTCATGGCATGAACCGGGACCAATGCTCCGCTGACCATTGGTTCCGGTTCATGCCATGAACCAGGACCAATACCTCGAGATGAACCGGGACTAATGTCCTGGCGGCATGAACCGGGACCGATGCCTGGTATTGGTCCCGAATTGTTATTAGAACCAGGACAATGGCTTTTGGGGTTGGACCAAAGACCCTTTTTCTACTAGTGAATGATTCCAATTTTTAGGGAAGTTCCCCAAATAAGTTGTTTGATATGATTTCATATGAAGATTTAAATCCACTTTTTTGTTCAAAAAAAATCCACTCCAACCTTCCCTAAATAAAGCCACTTCAACCTTTTAGGAAAATACTATGGTTTTCTGTATATAATCAAGCACAATTTTAGTCATGCAATATTCCTTGGCATGAAATCCCATTTTTCCTTCAATTATTACTTCCGCCATCTACTCCATCCATCCGATAGACGGTGATAGCAAGTTACAAACATTATTGCCAATCATAAACCTTTTATGCACTACATGATGTCCTCTTTCTGTGTTCGTCTAAGTCTGGACCATGCTAAGCTACCATGCGTAAAGACATGCCATTCATCATAATTGTTCCCATGCCAGAATTCCAATGAATCTATATGGTCGTCGGTATGTTTTTTGCGATGTGCTACTAGCTTTGTATGACCATAAACACATATTGCTTAGTGCAAAATATTGATCGATCCGGAGACTCTCACGTGCACTGACATTGCTCTCAATGGAATGAGTGTGGCCGACAACAGCTAAAGAAACCTCGGCTTTGTCTCGATCCACATTAGACGTTGATGAAAAAATGTTGTAGAAGAAAAAAGATACAACACAGGACACTGATGACGAGTTGCCGTTCAACAATATGAATTTTCTAAAGACACACATATCATGGAAAATTTCACATAAGATAAACCAGATCTAGCTTTCTCAATGATTGTACCTCTTTTGAATCACAGCTCCAACCTTTTAGGAAAAGTGATATGGTTTTCTGTACACAATCAAACACGATTTTAATGATGGAGTATTCCTTGCATGAAATCCCATTTTTTCCTATTGAATTATTACTATTGCCATCAACTCTGTCCATCTGATAGACGGTGATAGCAAGTTACCAACATGCTATTGCCAAGTTACCGACATGCTATTGCCGATCATAAACCTTTCACGCACTACATGGTGTCTTCCTTTTTTTTTTTCTTTTGTCTAAGTCTGGACCGTGGTACCATACGTGAAGGCATGCCATGCGTCATAATTATTTCCGTGCGAGGATTCCAATGAATCTATATGGCTGTCGGTATGTTGTTTCTGATGTGCTAATAGCTTTATATGACCATATAAACGCATTGTTCAATGAAAAGTATAGATTGATCTGGAGGCTTTTACGGGCATTGACATTTCTCTCAGTGGAATGAGTGTGGCCAGCGACAACAGCTAACGAAAACTTGGCTTTCTCTCGATCCACACATCAGACATAGAAGAAAAAAAGTTGTAGAAAAATAAGATACAACACAGGACATAGAAAGATTCACCGATGACAAGTTGCCGTTTTCCATGACATGCTTACATATGGAATATGAAGTTTTGGAATACATACATATCCTGGAAAAATATATGTAAGACAAACCAGATCTAGCTTCTCAATTACTGCAAATCTTTTGAATCACAAGTTGTCGATACGAGAGCATGTATGTATGATGCATGTGAATTGTCATACATGCTCATTGCAAAAAAACTGGCACAGTGCAATATGGACAAAGTATTAGGTTAGGTTCTAGATCTTTTGTAAGGTCCTTCTAATATTTTGTAAGGTGATTTATAGTATTTTGGAAGGTGCTTTATAGAGTCAAAGTGACATAAAGTTTAGATATTGTTAACATCTCACATATTTAATATTGGTTAAGTGGAAAAAATGGACAAGGTAACACATATTCAATATTCAATGATTAATTGGCCTACACACATTGTTATTTCCACCTGACGTGGGCATACCTTACAGGTACTCGAGTTTGGCATATACGGTCCAGGTATGCCAGAAGCCCACGGTGTTACCAGGACCCAATACAGGATTCAGGTGACTCACGGAGACTCTGATTGCTTGCAGCACAAGGCGAAGCTTAAGATAGAAAATTTAAAGGGACAAACCCTAATCTGTAACCGACTCGACCTGCTCCGAGACCTATCCTATCTATATAAAGGCTAGGAGGAGGAAGCGAGGAGGACAATCACAACCCTAGTTTCCACAACCATCGCCAGATTGCACCCGCGCACCCCCTGTAAATTTCGACTCACTCGATAATTCCAAGAGCAGACAAGCAGGAGCAGGGAACTCTATGAGGCATGAACCTGGGTAAACCTTGCGTCCCTGTGTGCTTGTTTGCTAGCCGATTGATGCCTCTAATAATCCCTCCTTTTCCAAAACCCAAGTCCATAACAATGGTCATTGATGAGTTAACCCCTCGTCAATTGGCGTTGTCTGTGGGAACTGGGAGTGTTGATGTCACGGCTTCTTCGGCCCCGTCAACCGCGATCTACAACTCTGCAATAGAGGAGATTCACCTCCTCTTCAACGCTCTCGACTTCACTGTCCACACGCCAGCCACTCGCCCGGCTTTCAAGTCCGTGGGCGATGGGATCGGCCTGGCGATCGGGAGCTTACGCTTCCAAGTTGGTTAGCTGGGCACGCTTCGCTCCATGATCAACCGATGGTTCCCACTATTTCTCCAGCATCATGGTTCCCACCTCCAATCGACACCCTAAGCGAGCTCAACGCCTCGACAATAGTTGGGGGCACGGACAGCGACAGCAGGGGATCCAATCTGGGTGATCTGGCCACAGAAGATGGAGCCTACGGCTCTGGATCTAAAAGTTGTGGGAGCAACAGCTTCCCCAATCACTTCATGTGCGTCGTCATCAATGCAGGCGACACCGGTGTCAATCGCGACAACACCGGTACTGGACCAACCAACGGCAAAAACGGTGGCCCCGCCAACGGCGCACCCACCAACAATGGGACAGAAGGAGACCTGAACCTCACGGCGAATGAGCGCATTGAAGAGCGCGTGCTGATAAAGCTCAATGACAACGAGTGGGCCCGCTGTCGAGAAGCCCTGCGAGGCAATCCCCTACCCCTAAACTCATCACAACAGATGCTGATGGGTTACCATTGGCCGCTTAAGGAGGAGTACAAGCACCAACAACAAGTAATCACGCAACTCAACGTGCGTAGAAAGGCGGCAGACGAGTCGAGCCTTCGGCGGGCTCAACTCTCTTCCATGGGAGGATCCTCCTCCAAGGGCAACGACTACATGGCCGCCAAACGGCGATCTCGACTGGCCCACCTCACCAACAAGGAGCGAGAAGAAGCCATGCGAGTCCTCGACTTCGGCTCCATGATGGTGGATACGCGGGGCAACGTGCTCCCAAAGACACCACAAGTGGCGGTGATAGAGGCCACCATGTACCTCCTCAACAACCAGCCACTGGCTGGGGATCCGCGAGCTGCCATGCACCGATCTATAATCGCGGGTTTGGGGCTAGTCGAAGCTGCCCTCGTCAAGGAGCCAACACCGGAGCCGAATAAAAGTAAAGCTCTAGACAAGTATTACTATTCATACTCCTCCAGCAACGACAACCACGATCTGTCATGGCGATGTCGCTCACGGTGGCATGACCGCGACTACAAGTTGTGTGATGACATCACGCAACACAAGGTCGACAAGATGCGCGCGAGGTGTGCCCGTTCGACTAACTCGAAAGATGACGAAGTATAACTCTATGGCGCCAGATACTTCAGCAGAGCCATCAGGCAGAAAAGAATGCCTAAGAGGTTCAAACTCCCATCAGAGAACCCAAAATTTGACGGCCTACAGGACCCGAAGATCTGGCTGGAAGATCACATCTCCTCCGTCAGGCTGCATGGCAGAAGCTCAAACACGTCAATGCAATGCCTATAGCTACAGCTGCAAGGCGTCGCCCGCGCATGGCTCAACA